>CM067264.1:12962140-14162140 GCA_034195605.1 Santalum album | reverse complement strand
ATGTGGTAGCAAAAAACCATACCTCGAGAAAGGCCTCTTTAGTTGAGCTAGATCCATCAAGTTGACCTCCAAGAATGTAATCACAGACATACATTGCCTGGATTAAGCAAAAGAAAAAAAAAATGAACAAGTTAAACATGGTATAATAAAAATATAAAAAAAATCTAATTTCTCTCTTTCCTAAAAGTACACTCTAAAAAAAGAAGAAAGGAAGGAAGAGATGTTCTGGACATAGTATACCTCTGCCATGTTTTTCACAATAATGTACTTTCCTGCAAAGGATGCAGTTGCAATAGTCTCCTCATGAGAATATTTCCCATGAATTATAGAAGTATAGTCCCCCTTCTTGTGCTTCTCAACACTTGTCCAAACCTACAATTAAATTACAAAGATATATATAATTACGAAAGAAAGGGGACTACAGAGAGATCAAAGTTACATGGAATTAAAATAAAATGCTTTGAAATAAATAAAAAAGGAAGGAACAAGGGGAAGAATGATGATGATGATAACATGATAATCATGAAGAATAAACGAGCGCTAATTTCGGGAAATATACCTTAGACACCCATGGGCAAGTTGTATCCACTATTTGTACATTTTTGCTATTCAAAGCCAACATTTCATCTACTCCTGCTCCGAAGGCAGGCAATACCACAACATCGCCCTTATCAACAACATCAAATTTTTTTTTCCCATCTTCAAGAGGGATATTTTGGATTTTCATCTCCTCCAGTCTCTGCCATCAATAACATAAAAGGTTCACTAACCATCACGAAAAGTGCACAACACAATAAATCACACATTCATTGATAAATTACAAAGATGGAGTATAAGCAAGGACTCTACTTTTCTGTTTTCTTTCCTTTTTTCCTGATATCATGGGCTTCAAGCTATGGTTATACTTACAAACTTAAATCAGCCACGGTCTCATTTACAACTGGGAAAAAGACTAACTGACTATCTAGCTTGGCTAATGAACATGTATGTAAATGATTAGTAACCTCGCACCAATGGATCAATACCGCAAACAGGTAAAAGTGTGAGATTTATTGACCTCATTGACAGTTGGGTTGTGAATGATTTCATTAGTAAGCCAAATCCGCTCTTCTGGGAATTGTTTCCTGGCTTCATAGGCAATCTGAACAGCTCTCTCAACTCCCCAACAAAACCCATATGCTTCCGCAAGTTTCACGGTAACATTTCCCCACGTATATTCATGCCCATTCTCCTTCAAAGTCTTTATGACGTCACCTGAAATGTTCCCAAACACAATCATCAGTACTCGTTTCACAAATCAAAGCACAGATTTGTCTTTTACTACTTTAGAATCAAATCATCAAAAAAAAAAAAAATCGCAGCAGAGGTGATGTTTAAAGAAGCTCCTGAGCGATTCAGAAGGCAATTGAAGAAATTTTAAATTCAAAGTACATACATGCAATTTTAATTCGTTTCAATTTTCTAGGAGGCCAAACAGAAGATCCTCTCAGACCCCCAAAAAAAAAAAGAAAAAGAAATGAAAATCAGAAGCTACAGTTGCTTGTTGTTAGAGAACTCACTGGTGTACTCGCGATTCATGAGCTCTAGAGTCTCTTCCTTGTGGCCGAAGCCTCGGCGATTATAGTTCTTGCTCCTCGTCAAGTTCTTCCGGAACACCTTCGCATCGAAGTCGGCGTCTACGGTCACCGACGCAGAGGGCTCTGCTGAGCATCGAACCGAAGAGGGAGATTTCCCGCGCCGGAGAAGACCGACTCCGGCCGGGGATTCCCGAAAGGAGAGCTCAGCGGGCAAGCAGACACGGCAGAGCTGCAAAGAGATCGCCATGAGAGGATGCGCACCTTAGCAGAATGTTAGCTGAGTCTACCGTAATGGACGCCTCTGGTGCGCATTTTATATACCAGCTCCACGTGTTTCTCCTTTTTGGTGCATTTCTGTCCTTATGTTATGTGTTTTTTGTGATCGGTGTTTTTCTTTTCCTTTTTTTTTCTTTATTAATAGAATTATCGAGGGCTCAATTAAAGTTTTAATATGGTGCACCCTCGTTAATTCCCTAAATTTTAAAAAGTCATTATAAATTTAAATTTTTTTAATAAAATATTCTAAATAATTTTATTTTTTATTTTCCTAAAATTATGAATTTGCCCGTTCGGGGAATCTATTAATAAAAAATAAATTAAGAGCAATACTACGAAAAAGAAAAAATAAAAAAGAGCAATATGAAGTCAAAACGGTTGAAGATAAAGTTTGGAGGTGTGTTTAGATGGACCTCACATGTTAACCGTTGTTCATTATTCGTGTTTAAAAAGAGAAAATAAAATGCATATAGAAGGATTGGGTCATATAAATGTTAAAAATATGCTTATTATTTGTTTTATAATTGTAAAAATATCAAAATCTTATTCAATCCTAATTATTTTATTAAATAAAAGTAAGGAATTTATATCATAAATTGTTATCCCATGATAAAATATATGAAAAATGATAATAAGATGATAATAATATTTTATTTTTAATGTTTTAAGGGTTGGTCAAGTTTGAGGAGCGGGAGCGTTACACCTAATAATTCATTCTTTCACCCCTAGTTCCTCTCTCCAATCAATGATTAGGATGTTCAAATTGCATAAATTCATGACTTTTCAAATTCAAAAAATATAAATCCATGATATACCAAAAGCAAATACCAAACACATGAAATATTGGATTGACTCATCATTTACGTTTTTTTTAAAAAAAAAATGGTATGAGATGAGGGTTATGTGTGGCACCTTTGTATTTCCTAATACTTTTTCTTAAAATTTTTAAAGGGAGCTTACATTTTTATTTAGAAAGCTACCGTTACTACATATTTAGACTAGATTCCCATGAATTTAGACTATTTTTGGAAGCTAAATTTACTTTTTTTTTAATCTCAATTTACATTAAGTGCATTTATTAGTTCTCAAAGTAACTTAACGCTCTCCCATATTTCTTAACAAAATAAAGATGGACCAATCACTCAAAGTATTCTTTTTATAAATAAAAAAAAAAAAAAAAAGGTTTGTCTGTCGTATTAGGCTTTTCTAAGCTTAGCCTCAATAAAATGATGGTCAATCCTCTTTACATTTTATTAAAATACCCGATAAGAAATCATCCACACAATATTCAGAAAATTATAATTTTATTTCACTTAATGTAATAGGTTTGGTATTTTTCTAACTAGGATTAGGAAAAAATTTAATTTTTTTTTAATAAAGAGAGGGAGTCAATATCTTTTATTCTTTTATTAATTATTTTTGAAATATAATAAATGTACCAAATTAAAATCAAATAATGGTACTCCGCATTTATTATAGCAGGAGTTTAATGTGCACATTAATGCATCATTGACTCTTCTAACCATTTAATATCGGTGCACTATAGAAATAAAAATAAAAGGTTTTCTCTATTAAATTTTATCTAGATACTAAAATTATTGTCAAGGCCGATTATTAAAAAAAAAAGCATATAAAATACAGTAAATGAATCAATTTTTGATTTTCAATTTTCACTCATTCTTAAAATCAACATTATTAAGAAAGCATATAAAATATAGTAAATGAATTAATTTTTGATTTTCAATTTTCACTCATTCTTAAAATCAACAAGATTATTAAGAAAACATATAAAATATAGTAAATGAATCAATTTTTGATTTTCAATTTTCGCTCATTCTTAAAATCAACATTATTAAGATAGAAGAGTCTGGCGAAATAAGATGAAAAGCTCTTCCGCAACTGAATCCTCCGAAAAGAATCTTTAATTAGAACGGGGTGGAAAGGCATAATGTACAGCTTCAAGTTGTTAATTATATTCTTGGCAAACCAATTGAGGGAATTTCTAGCACAAGTATTCAATTAGTTCGGAATTGTTAAGTATTAAACCGAAACCAAGACAACAAAAGCTCTTGAATAAAGGAGGTTTCTCCTTCTTCTGTTAAAGTAAGGACAAATGATTAGTCGGTTCTCATCCTTCATAGATTACAAGTTTAATAGGAGCATCCGTAGACAAAAAGATCACACAAGATGATCATCTCATGACTATTGAGATGAATCAAATGAGACGGTTCTATTTTTCAATATTTCTAACTTGCTCCAATAGAATCAAGGATTGAAAAGATTGAAAAAATTAGTTATTCACAACTGCTGATGGATGATTCCTTGAAAACTTAATGATTAATAATCCTTTTAGAAATTAAATAAATTCGGTCTTATACATAAGTGGGGGGAAAAATATAATTAAAAAAAAGAAAGAAAATGAGTTCTTTAGATGAAAATCCCATCCATGCATAGCCTTTGGATAACATTAAACGTTGTTCGGAAAAACACTTTGTGGACAGTTTCAGTCAGTAACATGGGCTTTTTACAAAAGTGGGCCCAGCCCAGTTGGCAACAAGAAGCCCTATTTTAAAATATTTTATTTTACTTTTCCAGCTTCTTATTAGAAGATCATATTTTTTCAGGAAAAAGTTTGTTCTTTTTCAGTTTAGGAGTTTAGGATTTAGGGAAGGAGTGCAAAGTTCATCAATGGATCCGATCGAATATCAATCGGAATCGAAGGGAAGAAGCGTTGTCCCGTCCACAGCGTTAGCGTACCTCGACCCTGAGTACTGGTAAAACTCCCCTTCTTCACATGTTCTTCATTTTTCTTCTAGCCTCTTCCCAATACCTGTCAGGATTCCTTCTACATCTGTTTCTTCTCCCAGGAATGAGCGATTCACTGATGAAGCGCACCATGAATGGCTCAAAGACTACTCCCATTTCCGTCATCTCATTCAGCAACACGTGAAACCTAATTCTTCCGTACTCCCTCTCCCTCCCTCTCTCTCTCTCTCAGAAACGCTCTTCCATTTCAGATCTAGGGAAAGTTGATGTAATTTCTATGGACATTTTTCTACTGGCTGATTTTAAATTAGGGGGTTAACTGTTGGTGCAGTAGCTGCACCTATGTTAGGTGCAGTACGTACACCAAAAAGAAAAAGAGAAAAAAGAAAAAACACAAGATTCAATTGTGTTTTTCCTTTTTTTCTTAAACATTACAATGCACAGCTTATACCCAAGCTTATACGCAGTTACTGAACATTAGTTTTTCCCTTAAATTAGAGGGCTTTTTTTCCTTCTTCTTTCATTTCCCATTGCTCAATTCACTATGTCAACAACGTGGAAGCTTGTTTTAAAGTTAGCATTTGGATATGATTTTCGTTTTACTTTTGAACATTAGCAATGAAATGCTGCTGTAATGAAGGTACTGGAACTGGGTTGTGGAAATTCCCAGCTGTGTGAAGAGATGTACAAAGATGGGATTACTGAAATAACATGCATTGATCTTTCAGCGGTCGCTGTTAAGAAAATGCGGACTCGGATACTTTCCATGGGATATAAAGGTTTGTAGCTGAAGACTATCAGTCATCAATCTACTTCAGAGGATTTCAATGATTATTAATTGATAGTTTTAGGTGATATTGTCTAAGGAAATTGCTATAAGTTAGATTTCTTAAATTGTTAAACCAATAAATGCCGATTTTCTGATCTTTTTCCTGAAATAAAACATACCCTTGCAGAATTTCCCTTTCCCTTTCCTTTCTAGTTTTGAAAGCATGCGTAGTTGTTTGGCCCCTCTGTTCTGTACGGAATAATTCATTCCCTTCTACCCAGAAATTGCTCACTTTGTGATTCCTTGTTTGTTTATCTTTGTTGTTTGTTATTGTTTGCAATATAGCCATGATGTGACATGGTCTAAGATAAAGCTAAACTTGCTTATAAAAGTTTATCTTGTATAAGATAATTAGCTATCCTCTTTTTAGGAATGTGGAGTGTGTATGAATCTCCATTGCATCACTGCTAATAAAACTCGAGATATATTCCACATAAATCTGGATATATTTGAAATTCTAAATTCGCAGATCCTTTAAATAAGATTATGGAAATGGTCTTTCTTTGTTTGGGAGAGCTTACTGTGAGGATTTGAATTGAGACAAAAACTGAAGTTTCAGAATTACCACGGGACATGATGTTCTATGTTTTAGTAAACTAACAAGGGGGAGATAAACTTACATGGATCTTTTTTCATCCTTTGTATCCTTGATCATTTTCCCCTCCTATATCATCAGAAATCAATGTGTTGGAAGCTGACATGCTAGACCTACCCTTTGGCAATGAGTGTTTCGATGTGGTTATTGAGAAAGGAACAATGGTAAACTTACATTTCACAAAAGTTATCTTTTTTAGCACTGCAATAGCATTGTGTTGCCCTTCTTATTGCAATTGTCATTTCTTCACAAATTTAGCTTACTGTGTTCTACAAAGCAAATGACTGTTTTGAATTTGAAGGAGGTACTGTTTGTTGATGGTGGAGACCCTTGGAGCCCGAAACCTGAAACAGTAACTAGAGTAATGTCTATGCTGCGAGGTGTCCATACGGTTTTGAAACCAGATGGGGTTTTCATCTCAATTTCTTTCGGCCAGGTAGTGGAAAAAACGTTGGTTCACCTCCTTTTTGTTATTAGTATTGGTATTAGCATTGATTTGTTAGTTGTGTTATTCATCTTGTTTCAATTCAAAATCTTCTGCAGCCACATTTCAGGCGTCTGCTATTTGATGCTGCAGAGTTTACCTGGTCCGTGGAGTGGAGTACATTTGGTGATGCTTTTCACTATTTCTTTTACATCTTGAAGAAGGTTTGTCAAATTTATAATTATTCTTTGCTTAGAGGTTCCTGTTGGGCAAACAGTTGCATAGAGAAAAGCAAGGCAGAAAAAAGAGAACACATGATTTACCTTGGTTCACCTCAGATTAGGGCTACGTCCAACAATGGAGTTTCACTATAATCGCGATGTTCTTCTCACGCCTCTCTTGTTACAATGGGCCCGAACCGAAATGTTGCACTGGAATGTTGGAGTAGTCTCCAACTCCAACACTCGTAGCATTCCAAAGATATTAGTAAACTGCATTGCGCTTATGAAATAGTCGTAAGATTTTGTCAAGTTACTTTTTAAACTTTTACTATGATTTATGGCAATATAAAAATCATGGGATCTGCCTGCACATGCCATGGAAGATGAAACAGAGAGATTGCATTTCTTTGGTCTATGAAATTGTTTTTGTGCTGCACATGATAGATCGACTACGCACATGATTGATCGACTGATTTTCCTCTTTCTTTTTCCTTTTTTTCCCCTTGCAGGGAAGGAGATCGTTAGATGCTAAACAACCCAGCACGGAGTTTGCTGTGCCACCTTTGTGTTTATTTCAAGATGAATTAGACAACGAAGATTATTTATTTCGAACCAACATCGATGAACTGCAAAGTTGAACATAACTGTAACATCCCTCTTTCTTTTGCTTGATGTAATTTAAGATCTTGTACAAGCTCTTGTACTTCATAGGCTTCAGATCAATTGTTGCAAGTTATATGCCAACAGCAAAACTGCATCGTTGTTGGTGCTCGACCGGCAATGTAGTGAAATTGTTCGTAGCATTACTGCTTCATTGTTGGTAATCATCAGGCAATGTAATGAAATTAAGAGAAATTTGTTCCCTTCGGATCGAAGGCTACCACCAGGCAGGCAGCCACGGGTCATAACGCACTCTTTGCACTTGTTTGCCCGACCAATCATAGGAATGTGTATGGGATATGGGATACCATAAGGGCCTAATATCTCAATAGCACCTTTGTCTAAAGCTTCAAGTGAGGCTTGCCCGGGAATGGCATGAGACTGACATCTTGGGGAAAAGGAAAAAGGTGCCACGCCAATAAAAAATAATAAGTTTAGAGAGGGAAAAAAAGTAAATTAAAAGGGAGGGATTTTAACTTAATAAAAATAAATGACTGGATTAAAATAATTATAGAAGTGCGATAATTAGCGATGATGTGGACTCTAAGTATTTAGGCAGATTTTTTCATATTTATATCCATTCGCATTTTTTGAACTATTGATATGGAATAAAGCAGTGCGATTATTTCCGATAGGCACTATAATATTATTATTTTTTAAATTGATGCGTATAGAATTATTATCCTTATAATAATAAAAAATATTAGATAATGGCTTGAGAGACTCGTGCATCTTAACAGGTGTAAAATAGGCCACATCAGACAAGATGAGAAATTTAAAAAGAAAAAAAATCTAAAAAAAATCTAAAATTTAAGAACTTTGTAGTTATCAACCCAATTTAGAAGGAGAATTAAGGGGCACAACTTTGACTCATTAAAAAATAAAAAGGGAAACGAAAAATACAATTCTATCCGCAAGGGTCAAAAAACTGAGTCTACGTGGGAGCAAATTCCCTCTAAAGTTTAGGATTAAGCAAAAGCATTACTTTCCAAAAAAAAAGAAAAAACTTAAATAAATCTCAGCCACAGATTCAGATTGCACCACATCGTGTCACTCATCTGACGGTCTGTGGCCACAAAGTATTCAAAAGATGAGGGAGTGAACTCTTAAATTCCCCACTATGCCCTTGTTCTCGAGCTCTTAATTCCTAAAATACCCTCATTCACCCTCCGCTCTTCCTCCTATAAATAGCCTCGTCTTCTTCCTCTTCTTCCGTGCAATGCAAGGAAAACCCCTCTCTCACTCTCTCGCCTCTAAACCTTTCCTCGTCTGTAGGGATTTATCTGTCCTCACCTTCGCTATTTCTCCGGTGAATCTGCTCATATACTCTCTTCGATACTAATTCTGAGCGAATTTAGACGTCAGTTGGCTCTGATCGATCAACTCTATATATATCATCAAATTAGTGTTCATGGAGATGGAGTATTCCATGGGCTCTGACGATGGTTGCTCTTATTCTGATCGAGACTCGCTCGGGGGATTCGAAAGCGATGAATCCGATTTCCACCGGGTTCCCCCGAAGGGTCCCTCCTGTAAGGTATCATTAGCTTTGTTTCTTAGTTTTTTTTTTTTTCTCTATAGAGAAAATTATATCAGTGGTTTACAATGCTCGGATACCTCTTGATTTTAAGCTGTGGGAAAAATATTGAGGCTTTCTGTTTTGTTTGGTGCATACTAATTTAAATTGGTGATTCTGCATTGTCTAACCAAAGAATTTTGAGGTTTCTAGGTCAATTTTACTATCGCAAGTCTTATTTTTCCCTCCTTTACTGATGGTGTATAAGTAGCTGATGGTAATTGGGAATTTATTTGTACATTACAATTGTTGTTTTTGCCAAAATTTCTCTTTTTAGGTTAATTAGCCAATATATTTAGTAGTCATCTATTGGCATCGGACTTCCACAGAGAATTATAAAGAATTCCGAGGTCTTGATGGAATAATATTTAAAAGGAAACATATGGTTTAGAACAGTGTTGTATTTTACAGTTTTTACATGGAACTGCAGAGGATCGTTTTCATAAACTGTTATCATGTTTTCTTTTCTTTTTTGCTTTCGGTATATTGTTTCCCTTGTTATCTTGACAAATTGATTGATATTTTTATTTGCAGGTTATAACAAAAGAATCACTTTTGGCGGCACAGGTAAGATAAAGGATGAAGAGAACTTCAAAAATTCTTTTATTTTTTTTCACCACTGGCTGTGTTATAATTGTCTTGTCTTTTTCCTTTTTTTAGAGGGAAGACTTAGTTAGGGTGATGGATTTGCTCTCACTGAGGGAGAGCCATGCTCGAACCTTACTCATTCATCAACGTTGGGATGTTGACAAGTTGCTAGCGGTGCTTGTTGAAAAGGGGACCTCATCCTTGCTTGCTCAAGCTGGCGTGACTCCGGTCGAGCATCGCGATTTTGACTCTCCTCTGCCTTCCTCAGTGGAAATGTGCGTGATTTGCATGGACCATATATCAAGCAATGAGATGACTAGGATGGAATGTCTTCACACCTTCTGTAACAACTGTAATAATACTGAACTTTCTCTGCTCTTTACAGCCTTTGAAACAAACTAAATAGAGTAAGTATTTCAGCGTACACAAAATAGTAACTATAAAACCCTGAATTATGAGTTAGTTTAATTAGTTAATTAGTTTACTTATTTTATATTTTCATGATTCTACCATGGGTCTTTTTTTGTTATGAGTTTGCTAGTTTTTGGCCATCACTAATCATTTTTTCAAGGCAATATCTTCTTGCTATGTATTGTTGTCTTTTGAGAGATTTTAGTCCATGCCATTGTTTCTTCTTTGATAAAAATTTGTGGATTTCTAAAATTTTGGACTTCTAATTTTATTCACAGGCTGGACGGAGCATTTTATTGTGAAGATCACGGAGGGGCAGAGTAGGCGCATTAGGTGCATGTCACACCAATGCAATGCTATATGTGATGAAGCCATTGTCAGAAATTTAGTCAGTAGAAGAGATCCCGAAATAGCTCATAAGTTTGAGCGCTTTCTTCTGGAGTCATATATTGAAGACAATAAAATGGTAAAGTGGTGCCCAAGTATTCCACATTGTGGGAATGCAATACGCGTTGAGGATGATGAGGTTTGTGAGGTAGAATGCTCGTGCAGTCTGCAGTTCTGTTTCGGTTGCCTGTCGGAAACACACTCACCTTGTTCATGTTTGATGAGGGAGCTCTGGGCCAAAAGGTGTCAAGATGAATCAGAAACTGTTAATTGGATCTCAGTTCACACAAAGCCTTGTCCAAAGTGTCATAAACCTGTGGAGAAGAATGGCGGCTGCAATCATGTGGTGTGTGTATGTGGACAAGCATTTTGGTAATGGTTCTTTCCTCTTTGTTCCTTGATTCCTAGTTTATATACTCAAATAAATTTCCCATTCTTTCCACGCAGACTTAAAATTTTCGAGTAACCGATTGTTGCAGCTTGGTCACTTGGTCCAAATTCAGGCTATTTTGAAATTTTGGTTTGACAAGAGAAGCTGTACCAAACTGCTCAAAAGTCTCCGTGACTTGAAGCACTTAATTGTGCAGAGTTTATCATTATTTTTGCATTCTTCATGTAGGGCTAGGAGAAATTCACGGTGTATCTCTTTTCTTGCAGACTGTTGTCAGGTTTTACAAACTAGCCTCTTCTTCTTTGAATATGCTCACTGGAAAATTGGTAAATCAGCAACTTCTTTTTCTTTAAAAAATCCATTTTAAAGGAAGAACTTGGTGTAAAAGAAATGTGACTCTCGACTGAAAGAGGATTAACTAAAGGGGGATTTATATTTAAAATATGAAAGAGTGTTGGGATCAGTTATTGAGTATATTCTGTTTGCTTTTTTTTTGCTTAGCGGGCCATTTGCTTTTAATAGTTCAGCGACTATTTTTTTTTTTGTTTGCTTGCTTAGCAGCTTGTGTTGGCTTTTTTATCTATTTATTTTACATCAATCGGCCTTTTCCACTCATATTTTTGTGAAGGTTGATTTAAATGTTTATTTTAAATATTCTTTCATTTATTTTGTTAATTAATATGCTTACTTTTTTTTTTTTTTCACTTAGTTGGCTTTGTGGTCAAGCAACTGGCCGGGGCCATAATACGGTGTCTATTGATGGTCATTCTTGTGGTCGCTACCAAGAGGACCTTGAAAAAAAGGCGGAGCGTGCGAAGCAGGATCTCCACCGCTACTTGCACTATTATAACCATTCGAAAGCTCATACAGACTCCTTTAAGCTTGAAAGTAAACTGAAGGAGACTATTCATGAAAGAGTGTTACATTCAGAAGAAAAAGATCCATCTCACAAAGATTTCAGTTGGCTAACAGTTGGGCTCAGGAGACTCCTCGCATCTAGGCAGATTCTTTCGTATTCATATCCATTCGCATTTTATATGTTCGGTGACGAACTATTCAAAGATGAGATGACTTGCAAGGAGAGAGGAATCAAACGAACTTTGTTCGAGGATCAGCAGCAGCAGCTCGAGTCGAGCATTGAGAAGCTTTCCAAGTTTTTAGCAGAGCCATTTGACTATTTCACCGAGTGTGAATTTATGGACTTTAGGATGAAGATCATTGATTTGTCCATCAACATCGACTCCCGCTGTAAGAAAATGTAAGTATACCTGAACAAAACCTTGGGCCTGTTTGATTTCATTATTTAAATCTATGTATTTGAAATTCATAGACTTGCTATCGTCATGCAGGTATGAATGCATCGAGAATGATTTATTAGGTTCTCTCAAATGTAGCACCCACAACATAGCTCCGTACAGGTCAGAGGGCATTGAGAAGGCATCGGGACTTAGCTAGAGTATCGATGGCAATGGTACCGAGTCAGTCAGATCCAGGAACTTTAGCGTCGCTTGATCGGTTCAGTCTTGTTTTATGATACATAGATTATGTCTCAGTTAATATGGGTTCGATTCTTTATCCGACAGTTATGGTGGCTAGTTGGAGTGGAGCTCAGCTGAGAATGGATGTTCTTCTCGGAAGCATGCTCGAAGGGCTGTTCTTAATGGCAGCCTCTTGATCTCAACTCGCCTGCCAAAGTCGATACAAGCAAACTGTTTTTTTTTTTTTACTGTTATTTTTATTTTTCCCTTGTTTATAACTCGAGGGTGCATACTCAATTTTGGTCCCTTCAGTTTGGATCCATAATTGTGACTGGAAACACAAATGTGATTGCATTTATTTATGTTTCCTCATCGTATTCGTCAAAAAGCATACTGTATCCTCTCCCCGTTTCGTCGTCTCAATTGGCAAGTGAGAGAGAGAGAGAGAGGCGCCTGAATTGTTTTTTTTTGTTATTTTATTTTATTTTATTATTTCTATTTTATTTTAATATTATTTTATTGGGATTCAATTGGCTTGAATCACGAGAATTTTGGGGGTCTAACCATTTTGGATCATCCGAGCCTAAAGTCTTGACTTGAAGGACCAATTTGGACCAAGACTAATATGGTTTGGGACCGGTTTCAAGACCGGACTAAATATTGAATTGCTTTTTTAATCTCCTCATTCATTGTGCTTATTTCAAACTCGGAACATAATTTTGATAGTATGTCTATTATTTTAGTAGACTTTTTAACTCAAATTGAATTCGAAATTAATTTTAATACCTTTAAATCATTAATTTATAAGGCTATAAGGTGTTTAATTTTTATCATTCAATTAAAATATCGATAATATTATTAGCTTTTATAATTCAATTACAATGTTAATAGTGCTTAGGTTTTCTTATTAAGGTACAACATTAATAAAGTGTTAAATCTCTTATTATATTTTTAAAATTTTAGAAATTTTAAAATTGAACTCAAAACAAAAATAAAACGGTTCTGCCAAGCACACATAATGAAACTGTAGACATCATAGGAAAAAGAGGAGCCATTATTATGTCATATCATTAGGGTAATGATTCATCAACCTGAAGGTTCTTATTTTGAAGCACAAACTTCAGAGTTTATTTTGGAAGCAGAAGTGGTTGTGAATGACCAATCTTTTCAATCTTTTCGACTTTGGTTTTGTAGGAACAAGTCAAAATGATTGAGAAATAAAATTATCTGGTTTAATTCGAAATGAACTAGGACCTCACAATCGTATTCTTGGTCCCAATCTATTTGATTAATGATCTTGATTCAGATTAAGATCATTTTGATATGATCCTTCTTTCGGATAAGATCATTTAATCAACTGCTCTTACGGTCCGATTCATGATCTAACCGAAGTAGTTTATCTCTATCCTTCGCGTGTAGTCAAACCCTTAATGCTAATCACAGATAAAATTTCAATTATTTGAAGAGGAAATTCTTTTTGAGGGACCACTTTACCCAAACTGCGCCTTGAAAAGTCATTGTTTCTCTGAATAAATATAAAAGGACGGTTCATTTTTTGCAATCAACGTGACATCATGCAAATAAAAGAGTGGCGCCACGTAACCGTTATTTGTTCTGAAAAGTGAGCATGCTTGCCAAAGTCTTTTTTTTATATATTTTTTTATTGTTAGTTTTTCCATCCTTTAATACTTAACAGCGAGCTATTATAATTTTTTTCCTGAATTTCAGAGTTTCACCGGCATCAGATCACTTTCAACTAAGTTAATAATTGTTAATAATGATTAAAATTATTTGACAGGATAAATTTATAATTTCATAAATCCTAAGACCATATCTTGAAGGATTATGTATTAGGATGGACAAATACTCATAAATGAGCCTCTTTTTTTCCTTTCCAATAAAGATAGCCTAAATTTTAAAATATTATAAATTTATAAATTTAAATAATCTTAATTATTTATTTTTTTCTTGCTAATTTATTTTAATTTTATTCACAATAAATGATCAAAATCGTCTATTTTATACATAAGTTTACGACACTTCAAATTCAGGTGGCCCGATCCAAATGAATTCAACAAAAACAAATAAATAAATAAAATGGAAGAAACAAAACGCCTCTTGCCTCCCCCCTCCCTTCTCTCTCTCTCTCTCTCTCTGACTCTGTCGCCCCTCGCCGATCCGAGGCCTTGGGAAACCATAGTTCGTCCTCAACCGCAAAACTCGCTTCAAAGCTCGCCCGCAATTCTCCCTCGTCTCTCGTAGTTCTCATCCTCAGCAGGTTCTTATTCCACTATCTTTTTACTCCTCATTTCTTTCTATTTGCTTTTATTTCACTTGGCCGCTTACAGGTGTGGATGTTTTGTAAAAGAATTGGAGAGTAAAAGGACTTTCTTCAATCTAGTTGTTCTTGGGAGTTTATAAATAGTTTCTAAGACTAGTTGATTTGCATCAAACACTGGTGTTCGTCTTCCCCAGAAAAAAAGAAAAAGAAAAAGAAAGAAGGTTTCTTTCTTATTCAGTTTTTCACTGAACAGCAGATGCTCATGTTTTCCTAAAATATTGAAGAAATTTTATGCTGGGCATGGACAAAAAGGATAAAGATGGTTTAACTTGTTTCTTCGATGATGTAATTTGACCACACTATCTTTCACACCCAAAGATTGCGCTTTGAAGGAGTAGAATGTCATTGAATTTGAACCCAGCTTGTGGAAGTTTATTGCAGTGCAATGCATGGAGGTGTCAGTGTTTTTTTCTACCACTGTCTGTGTTTGTAGTGGTGATGGAGGGAATGCCAGTGCCGGTTTTGTTTTAATGGCTAGCAATGATTAACCGATTCTTTTGTCCTTGAGAACTACTAGTGAGGCTTAGATCATGTCTCAAAGTGGTCTCATCACCCTTTTAAAAAGTCTACGTTTTCACTTATTTTCTTTTAAAAAATATTTTGTTACTCGACTTTCCTTCGCTCTTAACACCCCTGCAACAAAAAAAAAAAAGTAGGGCTAAACTTTGGTATAACTGCTGCACCTGAGTTAGGTGTAGCACAAACAAAATGGGGGGAAAGCCCCAAAATAACATCGGTTTGGTTTTTTTTTTCCCCCTTTAACCATAACAAGACACAGCTGCATCTAACTTATGTGCAGCTGTTGCATCTTGTTTTTTTTCCAAAATATTGCAAAAGGATTTTGAAAAATAAACGCATACATATACCGAAGATGTTCAGCTATACTCTCTTTTGCTTTCTGGGGTGGAGGGAGGATGCTTGTGGAGTCTCGGTGCTGATTCCCTTTCTTTGCTTGTGGCCCAGCCATTTTATTGTGTTGATTTGAGAAACTAAAGGAGATTTCCTGGAAAAAGAGAGAGAACTAAGTCGGAACGTCCCAGTGTCTTCAATTAGCAATCAGATTAAGGAGCTTGCATTAGTCTAGGTCTGAGAATTTCAAATTCCATGTTGCTTAAACAGATTTTTCTCTGATCAAATATATTCAAAATGGTCTGTGACAATGCATCCCCTGGTTCACCCAGCGAAAACCGCCAACCCAACACTGATGCAAATCTACCTTCTGAGAAGGATACTGCAATTGATGCACTGGCTAAGGTTCAGGAATCGCTTTCTCTGGGTAAAAGACATTATAAGTTTCGGGAAACCCAACCTGTTGGGCAATTCAAGGAAGTGGGCGACAATAGTTTACCTGAGGGGACAATGGAACCTCCGACGCCGTTGTCTGAAGTCGAGCACGAGCCTTATGTTCTCCCGAGCCCCTATGAATGGATTACTCGTGACATCGACTCTGAAGAGATGTGCTCTGAGGTTTATAACCTCCTTAAAAACAATTATGTCGAGAAAAAGTTGAAAAAAATCTAGAAATAATATAGTTTTTTTAAAAATAACTCAAACTATGTGTATGGACCAATTTTTTCTCGATATGAGTTTTAGTCATGACCTAAATTTAAGATAATTACCAATCCTTTAGATAATTACAAGTCCAAAATTCAAGATAATTATAAGTCATTTAGATAAATAACTCCTCTAGATAATTAAAAATCCAAAATTCAAGATATTACAACTCTCTAAATAAACAACACTCTAAATAATTTAAGATAATTATAAGTCCTTTAGGCAAATGATTCCTCCAGATAATTACAAGTCCAAAATTCAACAAAAATAGATCATGCACCAAAATAAATGTTAAAATTTTCAGAAATAATCCTGAAATAATTTTCAATTATCCAGAGGAATCATTTATCACTTCTGCCCTATATTAGCCACCGTAGAAATAGATATTTTAGGATTTATTTTTTAGGGAAATTTCAAGATGAAGGGTGGTGCACCTCAAGAAAAAATGACCGAAGATGGTCAAGGGAAGGGTCCATACGCGTTCCCCCTGGGGAAAAAAAAAACTAAACTGAAAATTCTAAAACATAATAAGGTTAAAAAATTTATTGCAGTCTGGTGTTGAGTTCAACACAAGCCTAGCTTGTTCCTAGTCCTAGGAACAACTGTCGAAGGATTAAAGTTTACTTTAGGGGAAGCTAATTATGGCATACTCGTAAACTTCAAAGTTAATCAGTGCCTAATTGTAAATTGACTCATAATCTAGGACGAGCTTAAGAAAAATCAAATCCAGATTATGGATGGATGCAGTGGGAAAGAAGGAGACGAGAGACGAGTGGAGAGCTCGAAAGCCACGCTTCCATAAGGCCTGTGGAAGAAGAAGAAGAAGATGATGATGATGGCGTCTCTGCAGATGCTATCCACAAGGCCTTTCAACCCGCCAAATCCGTAACTGCAACAGCTGGCTTCACTGTCCATGGCCACTGCCCCGTACAATCGTGTTCCTCCTTCGTTTCCCCGTCTCTACGGCTCTTGTTGAACCGCCATCACCTTCGTCTTCAAGGTGCGCCCAAATTCTCCATATGCGTCGCGTGGAAGTAAGCCTCTATTTGTCGCAACTGCAGGTCCGTTTTAGTAAATAATAACTAGTGGTCACACGAATTTTTGACATATAAGCCTTTTATAATTTTACTGTAAAATCATTTGCATTCATAGCATTGTTCTTTCACTTATACGAGGCTTAACTTTATTCATGATTTGATGTGTTTCTCTTAAATTGAATTGATGCCTTGTGTAGGTATATTTAAATTAAAAGAACTCCCTTTGAGAGACAGTCTTTCTTTTGCTTGAATGCAATAACTTAGGTATTCTAATTACATGATCACTTTTGTTCTATATTAATCGTGTAATTGACAATTACATAATGAAAATAATTTAAAATTTGTGACTACAAATGAGAATAAATTTAATCGAGAGCGCCTAGTATGAAAATTTTATTTTTTTCCTATATTATTTAGGATTTCTTTCCCAAATAAGTCCAAAGTAATATCTAACTTTTACCAAATACTACGTAAAAGAAATCGAGCCCTAAATAAACAGTCTTTGTGTCCTTTTTTCTTTGTTTAATTGATCTATGAGTTCGAGTCTATACTAAATAAAATTGAAAGGTTTAACGCTTTGGCCAGTACTCGGGCCCATTTAATATAAAAGAATTCCTAGCAGAGTGAAATATACGCTAGAGATCAATAACCATATTGAAGAGCCTGTAGCAAATATCCACCAGAGATGCTTTGCTTGATTAAGGTAATATATGTATACACACATACACACACACACATATATATATATATATATATATATATTTCTCTTACATGCATCATATTTAAAAGGGTAACTGATCATTGTGAGCAGTTCCCTTGTATCTGTGAGAGCTGGAGCTGGCTCCACCCAGCCCACATCTCCAGATTCTCAAGAAGTCCATATTCAGATCTACAACTCCAAATGCTATTCCAAGTATTTAGATCTAAGAGTTGCACACATTCTTCTCTCCTCGAAGATCCACTAATGCCCCTCTCATTGCAATGGAATAGAGATTTCATTTCTTTTGGAGGAAAATTTTCTTCAAATTCATAAAATTTTTCAACTTATTTGATGTTGAATTGATCTTAACTTGTTGACGGTGTCGGTAGATTTGCAAGAAATTGGAGATTTTTTTGAGTCCACTAACAAAATGAATCTTGAGAATTTTATTTTATGAGAGTGAAGATCTCTGAATATGTAACTACTGTTAGTTGACCACCTTCATGCTTGGAAGAATTTTTTCCTTCGCAGATTTAATTTATTTGTTGAATACTTTTATTCAGTTTTTCAATTTTTTTTCCTTTATTCACTATTTACCACTGTTATCAGACCCGGACTAGTTCAGCGGGTCGACCCGGTAAACTGCCGACCCGAATCCCAAACCAGTTCGAGTCCTTTTTGACCCAGAATGCACATTGAACCGTCTAAATCCGTTTAGCCAACGGTTTGACCCGTTGACCCGGATAACCTGCCTTGACCCGATGAAGAACCGAACCAAAAAAAAAAAAAAAAAGTTCTCAAAGACGGTCTTTGAAAGACCCCGTCGATTTCCCCCGAGTGAACGAAGGGCAGAGAGAAACCCCAAGCGACCGTCGGCCCCCCACAGCGATCGTCAGTCGTCGGCCTCCTGCAGCGATCGTCGGTCGTCGGTCTCCTACAGCGATCGTCGGTCGTCGGCCTCCTACAATGATTCGGTGAAGCCTGTAATAGTTTTGCTGTGTTTAGGGGAAATAGGACGCAGAAACCCTCGTTTGATTTGGAAGTGAAAAATTCTGAAGTGAGTTGATTTGCAGTTTGATTGATTTTGTTGCTCTTGGCATTATTCAATTAATCATTATCATTATCGTGATTATTGCTGTTATGATGTCGCTGTTATAATATTATTGATCAAGCATGTTTTATACACCGATTTGCCAAGATTTTATTGGATCTGGGACTCACCACTCCAAAATCCAATGAATTGCCACTAGTTGTTCTGGGGGATTCATTACTTCAAAACTGTGATTTAGCCCTTTCACGGGGGTAAAAAAGAAAATGTTGAATGTTGTAATGGTTCATCTTCAAGCAACTATTCTGAATTCTGATTTCTTATGGGATGTGTAGTGTACCTTGCTGTTACCTGCGTCGAGATTTGTTGTCCTGAGAAGCAATTAAGATACAAAGATCTGTGTCAAAAAAACCAGTTCTTCAGCAACAGGAAACAGAATTTGAGTTGCGGATAAAGCCCAAACCTCAACTTTACATTTGTGCACAAATAATTTAAACTTTGAAAACAGGTAATGCACTTGAAGCCTTCTGTTTCTTCCCATTGTTTCACTGGGTAGAATACGATAGTCACTCTTACATTAGTTATATTTGAGATTTTTGACAATGGTAAAATAGTGGTATATCCTCCTTCAACTGCGTGAAATCAAAATTCCCTGCCCATAGGCCTACCCTTATTGATAATGAAGTTTTCACTTTGTATATTGCCAAATTGGTTGAAAGTGCTTGGAAGTTACAACTATTTCAGCCTGTGCATCTATTATTCCTCAAACTCCATACATTTTTTTTTTTCTTAATTGCTTCTAGCGTGCAACATTTATGTTCTTGATTTATAGGAAATGTTTTTTCTTGACTTTTTTTATATTGTTTTAGAGATACATTAAACTTGGATGAAATTGAGGGGGATGACTATGAAGTGAATGACAATGGAATTGATTTAAGTCAAGGTGGAGGTTATGTGGATGGCGAAGGCTTTAGCTTTTACCCAAATTATGTGCCATTGGATACATTTGTGTCTGATCCAAACGCTGAAACATTTGATCCTTGGAGTTAAACTATTCTGAATGGCTGTTTGATGATTATGATAAGACATTTTATGATGATTATTTTTTAATTTAGTTTGTTTATATTCTAGGTGTGCTCAGAATTGTTATGTTTAACAGGATTTATACTGTTGAATTTCCTTTAGGGTGTAATGTATTTTGAAGTTTTCCGTATTATATTTCCGATGTCATTGACCCAACGATTCAACTGGTGACCCGACGGTTGGACCGGTGAATCGGTGACCCGGCCTCTAGACCGAGTTGATGACCGGGTCGGGTCTGATAACTATACTTTTTACGATGTGTGTACATGTACATATAGCATGAATATTTATGTCAGAGAAAATATTTATCATCCTATCTTTGTTTCTTCCAAACAATGAATAGGATGAAATAATTTATCACGTTGCTTATCCAGTCAAAAATCAACCCCTTATATTATCATGTCCATATCCTCTGGTATTACTTACAACAAAGACAACATTAGATGGGTTATATTATCCCATATGGTACACCAAACACAGCATTGAATGGGTCTATAGCTTGAAAATATTTGTTGATCTAGAATTTATTAGAGGGCCCTTAATTGACGTTTTACTGAATTTGTTGCACTATGCTCTAATCTTTTGTAATATATTTGTGAAGGTGGTGACTTAGTAAGAGCTCTGGTATACTTCATGCTGGCTTTTGTCCATTGAGGGTGCTGGGTTTGCAAGGCAGCTCTATGGTGGCAAAAAGTCTAGATGCATGGATGAAATTGCTGTAAATGTATACTGATATAGTGGATATATCTTAATTGTAACCCTCCCAACTGCATACTGAAGCCTCGGACTTGGTGGATTTTGTAACACTTGATGCGTTGATGATAACCCACCCCCTCCCCCCTCCCCTGCACACACCTCTCATCCCACCATTATGTGAGTTGTCTGTTTTGCATTTATTATTCTGTTTGTTAAAAGCAAAATGGTCCGTTTTGACACCGTATAAAGCACATTAAAGCAGCATCAGGTCTTTATGCCCTCAATTCGTGCTCACTCAGCCCAGTACGTGCAGGCAGGTCTGGAGAACGTCTACCCCACCCAACCTGAGTGCATGCAGCATGTCCAGGAGGCAATGCTTGCAAACCAAGGCCCCCCAGGGCCTATGATGATGGGCTCCAATGGCCCTCTTGGGCAGCAATTGGGCCTTAATGGGGATGCATTGGACCGGGGTGGGACAATTTTGGTCCGACTGGGATTGAATTGGGCCTCGGCTGGCTAGAATTAAGTTTTTGGGTCAGTGAATTAGGCCAGGCTTGAATTGGGCTAGGGGAGGCTAATTTTGGGCTGGTTGGGATTGAATTGAGCATTCACGGACTAGAATTGGGCTTTTTTAGCCAGAATTTGGCCTTTGGCGGCAATAATTGGGATTGGGTGGGACATTACTTAGCTTGAATTGGCCCTGATAGGCTCAAATTGGGCTTGACTATGATGAAATTGTGCCTTGAGGGCGTGGGTTGGGCATTGTAAGCTAACATTGGGCTGAGTGGTGGTGAAATTGGGCTTTGTTGGGCTTTGATGAGCTTGGTTGGCAATGAATTGGGCTCAAATTAGGCTGGGTGGTGATGAAACTGGGCTTGGTTGGCAAGTGAATGGGGCTATGGGCCACAATTGACTTTTTGTGAGGTCAAATTGGGCCCCAATTGAGTTTGTTTTAGGCAAGGGTGAGAATGGTGGGAACAAATTGGGCCTTGATGGGTTAAAATTAGCTGGGTGGTGATAAAATAGGGCTTTTGCTTAGGCCTTGATGGGGTCAAAGCCGTGGTTATGAAATTGGCCCTTTGTTGGACTCTTACAGAGCTAAGGTGGGCCTAAATTGGGCCTTGATGGGTCAAAGCTGTGTAATGAAATTGGGCCCTTGGACTCTTATTGGGCCAGAGTGGGCCTTGATGGGCTCAAATTGGGCTGATTGGTGATAAATTGGGCCTTTGTTGGGATCTTATGTGCTCAAATTAGGCCTTTGTCTGGATCTTATTGGGCCTTGGCTGAGTGGTGATAATGGGCTTTCGTTGGTATCTTATTGGGCCTTGATGGGCTCAAATTGGCCTAGATGGTGATGAAATTGGGATTAGTTGGCAATGAATTGGGCCTTGACAGAGCAAGAATTAGGTTTCTGTGAGCTCGAATTGGGCCTGCATTGCCTGAATTGAGCCTTTATGGGCTGGGCCTTTGTGAATTAGGGCCTGTGGGACTTGAATTGGGCCTAGATGGGCCAAAATTGGGCTGGCTTGTGATGATATTAGGCCCAAATTGGGCCTTGATGGGCTCAAATTTGGGCTGAGTGGTGATAATTGGGCTTTTGATGGGATCTTATTGGGCCTAGTGGTGATAAATTGGGCCTTAATGGGCTCAAATTGGCCTAGGTGGTGATGAAATTGGGATTAGTTGTCAATGAATTGGGCCTTGGGGAGGAAAGAATTAGGTTTTTGGTGAGCTCAAATTGGGCCTACATAGCATGAACTGGGCCCGTATTGGGCCTTTATGGGCCGTGTAGTTGTGAAGCAGGGCCTGCGGGCCTCAAATTGGGCCTGGATGAGCCAAAATTGGGCTGAGTTGTGATGATATTGGGCCTTTCTTGGGCCCAAATTGGTTTAGGGGTGCTGAAATTGGGCCTTTGTTGGGATCCTATTGGGCCTTGATGGGCTCACATTAGGCTGAGTGGTGATAAATTGGGCCTTTGTTGGGGTCTTATAGGGCCCTGATGGGCTTGAATTGGGCCTGAATAGCATTCAATGGGCCTGAATTGGGCCTTTATGTGCTGGATAGTTGTCAAGTAGGGCCTGTGGGGCTCATATTGGGTATGGGTAGGCCAAAATTGGGCTGGGTTCTGATGATATTGGGCCTTTCTTGGACCCAAGTTGGGCAGAATGGGCCAAAATTGGACTTAGATGAGCTCAAATTGGTTTGGGGTGATGAAATTGGATCTTTGGTGGGCTCTTATTGGGCCTTGATGGGCTCAAATTGTGAGTGTCGTGAAATTGGGCCTTCTTGGGCTCTTATTGGGCTGGACGGGGGATGAAATTGGGTTTGGTTCAGCCCAAATTGGGCCTTGATGGGCTAGAATTGGGTTTCTATGAGCATGAGCTGGGACTGGGTCGCATTGAGCCCGACTGGGAACAAATTGGGACTTATTTGGTATGAATTGGACCTAATTGAGCGGGAAGTGGCCCTTGATGGGATATGTGTTGTGTGGTGATAAAATTGGACTTTTGCTGGGCTTGAATTGGGCTTACGTGAGATGAAATGGGCCTAGGCAGGAGACAAATTTGACAGGGTAGCGATGAAATTGGAGTTGGTGCCCGTTCGTTAAGATATTGGGCCATGGTGGGGTAAAGTTAGGCTTTAATTTCACAAATTGGACCCGGGTGGCACATGCCGCAACTAATATTAAACCTATTTGCGTGCCTCTACGAGTGCTGCGGCCTTGAGCACATTCTTTAATTTCCGTCTTATTAGGGCATATTTTGGGCCCTAATTCCGACAGATGGCAGGCCCATCATGGACCGCAATATTACTTGCTTGTCTCATATTTGGGCCTTTCTTTGGCTTTTGCCTTTTTCCTCCCACTTGGGAAGCGTGAAATCTTAATAGTAAATTACAATAAGCCCATTTTGACCATTGACCAACGCCTAATACATGGCCAACAACTACAAAAGAAATGCTTATATATGCGGCAATTGCTTTTTTAGGTGAAGAGAAGAGAAGCATAATATCTCGCCCTCGAAATTCCTGCATATAAAACATCAAATAAGTCAAGTCAGTTCTTGAATACATGAAACAAATACAAAATTAGCAAGTCCTAGCTATTGGCCACATGCTATCATAAAGGCAAAGTCAGTTCTTCCTGAATACGTGAGACAAATTCAAAATTACAATAACTATTGGCCACGTGCTACCATAAAGACTCAATCCTACACACATGTTCAACTTCCTAAACCACAATAAGCTTAGTCCGTTGTAGCTAAGAAATATTAGTGGATCTAATAATGTTTCAAGTGAAGAACCAAACTAAAGCTAAGTTAATATTCATTAGCAATAGTCAATTGATGAACACATCTAATGAGCAAGGAATGAAAAAAAAAACATTTTTGTAAGCATCATAAATAGGATTTTGCTGAGTTCTTTAGACTCTAAAATTTAGAGGTCACAACTTGCATCAGCAATTTGCGCCATTGAACCTAGCGCTCTAATCACAATACCAGCTTACTATTCAAAGCTCTCTAACCAGGCTTACAGTAAAAATAAATTTTCTTTCATGTGAACTTAACCTTACCATCATCTCCTAGAGTTAAAATAATATCTAAAATTCAAACAGAAAGCAAATCATTGCACAATGGAAGTAATTTTAATATATGTTTATCAATATACCATGCAAAAGAGCCAATAATACAGCATGAACTACCACCGATCAAGGTACCTAAAATCACAGTTTCATGGGTTTCAAAACTGGAGGTTGAGGGGGATTAGATCGCCAAGGATGCACCGACACCGACACCGGTACAGTGACACGACACGTTAGCGACATGGGACACGCAATTTTTGAAAAAATGAACAATTTCGACACGTTGGCCGACACGTTATATATATATATATATATATGAAATTGTAAAATTCAAGTTAAATGTACAAACCATATAAGTTGACGAAAGTTCAATAAAAAGAACACAAAAAATTAGCAAACAAAACACAAATTAAGGGCAGCAACCATCAGTACCAAAATTAGCACAAATAAGGGCGTTAGCAATAGAGAGAGGGAGAGAGGGAGAGAGGGAGAGAGAGAGAGGGGGAGGGAGAGGGACAGAGAGAGAGAGAGAGAGAGAGAGAGAGAGCGAGAGGGAGAGGGAGGGAGAGAGAGAAAGCCAGAGGGAGAGGGAGAGTGACAGAGAGAGAGCCAAAGGGAGAGCGACAGAGGTAGAGGGAGAGGGAGAGAGGGAGAGGGAAAGGGAGAGCGAGAGAGGGAGAGAGAGAGAGAGAGAGGAAAGAGAGACAAACCTGTGCTGGTCGCCAGAGTTAGCGCCGGTGATCGCTGGAGTTAGCACTGGGAATAGATCTAGGTTTAGGTTTGGGAGTGGGGGTAGGGAAGAGAGCTCGGGAAGTGAAGCGGGGGAGGGAAAAGAAAGAAAAAAAAATGGAAAAAAGAAAAAGAAAAAAAAGTGCCATACTGTTTGGGGGGGGGGACACGCGTGTCGGTCGCGTGTCCCAATCGTTGACCGTGTCGGAGGCGTTGACCATGTGTCCCGGATGTGTCGGTCGCGTGTCGGTATCGGGAGAGTGTCGGACTCCGGTACGTTGCTCATTTTAGAGTGTTGGTGCTTCATAGTAGATCGCAAGGGGCTTGGGGATGCATATGGAGAGATGGGTTAATTAATACTCTCTTGTTCAGGCAATAATAAAGGACTGCCACTTGAACTCATAGTGGAGCTGGACAGAAATCATGGGAATGTCCGGAGTACTTGCTTGATCATTACTTGTAATATGTAACACGATATTATTTTTGCTCAATGAGAATTAATCAGTGTAATAATCAATTCCAACAACAGATGAAATTTTAGTATATTAATTAAGTAATTTTCAATAAAAGGAAAAAGAACATTAAATAATTTTCTTTTGTCTGCTTGGAGTGGATCATCCTGCATTTATCTTTACAATTTTCTAGTCTTTGCATAAGGTGGGTCATCTCGCATTTATATTTATAATGCTTCGCTGTTGGATAATGCGGATAGCCTCATCCAACAAACACTGTTGTGTTATTTATCTACTTTTGCAGTTAATTGAAGATGTATTGTCTCTGAAATGAATTTCATGAAACAGAAAGATACGACCAATACACATTTTCATGTATGTGGAGAATAACAGTACCATAGCTGGTAAAATGATACCGTAAATCGCATTTTGGGTATAGATTACTCATCAAAATGCCAATATGCAGTATAATTGTGAATACGAGCATGCTCCAAAACCCGTAAGTTTTAATGCTTATGAGTAATCACAAGCTAACTACACTATAAATTAAGTGGCTTAAACCTAAACATGGCAAAAAACCAACCACCCCCCATCCATGCGTTCATGAACATACTAACCTTGGATCTAATTAATACTTTCTTGTGCTAACTGCTAAACAAGGTTAAATTGAAAACTATAGGTACTTGCTCACACAACCGCTAGATAATGCTAAATAGACAAATGTAGGTACCTGATCATGCATAAGCCTGCCTGCGCATAAAAACTTTTGGTAATGGGGTAAGAAGAGTTCCTGTTCACGGTATGGACCTTCATTTTCCCATTATCATCTACCTTAATCTGCTATTCTGATCCAATTTTACCTCACAAGCTGCCAATATAAAGGAGAAACAAAATTGTAAAAGATGGAAAGAAGTACCAAAGGCCAAACCCTATAAAAAAAAAATACAAGATGAAACCAATTACATGGAAATAACTTCGTAAATATAATTTCCCCCACATTTGTATAACCTATTCAATTGGTTTGATTAGAATGCAAACTCAATAAAACACTACAAGTTGCAGAACAATGTGAGTAAAGAAGAATTCAACACAAAAAGCATTCAGCACTTCCAATCACATCAGATGCAATGAAAATTTTAGTAAGAATTACTAAAAAAAAAAAAGTTCAAAGAAAACTGACTTATTTCTCAAATATATGCAAAATTGGATGAATGCTGCAAGGGGGAAAAAAAAACAGAAAATCATAGCTTTGAATCATCAAGAGCTCTAAATATCAAACCACAGGGAAATAGAAGAACAAATAATTTATTATCTATATGTATGTATAGATTATAGAGGATGTACATGCAAGGATAAGTAAGGGTTTTGCAAGGTATTTGAGTGACAAAAGCTGATCCTGAGCGTATTATGGAATCTTACAAATCAAGATTTGGTTCAATCCACAATTAAGAAAATGATCTTTTTGATTCACAATCCAATTCAAGAGTGGAAAAATATGCACATCATAAATACCCCTCACAAATCATCTAAGCAAATAGGAATAAGGAATTCAAGGAATCACCATATGACAAAGATACCCAAAAGAGGAAATAAAACCTCCTTGAAATCACCGCAATATAATTTTTAGAAAATCATCAAAATCTTTGAAAAACATAAACAGAAATAGCTTACTTTTGTGCTTAAAGACGGTCCACCTTCTTAGTCTCCTCAAATTTAATAATCTTCTTTTAGTATAGAACATATGCCTGGGGGAAGCGCTGGCAACAACAGAAAGGAAGGGGTCCATGTAGCTGCTGCGCCCGCCGTGTCATCCCAATTCTAGCCATCTCCATGGTTCTCAGCGGAGGTTTTGGGTCATCCACGAAATACATCCACTAAAGCCATAAAACAAATTACAAAACACCCAGATGATAAATCAACTAATATGAATGCAAATCACTTGTATTCAGAAAGGTAATCAAGTTTATTTTTCTAGGATTCTCAATGATAAAATGAATTTTTGATATCTAGGATTCTCCATTTGCCCATTACCATCCACCTCAGTCCACTACTCAGAACTAATTTTACCTAACGAGCTAGCAATATAAAGGAGAAGAGAAGTTATGAAAGATGTAATTAAGTATCAAAGGACAACCCTACCAGAAAATAGAAGAAGATAATACCAATGTCATGGAAATAACTTAGTGAATATAATTTTTCTCACACGGGTATAACTTCTTCAATTGGTTTGACTAGAATACATAATAAAACACTAAATGTTTCAAAACAATACGAGCAATAAGAATCCAACTCTAAAGCATTCAGCAATTCCAATCATATTTGAGGCAACAACAGAGGCCAATCCAAAAAATTCTAGCAAGAATTTATAAAAATAAACTAAAAAATGACTTATTTCGCAAATATAAGCAATGTTGGATGAATTCCACACAAAATTAGAGAGGCCTTCACAATATTCCTTAATTTCCAGGTAAGTTTTGTTAGAAATTAATACAACATATATCCTAAATACTTAAAACTTCATTTTGAAGCTAAGAAAATGTTAGAAGAAAAAAAACAGAACATCATAACTTTGAATCATCAACAGCTCTAAACATTAGGCCACAGGGGAAAAAAGAGAACAAAAATTAATTATATATCTGTATGCATAAATTATATTGAATGTACATACAAAATCGGAGACGCCTTCAGAGAATCCCTTAATCTCCGAATCGCCCCCGGTTCTGAAATTTAGATGAGACACAAGGTGTGAAATCGTACACATCGAGAGGAAAGAGTAAGCCAAAAAAAGAAAAAAAGTAGGGTTGGGTTGGTAACTTACCGTAGCCATGGGAAACGAGGGTCTTCGCCAGTCTTGATGTCTGAGATCAAAGAAGAGAAGAGATCGTTCGTGTAAGATCGGGGCAATAGGTCAAGGGAGATGATGATAATCATTACCATGGTGTAGTGCCCATCACTCGTTCCAATCGATGGATCACAGTAGCGACTGATGGATTGAAAACCTCCCATCGGCACCGAACAGAGCCGAAGACACAGAAGTGCATCGGACGATCAGAAGCAGAGAGATCAACGATCTGAGGAAGATGAAGAACAAGGGGAAGAGAGAGCTATAGAGGGAGATTTATCGAAGAGGGCAGCGTAAACCCTAAAAGGAATGAGAAATGTGGCAGCGGATGATGAGACCCAATTAAGAAAATTAAAAAATAATAAATAAATATATAAAAGGAGGAAAAATGGGAAGAGGGAACGAGGTTAGTTCAACTTAGGGTAACAACACGACTGCCTAGGATTATTGGTGCTTTTATGTGAATGATTAGTAATTAATCTGAGAAACGTGGTCTTAGTACGACGTCGTTTGAATGCTGCCGCGTCGACCGAAGCTCTCTACGCACAAAATTTACTCCCCGTTCTCGGGCCGCGCCGACCGGGTCACTCGCATCATCCTCCATGTCTAGCGGCGGCGGCGGGGGTGGCGGCGTATTGATCCCAGTTTCCGACGACGACCCATTTCCTTCAAGGCCGAGACTCCTCCAACCTCGAAGAAAGCGCAAGAAATTCGAGCTCCCGAGGCGAAAAGGAGAGTCGTTTAGATGGCTGCTCAAGAAACTCCTGAAATGGTGGCCTGTCTTCTTGTTTCTTCCCGCAATAGCACTGCTTCTCTTCGAGTCCTGGCGGGTTCTCGGAGGTTCTAGCCAAATGGGGAGCCCTGGAAACCTTTCCCTACCTGGAAGGGAAGAGGTTCAGGGAAACCTGAATCGCCTCGATCCCACGACGCGGGTGATGAATGGCTCCAGACAACGTAATTTATTAGTTTTATTTGCTGCTCATTGTCTCTATACCTTAATTGTATTTGTCATTATTGGGTAGTCAGTGATTTAGGGTTCCTAGGGTAGTAGCAATGCCTTGCTTGAGCTGAACCAGGTTTAGGACTGTTCTTGTTGTGTCTCTGGAAACCTTAATTTCATGCTATTCTAAAGAATTAAGCATGCAACATATTGCGAACAGGTCATTTCTTTTCACATATTGGTCATCATCAGCGCTAACTTCTAGTACAGGTCAAATGTCTGTTATGGGTTCTCTATTTCAGATCTAAGAAACCAATGAGGGCCATTAGGTCCCATTTGGGTGTTGGGATATTCTCCATTGTGGTAGTGGGGGCTCTATTCTCTTGTTTGGTAAGTTATCCCATGAAAGGGGTTCAACACTTTCAAGCATGGGAATCCAAAGCTTCATCGTTTAGTTTTGTGAGGAAATTTAGTATCTTTTTGGGTAAATCCGAATCTTGCATTGGTTAGCTGACACGTTCTATTATTTGGAGATAAACATGTCTAATACCTTATAAGGTGTTTTATCAGCTGCTTATGTTTTTAATGCGTTTACAAGTTGATCCTGAGCATCTGTAACGACTCTACCAGGCTGCTTGAAGCTTTTGCCTCCAGAAGAACTTCAATCATTGGAACTTCCTCCGGTTGAGCACCCGACATTTCCTGTTAAGAAAGTCATTTATACGTCAGAGATTGATAGGCCTTCAACTATTGGTAACAGTAATGCCACACAGCGCCTTGGGGAAGTTACAAGGTTTAATTTATTCACTGGATATCAAACACTTGATGAGAGAAAGCGGAGTTTTAAGGTTATGATCTAATATTGACACCATGAAACTCTTCCAAATTACAATTTTATTTTTCTCGTCCTCTGGATGTATTGGAAAAAACAAAATCAGCATAAATGCTGGCAAAGTTTACTTCCAAGAATTGCTTGAAAACTATTTGCAGAAGTTGAATACTTGTGTTCCTTAATTTATAAGTTTCTTGCCTTATTTGCATAGCAATTTTCTTCTTCTTCTTATCCAATCAATTTAATTCCTTAGTGTGCTTAAATGAAAATTTCAGGTGAATGAATCTGCTGTGGTTCATTGTGGTTTCTACAGTGAAAATGGAGGGTTTAAGATTTCCAATGAGGACAAAACTTTCATGCAAAGCTGCGAAGTTGCGGTGTCGACTTGTACATTTGGTGGCGGGGATGATTTGTATCAACCCATAGGAATGTCAGAAGCATCAACTAAAAAGGTTTTCACCCTGAATGGAAATTACCGAAATTTAGTATTGTTTTTTATCCATATATAGTTCGATACAGGATCATGATACTGATTTAGTTGCAGGTCTGCTATGTGGCATTTTGGGATGAAGTGACTCTCAGGTCTCAAGAGTCAGAGGGACATTTGATTGGTGAGGACCGTATGATTGGTAAATGGCGGATTGTGATAGTCAAGGAGCTTCCCTTTGTGGATCAACGGTTGAATGGTAAAATTCCAAAGGTAATCCAACCTGTAAATTCCTATGCTTTTCTCCTTTAGGCTGCACTTGTCTTATCATTTATGATAATAACATTGAAAATGTAACTATTCTTTCTTCTTTTGGTGCTACTGAGTTATATCTATGTACTTGAATGCATCAACAGTAGCCTAAATCATAAAAGTAACTGTTTGCCATTGTTTGTGATGGATCACCCAATTGCCTCTGTGTGACTTGGGTAATACTAATTTTTGGCTTTCCTGAAACTGTTGCTAGTATTAGCAAATCTGGATTACTTATTTAATTACCCAAGAGAGAAGGATCTTGAGAACTCATTTGGATATCAGTTATAAAATTTGAATTATGAAGGCTTGACAATGGTTTGCAGCTCTCTAGTAATAAATGTGGACTCATAATGAAAGGAGCACATGAGAGAGCATATCAATAATCTTGAATATTATGCTTCTTGGCTAATAAATTTGGAGATTATGAATTAAAATTGAACATGTAGTAGGAAACTTCATTGTTTTATAAGCAGCCATAGTTGCTTTCAATAAGCAGTTGGGTGAGCAATTGTTTTTGGGCGTTTTGAGTAAAATATCCTTGATAACTGAGATTACTATTTCTGAATGAATTATTGCATTGGCTCTCTAATTTTGAAGAAAGCATTTAATTGCGATATTGGATCCTCTTGGACAGTGAGATACTCAAAATGGCCTTTACATTGACAAAATACAGTCTTGTTATACCATTTATAACTAGTTGTGCAAATTTCTTCGCCATTGTTACTTCAAGAACTTTCCTCATCTTTTATATTTTCCCCCCTTTCTTTCAATTGTTTGCTTATTTATTATTTTTTCAAGTTTTTTGTGAAGAAGTGTAATGGCTTGCAAATTTTCAGCCACTGTACATTATCTTTCTTTTTGGCGCCATCATTTGATGAACGTCTGACTTATAGTTGTTTAGTAATCCATGGTCATATCAGATGCTAGCACATCGTCTGTTTCCTAGAGCAAGGTATTCTATTTGGGTGGACTCAAAGTCTCAATTTCGGAGAGACCCCTTGGGTGTTTTGGAAGCACTTCTTTGGCGCACGCATTCTGTACTTGCAATTTCAGAACACGGAGCTCGCAGCAGTGTATATGATGAAGGAAAGGCGGTTGTCAAGAAGCATAAAGCCAGTCCAGAAGAAGTCGAGGTGCAGTTGTCTCAGTACCGTCGGGATGGATTCCCTGACGACAAAAGGTTTAATGGCAAGAAAGGTATGCTTATAGAATTTTCGTTGTTCCTCCACAGATGCTTGCAACACTGTGTTGAGATGAGGTTACATGGAGGGGGGATGGAGAGGATTCGATCCCCCTTGAATCCCTTCTAAACTCCCAAACTCGCTCGCCGAAGATTGGAGGGGAAAGGAATATTCCTTAGTAAATTTCATATAGAATGCCCGTATTATCCTTTCTATGTTTTTAATGACAAAAAATTCCAATTTGCTTGTCATGCTATCAGATGGCATGTGGTTTGAGGGTTCAACTTTGCATCATTTGAACTTCCCTTCTCCACCACTCCTCTAACCACAAACAGAAGTAGTAACCCATTAATTTGTCTTAATTTGACCCTCTTCCCCTCTCTTTCCTCTCATTCTCCTCTCTTTATTTTCTCCTCAGTCCCCTCAATTTAAACACTCTGCAACTTCTTGCCATTTGATTACTATGCCAGCCCGCTAAACACATTTTTAAGAAAACAAACAAGCACATCTAGAAGGGGTAAAAACATAAAAGAAATCGTTCTTTGGCTTCGTTTGGCTTAGCAGTATCGGAATTGCAATAGTCAGTGGAAATAATGTTAATGAAACTCGTTGCCTCATTGTCATGAACTTCAAGTTCCTCTTGTGCATGAACTGAAATAGGGAAATATTGGTTTGTGCAGCATTGTCAGAAGCTTCGGTCATTGTGAGGGAGCATACACCATTGACAGATCGTTTAATGTGCCTGTGGTTCAATGAGGTGGTTCGCTTTACTTCGCGCGACCAGCTCAGCTTCCCCTTTGTGCTGAGGCAACTGGGAGTGCTCAAGAATATAAACATGTTTCCCGTCTGTACGCGCAAGGATCTCGTCAACGCTATGGGCCACAGGCGCAAGGCCAGACCTCTTATGGGTTAACAATATCTGACAAATGACATAATCTTTCTAGAGTCAAGAATTTTTTTTTTTCCTCTTTTTTATGTAGATGCTCCATTCATTGTGATCAAATTTTTGATAGTTTTGCAATTGTTTCTTCATTCATCTTAGTTTGCTTCCGCTGCATATGAGAATAGTGTCTCCCCTGTATTTCCTGCTTCACATACCGTACCTACGGGATTTCCTTTGAAAATTTGCTGATCAGGGATAGTGAGAACCCTATTTTTAACTCTCTTCGAAACATGCATTTCTACATTTATCTTTAAGAACTGTAAGTATTACTTTATTTTTCCTCTAGCAGACAGGATGTGTTGAAAAGGAACCGGATCCTCTCTGGTCCAAAAGTATGCGGTGTGTAATTTTACAAATTTTAAAATTTTGATAAATTTTTAAATAATTATAACCGTACGTATGGAAATAAAATACAAAAAAATTTGGGATGACAAGTTTTATGAGATTTGGAAGTACATAGCCTATTCATCCTACGTAGGGGAAGAAATGACATTTAAAAATTATATTGAATTTTCAATGCTTAGGATGAATAGGTTTTATATTTTCAAGTCTCATGAAAAATGTCATGTCTATGTACTTTTATATTTTATTTCCATCCATACAGTTTAAATTATTTAAAAATTTATCAAAAATTTAAAAATTGTAAAACTGCACATGACTGCACACTTTTTGGACCTGAGAGGATCCAAATCCTGATGAAGAATTGCCCAATTGAGTTTGCATGCCACCTTTATTGACGAAGGATCATCGATCTTAATTTTATTTTGTATAATTTATACAACCAATACGTCTCTATAATTTAATGGATGCTCGCTTGTTTGGCTCGTAAGATGGAATGAAATATGTATTCTATAAGAATATAACATGAACAACGGGAAGAGTATATAAGAAATAATTCTTTTCAAAGCCAACAGGTAGAATAAGTAAATAATAGTCATTATATCCTTAACCTTTGGTGATACGTATTCTTTGTACTGTCCCCCTTCTATGACCCATGGGATGGGAGTAGAAATGTCTAATTTATACAACAAATGCCAAAGCTAGTAATTTCACACTTTGCTTGGATACTACGAGCTTCACCTTCTTCTTATGGGTTTGTTCACCACTGCCAGAAAAATACCCTTCTTCATGGTTCCTAGGCCTCGAGAGATGCAGATGGAAGCCAATTTATTATTAGAAAAAAAAAAGATTCGGTTCTCTTTTGTTCTTATGTGAATCCAATTCAAACCATAAACTTGTCTTGGCTCTGCAAACCTGTTTTAAAATCACGTCAACTCAAACCCAATGCAGCTCTGGAGCCAGCCATGCATCAGTGAGCACGAGCATCATCGTTCCAATTGTTATTTTTCCAGAAAAAATAATTTATGCCATGCACTAAGTTCAATGGTGTTAGTGAGAAAACACAACACAGCCCAAAGCTCTTGATGGAACTGCAAGTATGTCTGTCACTTTCCTTTGACAATTCATTTCTGGCTCGAGAACTGAGATCTTCTCTTAAACTCATCCACACAAACTGACAGTAACTCATCGATTAAAATTAAATATATTTGTAATTTATTTTTTTTCCCCTGGTTTGATTCTTCCTATGATGGCTCAGCAATGTTTTTTTATCTTCTTCCTGTTTTTTTTTTTTTTTAAATTTTTTATGGTTGACTCTCTGTGTCTCGCCGAGTTGGGAACTTCTTCAAATGTCAGACGTGATACGAAGCCATGGTTGAGCTACATTTGTTAAATATAAAACTTAAGAAAGTTACGAATTATTTAATTGTGTCTTTATCCTAATAGTAATATAAAAAAAACATTTTAATTGGGTTTTACATTTTGTGGATGGTTCCTGCTAACTAAAAAGAAGGCATATAAATTAATTTTCTCGTGTAGTTCAAACTCTTTTGCGATTCATTGATACGTGAGAGCATTAATCAAGGAGCAGATCCTTTTTGACGGGAGAAGAAGACATTAAACACCCTATAAGAACAACTTTCTACTTCATTATTTTTCGAAAACGAACAAGAGATTTAAAAATGAGATCTCCCCTTTAACAACAAAATTACTTGTGTGTGTGTGATAACAAGATAGGCATTTGATAATGGAACCTGGCACGAAGTCCAAGCTTACGAAAGTTACGTAGTTCTGTAATCAGAAGTATGTGTCTTTTGTTAAAAGTTGTGTATATTCAAGTTCTCTTTGATAATAAATATAGAGTAAAATGAAGTACTCTCATCTCGTTAAAATCTAAATAAGTAAGCTACTTATATCAATCCCCTCCGTTTAAAAGTCAGAAAATAATAAATATTTGAGTAAGCTCGAAATCTAAGTTTATCCAGCAACTCTCGCGGACGATTTTTTCAAAAATTTCTTTCAAAAATCTGCAGAAGACTATCTTATATTGGCTAATAGTTTCAGAAGATATTGAAAGCCCACACCAAGGGAGACATTTCATATCAGACATCCATCGTGTGGTGTTATTCCTTTTGACCTACACACCTTTCAGCCCTTTTGAGGTTTGCTTTTCAAATCCCTTACAAAATTTTTGCCCTTTTGAACATTGGGGATCAGCAATGTCTATCTTCATTGTAAGTTACACCCCCCCTTTTCTTACATAAACATTCTAAAATTAAATGTGGAGCCAAGAAAACAGTTAAACCTAGAATTTAATATTTGTTTCTACAAAATGTGTGAATAATCTTTTATTCTGGCAAGTGGACCAGCACCAATATTCATTCCAAAGCCATGAAAAAGGCATAGTTTCATCATGGAAAAAGCACACCTTATAGGTGGGTAAGGGTAACCAGTCCATGGCTATCAACACCTTTAGAGCCCTAATTAGGTCATGCTAAATATGGCAGGTTAAATTATCGGAATATTGGTCAGTAACGGTGCTAAAAGGTCAGTATCTGTCCTCTCCCAAAAAAAAAAAAAAAAAAAAAGAGAGGGACAAGACTTCAACTCAAGATCATGACTCATTTTGAAAGACTGCACGATAATTGCTTATTACAATTGGGTGAAACGAATAAGTTGCTAAGTAAAGATTGTGTCATTTCTTTTTCTTTTTCTTTTTTTTTATTCAATGACTAGCATAGAGTGGGAATGCCATGCAAGGAAGCATAACACCCGAAATTTACCTCGTTTCATTAAAGAAAGGATTTTTTTTAAAATAAAATCATGTTCTTCTATTTAAACATGGGTATCTTTTTAACATGACATGGTTTGAAGTCCTACGGTGGCTCTCAGTGAAGGTAAGAGAAACATGTAAAAAGAAATTCTAGAATAATGAAATTATTTATATAAAATTTTATTCAGAAATTAAATTTGTCCAAAATTGTGTAAATGAGGAAACAAATAACAAGAGTAGGAGAGAGGGCAAAGGAGGAGGAAGATCAGAGGACTTTAAGGGAAAATGTAGAGATATCAAGGGAAATATGAAGAAATGGGTAAGAGATTAATTGCGGATAACTTCTTGAATTTACTAATTTATCTTTATTATTAAATGAATATAGATTTGGAGAAAAGAGATCAATCGTGCAATTTTTGTGTGCTTGCCCTGAAAACAACACAGTTTTGCTATAGAAAAAAAATCATATTAATTTATGATTTTTAGCAAAACTATGTCGTTTTGGGAACAAACTCATATTCTCTTTTCACATACATTTATTAGCCAGGGTAGTTCAAAAAAAGTTTAAAATAGTCCATTCCAAAGAAGTTCCTCACCTCCACAAAGCTAGTAAATTTTGTATGCACTGGCCAATAGTAAAGTGACACATCATTCCCCCTTTTAACGTAAAAAGTCCGTATTTATTTATGGACCCCAAAATAATTAATCATGTCCATATTTATTTGTTTTTTAAATTCGCTGAAGTTCTCTTGTAAATATACGCCTTCTACCCTTAGAGTTGATGGCGTATCACTTTTCTATTGGTCGGGTGCTAGGGCATGCAAATTTTCTCCCATTAAGCAGCATTATTTTATCATTTCACCAAGGAGGAAAATTGGAAAAATGGAAAGGAAAAGAAGGAAAAAAAAAAAAAAAAGAAGAAGAAGAAACTTTTGAAACTAAACGTATAAGCCGAAGTCCCCGCGGAATCCTCTCGTTCTTGTCATATTTAAACCTCAATCACGCCCATGTTTCCTTCTCTGTTTCGTTCCAAACTGTAACTTTTCTTTAACATTTATGGCGAGGCTTGTAACGGGCCATTCTACAAATAAACCCGCCATTTGATTCACTTCTTTTAATGCCACATTTGCAAAAGCTACTACAAAGTTGGTGCTGCTTTCTATGACAAGGGATGAGTCAAATCAGTCCACCCTTTTAAGCGCTGTTCTCTATGCTCACAGGGACTTTATTCCTAAAATTTGTTCTAGCTAGCCATGCAGTGTCATTGCTGAATAATTGCACAAGACCCCCCAATTTGGGGCTCTGGGTTTGATCCAGAAAACTCATCGTAGAAACCATTTTGTCGTTTGGACGAGTGGGTTTTGGTTCTGATTTTCAGTGACCCATTTTTGAGGATTTGCAGTGGAAATAATCATGATGTTTCTGTGAATTCTTGTTGCCAATATGCATGAATTGAATCGGCAGGCCGTTCTTGTGAAGCCGTTCAATTTCATGGAGGAAACTCCTTCAAGGCATAAACGTTCTTTGAGGTTTTTTTTTTCTTTTCAAACTTTAAATTCAGTCTCTCATTTGTTCATCCCATGTCCTATGATTCAGATAGTGATTATTTGGACCAGAATTTAGGATGTATATTAGTGCTTTGTAAATTGTGATTAGCTTATCATGCTTTTGCATAGAATTATAAATATTTGCTGCTATTTGCCTACCAGGTGTTAGTCAATTTGCCTGTTCTAAAGGCAGTTTTTGAAATCCTAAGATGGAGGGAAAGATGAGCTAATCCTCAAAATCTTGTTATATGATTTTGATGAGAGTTTGTTGTTGGTAGGACTAAATTGCATATTGACGGAGAGCTCCTAAATTGGGTTGTGCTGCATTTTATTGAGTTCTGTTTGTTGTTGTATGGCCACAGCGATCCTGCTCAGGGAAAAATCATGGAGGGGTTATTGAATAACAGAGTTGAAGCTTCCCGTCATGTTAAAGTGGTAAGGATTTCATTTGATTCTTTTTTTTTTCTCTCTTACTTTAGTGATCTTATACTCAATTTATGGTATTTTCGCTATCTTCAAAAAGGTTTTTTTTTTTTTTTTGTATGTTCACAGTGTTTGACTTTTTGGTTTTTATGTCCAAATAGGATATGGAGCAGCTGAAGCAGAGTGCTCACAGAATGCAGAGGCAATCTCCTAATACGGAGGCTCATAATTCTTTAAAGCAAGAGGTAAGAAAACTCTGGCTCATGGGTCTGACTATGTGTCTTTAAATTAGTGCAAACAACTCTAAGTGTACATAGTTTGTATCCCTTCTTTGAAATCTTAATAATATTGATCGTTTCTTATGACAACAATGGGGTTTAACACAGAATGCAAAAACGAAAATTATTGTGGTACAATGTGAACCAAGTTTGGGCACTAGTCCCCAAGTTCAAGTGCCATGCAGGTACAAAAGAAAAAGAAAGGAGAAACAAAATTAAAAGTTGAAGGAGAACACGAATCGACCTTGGCATTTGCTCTATTTTGCAGATTCTACAGCTTCAGAAGGGATTACAGGATCAAGTCGTAGCACGTCGTGCATTAGAAAAGGCATTGTGTCGTACTTCTTTCCCCTTTGACGCTACAAGTGACAACTCTATGCCCAAGGTTGCTCCTTGTTCTCCCCCGATTAATACCTTCTTTGTTGTAACTTCTTCGGGATGTCTGAATAGTTTTTCTTCCAGTTTAAACACTCCATTTTCATCTGATGAGTTGAGCTTGAGTATACATGGAAACACTGATCTAACTAGAGATCATGTTTTCTTTTTCAAAGATGTCCTTAAACTTAAGCTTGTCAAATATTCAGATCTTTATTTTAGTGCCATTTTCATGTTGTAAGTTGTATCACAAGCTGGCTGGCTTCCTTCAATCATCTGACAACAATTTGCCTCGACTTCAGCATGCCGAGGAATTGATCAAGGAAATCGCAACATTAGAGTTGGAAGTTGTGTATTTGGAAAGATATCTTCTTTCATTGTATCAGAAACAATTTGGTAGAACCCTTTCATCAATAGCTGCCGTTGATGAGAAGCTGAAACCGAGTTCAATGAGACATAGTAGAATGGCAACAGAAGATTTTGGACATGAGATTGAATCTAAGAAAGAAAGTACAGTGACTCACACCGCATATGATCAAGAGGAATGTAGTGACATCTGGGGAACTCAGGAGCTACTGGATTCTAGTGTTCGTCGGACCCACTCTTCGATATCTCAGCAGTCCGTCTTTTCACACAAACCTTCTCCTCCAAGGGGAGTTCTAGCTGAAGCAGCTAACTCATACCATTCCCTACCCTTGTCAATGCTAGAGGTATGTATTCGTCTAAGGAAAATGGTAGGTGTACCGAAATTTGTGTAACACTGACTGGACAACCAACCAATCTTTGTGAGATTTGGATTTCTTCTTTTAATACCTCAGCTTGCACTATTTTCAGTTTTAATGCTTGTTTGGTGGGCTTTCCTGATGATTCCTAATTTGACTTAACTAGTTCAATAGTCAGTGTAAATGACAGATTGAGACATTCCATGTTTTCTTTCCAGCGTGTTGAAAATGCTTCTTCTGGTACAATAAGTATACGAGATCATAGTCGTCTACATATTTCTGGTCCTGTCCCAAACACACCGAACTTGCTCTCAGAGGAGATGATTAAGTGTATTTCAGCCATATATTGTAAACTTGCAGAACCTCCTTTGATCTGTCATGATACCTCTTCACCTCCGATGTCCCTTTCCTCATCAATGGGTGAATTTTCTCCAAAAGCACGTTCCGAGGTGTGGAGCTCTCCATGTAGGAAAAAATCATTTCAATTAGTTGACCCTTTTAACAATGAAGGGTCCCCGGACTTTAGTGGACCTTACTGCAGGATGGTAGAAGTGCAATGGATTCACAGAGATAGTAAGAAGTTAGGAGATGTTGAACAATTGCTACGGAAGTTTAGGTGAGCCATCTCACATTTCACAGATATCTATAACTCTTACTCGATGATTTATTTAACCCCATTCTCCTAATTTTCTTTCTGCAAATATAATCGAACTTAAGTAGTAAAAACTGTTGATTACAGGGAACTTATTTCCCAGTTAGAAGCAGTTGATCTTGGAAATATGAAACATCATGACAAGCTAGCTTTCTGGATCAACGTGCACAATGCACTGGCAATGCATGTAATGATCTTACACTCTTTATGATCTTATCTAAATCATTATGTCTGTGATTTGATCCTGCGAATAAGTCCAACAGCTTGTTTGCTTGCTTTCAGGCATTCTTGGTTTATGGGATTCCAAAGAATAATTTGAAGAGATTTTCTTTACTCCTCAAGGTAAATGTGGCTCTTAGTTTCATATCACAAAATGGTATGCGGTTCTGATTTCATAAGCTTGTACTTGATCCAGGCAGCATATAATGTTGGGGGTCATGCCATCAGTATAGACATGATACAGAATTCAATCCTGGGATGCCGATTGCCACGTCCAGAAGCGGTAAACCCTAGACCCTGCATATATGCCAAATTTTAGCAAGTTTAGCGTTTGGAAATTCCAAACTGTTTAGTAGCGATGGGTTTTTGTTTTTGTTTTTTTTTTTTTTTTTTTTTTTTTGTATTCTGGACAACATTCTGCTGCTTTTTAGTATCCTGAAATTCTTACGTTGGTTCAACTAGCAGTGGTAAATATAAGGCTGAAAAATAATTTGCTTCGACTTGCAGTGGTTCCATTTTCTACTTCCTTCGAAGATGAAATTCAAGGCCCAAGATGAGAAAAAAGGCTATGCGATCGAGCACCCAGAGCCTCGCTTGCATTTCGCACTATGCTCAGGCAGCCATTCTGATCCTCCGGTACATCTCATGTTTGCAACTTTATTTGCTATATGTATGTTAAGCACCATATGTATTTATCCAATCAATCAAAAAGACAAATTTTTCCTCCTTCGACTGGTTAATAAACTTAGCTACAATTGCAGAAGGAATGGATTCCTAAGGCCTAGAATCTCTTTAGAATCAATTCACACCCGAAAGACAAAACATATTAAACACCCAGCTTCTGAGAATTTGAAAAGACAGCATTTTGAATTTGGATTCTCTGATATAGTAGGATTCTCTTGTACAAGTCGGTGAAGTGCTAAAAGCCCGCGAGTTGTCTCCTTAGTAATAAAACAAGCGACGCTTTAGACGATGCATTCTGAAGGAGATGGGTTTAAAATGTTGCGAAGAGAATTCGTTGTTTTCTATTTGTTGAACAAAACTTACCAACCCAGCCAAGTAAACTAAATGCAGTGAATTTACTGGATAAGTGTATCTGATACTTCCCATCGATTCTTCTTGCTGATTTCACTGGTCGCGTGCGACAATTTTTCAGGTCCGCGTATACACACCCAAACAAGTGTTCCAGGAGCTGGAAGTTGCAAAAGAAGAGTACATTCAGACGACCGCAAGCCTACTAAAGGATCAGAAAATTGTTTTACCGAAACTGGTGAAGTTTTTCGCGAAGGAATTGGGATCATTCCCTGCTGGCTTTTTTGAAATGATTGAACCCTTCATGCCTTGTAATCTGAGGAGGAGGATGCAGCAGCACTGCCGTGGAAAACTCTTGAAGAGCACCGAGTGGACGCCCCACAACTTCAGTTTCCGTTACCTTTTCTCGAAGGAATTATTAGCCCTCTCACGCTCCTAAAGAATGCCACTGTCAGATTCAATGTGCGTGACGACGCTTTAATGAACAATGATCAAATGAGCTCAAGTCTTTTAGTGTTGACTCTCCATTCACAAGCTTGAGCCTGTATGATCACTGCTCCTGGGATGATATGGTTATGATTCAGTTGTTATTCCCAGTTGCTACCGTGAGGTTTCCCATTTTTATGTACAAATATGATCATTACCGAGCTAGTTTTGTTGCGGAAATTATTTACCTCTTGTCTGCTGTTCGTTGATCGATATATGAAAAATTTGAATGATGAACTATGAATGCAATGTTTTATGAGAAAAAAGGAGGATGAGTCCAGACTCTCACGACTTCATGTTTTATAATGTGTAATTGAATATTTACATGTGTTTCTCATAAAAAGTTGGGGTATAGGAATATGAATAAAATACATCAAATTAATATCAAAAAGTTTGATAAAACTGAGTCAAATATCTACTAATTTTTTAAAATTGAGTTGAAATATTTAACAATTATTTTTCAAAAAATTTATATTGAGAAAAAGAAAAAAGCAAAAAAAAGGGGGGGGTTTTAGGGAGGTTTCCCAAATATAGAATAATCCAGAAAAAGGGTGATCTACTCGGAGGACACGAGAGTCACTAATCAGTAATCAATGCAAGCCACCACCTGTCTCACTCTTGGCGCTTCTCGGGGCCTTCATCTTCTGAAACAACAAATACACAAAACCCACATTTTCCCACAGAGAGAGAGAGAGAGAGAGAGAGATGGAGGAAGAGGGGATAAGCGCAGTACTAGCACGAGCCTTCGAGCTTCGATCCAAGATCACCAACTGCATCAACAAAGCAACTGCTGCTCCCCACAGTGCAACTCTTCCACCAGATGAGGATCGTGAAGCCGAGGAAGAAGACGGAGCTCATAACCCTGGTTCTCGATCTCCGGCCCGAGCTGGTGATGCAGACGATGAAGGAGCGGAAACCCTCTTGAGCATTAGCGATGCCCTCGAATCGCTCGAAGCCCAGCTCTCTTCCTTGCAGGTCCGTCCGTCCGTCCTCTTTTCGTGTTAGGGTTAGAGTTTTCCCGATTATAAAGCCCTAGCTTTTGTTTTGGGTTTTCTTCGTACTGCTTTGTCTGGTGCGATTGTCTAGTATCAGACCCTTTAAAGACGTTTCATATGTTATTTCAGTAATCGTGAATTTGAAAACGTAGTAAAGCAAAATGAAGCGAGTAGATATTTCTAATGAAAGAAGACCATAAGGTCAAGAACAGATCAGAGATTTGAACAGATTGACAATATGGTGTGTCTAAGTCGGGGGATTTCCAGATAGTGTACTGTAGATAATGCAATAAATGTGCAGAGAAGAGTTTGAACTGGTTAGTTTTCCTTCTGCTTTAGGAGAATGACTGTTTCATAGCTTGCCCAAGCTAAGGAAAACCTTATAGGCTAATGCTTTCTTGTCAATGCTCCATATCTTTTGCTTGAAGTTGATGTAGCAATAAGTTTCATTTGCAAATCCCAGAATGGAGGACAGAAGTTGACATGATAGAACCCGTATGGTGAAAGTATGGGAATAGATAAAATCAGACCAGGAGCACATGGTTCCCCGTTTTGCAGATGTTGGGGAGGCTTGGTTATTATATGCAGCCATCCCCTTGCCTTTTATGCAAATTGGTTGTTCCCCTGGTGCCCAACTTGCAATTATGTGGAGTTATTAATTAATGTAGTTACACATCATCAAGCAAAGCTTCAAATTAGGTTCATTTGGTTTACAAAGTGGAATTCAATTTCCTAATTTACGCAGATCACAAGGTTTAATATTTGCATTTATGAATATCTCCATCAATTTCCTCGTGCTTAATTAGTATCTACTTTATTTAACTTTATGTGATCCGCAAATATATTTTTGCCATGCGAATCTAGACTGAATATCCTGTTCTCCAATCTTCCTATAAGACAAGATTCACTATGCTTCTTTAAGATGCCCAAAAAAACTGCAATTGTAATGTAGTGGATGAATGAGCTGCAGCTAGCACTTGAATTGTTTTTTCACCTCAAGGTCTGGTCTGAGGTTCCTTTTCAAGAAAAATTCTTGATGAGCAGGCTCTGCAACAGCAGCAACTATATGAGAGAGAAGCTGCCCTTGCTGAAATCGATTACAGCCGGAAGATATTACTTGTTAAGCTGAAGGAATACAAAGGTCAGGACTTGGACGTGATACACGAGGCTTCAGCTTTTGCTAGTGAAACAGTAGAGCATAATAATGATCTCCTGCTTCCTCCATATCCAAGTCGCCCTCCGCAATCCATGATGCTAAACAATGACTACTTCCCCACCACGCATAAACTTGCTCGAAATGGTACAGTCACTGGCGACCCAACAAATGAAGCAAAGAAAAAGTTGGGTGAACTGAAGAGAGATGAACGGCCTGCTGCATCCGGAAATGCATTGAAACAATTTGGGCATCTTATAACTGCAGTGGCCAAGACAGTGGTTACACTCGTGGGTGTTGTGTCTGTTCTAAACTTGGCTGGGTTTGAGCCTTGGCTTAGGAAAAGAGGTACCCATTTGAAGGTGTTGGGTGTTCTTCGACAGCCAGCAACTGAAGGGAGGAGATCAACTGCACAATGTCCTCCTGGTAAAGTCCTGGTTGTGGAAGATGGGGAAGCTCGGTGCCTTGTGAAAGAGAGAGTTGAAATCCCTTTGGAGTCCCTTGTTGCTAAGCCAGATGTGAATTATGGGTTCGGCTAGATCAGGAGTATGTTCATAAACCCTCCCTCAGACTAGAGCCCTACCTTTGATCTCACTGCAGCGCTAGTTTTATATGACAATCGCTTCTTTTTTTTTCCATAGTTTGCGTTGTTGGAAACGTGAGCCCTCGTATGAGAAGTACTTGGCAGAAGCTTATCATAGGTGGGCTAATGCTGTCAAGGATGAAATGTATCCTCTTTCCTAGATGTTTTAGCTTGAATACATGTATGTTTTCTGACAAGATAAGCTTGAAAGGGAGTCATGAAAGCAGGTTGAGAATTGTCGGATGATATTCCCTTATCTTCCCCTGTTTAGCATCTTATTTTTGTACCAGAGTTTAGGAGATTGCTTTGCGCTCCATCAAATTTGAATTCTTGACCTTGTCTTGTGTCATTTGATTCACAAGTGAGTGGGAAGAGGCTCTGCAGTTAATTAGTGAAATCATCCTTATTTTATTGAACAACCCTATGGACAAGGAGGATTTCGCTGCAAGATCATCAAAGGCGTATGAAACACACATATCCTGTTTGGTTTTGTTCCTATTTTTATGTCCTTATTTCTATATTTTGTTTTCGTTTTTCATTTTCCTTTTAAAATGAGAACGTTTGGTTTGTATGCATTTTTTTTTTTCATTTTTTATTTGATAATGTGCGAAGGTGATGACTGGTATTAGGCAAAGGCGGGCAGAAAACAGTTAGAATCCGACAAAAGAGGCCGAAATCTGGCCATATTGTGGTTGCTTTTGGTCAGAATCAGGCAAATGTGGCTGGAAATTGGCCAGAGTCCGATAGAGTGGTCAGAATCCAGTGGCAATGGTGGTTAGTGGTGGTTAGAATTAGACAATCGATGGCTTTAAGTGAACTCGACTGGAAGAGAAAAATAAACGTTGTTCTCAAAATTTTGGGAATTTTCGGGAGTGTTATTTTCTCACTCCTAAATTTGTTAAAGAATTCTTAAAAGTTTTGAGAAGGTTTTTAGAATTTAAGGAACAGAAACCAAATGTGTTTTCTGTATTTATTTTTAAAAAATTTAAAAATAGAAAGAAAATCAAATAGACCCGTATCGGAGTATTACATGTTACTTATTTACAACCACTAACGTTCCTTGTATTCGCATGCTCCAAGTGCAATCGTTGATTTGCGGTTGATAATAGTGGAAATCTTTCCTTTTGGGCATCTCTTTCTACATTTCAATCAATCAATGCTTTAAGCGGTCGCACGAGATGGATTTTTGCGTGCTGCTTCGTACCAGATGCTTATAGACATTGCACGTGCAGGCAGCCATGAGCTGTTCTCAAATTTAATCATGAGCGAAACTCCACGTCTCCTCGTATTATTGCTTCAAGGGGATGTCGATGAACTGCACTTCTCTACGTTGAGGTGATTTTTACGACTCACGATCCATGTGTGACATTTCGGTGGCGTAGGAGCAAAGATTGTAGCTCACTGTCACTAATAACATTGATCAACAAAGGAAAAAAAAAAAAAAAAAAGGCATCCCAAGTAAAGATTCTTTATATAACCATGGAGCGGCACACTCAGCCACTCATCATCCTCATCACAAATAATGCATGATTAATTTAACTTTTGAACACCGCAAAATCTTTACCTGGCTAAAGTAATCACTTACATAGCCATTCTCATCGGTCATGCTCTTCAATAGGTTACTCGTGCATAAATGGATTTGAGCAATATTATTTATACATCTCATAAACATCTTTCACATTGAAATATTGTTGCGGTGAATACTTATTGATTTTTTTATGAGTGTTTTTGATGTGGATGATGTTTTTGGGGTGTACAAATAGAATCACTCAATGAGTTGAAGCCCTGTCAAAATCGAACCGGAGCGCTCCGGCGGAGCTCTGACCCGCACCCGGAAATGCCATAGTGATAACGGCCATTGCGAAACGACCGCGTTTCTCTAGGGTATCGCGCGGCGGAGGTAGACGCAGCAGCAAGCGCGGAGCTGGCTTTAGCCGCCAACTCGCCTAGGCGGCGGAGGGAGAGCGGCTCGCGGGATTGGGAGAGGGGGATGGCGAAGTAGATTTGCCCCACCTGGAGCCACTCGTGGTCGGGCACGTGAGGCACGTGGGCGCCGAGCCGCATCAGCTCGGAGCTGGCGAGGAAGCAGCCGGGGCTCCCGGACAGCACGTACCCCGCCCTGATTGGCCTTCGGAACTCCTCCATCCTGCCGTCTGAGTGGATCACCGTCGCCGAAGACGGCGGCCAGTTGATGGCCCCGCCACCCTTTCCTGCTTGAGCAGAGGCGCAAGCTCCCATTATAGCTAGCAGTGTGCTGAGATTTTTGTAGCACAAATATAAAAGAAAAAGAAGTCAATATTATAAGCCGGTGGAGTTTGTGCCTTTGTGGGTGTGAGAGTGTGTGAAAGAGGGAGAGAGAAGAAGAAGAAGGAGGAGGAGGAATTGAATATGGGTGTGCATGAAAAGGGTGGACCGGGGGTTGGGTTTTATTTTATAGGCACACAAAAGCAACTTTTTTGGAGGAAATAGAGAGGAAGATTGGACCTGTAAATAGTCTCTTCTTATTCAATAATTCATTCTAGTGCCCAATATACATGTATATATATTCTAAACAATTCATTCTGTCAGATCTTGAAATAGTTAGTGGCCTGCCTTTGGATTTTGGGCCTTTTGCATTTGTGGCATCTATTATGCCCAATGTCAAAGAGCAATGCCAGGTGGCCGATGAAGGGATACAAGGGACCCAATACATTCACACGAGGGTCGATCATAAGCTCATTTGAGTGGGTCGGAGTAACTAGCGCTTTGTTATGATAATGTCACATTTTATTTATTTATTCTTTCATTGCTTTCAAAGTTCTAAAAAGCCTTGTATTTTCTTATAAGGGCGATCATCAGGTTTGAAGAATAAGATGGAAAGTCGAGGCGAGACCTCCCTTACTCATCTTTTTTTTCTGTTGTTCTGATTGAATCGAGATTTAGTTGGCATTCAGCGTATTCAATTGGAAGGATAGACAGATTTAAACACGGGATAACACGATCAATAAGGTCTGAGTTAAAAAGTGAAATGGAACTATCAATTTACCGTTTCAAATAAATAGTGAGTCCCTAAACCACAGTTCGTGTTTGTCTTACCAAAGGTTTAGCATGGCATGACCGTATGGGTCACCCTGATAAAGTATATGTTGAATTTGAGATTGATGTACATAGTCACATAGATAAAAAGGCCTATAGCATGTTTATCACACTTTGTTATTTTATGGATCACTATTGCTATTCTACTGCTTTTAGGTAACTAACAGTGATCTGAACTAATCAAGTGCTAATTACTCGTTTTTAAAAGGCAAAAGGGTGATATGACGGGTAGCCTATGACAAGACTAGATGATTTATGCGGTTTGGGCATAATAATTAAGGGAAATTACCACAACTGTGTGTGTCCCAATAGGGAGCCCAAGCACAATAAAAGTAAGGTTCACACCCACCAACAGGGAAAGCAAAAAAATATATAAGAACTAAAATTATGTGCACCTCGTTAGGTGAATTCCCGCAGCGTCTTGGACAAATTTTATAAAGGAACTAAGGTTAGCCTAACAAAAAAAATTAATTCTTTTAAAGGGTAAAGCATGTTATAATCCCTCTTTGATAAATTATCTTCTTCTTTTTTAATTTATTTGTGTAAGAATGGAAATTACTTTGCATGGGAACAAGTCAAGGCGTAATAATGTATCATAAATCATATATATGTGAGGTATTGAATTTGTGGGAGCATATGGGAGGAAATCCAATTGTGAGAGGGTTTGAATGCATGGGTGCAAGCGGTTCAGACCACCCATGAGGAAGAATATGGAGCATATAGACCTGCTTGTAACCTTCATTTATTGATGTTGATGGATTCTTCTCTCATTTGTGGTCACAGGCTAAGAGGTGAGGGTGAACCACGTAAAGTTATTATATTCTTTTGCATGCATGTGCATGTGAGTGTTGGTCGTATGAGTTACATCTCACCCCGAGCAAGCCCGTTTTATCACTTTAATCTCTGTTTATCTTCGAGCTATAAATAGTGTTTATAGTGTTTAAGCGTGTTGATTTTTGGTGTGTGTTTGGGATCGTGGGACCTAACCTAGCTCAAATGATTGGGAGGAGAATCCAAACAGTGATTTTCTCGGGAAATTTCCAATTTCAACGACAACAGAGAGGGAGTCCATTCCCTCACCCTTTGTGTTCACACACCCCTTTTTAATTGTTTTTATTGGTTGGATTTCGTTTTGTCGTATTCACCTTGTTCTTTTGGATGGGTCTCCTCTCTTCCTTCCATTTCCCCCCCTCACCAATTGTCAAACGAGGAAGTTTCCTTGCAATTTCCTCGGAATTGCGGTACTAGTCCCTAGATTTTGGGGTGATTTCAAATTGAAAACAATTTTTCCCCTGTGATGGATAATAAACTTTACCACTGTGATTAGATTGGGATGGGTCTCAGAGTTTAGTAGGGATCTCCAAATCAAAGTTCGGTAATTGATTTAAAAATACCATCTTTTTTATATTTATATTCATACGTAAAATAAAAAATATCATGAATAACAATAAAAAAGATTAACGTTAGCATAAAAATTTTACTCTCTTTTTTCTTTTTTCTTTCTTTTTTTTAAACACCGCAAAGTTATGTGCTCTTCTGAGGAATGGGCTCTCCCTTGGGGCTTTCTTGCTGGGCCCCTGAGACCATAACTTCCTCTGCAGTTGTGGTCATACACTATTGAAGGGCCCAATAGGCCCACAATCATTCCCCATTTTTTCTTTTTTCTTTTTTCTTTTTCTCTCCGAGCACTTAGAGATAATAAAGGTGTTTGTTTTCATTTTTATATGATTCAGTGATGAGAGGAAGCTCGGGATAAAAATATTTAAAATTCGAACCGTTTTAAATTTTGTTAAATATTTTTACCCCATAGACAAGAACTCTAAAGCCGTCAAAGTTGTAATCTAATGATCAATGGCTTACTGTCGAGTGATTTTAAGAGAGATCGATAAAACGTGAGTCTAATACTTCCAATGAGTCATACCATTACCACTTTTACATATTATTAGTAAATTAAATTAAATTTATTAAATTTCAAGGTATAAAACTTAATCATCCTAATAATTATGATATGCCATTATAATTGCATAAAATTACAGCTCCGGTCCCTGTCTCCCAATTTCTGGGTTTGGAGTGAGGTGTAGGGTTTTAGAATTCTCATTTCAAACGCTAGGCGCGCAGCCGAGGTGCCCTTCTTCGTCTTCTTCTTCTTCTTGTGTTTGCGACCGTGGCGCAACATTTTCCTTCTGCAGCGCTACACTGTTTCTTCTGATGGCGGCAAGTCGAGCAGTTCAGACCTCATTTTATGTTCCAAAAGACACAAAAAGGAGACCTCTTCCGCACTGCCACCACCATCAGAAGAGCAACAACCAGAAGAAGAATCTCCTAGGTTGTTCTTCAACATTGGGAATTTATCAGACTGCCTCCTCATTGAGATCCCTTACCGGCTCGATTGCAAATCCGCTGTCCGATGCAAATCCGTCTGTAAGCCTTTGTTTTCCCTTATCTCCGACCCTTATTTTATCCACTGCTTCATTCACCGCCGCCGTTGTTCGATGAATGAATATTATAGCTCCGCGGAGTACTCAGTAGTGCTACAGTGTACATCTTATTCTCATACTCGTATCCCCGCCCAAGTAGTTCCATTGGTGCATAACGAGCTGAACTTTCCTTCAGAGAGGTTGACAATGAAACCCTTATTTGATTATCTGAGTTTTCTCCCGTGTTTTCTGGAATCAGGAAACAATAGGAATCAAGTCTGCCTGAAAGCTTCCTTCAATGAGAGGTGTGATTATTAATCAAAGAGAGGCGTGATTATTGTGATTATTATGATTATTGTATCTGTAATCGTCACAACCGGCAATGGGTAGCTCTCCCTACTCTGAGGACATCTGGGCAGCTCTTCTTTTTCCCTGCAGGACTTGTGTGCGACCCCATTTGCTGGACTAATGAACAAACCAGTACTACCAATGTCAATTATCGTTACAGGGTGTTGATTGTTAATCCTTATCGTGCTAATCATCCTCTCTCCAGATTTCAGGTGGACATTTTCTCTTCTGAGACTGCAGAATGGTGCTCCTCAATTGTAGATGTAAGCATTGCCGGATTTGACCCAAATTTTTTTTTCTTTCCGGGATTTGCTGTATGCAACAGGAGGCTGTATTGGATGGAGAAGGGTCGCCCTATGCTTGAGTTTGATCCATTCAGTAATGCAGAGCTGTGCAGTTTAATTGATGTACCCAAGGGTGTGCGTGCATCTCACCGACTTGGGTGTGCCTAGGCCGCCTGCAAACACAGGCCAGGTCTGTTAGATGCCTATATGTGTTGGAAATCGAATCAGATCATACTAATAGTAGCCGGTGCCACGCTACTACAACTTCACAGCGCATGAAGCCCAAGGTTCCCTGGAGTGCAATAGGCTCAAGAAATTCTTCGCTTCTTAAGTATGCAAGGAGTGATCTACTGCAAACTGCAACGGAATTGTTTTCTTTTCATCCATTCGATGCTGACATTGTATTCTTTAAATTATCCAATACTATTCTGCTGTACAACCTACAGACTGGGATTATGGAAAAAGCTTCCCAGCTGAGGTATAATCAGAATAACCTGGATGATGTCTTCCCACTTGTGCCCCAGTGGTGGCCCACGCCAGTTCCCCCACTTGAATATGGTCTCCAGTGACCATCCTGCCCATCATCATGAATCAGTGAGTTTCAGTTCTAAATTTTACCGATAAAATAATATATATATGATTTCATCTTGTCAACTGACTTATGAATATATTGATGCAACTCTCAACTCATGTGAGAAAAGCTGGTTCGTTAAGGCCTTTGCAATGTAGAACTGTCATATCTCATGATTATCTTCTCCATATTTCCCTCTTTGTGATGATCCGTTTATGGCAGCACTATCCGCAGCTAGTCTCATTTCATATTTTTGATCTCACTATAGGAAATTCGTCTGTCATTTTTGTCACCATTAACACACTGGTATAGAACAAATACCAGCTTTTAATGCGTTAAATTATGCAATGCTGCCTTATAAATTTTCTTCAATGTACCACTTATTGATGATTGCGGAATGCATACCATGTTCATTTTTACAGTATTTGGTTCCTCAATTGATTGATTGTCTAACTGACAGTGGTTGATTTAGGGATGATAACTTTTTGCCTTAGGACAAATCCTAAATTGCATGTAAGTTAGTTGTCCAGCCTCCATCTGGTTTAAATTGATGGATTCTTATTTTCATTTTCTTCCCCTTTGACATGAAAAGTTATAAGTTCTTGAAATTGAGTTGGCTGCAGCTAGACAAATACGTTTTTGTTTTAAATCACTTCCCAGTAGTTAATGGCACACGCTATAAGAAAAGGCCACATGTGATCATAGGAATACTAAGAGTTTACTCCCAGTACAATAGAGAGATACAATTCCTTAATAATTCGGAGCCGATTACATTTCTTTTCATTTTCGTTGATTTACAATGAAACTTCATTATAGAGAATAGAAAGTAGTAAAATGCGGTGGCTAATAATCCGTGCCACTGATTACAACTTCTCACGTAGATGTGGTGAGATTTAAGATGCTCAAATTGAAGTAGTCTCCCCATCAATTATAAGAATAAGTTAAAGAACAACGTCTAAGCATTTCAAAATATTTAGATGGGCTTTCTTTTTTGTAGCTAGTTTAAAGAAATCTACAATCAAAGAGATGCCAGTAAGAAAGACTGGGTAGCTAGACGAAATAAATGTCTTTTCATCTGACAAAGCCATTATATATCCATGTGGTACATGAACATTATATCCTTCTTGCTTGTTTGTAATTTTTTCACAAGATCAAGTACGAGAAGCTTAGTTGTCCTATTTTGAATTTTAAAACCTAGAAACACAGATGATTCAATAATAGAGCTTTTGACTAAGGCAGGGAGATCCTAATATTGATTTAAAGTTACACTTGGAAAAGAAGAAATAATTCAAATCCTGGAATTATCTTGAGGCGTACCTAATGCTCAGGTGGGCGTGGACCTTATTATATCAAGTATAAATTAGGCATTGGTATTTGTCAAAGCTAATGAATTTTTGGCAAGTGTTGTCAATCCACTTTAGAGATGAAATCTATTAATTGTGATTTTGTTCTCTATCAATGTTCAGGAGGTCCTGATTCAAATATCTTAAGGGTTCGACTTTATTAATCTTGCACCCTGTTAGATGGTTCAATATTTACTTGCAGGAGAGTATGTAACGTATTGACAAGGAAAAGTTTAACCCATCTTGTTCAAGTTGTCACTGCTTATATATATATATATATATATATAGTCTCGCATTTGATTGATCCTACTATATTCTGGATTGGCAGGGAGATGCCCATTGACATGCTGCAATGAAAAAGTAGATTTCTTAAAAATTCCCAAAAAAATTCTTAGAATCCGATCCAACAGGAATGGGGACCGAGCGACTCATTAGGTCTGCTTGTTGTTGACTTGGATTAACCATCATCAACCGGCCGAGAATTCTCGAGGGGGATGACTATCCAGTAAAGCCTTAGTTCTCACTTGTCTATAGATTCCCTGGATAGGGGAACAGGAAGGAAAAACATCATATTTCTCACTTCAATCTAGGTTCCCCTGCTTTAATTTTCTTGTTTGTTTCTCATGACCACATTCCTTAAATTAAAAAAAAAAAAAAAAAAAAAACAGAATGATCACGTGTAGGTTCATATCATATACAGTATGGACTTCGATGTTGGCTTTGGCATTAATTTTCAGGGGAGAGAGAAAGGGGCATGAGTTCTAGGTGCCGCACAGCAAAGTGTTTGGCAAGAACTGAACTTCAATGCCTTCTGCCCTTCTTTATTAGATGCCAAGTAAAAAAAAAAATTATGCATATATGTACTAGAGTGTCATATGTATACACAAAGTGATTACAAGTATACATACTATTATGATTAGAAATCAGTGACACAAGTAGAATATGTTAATATCTTATTGCAGGAGAAATGATGGCATTAGAGATCAGAGAGAGACCCATTTCTAAGTGTTCCCCCCTGTTCCCACAGCACAACTTCACCTTCTCACTTCCTTCACGATCTGGATATAATGGACCCAATGACCCCAGCAATGAGGGTTGTGGGATCCCCCAGAAGTGCCGAAATCACAAACTGCAGGGCCGTCCCTGCAATCTCGCAGCACTTCTGTACCTTCCCCTTGCTCCCACTCTTATGGCGATGGTTGTGATGATAGCTCTGTAGTGTCCCCTTCATGCTTGGAATCCACATGGTGTTTCCACTACTACTACTACGCCCCATGTACACGTCGTGCCAGCTCTCCACCAGCATCTCCCTCGCGCACGCGACATGAAGATTATACTTCTTGCATGATGATCGGTAGCTCCAGCTCCTCCCCTTGCGACCGCACCTGTGGCACGGCGCGCCCACCTTGCGGTGAAGGTAAAGCCTAGCATTGTTGCTGTTGCTGTCACCGACATCGAGGGTGGCGGGAAGCCTCGCGCAGCAAGGGTGGAGGTCGAAGCCGCAGGAGTGGCAGTGGTAGACGAACCCTGCGACGTCCTTCTCGCAGGCATTGCAGTAGCGGGGCTTGTCTCCGGGCGGGCTGGAGAGGAACTGGAAGATGCATTTTGGGTAGAAAGGGTGGCACAAGGAAGCGACGGGGAGGGCACAGTGGACGTGGAGGTCAAAGTCGCAGCAGTCGCAGCTGTAGCGCGAGCCCATGCCTACTTCCTTGCAGCCATCACACTTGAAGGGGAGCTCTAAGTACTCGAACCGCAGGTTGTGCTTCGGGTGGCTGAAATGCGGTATCTCATTGTACTTCATGGTCTTGTTTTTGTTGCCTTCTGCGTGACTCGGAAATGTATGGGGAAGACGATGAGAGGGAAGAGGGTTTTATATGAAATTTGGAGTCGGAGCGGGGAATTTAAGCCAAGTGGGTGAAATGCTTGCTGGTAAGAAGAATAAAGTAGGGTGGAATTAGGGGAGGGGAGAGGGACAGGAAGCATAAATTACTTTCATGTCCCACAACCCTATACGAATAAGAATTTTCACTTTGTTATGGGTTTTTCCCAGTCACTTGACGCTTTTTTATTTTGGATATTATTATTATTATTATTATTATTATTATTATTACTGGGTTGGTTCTGTTCTATTCTATTGGGTTGGCGTAGGTGAAAGGAGAAGGGCTTGCGCCTACACTTTGATTCGATTTCTTCGACGCATCGGCAAAAGCACTTCGGGGGAATTTATGTCGCATCCTGTGATTCTCATCATCCTTATCATTCCATCCTCTTTTGAGAGGGTTTGTTTGGTTTCATTCCTTTAATTCCAAGGAAATGGGTGTCGTGTTGTGCGTGGTTGGAAATTTTAATGCATCGGAGCAAGGGACCTTTTTAAAGGGCCCACGTATGATTTTAACCTGAAACCACCAACGGATTTCTTTGAGAAAAATGAGGATGTTTTCTCCTCCTGTGGGTTGGGCCCACAGGATGTTTCTTATCTTAAAAATATTTTTGAAAATTAAAAAGTATTATGGCTAAATTCAGATGATTAAATAGCGATGAGCAGCGTGAGTTAAGATGATATTTACTTAACGTTTCATAGGAGAAGTTAAATGGTCGAGGCTTGACCGAGTTGTTACTTAGGCCGGTTTCCCTCTACATGTTGATATTATAAGCATACTGTATTCTAAAAGAAGCTAAGTGACTAGTTTTTTTAAAAAGCTTAACACAAAGATAGACATATTATTTATATGCTTTAAAATGTTTTAAATTATGAGACAAGATGAGTAAAGCACCTAGCTTCTTCTGTTTAACATCGACAAGCCATCTTCCCTCAGAATCACTCCATGCACAAATTCTTGTTGCCTACTCAACAACTTTATATTTATCACTGTTTTTTATTTTTTTTTCACAGAAAAAAAGGATAAAAGAGAAGAATAAAAGGGGCCCAGACATTCCATGTCGTGCTGTTGAATTTTCAGAATTCAATTGGTGCATGGTGACTGTGCAAAGAATTTATACCCTCTGCCTAGTCAATCGTACGCCCCCCTACCTGTAGGAAGTTCGAAAGAATCACATCCTGTTTATTTACAAAATGCTTTCCTCTCTATCTTCTTTCTGTGGCTCCCCATCTTCATATTCCTATCCCGGCCGGGTTCGATAGGTTCTAAACTTATGATCTCTCTCACTCTCGTTATATTTTTATTGTCCGTACAATAATGCGCAACAAGTATCATCATAGATGTATGCAGTTCAACATAGCAAATTGAAAGAACATAATTTTTATACAATTTGATAATATTCTAGAGCCTTCATCTACAGAGTAGAAAAATTTAAGACTGTTAGATTTTTCCTTGACTTTTTTTTTATATAGATTTTCTAACCTCTAGATAAGGAAATGAAACATCATCAAATTATATTATAATTCGCACATTCATGTTTTATGCTAGAGGATCTTTATTGTACCGTGTTGCTAGTAAAAAAAAGAGAAAAAGAAAAGTGGGAAGCTGGTTATGTTATGCACTTTCTCTAACTTCTTCCTCAAGTTTCTTGAACTAACGTTGACTGTACTTGCAAGAATGAAAAGGAATGAGAGAGAGAGAGAGAGGAATTTGATTCTTTTGGTTGCTTCTTGCTCGCTCAACCCATGTGAACTTTAAAGAGAAGAAAAATTCTCGTAATCCTTTCGAGTTCAAATTTATATATATATTTATTTATTTTATGAGATAGCTGAGAATATAGTTTGGCAAGGAAAAGATAAGACCGAACAACACAATTGATGAGATTGTGTGATCACCTACAGAAATCTAAGCCTCTCTCTCTGTGTGTTGGTGAAAGTTTTCGCTGATCTACACTTCGTTGTCAATAGTAAGATGTCGATGGTGCCATCGTCGATGAACACATTGTCGTCGACATATATAGTAAGGGATCAACGATGCCACCGGTGATGAAACCCATCACCAACAAACATTGAACCCTCAAAGATGCATTAACTATGCGCTAATGATCTCCCGATAAGATTAAACCCAAGATTCAACACGTAGGGCCAAGCGTATATACACAGTTAATATATTCTTGTGAAAAAAGAATCTGAAACTAAATCTGAATCGTGTAAGTAAAATACTGATACGGTGATAAAAAGATAAATTTTAAAGATTTTTTATAATGATTCATCTATTATATACTCGGTGGAAAAAGAATCTATAACTGAATTTGAAGTGGATAATTACCTACAAACTTGATGTATTCAGTAAAAGGAGAATCTGAATGATGGCTCGTGGGCTCCAAAAATAACTTATTTTGATTAATAGAAAATTTGAAATTCGTTTATGATGATTCACCTCTTTTTTTTAAAAAAAAATTATCAGAGTGACGCTGAAGTGTTTTGAGAACTCATGAAAACGACGTCGTCATGATTATTGCCGGTTCAAACCCTACAACATTCCTCTCTCTCTCTCTCTCTGCGCGCTCCCATGGTCTCAACAATGATGGCGCGGTGCAAGCTCAGACCCTCATTCTTCCCAACTTCATCTCCCAAACCCCACTCTCTCTCCTACGATCGAACCCCTCAGAACGAAACCCTAATCTCCGCCGCCGTCTCCATCCTCACCAACCACCGCTCCAAGTCCCGGTGGTCCCACCTCCGCTCCCTCCTCCTCCCCCACGGCGGCGCCCTCCAAGCCCCCCAGGTCTCCCAGATCACCCTCCTCCTCCGCAACCATCCCCATCTCGCGCTCCGCTTCTTCCTCTGGACCGCTCGCAACCGCCGCCAATCCCACTCCCTCCTCTCCTACTCCACCATCGTCCACGTCCTCGCCCGCGCCCGCCTCAAATCCCCGGCTCAATCCCTCCTCCGTGACGCCCTTCGCCTCGAATCCGGCTCCGAGAAATCGGAGCTGCCCCCAATTTTCGAAACCCTGGTGAAGACCTACCGGACTTGCGATTCGGCCCCGTTCGTGTTCGATTTGTTGGTACGAGCTTGTTTGGAGTCCAGTCGAATCGATCAGGCCATTTCGGTCGCTCGAATCTTGCGGTCTCGATCGATTTACCCTCAGGTTATTACGTGCAATGCTTTGATTCGGTCGGTTACGCGTAATCGGGGATCTCATTCTGGTTATGCCATGTACAGAGAGGTTTTTGGGCTTGATAGCGAAGTAGAAGGGGGTTTTAGGAAAATTAGGGTTTTTCCGGATGTGCATACGTTTAATGAGTTGATGCTTGGATTTTATCAAGATAGCGTGGTTGAGAAAGTGGAGGAGGTATGGGCGGAAATGAGGAAATTGAATTGTGCGCCGAACGGGTATAGTTTCAGCATTTTGATGGCGGCCTACTGCGAGGAAGAGAAGATGGTAGAAGCTGAGAGGTTGTGGGCGGAAATGCAAGTGAAGGAGATAAAGCATGATGTTGTGGCTTATAACACTATAATTGGTGGGTTTTGCAGAGTTGGAGATGTTGGTAGGGCGGAAGAGTTCTTCAGAGAGATGTCATTGAGTGGAATAGAGGCCACTTGTGTTACCTATGAGAATCTTATCAATGGCTATTGTAAAATTAGGGACGTTGATTCGGCAATGCTGCTGTACAAGGACATGATTAGAGAAGGGTTTAAACCGGAGGCTTCGACAATTGATGCAATGATTGCACGGCTATGTGGTAACAAAAGGGTTTCTGAAGCTTTGGGCTTTTTCAGGAATGTAATGGCGAACCCTGATTATCTACCAACAAGGAAGACTTACAAATTTCTGATAGAGGCATTCATTTCGAAGGGGCAGACAGGAGAAGCCCTGAAGCTTCAAGAGGAGATGGCAGCAAAGGGGTTTCATCCATGCTCAGAGATATACTCTGCTTTTATTGATGGGTACATTAAAGAGGACAATCCTGAGGTCGCAGAAGCATTGAGGAAAGAAATGCTTCAAAATCAACTGCAGCGAGGAAACTGTAATGATAAGTAAATAGTGAATGAATTCCCTTGGTTGAGTGGAACCACCCCTTACGTTGGCCAAGCCGCGCCTGCGTTTTTTGTAAAGCAGTCCGGCTGATGACATTCATACCCTGGTATGTTCTGTTAAAAAAAAAAAAAAAACAGCATGTTTGAGTAGTTTTTTGTTCTTAAAGCAATTAGACAAGGGTTCCTGTGCAAGCTTTCTCTGCATGGATTGACTGGTATCTTGCTGAAGTTACAGTAATGTTTTGAATGATACTGTTCCGTGGCTCCTAACTTTGGCTGCTACACGCGTGTAATCTGTTCTGTATTTTGTGACTAGGTGAAGTGATTTTTCAATGGCTCTATGATTTCAATCGATATGCACCGTAGAAATAATAAGAAGGAATCTGTTCTGTATTTTGAGCTGTTCATGTAATGGACCCTCCACCCCATGATAACTAAGATCTTGCATTTATTCATTTATACAGTAAACCCAGTTTCATTCTCAATATCAATATGATGACCTCAACTGAGAAATTTCAATGGCCATTTCTTCTTTTGTATAATTGTGTTGACCATTCATTTGGTATGGGCTAGTGTTATTAAATAATAATAATAATAATATAGCTGGAAACAGGCACCCTATGGAGAATAGAATTCTAATAGCTTCACATTTCAGACAAAGACATTCCACTGAGCACCACACCTCATTGGGAATCTCATAAGGAATTTCTACCAAATTATGCTTTCAGAGAATCAAGTGACAAGAAATTGTCCAGACTGCAGGTAGCCCATTATCCTAATTCATGAACCCATTACAAATTTGTCACTGTATGCATCATTGACATACATAGGTGGTAATGCAAGCTTTCTAGCATAAACCCCACAAAATTATATAAACTGAATACCATTCAGAACGAACTTAGAGCCCCGAGAAACTGGGTATAAACTCAGGTATTTGCCCGAATTTAAAACGACGTCGTTTTGATTTGAAAGAAAAAAAAGGTTTAAAATTTAATTTAACTTTTAAAGTCTTAGCCTTTATCAAAATGACGTCGCTTTTAGGGTTTGCCCTCTCTTTTCACTATTTCATATATACCTAGTCACAATGCAGGCAGTAACCAGAGATTGAAAAGAGATGAAGCAGTTGACAGAAACCATGACAAAAAGGCCATGGCTGCAGAAATCTGATATCTACTGCAGAGCTTGGTAGGGCAATAGGAACCGTCGCTGGTGCGAAGGAGGTCCACGACGCTCGCGGTCGAGGAGGCCGCAGCCAAGGTGAGGAGAGATAGGACCTGTTTGGGGATGGGATAAACTTGTCATGTAAAGGACATTATAGTCTGGGCATTTTTGAGAATGGATTACTTTAGGGATTAGAAGAATTACCCAGTCCCCGATTACGATGATCACCAGAATTCCGGGTTGACGGATGGGGCATTTCACAAGTACCGAGTATCCATCCACTAGAGCTAGAGTGAAACTCCATGGAATAACCAATCCCATTATGGTCACTAAGTAGCTGCAGGATCAATGCAGAGATTCAAAATCAAGGAAAATAAAGAACTAAATAGGAACCATTCCACAAGAACTAATCAAGAGAAAAGGATTCATGTTAAACGCATGCAGTTGACAAACACACAAATATATGCTTGGAGGACAAACTACATATGCACAAACATGTGCGGCACTCAAAACGCAAAGATTGGTTCATTGCAAAGACTGATGAATTTTTCTGATCATATGGACCATTTGGAATAAGAAATGAGGTAAACTGACCAGAAAACAAGATTATGAAATCTTAAATTTGGGATAATATAACATATTAACTCTACCAAATAACAATACACATCACTGTCAATATTATTGGATGATGGAAAAAAAAAAAAAAAAAAGGTATTTTTCTGAGAAAGCTCAGAGACCAGAATGACAGAAGATTGGGTTTTAATTGCTCAATTCATTGAATCCTTCCAAAACAGTTGTAAGACCTTTCTCTACCCCAACCACCCCCCCGCCCGCCCCCCAAGCCAAAATATGCAGGGAAAAAGAAGAAAGAGGAGAGAATTCAGGTATGGGATGATAAAAACCCAGTTATATGCAGTGGAATTGCAGGAGGAACAGAGAATCCAATTAAGAATATCAGATACGGGTATTAAGCAGTATGATGAAGGATCTCAACAAAAAAAGGGAACCAGTCATTAATGATTAATAAACATTTCAAATCAAGAGAAAAAAAATAGACGAAGAAGAAGAAGAAGAAGAAGAAGAATTGATTACCAGAAAGAGGTATAGCTGTAGAATTCAACACCGAGAGACATGAAGAGGAGAGAAGCAGAGGAAAATATGGTTTGGCCCAACCGAAGAGAGAAGCTGGCGCTTGTTCCCACCGATCCCGGTACTTGATCCATCGACATGATGATGATGATGATGATGACGACGACGATGATCCCTCATCCGGTGGTTCACTTCCTCTGTACTTCTTCTTATTTTCCGATTGGATCATCGTTTTTTCACCCCTTCACTCATTTTAATCCAAAAAGAAAAAATTCAATCCAGAAACCCAAATTTCAAAAGAAGAAAGAATTTCCAAGACCCACTTCGGATTCAATCTCACAACGCCCAAGGATCTGCACAAATCTTGCTCCCACCGTGGGTGCTCGGTTTGAGAGAGAGACAGACAGACAGACAGAGAACGGTGTGAGGCGTTTGATTCGGAAAATGTGGTCTTGAAGTTTATTACGGAGTGGAGAGAGTATATGCGTTTCTGTGCTCTCAAATTTTCTCGGGAAAAATTCGTGTGTTTTTTTCCGGCAAAAATCGAGGGGCGGTTGATGTTTGGAGCCAGAGAAAGTCTCCGTCTGTGGGTTGAGGCAATTTAATCATGATGATATCATAGCGACCTTCAAATAAATTAATGAATATTAAAAGAAGGCGCGAATAACGAGATTCATCTCTGAACAAGTCCAATGCCTTGCCATACAATCAACCTCACGAGGACAAGAGTTTAATAGAGAATTAAAATAAGAAAAAAAAAAAATTAATGATGATGATGATGATAATAATAATAATAACCATCATCATCATCTTACCCTGATATAATATGCTCATGCCAAAATAATCAAATAAAGAAAGATCTATATTCAAAAGCAACAAGGTTATAATTTTTCATGTAGCACTCGCATGGAAATTGTGTATATGGTTCACAAGTGACTTTTAGTAGTGGAATAAATTCGAATTAGAAACGCATTACAACCAAAGAGGCTGAGACCTAAAGTTGAACAGAATATTTTTTCCCTTTTTCGACAGATTACCATCTGCACCAATTGAATTAAATATAACAGCCACCATATTTCTTGAAAGTTATTTGAGAAAAGTGAAGCATAGTGGAGATGGTGGGCCAATAAGGAGGAGAGGATTAATGATGGATGAGACCTTGAAGCACCTTCTCCTTTGCAGACTGTGGTGAGCCAATAAAAAAAGAATCCTGAGTTATAGCCAAGAGGAGGAATGGATGGCCAAAGATAACTAAGCTTCGAAGGAAGGGTTATGAACTTGTCATCCATTGCACCATCATGGTTGAATTATTCCACATTAGTGGGATGCTAATTTACGTGTCCACCCACCAATTAAATTTCAAAGCTTTGAAAGGAGGAAAAAAAAAACAAATAAAAATAAAAAAAGTGGCTTTAATACTTAGGGTGTTAGTAGGTAGAACGAACAACTAATGTCCTAGGAGAACCTAGATCTCACATATGTATAACTCACATCTGGAGGACCTGTTAGCAGCATCACCTTTAACTAAACAGTAGAATAATAGGCAACAATTCACTTCGTCGATCCGTACTGCCCAGCACTACATCGTGTTATTTAGCTTTGTACAAATTTAAAATTCATCGAGTTGGCAAATTTACATCCTTTCGAAAAGAAAATCACTATGTTTTCTTTCAAGGGTTTTTTTTTTTTTTTTTTTGGTTGGGTAAGAATGGGTATATGCTTGCATCTGAAGACTTATTATGATTTTGAAGGCAGCCCACAGAAATTGAAACTCAGGCCTGTCGATGTTACCAAAATCCACACGCAGAAAAGATGCAGATTCAATATGGGACCTAACACATCGAATTATTATATGGGGCGACAAAGTTGACCTTCTACCTACACAAGGTCAACTTAAGACCACTGAACTATAATGACCATTTAATTTAACAATATAACAGTAGGAATTATAGAAAGAAAAATTCCCAATATGGAAAACTTCAGGAACATGTAAACAAAAGCAAAGGAGACATTACGCTCGCAGTTTCCAGAGTAAGAACAAGGAGAAAGAAGAAGGGACATAGCAGCCCAGCAAGACTCCTGAACTTCCTCCCAACCTGGTGCACCAGAATACTAAGTATTATCGAGCTACAGAAATGGAAAAAATTGCAGCTAGGAAACATACAAATCAAACCTTATGATCATATACTAAACAGACACCGGCTCTAGTCAATTTATTTTACACACTCGTGCCATGATGTGACTATGGCACCAAGGCAGACTTAATTATAGATACTGAGAAGAAAAGATTCAAACTTCAACTAAGTAAACATGCCCATAAAATGTAACCAGCAGCTTGTGACCGCATACTGAAGAATGGTAAAATACATAAATGAGGAAAACTTATTCGACAACTGAACTCATTAGTAGCTGAAGTAGATTAGTCATCACAAAGTTGTTCGGCGTCAAGAACAACACGATCTAAATGACAAAGATATTAAGAGTACAAGTTCCAGGTTAGTAGGAAACATCAAAAGAATAAGGAAAGCATCCCAAGTTTGTTTGTGATATAATGAAATACTTGACAGCTCTTCTAACAATAATTAGTTTTAGAATAAACAATTATGAGGGCTCTTTTCTTTTTTTCTGGTCCTCCTTTTACTTTCTTTCTAAAACTTAGGCAGGAGGATTTCAAATATTCAGAAAGGTATATTACTAAACACTTCTAGACTAAAGGGTTTTGAAACGTCAAACATATCCATGTGGTAAGGTGATAAAGCTTGATTCAACAACTCGGCTAGTGATCAATAATGCTTTTGTATAGGCATTCAAGCAAGGCTGACAAATCATATAATCTGATGCTTGAGAGAATAGGGTCTTGCATTAATTAATAATCCAGCAGGAAGTTAGTCATACTGTATATGCTGAATAATGACAGTCAATAGACAGTGATGCAAGTCTAGCAGCAATTAATGAGACTAATAATTGGAATGGAACACATCCTGCCATGTCAAATATTAAGGGTAACTTTTAAACAATAACAAAGTACTTGTCTGCAAAGTCTCTTGTTTTTTAGATAACAAGGAAGAAACTTACTAAGACACAAAAGTGGAGTAAAAGCTTGATGAGAGAATGAATTACTCCAAGAAAAGAGTGGTTCGGAAATTACAAGGAATAAAGATCTCGTATAAGGAACACCTTAAGAAAACCGTCAACAATAATTTGTCAGACTCTTTGAACTCTACTAGTTCTTTTTCTCTGTTCAAGGTTTCCAATACATTACAGATTTCACTAACTTAGCCTACAAGAACAAGCAATGCCATCTTATACATTCAACCCTCGGTCATAGTCACTTGCACAATATCCCATCTTCATCTTTTAGTATGGGAAGCAAGGTGGGGCCAAATTCTAACCATAGATAATTTCCAGAAACGGGGGATGGTGCTGGCTAATAGGTGTCCTAGGTGCAAGCAGGAAACTGGATCTGTTCCTTGTTCATTGAAATATTGCAATTAGTGTATAAAAAAAATTCCACTTAGCTGATGTTTGCTGGTATGCCACTTACAGTGGCGATCTTTGATTTATAACTGTGCCAGTACTCATGGAACCTAATCCCCAAAGTCTAACTGCAAATAGCTCTCCCCTAATCGCTAACAAGGTGACAATATGGGATTTCTGAAGGTTTGATTTATGCACACATCAATGGTTCCAGAAAATTTTAAACAGACACTAGGATTCCAACACAAGATAGTTATTAAACTCCAGTGGTAACTTACCACCAAGGCATGGCAACATTAATTAATTTGTTTTGCTAAACCACACTAGTTTTAAAATTAGTTTTATAAGTACTTTCTTTCCTGTTTATTCCTCTTCCACGGACCCCATACAACAGTAATAAACCTAGAAAAATATTACATCCATGCTTCAAGATAGTACCGTAAAACCAATAGTTTTCTTATTACATTCGAGGGGTACTTCGCATGGATCATTCAGCACAGTGTCTGATGAAACGTCTCAAACAAGAGACATACAGCACGATTCAAAACAATATAAGCTTTACCCACGGACCTCATAGATTTTCCTCAGAATGGATACTAATAAGAGACAAGTAAAATCAGGGCCAAATAGAATTTTCGAATATTTTTGAATTACCTCATGACGGTGAGATTGGCATGGGGTGAACTAGAAATCGAGTTTGAGCTCATCCTTCTCGTCGGAGAAGTAATGGAGAACATAGGGGGCGACCCGAACCACGGCCACCCAAACGCCGAACATAGCCACGTGCGTCCGAAGCTGTTTCAGAGCCGCCGCCTTGTCGGGCTTCCGCATGAACATTCCTGGAAACATCTTCTTCCGATCTCTGGCTCCGAACGTGAAACTCTAGCTTAGCTTCTCTGTTCGTTTTTCTTCTGGGACTGTTTGGCTTGGACCTATTTCTAGGGTTTAAGAAGGTTGCCGCCAGCGAGAGGAAGGTAATTTTACGAAGTAACCCTCCGCTTTTCGTTGGGTTCATTTTCCACCCCAAAACTTTGGACAATTGCGATTTAAGCCCTCGAAACTTGCTGGGTCGGCCCACTACAGTGCGCGCTAAGCCAGCCTAGTTTCCTTTCTAAATTTGACTTTTCTTATGATGTGCCGGGCTGGGCAGGCCCAATTTATTTATTTTTTGTGGGCAATGCAGTCCAATGTTATTTTTCTTGTTGGGCCAAGGAGGCCCAATTTTGCTTTTCCTGGGCCAACTAGGCCCACTATTTCTTAATGCTGGGCCAAGTAGGGCCAATGTTTTATTCTTGCTGACCCATACAGGCCCAATTTAGTTTTTGGGCTAAGTAGGTCCAATAAATTTTTTGCTGGGCTCAAATTTTTGGGCCAATTAGGCCCGATATATCTCCCCTTGATGGACCAGACAGGCCCAGATTAGTTCTTTTTTAGGCAAAGCAAGCCCAATACATTTTCCTGCTGCGTCAGGCAGACCCAATTTATCTTTCTTGGGCCAAAGCACGCTCAATATTTATTTCCCTCCTGGGCCAGACAGGCCCAATATGATTTTTCTATTGGGCCTGGCAGGGACAAACACGTTCTTGTATTGATATGTAATGAGCCTAAAGCACCATGGACCAAGAGAAGTCGACCAGCCCAGCATTATATGGACACATTGAACAACAAGAATATAATGGCCCCTACGGGGCTTGCTCTAGCGACGGTGAATGCTGGGCCTCGGATCAAAAACTGACAAAATTTCAAATTTGACTCCAACATTATAAGTGTCTGCTGTTTATTCAGTGAGAAGGGGTCTCAAATGCCCCCCCATCTCAAGAAATAGTTTGACCATCACACATGAAGTGCGTAATAAGTTCTGTTACAAAGGAGAAAAAAAGAAGAAGAAGAAGAAGAATATCAACTTAATACTGCTTTTCTAACTGACGTTGAATCCCACCTGAAAAAAAAAAATTATTTAAAAACCTGGGAGTTTAATTAAACTGAAACTCTATTTGTACAACGTGATAAAATTTACATGACTTTTTTTAGGGATATTAATAGCAGTATATATAGACTACAAATTTTACCATGCAAGCATGTATAAGGAAGTGTTACCTCAATTAAACGTGGCGACCCCCCACGCCCCCAAGAAACGCCAAATTACAAAGGTGCCCCCAAAGTCAAAGCCCAAACAGAAAGCAGCTTTTTAAACAGGAGAACAGAGAGCAAAATGCACAAACCTATCCGCCATTAAGAATCTCTCACCTTACTCCGAAGAAGAAGAAGAAGAAGAAGAAGAAGAATCCCTCTCACCGCCCTTCATGGAGGGACCCGCACATCCACCGTCCCACAGTTTCCAGCGGGCCCCATCACCGTCACTGTCGCCATCGCCGTCGTCTTCGGCCACCATCGCCGCCGTCCTCGGCCGAGGAACCAATGCTCGCAACCATCCGTTCAAGCAATCCATCTACTTCAGCCCTCCGTTGATCGCCATGGTGGCGATCGTCGCCGCCGCATTTCTCCTCGTCGCTTACTCCCGCCTCATCTCCCGCCGCCTCTTCCCTCCCTTCCTCCGCCTCTGGAGGCGGTGGAGGAGGCGGCGGCGCCAAAGCCAGTTCTACTCTGCCTCCTCGTCAGGGGACATCGAGTCGCGCGTGGGCGATGCCTTCCACGCGGCGGTGCTGGACGAGGACGGGTTCCACGCGTTCTCGCCGTACGGACTCGACGAGGCCATCATCAACACCATCCCTCTGTCAATCTACCACGCCGCCGTAAAGAACAGGCGGAGCTCCACCGGAGAAATCCGCGATTGCGCCGTTTGCCTCCTCGAATTCGAAGATGACGACTGCGTCCGTACGCTCCCCGTTTGCTCCCACGCATTTCACGTCGACTGCATCGATATATGGCTTAGGTCTCACGCCAACTGTCCCCTGTGCCGCGCCGGAATATTCCGTCCAGATTCACCGTTCATTCCGCTCATGGCCGAGAGAATCCGGCCGAGCCTCGACGGAATCCTGGACGCAATCGTCCGGGGGCCGCCGGAATCGGAGGCGATTGCAGCATCCGAGATCAGGCCGACCCATGAAGAACCGTCGCCGAGGCGGATCAACATTCAATCCGACGATCATCTCCCATCCAACAACGGCCGAGATTTCCTCCTTAAGCGATCCTACTCGTTCGGATTCGAGCGGAACTTCCCGTCGGAGCGCCTGACGATGGAGCCGGCGACCGCGTCCCCGTGGCGGTACCGGCGGGGAAGCTTCTGGAACAAGCGTCCTTCTCCCTTCGGGTCGCTGATGTCGAAACCTAGGGTTTTCTCGTTCAGGTACTACAGAGGGATGAAATCACCCTTCTTCCGCCGCCGCGGTGGCGCCTCCGGCGGAGGCTCGTTCTATCCTCTGTCGGAGTCTGGCGCCAGGTTTGGCGGCGGGGGATCATCGAGGAGGAGTAAATCGATGACGAGTCCGATGTTCGCGCGGCCGGGGGTTGGTTTCCCGTCGAGCAGGCTCCGGTGCGGGGATCTGGAGGCCCTGCTTTCACCCGACAGATACAACCGCCGGTGAGGAAGTGAGACTCGGAGTGGGATCTCCAGCGAGGATCGGCGGCGGAGATGGGGCCGGGGAGGCTTTAATGGGGGAGGGTGGGGGAATTAAATGAGGGGGGTGGTCGCCGGGTGCGTGTGGGTTGGGGTGGTGGAGAGAGAGAATCAGAAAGCGCATTAATGGACCGCGGAGAACGAACGAATCGATGCCCCCCATTTAATGAGGGTGATAAGATAAAACAAAATTTATGGATAATATGCTGCATGTACAGTTTTTATCTATTTTTTACATGTATAGTTAAAATGTAAATTTTAGCATTCTGTGTTTTAGTTTTGAGCAATACTATATATATTACATTAAAAATAATTATGTAATAAAATATATATAATTTTATATTATTATTTGATTAAAATAATATTAAAAAAAGTCATACATATTTTATTACGCCGTATAAGTAAAAATTTACTTTAATTTTAAAATATATATAAAAAAGGTACATGTAATATTATTAGGAAGAGATGTGAAGGGTTGGGTTTTTTTTTTTTTGGTTCCCCTCTCTCTAGTGGGTCTCTTTGGGGAGATTCTCACTCGGTGGAGGAGTGAAGTCATAAATAAATGCATCCGTGTTGGATTCAGTACCTGTTTCTATGACCATTTTTATTCATATTTTCCCATTGGTTGTGAAGAATTAACCTCTTTTTTTTTTTTTCCTTGTCATGTTATGCACATTAATAGAATCAGTAAATAGTAGAAATTTAACTCGTGCTAATGCTAAAATACACCCTCCTCCCCTGTCCGTGCTTTAGCGGCTGAGGCATCATCCATTATTACTGATGACAATGGTCCCGTGTGAAGTCTTCTTGGGGTTCCCCTGTGGTGGAGGGGTGAATTTTTTTGGTGGGGGTACCCAGAAAGTATTAGGGGCAGGTGAGTTAATTAAATGAGGGTGGGGTGACTAATGGCACGGAGTGGTACCAACTATTAAATGTGTGATCTGAACTTGACGGTGCGGTGTTTGGAAAGTCAAATGCCAGTTTTCCTCAATTTGGACTTGGACGCCCCCCCCCCCCCCCCCCCCCCCCCCGCGCCGTTGAAGGATCGGTGGTCTTTAAAAATTTTGTTCTTTGTTTGGTTTCCGATCCAGTATACCTGATCAACTATTATTTTATCGCGTGGCATAAAGAATGATTTATTAAATATTAATAGTTTTTTATGATTTTATTATAAAATTTTTAATGCCTATAAGATTGTTCTAAAGCTATATTAGAACTATGATACGTAGGTTCTTTGTGATAAATTCAGTCACATGGATGAAAAAAAAAAAAACATGAAAATAAACTAGATTCCTAAAGGATTATATAATTTTGGAATCAATTAATAAAATTATTATTAAAAAATTATTTAACTTTTTAAGGGCTTAGACTTTTTAGTTTTCCTAAATGGTCCCATGGTGTCATGCTCATGCCCTTCAGGAAACCTTAGGTGAGGAGGCAGGACCACCGTATGAATCGGAACCGATAAAGCATTCGCATCCCATAATTTTTTATGAAAATGTATAAATTTTTATGAAAATATGAAATTAATTATAGGAAATAATACTATATATATCGTTCATATAATTTTTATATCGAAAAAGTAACATACCAAAATATATGTGATTCTTTTTAAATAATATTTTGATCAAATAATAATATAAAATTATACATATTTTATCAAAATTATGTAAAATATATATATATAATATTACTAAATAGTGCATGTCTTCGTCGCGAAAGATGACAAACCACGAGTCACCTGCATCCGGCCGGCCATGAATTTATTGCTACAGACACAGCCGCTCAACCAACTCACTCTTTAATGGTGCGTTTAAATTCATCCGAGTAAAAGCTTCTCCACACACCCACCACCACCACCACCACATTGTCTCGGTCTCAGGCGATCCATCAATCTTCCTTTTACTGAAGAGAGTTACCGGTTTCTGTTGCAGCGCTTTCATAATTGTCAGTAGAATGCTGTCGGCGGAGGCGGCGGCCTACACCGTGGAAGTGGAGGCGGCGAGGCCGGCCACGGAGGAGAGGCCGTCAGCGGGGGCGGTGTATAGGTGCATTTATGCCAAGGATGGTCTCTTGGAATCGCCGCACCACCTATCCTCCCCGTGGCAGTTCTTCAGGTGTTATATGACAACTTCTTCATAAATCCGTTTTACGTAAATATGGTCAAATCTTATGTTCGTATGATTAGTTTAATTGGACTTCTAACTGAGGTCTCGTCCCCAAAAAGCAACACTAATTGAAAGTACGGAAATGTTTTTTGTTTTTTTTTTTTTTTTTTTAAGGAGAAGAACCTTAAACATGAACAGTCGGAGAAAGATCAACGGTCGGAGAGCATTAATCTATAGCACATTTAAAAACCAAAAAAAAATTTTACTATTGCAAAACTTTGAGTCACTTTTATCCACTTGTTTTAAATCCTGAATTTCTAATTTTTCATTTTTAAATTGATATTAATAAAGATTTTAATCTTAACCTTAATTCCTATTCACCCCACCTACCTTACTTAGGATGCGTGTTTACATGTCAAAAAAAAAATCATGTAAATACGTTAATAAAATATTTCTCAAACTCTTATATTTTTAATGCATTATATTCCTTATTGATGTTTATGTGAACTTTTATAAAAATCGAAATTGTTTTACCGTTTAGGTTAGAAATAAGGGAATTCAAAATTAAAAAATAGTGAAAATTCAGGATTACTTTTACTATTAAGTCTTTTTTTAATTTTGCTCACACACACAGAAACCGGGAAAACCTAAAAGGATGGCCCATGCAGGTCTCGAACCTGCGACCTTCGCGTTATTAGCACGACGCTCTAACCAGCTGAGCTAATAGGCCGATTAATCTTCATCTCTAACATTTTTATTTCAAACATAAAATTTTCTGTAGTTATCATTCCTTCATGCGATTCTCGTTCATGGCTCGTCTCTGAACTCTGCTGTTTCTCATGGCAGCGAGTCCGTCAAGAGAAACCCTAAAAATCGCATGCTTGGCCACCGCCAGATCGTCGATGCTACGGTACGATTTTGTTAACCCAATTGCTCATTTGCCTGGACCAAAAAGGAACGATTATGATGAATTGCTAATATTTCGAAACGATTTCGCAGGCGGGTTCTTACGTATGGCTCACATACGAGGAGGCTTATGATTCAGCGATTCGAATCGGGTCCGCTATTAGAACCCTCGGCGTGAACCCTGTGAGTGGACAAGAACTATTTGAAGTAGCAGTGATTTTGGTATCTGCATCTTGAGAGGGTTTGATTAGTGCTGAACGAAAAATTGTGACTCTTTAAATGATGGGTTGTGTCATTTTAGGGAGGACGGTGCGGTATTTATGGAGTGAACTGCCCAGAATGGATAATTGCAATGGAGGTACATATTCCTGTATCAGCTTGGATGAGTTCGTTGGGTAGTAAAAATCTATATGCTAAGAGCACAGTCCTTTGTCATTTCAGCTCCCTTTGATTGAGCATAGAATATTTTCAGGGAAAACCCAATCAAGAACAATAAAAAAGATCATAGGAAACATAATCTTTTCCGACCAGACAGAGCCGAAAGTCAGTTGACCTTGTCATGTATGCATTTTGTCATTTGTATGTTAATGGGTGCATCGGCTGACTCCAACTCTTTTACGAATCCATGGAGGATAATATGTACACATAATGTTAAAAAAAAAAAAAAAAAAAAGTTGATACTTGGAAGTGGATAATTTATGGTAACACTTCTCCACCAAAGTTGATCAAAGTTAATAAGTAGTTTATGTAGGATTTAATTATGAATCTCCTCATCCTTATTTTGTTGCTCGATTCAACTCTAGGGCAGATCATTAGCTCACCTTCCTCTCTCCTTTTACCCCAATTTGCTGGAATTATTTGATTCTCCCAGCAGGATGAGAAAGTCTGATAATTTCAGACTACCGGGAGCGGTTTTAATATACAGTGCTTGATTCAACGTTGCAGCATTATTATGTTAACATATTTGCTTGGTGTTTCTATAGGCTTGTAACAGCCAGTCCATATCCTATGTGCCGCTATATGATACTCTAGGTATGTTACCCTTGTATGCTCTACTACCTTTTGGTTCTCCCTTCTTCTTTTTCTGTCCTTTTAAAATGGGTAAATTATCAGAAGATCCCTTGAACTATCTCCTTTTAATAAAAGAACACCTCTTTCGACATTGAAGTTTCTGGAAGAAAATTATGGAACAAATAGATCGTTTTGATGACCATTTTTTTCAAATTGTAGGTGGCATAACTATACGTATTGTGCCCATGTAATCACTGCTAACTTCACCCTTCTCTTCTTGAATAAAGTACAGGTCATTCCTTATAACTGTCAGTTTTGAATCTGTAGAAGATAATAAATGGTCCATAAAAGGGTATGTTTGCACTTTACCCAAGGAGGAAGTGGTATTGGCAGCAGTGATTACACCTACAGACCATGCGTAGTTGATAGCGGCTATCAATTTGAATTGATAAAAAGGATGTAATTGCTCAATCAGAATTTTTTAGGAACTTGACTGTTGAATTTTATATTATAGATATGTTATTTCGTTAAAGTGAGATATAACAGAGGTCGCCTTTGTACTTCTTAACTAATGTCATCTTAAATTGTTCCTCATTATCAACGTGATTTACACTTTTACTATAGGTGCTAATGCAGTGGAATTCATCATTAACCATGCTGAAGTTTCAGTAGCTTTTGTCCAAGAAAACAAGATACCAGCTGTATGCTTTCTATGGGCTCTCCTTTCACTTTCTGCCTTGTATACACCTCCTCAGAACTTTTCTTTTTGTTCGCAGTCATGCACATGGATTAGCAAATAACTGAATTATGCTGAGAAATGCCCAAAGTATGATTTTGTAAAATGACTGGCATTGTTGACTTGCTCTTATATGATTCTTAATTGTACTTTTTTGTGCAGGTGCTCGCATGCCTGCCAAGATGTAATTCACACCTAAAAAGTACGTAAAAATGGTGCCGTCCGTATGATTATTGGTTTAAGGTGAAAATGTTGAAGGTGGTGACTAATGAACTATCTAATTTGTTCAGCCATTGTCAGCTTTCGAAATGTGTCTAGCACACAAAAGAAGGAAGCCGAGGAACTTTTGGTGTCTTGCTTCTCTTGGGAAGAATTCATTCTAAAGGTACATCTTTACGATGCTTGGGTGGTCATGGTAATTGCTCACACTTTAATGTCATGCATAATTTTCATTTTCCAGGGAAGTGTGAATTGTGAGCTTCCCGCGAAACAGAAGAGTGATATCTGCACGATAATGTATACCAGTGGAACAACAGGAGACCCAAAAGGTGTCATTCTAACTAACGGTGCTGTTGTGGCAGAAGTTTTGTCTGTGGACCAAATAATACTTGAAACAGACAAAGCGGTAAATAATCAACCATAAATCTAGTATTACCTATTTTTCTTCAGCGTCTGCATTGATGGCTTCTGCTTCCATTTAGATACAGTATTTACAGAATACCAGGAAAAGCAACATATGGTCCTGGTAGATACTTAGATTATGTTTGTCCCATAAATATCAACAAGAGCATTCCTCTTGCATATCATTAAAAGCTTTGAGAAATTATTTGTCAATTGGTCATTTTTCATGTCATCCAACAATTTTTTAATGCTTAGAATAGCTTCAGTTATGGGAAAGAATTAAATTATGATTAAAATATTATGGGAGTAGTCAATGAAATTATTCGCAAATATTTGCTTTTTTCTTTATTCAGGCGTAGGAGCCTCTACTGTTTCCAGCTGATGTTAACATATGTGGGGACTTCTTTTTGCTGAAGGTTTGGATTCTCAGGGTCATGCATATGTCGAGGGCTGTTAAAGTAGTCTTTTAAGTGTTTCACCGGTATCTTGGGGGAATGATTTCAAAGTTTACTTTCATTATGGATGCTATATGATTTCACAGTGATATCAGACAAAATTTCAGCTTTAGTAGAATGAAGACAAACTACATTTTTTGTGCTGTAGTTGATCTTTGTTTAATCTGACAACTAATTGAATCCTTGACCTTGCTCGGTACAAGGATTTAATATAAGTTGGCAAGATCATACAAGTTGTTTGAGTAGTTGTTGATCCACTTTTGCATTGCATATAAATGCACGGAAGTTGCTACAGTTTAAGGGGAAGCATCCTTTCTTCAAAGTTACATTTATATATAATACTAGATGCAGCTGCTGTTACACATCCATTTATGCATAATATTGTCTTGTCTCAGCATCAGAAGCATCTTGCTATACATTCCTTTTATACTTTTGGACTTCAACAAGTTTCTTTGCTGTAGTTATTGTGAGATTTTATCTTTGACAGGCCAGTGGGGAAGATACATACTTCTCATTCCTGCCTTTGGCCCATATATTTGATCAAATTATTGAGACATATTGCATCTACAGCGGTTCGTCAATAGGATTTTGGAGAGGAGTAAGACGAAAATTCAATTCTCGCAATAAATTATATCCCTTATTTCTTTGTTTAGTTTTATTCTCTAATCCACCAATCTAGAATCATTTTCGTTTTAATTTTGCTGCTTCTAACATATAGGATGTCAGATTTTTGATTGAGGACATTCAGGAACTGAAGCCAACCATTTTTTGTGGGGTCCCTAGAGTATATGAACGTATATACAATGGTATAAATGTTTTTTATGTGTGCGTGGGTGCATATTTATTCCCATCTTTGTTCAAACTAAGAAAAAACTTTCTGGTTCTAAGGCTAATCATAGGCTATAAATTTTGTTCCTGAAGGTGTAATTGGCAAAATCTCAGCAGGTGGTATAATAAGGAAAACATTGTTCCAGTACGCTTATAACTAGTATGTGATTCTGAATCCCCCTTGTTGCTTTCCTTCTACCCTGTTTATCCTATAGCCTGTACAACTTATGGTATAATTATGAACAGCAAGTTGAGTTATCTGGAGAAGGGACTGCAGCAGGATAAAGCTGCACCTCGCTTGGACCGGATTGTCTTTGATAAGGTCAGTGACTTGATCTTTATTTTGTTCAGTCTTCCCTTCTTACACTTGTAAAATTACTGGTTGCACAGATCAAAGAAGGACTAGGAGGACGGATTCGTCTCATGTTATCTGGAGCTGCACCTTTGCCTAAGCACGTTGAAGAGTTCCTGCGGGTCACAAGCTGCTGTGTCTTGTCTCAAGGATACGGTAAAATTCTGCTCGACTAGCTGACTTTGTTCATGCTCTCACTACCAGCTTAACTAATTTAAATAACAGACCTGGCCATTAAATTGTATGTGGTTTATAATTGAGAAATGTCGCTGATTAGAATTTGTCATTCAAACAGGTTTCTGGAAATATTTCTAGTAGCAATCATTGGTTCACGTTCTTTCGGTTGCTACCATGCATACAGTTAGATGCCAATTTGAAGTTCACATTGTTTTTTTTTGTGGGTCGTTTTTCTTATATGACAGCCTAACTAATTTTCAGGGCTCACGGAAAGCTGTGGAGGGTGTTTTACATCCATAGCAGACGTGTTCTCTATGATGGGCACCGTTGGGGTTCCGATGACAACCATTGAAGCCAGACTTGAGTCTGTGCCGGATATGGGATATGATGCACTTTCCAGTGTTCCTCGTGGAGAAATCTGCCTGAGGGGGGAAACATTGTTTTCTGGTTACCACAAACGACAGGATCTTACTGATGAAGTCTTTGTGGATGGGTGGTTTCATACAGGTATAGTTGATGTACGACTTTACCAAGTTGAAACATGCCTGTTGGGTTGGGAATCAAAGAAAAAGGAGAGGGGAAAACTAACCTTAAGTAACTTGTAGATTTTTTCCTTCTTCAATCTGAAAATGCAAAAGTTCTTGCGGCGATGCCATTGTCACACTACGCCACCCTATCGTTAGAAAGGTAAATGAGGGCACTGGAATTCACTCTGATTGTTTAGCGATAGGTCGCCAACTTCTTGTTAAGAAATAAAGGTGGGTTTATGCTAGATTTTTATAGTTTGTTTATTGATTTCACATTCTCCTGTTTTCCCAAGTATTTGCGTGGAAGTTGAGCTTTTTTTGGTTTAAGGGAGATGACTTGTGGATGTAAATGCAGGTGACATTGGAGAATGGCAGCCTGATGGGGTTTTGAAGATCATTGACAGGAAAAAGAATATTTTTAAGTTGTCTCAAGGGGAATATATTGCGGTGGAGAATATCGAAAGCGCATATTTGAGATGCCCGGTGATAACCTCAGTACGTTTATGTTTTAAGAACTCATATTGCAGAAGTAAAACTAACGGCGTGTTTGGTCCGCAGAATGGAATAGTTACGCATAAGAATTGTTACTCATTTATTGAATATGCGAGGAATAGCTACTCCTACGGGGTCATGAGTGGAATGGATATTTTTGGTTGGGTCGGAATAGGGCCCAAATAGGAATATTTATTTCAAGATCAAAGGTGAACGAAAAGATGTAATAGCCATTCCATAGGAATATACCCAGGAGTGGAATGGCTATCACGATGCCCCAAAACATGATGTGATGGAGACTAGATAGTTGCAACATCGTATAGCTTACTAAATCTGATAAGCTTTTCTTGTGCTTATAGCTTACTAAATCTGATAAGCTTTTCTTGTGCTCCACCACTCCGTCCTGCTGCACAGATTTGGGTCTATGGGAACAGTTTTGAGTCCTTCCTTGTGGCTGTGGTCGTGCCTGAACAGAAGGCTCTTGAGGATTGGGCAGCTATTAATTCTGAAAATGGAGATTTCAAATCACTGTGTGGGAACCCGAAAGCAAGGGAATACATTTTAAAAGAGCTCAACAGCACTGGTCAGAAAAATCAAGTACGTGATTCGATATTTAATTTACTTGGTGATAGTCAGATGCTTAGTTACTTCATTTCCTTGACTGACCTGGAAGAAACTTGTCCAGCTTAGAGGATTTGAGATGTTGAGAGCGGTTCATTTGGAGCCGAATCTGTTCGACATAGAAAGGGATCTGATGACTCCAACTTTTAAGCTGAAGAGGCCCCAGTTGTTGAAGTATTATAAGGTAATAACTGAGATTCTTTATTTTTATTTCATGCCCCTGCTTCATAGTTGCTCATGTACTGAACATAGTCTCGGTGCACTCCATTTCTTCTTATGTATTTGTTTTCATCGAGTTCCACGGTTTATTCCTCCGAACTGTGAATTTCCATATTCGTCCTTTTCAATCGAGCTTGTCGTGGACTCTTGCAAATCTGTTTTTACGTCGAATGCTGTAAGAAATTCATGGAATTCCTCATCTCCCTGGTGTATTTTCATATGCAGGACTGCATTGATCAGCTATACACCGAAGCAAAGGGATCTAAGGTATGAGAGTGATGGTAGAACCTAATATCAAGGAGATTATAAGGGTGTTTTCGCAAAGCTCAGTTAAAAATTCTCTATGAAAGAGTAAAATTTGAATTATCGGGTTTGACATAAAACAGCCTTTATCATAAAAAAGAGCTGTATAGTCAGATCATTGTTCAATATTGTATATCAGAAGAGAATCAAAATTTTCCAATAAGTGTGTCGATCGGTGGACAATGATGAGGTGTGCACTAATATGCCAAACTAGTTTGTTTTTGGGACACTGGTTGTATCTTTGCCCCAGCAGGTTTCAATGTTTTCCCCTCCTTTTAAGGATTAATTAATTGTATAAAGTGAGAAATTAAAATCAAATCCATCTCTACATCAACTAATCACACGACCACTATTATCAAACCTGGCTCGCCCTGGCAGATTGACTCAAAGCCCTAGTTCGGCTTGGTTCATACATTCATTCAATTTGTACATTGATCTGGTTAAACTTGATCCACTTGACTCGTGGCCCGAGACCCGTGGATTGATCCGATCCAAATTTAGTTCATATAAAACGGCCAATGCTTCAAATGCATTTCATAAGGTTTGAAGAATCTTTTTTACAAATAAACATCATCCCTAGCCATGAGTTCAAATGAAAGATAGTTAAAACACATTACTTATAATATAATAGTTAACTAATAAAGAAGATATTTATTTTAAATATATATGTAATTTGTAAATAAATAATATTTAATTAAAATAATAGTTACACAGTATTAAATAATAGATTTATATATATATATATATATATATATATATGTATGTATATTATGCATTATGCATTTCATGATAAGTATAATCACGTACTTCAACTAAAGGAGAATAGTATTTTATTATCTCCATCTTAGAAAATAATAAATCATAAGTTTGAGAAAATCCTAGTCATATTTTTAACTCCTAAAATAATCTAATCATTAAGATATAACTATAAATTCATGATATTTTGATTACATCTCTCATGTTATATTAAGTTTTTATTTATCTTTATATTATCATTGTTATTATTATTTTGTAAAACAAATTAAACTTCTTCATAAAATTTATAAGTTGTGAATCTATTTCAATAAGTTTTATTGATCATTTTATAGAAACTCTCTTAAAAAATATGTATAACTATAATTATTAGAGCTTATATATTATAAATACCATTGATCTGGCAATTCAACCGATGGCTTAACGGTTAAACCAATGACCCGATGAACAGACCTCTTGACCGGGTCAATGTCCTAGCCGAGTCTGAAAACTATGTACACAACCTTCTACACATAATTATTTTGGCTGTATTTGGGAGGTTTTGAAGGATTATGCGCCCGCAAGATTAAAAAATCTCACTCTGAAACCTTCTTGATTCGGAGACTATAGTATACTAAACCACAGATCTAATTCATGGGAAGAGTTCAACGACGGAAATCTACAGAAAATTTAAAAAAAGTCAGCACTTAAAATTCATATCTTTCAGACATTCCTGATAAAGTTAATAATCTAAAGTACCCTTGAGGAATGCACCTTTTAGAGAGCTCAGGCCTTTAGCACTTTTCCCGTGCCCCAACACAGGGATCCTTCCCTGAAGTTACACTCTTGGAAAGAATCCATTGACGACAGAAATCTACCCGAAAAAAAGAAAAAAAACAGCACTGAAATTTCCATAATTTTCAAACATTTCTGATAAAGTTAATAAAGTACTCATGAAGAATGCACATTTTCGATAGCTCGGGCGTTTCACAATTTCTCTGTAGGCAGGGACCATTACCTGAAGTTAACTCTTCGAGTCACTCGAGTCATTCCAGCCTAAAAGATGGAAGAATCTGGGGGCGGTCCATACACAGTCTTCCACGAGAACGGAATGATCCATTTACCACCTTCATTGCCTGAACAAAGCCAGTAATTCAAATGAGTACACCATTATTTGGCCTCTAATCTATTTGGGTTAATTTCTTTAAACTAGAATTTAATCAAAGACGAGACTCAAACTCTGTCCCAACCATTAACCCCTATAAATCAGGGCAGTCCGAATTTTCATTCGATTAACATGTGAATAAGCAGATGTTTGCATAAGAAGAAATGAATATAAATATATATATATATATATGAAATGTTATTCACATCAAGGGAGAATAAAAGTTAACAAAAGATTTCCACCGCCTTCACAGTTCCAATGGTATACATAGTAAAGAAATAAATGGTTCAGGAACAAGGCCATGCACAGCTGCAGAAAATGGTGGAGACTCGTTAACAGGAAGATGGCTAGTTCCCCACTTTAGTTTCAGTAAACAAGAAAATATTTATGGAAAAAATTGTCTCTGGACTTAGATTGGATTCATAGTTTTGTAGATACTCAACTTTATTTGCTCCATTTTGCACTTTGAATTATATTAGTCTCCCTTAAAAATTTGCCCCTCATTTAATTTAAGATTTCGCCCGAGTAATACACATAGCAAAAGACAGCATCCAATTCAGTTCCTTATATAGAAGGGGATTCAGGAGAAGGTCTAATGGAATACAACTGGGATTTAGGGGTTAATTAACATATGCCTATTGCTTTCTTCCAACTAAACAAACCCCTTTAGGCTTCCTCCCCTTTAATTTTATCACAACCAAGGGATGAGAGATTATTGGGCTAGAGAAAATTTTGTAGTGGAAAGATGATCAACAAAAATTTGGTAGTAAACTCACCATGAAAATTTTTGGGGCTCAGGCACAAAAGCTGGCAAGTTGCATTGGCCAAATGGAAAGCATCTGGGATGTTGTCTCCTTCAGAACAATAGCAGAATATGCAAGTGACCTTCAAACCTTTGGCCTGATCAAGTTAGCCAAGCCTTATAATAGTTAGATTCACCATGGCGCACACCTTCCATAGGTATTGAAAGTTACACCAAATTATAAAATATAAAATGCAACCTCTATTCTTGGCAAGAGATTAAAATTCGTAAGTTCACAATCCAAGAAATATATCTTCAAGTTTTGACCCATGGTGAAAGCAAGTTTTGACCCACTCTTTTTTGCAGTTGTTGGAGTACGTCACACCAGAGAGACCATTCAGATAAGATAATTTCACTAATGTTTTATCTTGTGAAAATAGGAATAAATACAATGGAAAGTGATCTCTATCAGAAGAGTGAGGCTTTGTGCAAATAAAGACAAAAATTAAAATTGCCTTTTCCTCACTATTTTGCAGCAGTGACAACAATGAAAAGGCAGCCGTTTGAATCCAAGATAGTTATGCTCTTTTAGTTAAAGACACTTATGCCTCAAAAGGAATACCTTGAGACATGAAAAAAGTGCAGCAAAAGGCAAACTTGGATAGTAATCTTCTTCTTCCAGTTCATCTTCAAGAAACAAATTATCCTCTTGTATAGCCGTCCCATCAGCTAAGCTGCTAAGCTGCTTCCATCCCCTCTGTGAGGGATTATATTCCTGCAGCCTTTTCCACCCAAGTTTTTCACAGTCTTCATCGGTTCCATCCATGTTAGTGCTGGAGAGGTAATACGTCTGCATGCCACTAAAATGGCCACAATAAACTCAATCATTGTGGTAAAATAAAGAAAATTCTGGGCAGCCTCTTTATCTGGTCCTGCACAGCAAAGATGCATTTGGCTTCCAAAACTTTCCATTTGTTTTACAAAGCCTTATCATGCTTGTGAAGTTAAAAATGTATAATCGGTCTGCCAATCTCCAGCAATAAAGAGGAAAGTTCATGCACCAAATACTCTAGAATAAAATAAAACAAGAAAAAGATGGTGGTGCAATGCAAAAGGTCTATCAGAAGACTAGCAGTTGCAGAGGAAAAGAAAAATAACTTTAGTAAATACTCGAGTTCTGAAGCCAATTTGGGCAGCATCTATGACAGTGGCAACAGTTAAAAGCGCTTTCAAGAAGATTTTCCTATGAAGTTCTTCATAATTAGTTATATGGGGATAATAGCTGCAGCAATAGAATTTTCAAAAGATTGCCAGAAAGGTTTTGGCCCAGTTACCTCCGAGATCAAGGAAGAAAGAGTGTTATTTTTCCCCTTTCTCTCCTCCATCAGCCCGTTGCTACTATTGACTTTTCTTTGGAAAATCAAGACCAAAGCAGGTTTCAAGAGTTCTGCATTGGGACCCTACATGATTTATCCCTCACATTCTTGTGGCAAAATTTGAATCATGTGTCTTTGAATTTTCATCCGTGATTGGTATTATACTGCTTTCCTTCTGGTTTCTAAAAGAAGAACAAAAACTAAAAAGAAACGAGATGGATGTGAAACAATAGTAGTAACTAATATCCCAACCCAGTAGTAACCAACTAGGCAGCTGCTAAGAAACAATGCTGCTATAACTTAGGACAGCTACGAAGTGACAAGTGAAAACACGATAATGGCTTTAAGTACCTCGACATATCAATTCTTTGCCACCTTCCAAAATCTAGGCTAGAAAGCACAACAACATGCTTTTTTCCAGTAGCAGCAGAAAAACTAGCCACATTCTTGGCGAATTCAACCATCATACCCTGCACGATCATGCAACTAAATCAATATTCCAGATAGGGAAAGTAGACAACGACATCATCGCCAGGAAAAACAAACTAGTGACCATCCTCATGGCACATGGCATATGCTCAGAGTAATGGGGAAGTGGAAAAACTAGGTACTGAAAACCATGGAGCACTTATTCTTGGCGAATTTTTTTTAAGCGGGGCTCACCGGCCACTTAACATTTGTTTACAAAAACAAAAACAAACAAAAAAAACAGAAATTGATTCATTGAAAGCACGGAGGATGACAACAAGAAAATAGCAGGAGATACCTTGGCAATTGGAGATCTTTGTTGAACAAGAGTCAATGCATTAGAAGATGAATCATAAGCTGGAAACCAGAGGTGACAATATGTTATGCAGTAATCTCAAAGGGAGAAAAGAACGTGCAAACAAGAGAAACTTCAAAGCTATTAAAGACGACAAAAAGGGCATACACCTTTTTCTGGGGGTACAGTACAACAATCTCGCTCTATCTCTCTCAATAAATATAACGCTTTTATACACAGACACTGGAAGAGTCCCTAAGTAATTGGTATCCATTTCAGTCCAAGTTTTGCATACCAAATGTGAAACCACAAGGACTCCTAAACCTTATACAATATAATTTTCAGACAATGCCAACAACTCAAGGATACCTTCAAGTGGGAGAGCAAGCTCGCCCTGAGGAATCGGCCCATACGCATCATTTCCAACACAAGGAAGAACATTAGGGTCATCTAGGTAACCAATTCTCTCCGCTCTCGTCGAAGCAATCAAGAGATCCAACGCCAGCTGCCCCACATTGCCAATCGACAGCGCAGGCTACCTCAAGCAGAAAACAAAAACAAATAATTATGACAGTAATGAACAAATATAAATAAAATCACCATAACCCTAAATGCTTCATTTGGTCTCCGATGAAGCTAAAGACACAAAACAACCAAAAATTCAAACATCACGGAAAAGTTGCATCGGGAAGGGGTTGTACTTTTCTCCCAGTACCAAATACTGAAAAAACTACGATTTTATTTTTTCCAACTCTTCCATTTTTCTACGCCTTCTCAGCGACCAAAGAGAGCTCAAAGCTATGGAAACGTACCAGAATGAGAGTGGAGCACTCATTTTGGGGGAGTTTCCCTTCCTCAGCGACAAACTCCATAGGGAAACGAAGAAAACCCGCCTTGTTCGTCTCTGCAACAAACGAACAGTCTCCGTGTGCCCACGCAGTTCCTCTTCGGCTTCGGGAACAAGAAAGGTGTGATTCTCCGCTGCTTCCAGTGGACCGAAGTTGGGCCGTAGTGGGCTTATAAGTTTGTGATTTATGGGCCTTACCCGACTTTGTATCCTCATCCAGATTCGTGGGCCGTACCTTGTACAGGGTGGGAATCGGAGCATTTTGCGGAATTAGACTTATGCGGGTATTCGGCTCCCAACTCCATAAAATGCTTTAGTTTCCGCCATGAGCGGCCATGGCATGGTTTGACGCAGGTTGGGCCTAAATCGTGACAAAATCATTTTATGTGATTTATCTAAAATCTCAAATCGCATTATTACATATTGTTTAGTCTCAGGTTCACTAGGATTATTTTCGCATTCGAGCCGTAGTTTGTACCTACATTTTAATTTTCAATTTAAAACAATGATGATGTTATAAAATTAAAAGAGAAAAAGAAAAGAAAAAGAAGCTTAAAACACATTACATCATGGTCATCCAATTGGAGTAAATCAAATGAAATCAAGCTGACATAATGATCTGAGTTAGCAGATTCTAAAATTAAATCACATTGTCCGTAATAGATTGCCAGAGTAAAAATAAAACAACTATGTCCACTATGCGTAAATATTTCATTACATATATAAACGATGCTCTTTTAGTAGGTGCCATTAATATGATTTTCGTCAAATCAAACTACGTGAGTTGATATATCTTTTAAATTGCAACCACATCAAAGTACGCAATTGCGTGAATTACGATTGGATCCGGTTGGTTTCGTACGGTCTAGTTTAGTTTTCAAAATAATTATGATTAGCCCTAGTCCCCACCCAATACTGACGACTTCAATCGAATTTTGGAGGCATAGCTCAACCCTTTTATGCGTGAAAACCTTGTCTCCATATGTGACTGGAATGTCTCATGTCCACCCTGAACAGTCAAATCGAAACTTCAACAACTCTGCATGTATTAATTTTACATAAAAAAGGAAAAGGTGAAATTGGTAATAAATAAAATTTATTATTATTATTAAAAATTCAGAGATATTTCCCAACAAACTAAATTCCCAGAATAATGTTATATATACATCATTATCAATTTCGCTTGCAACTCTAAAAAGTTTACGTGGCACGCTCAGCTCCATTGACTTGTTCCCATCTCAAATTATCTAGATTTAATTGAATTTCATGACGCACTTGTAATAAATTACTTCATAATGGTTGCATTAATTTTACGGATTAATTCAACTTGCATTTCCAGTAGATTCATTGTATCTGGGTATTTTGAAATCGACACAAGGAAAGTTTGATTTTTTTATATATTTTTTTCCCTTTTTTTTGTTGAGTGAGGAAGGTTTGATGTACTTTGAAAAAAGGAGCAAATACACCTTTGACTTTTTATTTGTCTAATTAACTGGCACCCACCGACCCTATCGGATTCATACTCATGACTTTTTCATTATGAGATTTCAATTTTCTTCTCAATTTTCCATCCTTTAATCACAATTTAATTAAATCCATCAGCAGCTAATCTTATTTGAAAAGTCACACCATAATTTTCTCTTCAATGCCAGCAACTGGCCGCAGTTCTCATAATGCAAAATCGAACATGGAAATCAATGATATCATAGAGCATCTTCTAAATAAATGGCAAATATTTGACTTTATTTATATAGACACGTATATCAATCGTCAAGAATAGGGGATGTTCATTCGGAAAATTCATGAGTTTCCCAACAGAATTTCTATTTCTCGACTTTTTTCTGAATTTTGTTTTTTATTTCGATTCCCGACCGAACAAAACATTTACCGGAAATTTTCAAACTAAAATTTCTCCATCCAGAAATTAGGAAATTCCATTTCCCAATCGAATTTTTCTCATAAGTTGCATTTTCATAATATTTAGGAAAAAAATGAAATGAAAGTGTAAAATCCATGAAAACACTTTAATTTTTTATTTAATTCCAGAAAAATCAGGTATTTTGAATTTCTGAAAAAAATTCTCAACGCATTTCCCAATCTACGAATTTTCCTAAAATTATTTCGGATCCCTGACCGAATTTTTCAAATTTCCCGAGCATCGGGAAAACTTTTAGAAAATTTAGAATTTCCCGAATTCTGCACACCCCTAATCAAGAAGATATGGAAAATTATACTTTAAAAGGTAGATTCTTTTAAATTTAATAATTACTATTTTATTCTTTTTACCTTTAATTATTATAACAGCAATATGCGTAAATTGACAAATGATTTTCACATTCGAGTAATTTTCACCGGTCACTTAAGTTCGACAAATCAAATATAAATGATCCCGTTGACATTTGTTATTTGTACTCATTATCAAAATTATTTCATTTTTCAATTTGTTGGATTAACATATTAAGTGAAAGCTTATATGCATATGAATGTCAGTATTCTATCCTATTTGACCAGTAACTTTTTTTTTTTTTTTTTGGGTCTGATGAACACAATCTTGCAAGATTACAAAATTTAAGCAGGTAATTTAAAATATTCTATGAATAATTGATACAAGTGGACTAAGAGAGTGACCCTTGACTTTAACCCTTTTTGGCCTCTTAAAGTTTTTTTTTTTTGGGTTCCCCTGATGCTTGGATTAGAAGTCCTCTCCATGAATTGAGAGCAATATACATATGTGGACGGTTCTATGAATACTAAGTATGCTTTTTCAAACGCGGTTGATTTTAAGTTGTCTTTCTAAATAGTCTCAATTGAAAGTTTTATATATCGTCTCACAATATCATAATGAATATTTGACATAATTTTCTTCGATCATTTAACACGTTAATTTAAAAATGAATCACTTTCGAACTTAAACCCAAAATTTAAGTTACCGCCTCAAGTTTTGTATCCTATTATTCGCTAACCAAAGAAATGAACTCGTCAATAAACGCATTACTTTGCTTTTGAAATACATTTTTCGACTTCACGTGCTGTACCTCAAAAGCTGTAATCAGCATATGTCCTCTCACATTAAATGAAAATATTAATAATTCTTAAAGTTTCAATTTAAAATATACGGTCGAACTGCCAAGATGAAAGTATATATATGTATCTCTCTTATCTGATCAAAATTATAAAAAAAATTAAATTGAGTAAATTGAATAATCCCTCCAAATCACTTGAATTAGGAAAATTCAGGGACAGGTGCCATGTTCGAAGCTATTATTTCTTATTTAAAATGATTTTTTGAAATAATGGAAAGCCCTATGGAAGCAAGCCAAGTGGCACATTAGGAACCAAAATTTCAAAGCTTATCAGGCACCCGGGCCCCACCGCATCTGTCTTTGGTACACTATGTTTTCTTTTTATAGTTAAATTTTTTGCTGCTCTGCTACCACTAATGAGGTGCCACGCAAGCTTTTTCTACACGTACGTCATCATGCAAAACACGGCTGAAGAGAATCAGATTAGATCATTTTCTTTATTTTTCTCCGACTAAAAGGGTCGGGATTACCTTAAACGCACCTTTCTTGATTTAGTTACGCTGATTAGGAGCTAATTAAGGAGGGACAGAGGAGCTTGTCGTCACAAATTAATTTTTAGAGAAGTATCAAGATTTAATGCATATGTTTTACTTAATTCCGTAATAAATAACCTTCTTATCTGAAAGTCAAAGGATGATCTATTTAGAAAATACCAATATTAATTTATTGTATTACTGAACTTTGTCAAAATAACACCGAATATCCTTGTTTAATAATATCCAACACTTTTTGAATAAAAAGTAATTAAAAGGGTAACTTTGTTCCCCTAGGAAATAAATTAATGCCCAAAATCCTCCAAGATACTCTTCGTGGCTCCTCCCTAATCGATTAAGTAGGCTTTTCTAACCAGTGAGAGCACCAGATAAAATGCTATTAGTGAAAAATTGACCCACTAATTGTGGATGAACCTCGGTAGTTAGTTTCAATTCGATAATGTTAGAAAAGAAAAAATTTCAAACTTTCACAGAGCATCGAGAGCCATCATCCATCACGTGTGATTACAGGGTTACTATTGTTTCGGGAAAAATCTTCTTGTGTTAGGAAAAAGTTTCATGAAATTTTATTTACTTTCCGTTATTCGGTTAACGTACTGAAAATTTACGTTTATATTAAAGAGTATGGTGGAAGGTTATGAAAAAAAAGTTTGGACAATATTTTACTCTTTTAAGAAGTGTAAAATATTTTCCACAAAAGATAACACAAATTCTTCATTAACTATAACTGATTTTTTTTTGTTGGCTAGTTTTTTTTTTTCAACGTTTCAAATACCGAAAAATAAGAAAAATATTTTTCCCTAAACAAATGAAGCATGGATGAATAGAAGTTCATTGCATCAATATTTTAAGTGCGAAGTGCTTTTCTAAATACATGAGTAGGATTACTCTTAAAAATTATATAATAAAAAATGTTTAAAGGAAAAAAAAGTTTAGAAGGGAAAACATTAAATAAAAAAGACCAGATGCTACCTCAAAAGTTTTACTACATATCATCATGGTCACGTGGAAAAGGCGAGCGGTCGTCACGGGAACGCGCTCACGCAACTGAAAGGGCACAAAAGCCACGGGAGCGAACCCACACACCAAATCCGGCGTCGTTTTCTTGTCCCTGACGGTGTCGGAAGAAATTTCGACAACGACGACGGTCAACTCATTCTGCCAAACACGCAATTAAACTTGCCAAACGCTCCTCTTGCTCTGAAAAATAAGGTGAAGATTTTGTAAAATCGAAGGATTTTATGGACTAAATGGGAAGGCTCCACCCTCACAACGTGGATAATGAGACTTTCTTCATTAGATATTATTTGTTTACACGGAAAATATTAGCATGGCAAACTTTAAGTGATTCATTATTTACTTGATCAGATAATTTTTTTAAAAATATTATTTAAATTTTAGCACACTGACATTTTAGTGTAAAACGTAAGAAGAACGTATAAGTAGATGCTTCTTCTTCTTCCTCTTTTTTTTTTTTTTTTTGATCCATAAAAGGATCGATGCATTGAAAACAAAAACAGCAGACAAGCTATAAATAAAGGCGGCTATGAATGCAGCCCCCATAAAACGTGTTAGTAAAGCTACCCTTACTTTATGTCGCATAGAAAGGCCAGTTTACCGGTGCATTTTGCATAAGCTGATAAAATAAATTTGGTTCTCATCAATTTTGATGTATCTTGTATTGTATTGTATTTGAAGAGAAAATGTAATTACTTGTATTGTGTGAACACATTTCTTATATAGAATCACCGTCTTAATAATACGAATTTCTTTTTAAGGAAAACACGAATATGTAAGAAAATAAAGTTACGTTACAATCAGGTCATTAGTAAGACCTTACACATCAGGAATAAAAGTAGAAACAATATGAGGTAGATAATGACCAAATCAGGCACAACAACATAAACGATTATCCAGATCGGCTTTAGCCAAAGTTATATTCACCACTTTGCACAATTCAAAACAATAACAAATATAAAATAGAAACTGTCGTACAATATCGATAGCATCTAACTTATGTATTATTAGATTATGAAATTGTGCTGTTTGAGTATACCGATAATTTTTTAATAGTGCAAAAAAGTTTAATAATTTTCATGAATTCTTTAATTTAATTGCATTAAAATAAGGCATCACAACACGGTGTTGTAGGTAAATAAAAATTGATTTTTTTTTCCTTTTTCATACACTTTCTAGATGTAGGATTTGGGCTTTTAGGAAAGAGTAATACTACATATACATAATTAACACAGCTTTCACACAAAAAGAGTGATGTAGCAGAATATGTGTGGTTCTTTTTGAGTGGTATTTTGATCAAATAACAATACGAAACCACATATATTCTATTATGTGATTACTTTTAATATAAATATTATGTAAAAAATATATAAATAGCATTACTCTTTAGGAAATATCGAGACATCTCCATTTGAACAACCACATTGGTAACTAAGGTTGGTGCGGCCAACGGAGCATCCTCCATTTTCTTGTATCTGAAAAGGTTCTCTTAATGTTACATGTGAATCTTACGTATATGAACATGTTTCAAAGTGTCCCCATTTTTTGCCTGTGTTAATTCAACACGTGTCCCTCCTTCAACCTTAGGGACACCTACCACCGTTTGTCCTCTCTCTCTCTCTCTCGCTCCAACCCCCCTCCCTTATATAATTTCACATCATTTCACTCTTCCCCCTCCGACCTATGAATTTCCCGTTTTTCCCATTCCATCGCTTTCCTTCAAAAGTTCATTTTCTCGCCCGCATTTTCTTTCAAAACAATCAGAACCCGTCAGGCGATTGAGTCGAGGCGAGCAACCAACCATCATGGCCAAAGATCGAGGAGGTTTGATTGTCGCCGATACAATCCCCCGCCACAAATTGAGGGCCCTCTTGCAGTCCGACCCCGACATGTTGTCTCCCATCCGCCACACGGACCACGGCGACGCCGGGGACTCCGCCGAGAGCCCCGGGGACTACTACGGCGGCAGCGCTCGCAGGAGCCTCGGGGCTCGCCCGCCGTACCTACCCTCTCCGGCGTCCTCCCCTTGGAACAATGCGTTCGCTTCCCCGTACACAAAGTCCCCGTGGGTGGTGAGGGCGTCTCCGATCAACCCCTTCGACGAGTACAATCGGCCCCGGAACGGGCTCATCGGGTCCATCGTGCGAGAGGAAGGGCACGTCTACTCGCTGGCGACCTCCGGGGATTTACTGTACACCGGCTCTGACAGCAAGAACATCCGCGTGTGGAAGAATCTGAAGGAGGTCTCCGGGTTCAAATCCAGCAGCGGGTTGGTGAAGGCCATGGTGATTTCCGGCGATAGGATCTTCTCCGGCCACCAGGACGGCAAGATCCGGGTCTGGAAATCCTCCTCCTCCTCCCGAAACTCCACCGCTTACAGGCGGATCACGAAGCTCCCCACCTCTCAGGATCTGTTCGTGACCTCGGTGAACCCTAAGAACTACGTCTGGCACCACCGGAGCCTCCTCCACATCCGGCATAACGACGCCGTCTCGTGCCTGAGCCTGAACGAGGAGCAGGGCCTCCTGTACTCTGGATCGTGGGACAAGACCGTGAAGGTGTGGAGAGTTTCGGATTACAAGTGCTTAGAATCGATCGCCGCTCATGATGACGCGGTGAATTCCATCGTCACCGGATTTAAAGAGTACGTGTTCACCGGATCCGCCGATGGGACGGTGAAGGTGTGGCGGAGAGAGGCGCAGAAGAAGCACTCGCGGCACTTTCTGATGCAGCTGTTGATGGCGCAATTGAGCGCCGTGACTGCACTGGCGGTTAATCAGGCGGCGGCGACGGTGTACTGCGGGACCTCCGACGGGCTGGTGAACTTCTGGGAGATGGAGAAAGAGAGGCTGAGCCACGGCGGGGTCCTCCGGGGACACAAGCTCGCCGTGCTGTGCCTCGCCTCCGCCGGGAGGCTCGTCGTCAGCGGCTCCGCCGACAAGACCGTGTGTCTGTGGCGGAGCGACGGTGGCGGCGCCCACTCGTGCCTCACGGTCCTCGCGGGCCACTGCGGGCCCGTGAAGTGCTTGGCGATGGCGGAGGACACGGCGGATGAGCCGGCGAAGCCCGACGGAGACCGGCGCTGGATTTTGTACAGCGGGAGCCTGGACAAGTCCGTGAAGGTGTGGAGGGTATCGGAGGGGGCGCTTGAATGACAAGCGCCGCCGTGCGCGACAGGAAGTAGTTCGATGTGGATTTGGTGGTCTCTCCCCGCGTGGGATCAGTTCACCTGTGGAAGAGTTTTTAATGCACGCCACTTTGCTTCTTCATCAAGCAAAAATTTACGAGGTGCAGATAGGGATGGTCTTAAGGCGCTGTTTGGTTAATCGTAAATACATTAACAGGATTAAGCGGCCGCCTTTGGTTGGTTGGATGGATCCCCCAAGATTTTTGCAAGGAAAAACTCAAGTGAAGATATGTTAACAAGCTCGTCTCCTTTTTTTTATTTTTTATTTTTTTATATTTTTAATTTTTAACTTAGGTCTTGCACTTTTTATGGTGCCATTATTCTTAACTGTTCATAAGTATATTATAAATCAATGCAAGTTTTAAAATTATTTATCAAAATAACGTGTTAATAAGGAAAAATTGAACTGATTGTTAAATTATCCAAGGTTGGAAACATAAATAGTTAAATCTTACCTAATATAGATGTTCAACATTTTTATTTGTTTTATTCATTTTCATGTGTGGGTGTGTTTGAAGATAAGCAGAGTGGAAAAAAGTGGAGAGACGAATGAAAAAGGTTTTGGCTATGATTAATTAGAAAGTGTTCCATGTTTGAGTTTTCTAATGCAAGAGAGAGTTATTTTGACTTTTTTCTTCATTGGAACAAGAAAAAATTGAGTTTTCCAATGCAAGAGAAATTTATTTTGACTTTTTTTTATTAGAACGAGAAAGAATTTATCATTTTCTCATTCTTTACATGTTTGTTTGTATTTTTTTTTTCTTTTAAGATAAAATGAGCCATGTAAAAGAACAAATGAAGAGATAAACTAAAAACAACTGTAAAAATTTAATCCCCAAAAAAACTCAAAGGACATATCCTTATTAAAACCCTTTTAATGAAAAATCTCAGGAGAAAAAGAATACAAATGAACATCGTATGTTTACAGAAAAGCCCCACGCATGTTGTTTGTGTTTTATTTTGAAAATAAATCATGTTATGTATCCATTAAGGATGAGTAGATGTAAATCGATAATTAAAACTTGAGAGATGTATGTTTGAAAGCTTGATGTGGCTTTGAAGGGAAAGAGTTGTTGTTTTATGTGTTATTCCCAACCAAAATTATGCATTTTAAATGTTTTCAAACTATCCAACCTTAGGGATGAACGAAATAAGGGGGGAAAAAAGACTTAAGTCGATTTTGATGAGATCCGGTAATAAGAGATCACATTTTTAACACTAGGGATAAGACATTCTGAATACTTAAATTCAACAAAATTTTCATCATTAAGATATATCCAAAAATTTATGGCTACATATAATTTTTCAGGTTATTTTCATCATCGAGGTTGAATTAGTTAAACCAATTTAAAATGGTGTAGCCTTAGGTAGCAATAGCACATGTAGAAAATCTACTTGGAAATGGCGTTTGGCACGACAGATACGGAAAATCTAACAAGTCTATATGAAAATCTACTAGAAACCAACTTTGAAAATTTATCATAAAAATATTTAAATTTTGGAATCGTTCATATCAAACATAATATAATTTTAGATACCTTAAAATTTGACTAAGTTTATCGAACATGAAAATATTTCATGTTGAGTAAATTCTAAAAAAATATGACATTGAGTAGGGATGTGAGATTTCACGAGCCTGATACATGATTTCCTAGGAAAGGAAACAAGGAGCCACTAATAGAAAGCAATAGAAGCTTCGGCCTGGTTGTAAGACTAACCAAAAAACTTTCAGGGAGCCGAGTATTGTGAAGTACGAGAGTGCCCCAAAGCCATTGCAAGGTTTGGGATTGCCTGATGATGGAGCTCAATTTGTGGGCCTGAATCAAAAAGAGGCTCTACTGGGCCTAATCTAAAAGAGCATTTTATGGGGCTAATCTAAAAAAAAGGTTTTGTTGGGCCTGAAATTTTCTTAGCCTATTCATTTTCCTGAGATTTTGCAAGGATGAGGATAATAATCAACATAATAGAGTAATATTATATGTACATCTTTTATATAATTTTCACACTAAAAGAGTGATGTGATAGAATATATATAATTTTTTTGAATAGTATTTTGATCAAATAACAATGCAGAACTACTCATATTCTATCACATGGTCACTTTCGATATGAAAAATGTACAAATAGTATTGCTCTATTATAATAATATATTCATAACATTCAGTCAAACGGAGTCAATCCAGTTGCAAAGTGACCAATGAGGTTCGCCTCAATACAAAGGTACTCACTCCCTGTTATCAAAAAATACTCACAATATTCAACGAGGGAGAAATTTTTCACGAAAAATATTACGCATTATACGATATTCAACCCTCGGCTGTTAGGGGGTCGACTAGTTTCATTATGAAATCTATATTAACTTAACCACTACTTAGTGCTCTACAAAAGTATCTTGTAATTTTTATAGGGCTCGTGTGAAAAGTTAGGGTTTTTCGGATCTCAACGAGTTGAATTTGGCCATTTCTATCCTCTTAATTCTTTCTCAACAACATCGACCCATGCTCCAAGTTAAGACCCACAATTGACCTTAAGAAAGTTGACGCGCTCTTTCAGGGAGAACCTTGCATTCTACAACAAGCCATAACATCTCAAGTAATTGTTTTCAAAGCCCTGCACTACGGCCAACGTCGCCATTAAGGAGAAGTCAATGTTTCCGCATATCATCATCTTCGTCTAAAGTTTAAGATTTTTTCTTTTTGAGTAATATTTCTTATATATTATTTATACAATCTTCACACAAAGAATGTTCATTTGATATAATATGTGTGGTTCTGTATTGTTATTTGACTAAATATTACTTAAAAAGAACCACACATATTCTGTCATATCATCATTTCGATGTGAAAATTGTGTGAAAAATGTACAAATAATATTATTCTTTATTTTTACAGTTCAATATCTATTTTAATTATTATTTATGGTGCAAGTTTAAAGGATTTGGATGAGTGCCTCCACTTCCATTAACATCATATATATATATATATATATATATATATATGTAAGCAAACTTTGACAAGCACACATAGAATCCACAAAAATATAGAAAGCAACCATACTAGCTGATAAAATTCATTTCTTATTCAAGTATGGACGAAAGACCAACCAAATAGACTGAGAAGTCGGCAATAAGCATCGTAAAGTATGATTATTTAGACGAATTTTTTTTATAATCGAACGCGAGCCTCAACTTTTATTAACGTGTGTATAGAACATCTTGTCGATAGTTAAAATTATTTTTTATGATTTTTTGGGGCCCTCGCACATATTTATTCATCAACAAAGCTTACCCCCTTGTTTTCACCAGCATTTTACAAAGTACATGAATTTTTGATATTAAAAAAAAATGAAAACAATTGCTCTGTCGCGTGTTTTGTGGGAGTCAGTTGTAGCGGTCAAAGACGCACTATATATTTTCCCATGTCGCGGAGAAAATTATAATTGTCGCAATTTCGTAGCTAAGGAGAGGTCAAAAGAAAAGAAAAGGCCAATGGAATCAGAATAATTCGTTGACCCGAAGGTGGAAGGGGTTTATTCATTTATTTTTCTATTTATTATTATTTTGGTTGTTTCTGTAATTTTGACCGTTTCCACTGCCGCACGGCAATAATGCAGGAAAATAAAATATTAAAAAACGAGAGGAAACATCTCAATATGCTTACTCAATGATCTTTCAGCTTATATTGTGCATTACTTAAATATATTTTCAGCCAAGTATGAACTTTTATTTTTTATTTGCCTGTAAAATATAGCTAGCAAGCATATTTGAAAAAAAAAATTGAGGTGTTCGGATCTACTAACTAATTTTATGGTGAAATTAAAGTAGGCCTTAACCTTACTCCACTGATAAACAATATGATATTATAAGATGAGAGTCGCATAATTTAATCTTTTGCATGATTCAAAAATATAATTCTTTTAATTTTAACAATTTTATTGATCAAAAAAGATTGACCAGAGTTTAGGAATCCTAAAAGGATTTTGTTCTTAAGAGGAACCTGCAAGCTAACCTCATTATTATTGAAATTCAAGTTCACAACAGGATTGGCTTTTTCTTTTTCTTTTTCTTTTTCTTTTTCTCACCCAAAATAAGAAAGAAGAGGAAGAAGAATATTATACAACGACAAAATAACGGTCAAACGAAAAGAACGTGTCAAGCATGTGAACCCATTGACTGAGGCAAGCCGATACGACTCTTTCACGCTCATTCAATGAGGCGAGGTGACAACGTGTCGCAATCCCATTGGGTGGATTCATAGTAAGAGAGTAAGGGTGGCAACGCTGAGTACTTTTTCGTCCAGCTCTCCATGACTCTCTACAATTCCCAGCAATTTCCTTACAGGCACATATAAGATAGTTTTGGTTTGAGTTCTCTGATTCATCTCTCTCTCTCTCTCTCTAATCCCAGTCGCTTACTGGTAAGAGAAGACTTTCTACAACCACTTAATTCATTGCATTTTGTTCTATTTTGTATTCATATTCTCTTACATTCCCGGTTACCCCTATCTTAGTACCTTTCATTTCTTCGGTCTTGAGTTTTCTCCCGCACAGAAAGACGCCCATTTGAATTTTGAAGGTTTCTTTTTTCTTTTTGAAGAACTGGGTCTTGGGATAGGGCTACGGCTTTTTTTTTTGTGGTTGAGTCTGGGAAATTAGTGAGAGAGAGAGGAAGAGGAACCTAGGGGAAGACCCAAGATGAGGTCGTTTGAGTTTTAGTTTAGTTGTATTGTCGTGCTTTAGGAGAGTTTTTGGGGGCTAGGTTTAAGGGTTTTGAGCTGGATGCGAGTAAGCCAAAGCAGGAGGATGACTGCGGTTCTGAGGAAATTTTTGCCCGTTGGGCCTCCAAGCCCCGAGATTGATGATGATAGTGTCGAGTACTCGTTTGCAATGGAGTATTGTGGGCCTCCGGTCTCGTACGATATTCCTCGGGTGTTTCCGATTGACGTTGGGCATGCCCCGGTTGCTGCTGCAGTTGATGCAGCTTCTATGGCTGATGATTTGTCAGTACCAGTGATCCAACCAATTGTGAAGGCTGACCCATTGAGCAAGAAGTTGTCAAAGGATTCAAATGACTCAAAACTAGGGTTAAAACCATCTCTTTCTGTAAATCTAGAGAACCCCTTGGAGAAGAGATCCAGAGATGGCCATGGGCAACCATCTGAACAAATTGATAGCTCGGAAGCACTAGCCTCTGGCGGTAGGCGCACTCCCGTTTTAATGGATGCAGCTGAAAGTTCTGGAACGTCCTGTTTTTCTGACAGCCGTGGTAATTCCAATGAGTCATCCGACCGCTCGGGCATGTTGAAGTTGCCTGAAGATTGCACAGAGAGATTAGGTTATCAACATTACTTGAACCCTACTAATTGGGATTCAACGGAATCAGCACCAAGCTCGCTGGTTCTGTCCTCCGAGATTTCTTCTTCTTGCGATGGGGAAGGGCTTAGCAGTGAAAGTCATTGCAACGTAAGAACGGCAGTTGTAACTTTTCGTGAACCTGAATCAAGTGAGGAGTCTGGCAGGATTGAGGCTGGAATTGGTCATCAAGCACAAGGGCGAGAAAAGGCGGTGCGGAGAGGATCATGTTACCGGTGCCTTAAAGGGAACCGATTCACTAAAAAGGAAGCTTGCATTGTTTGTAATGCAAAGTATTGCGGGAACTGTGTGCTGCGCGCGATGGGCTCAATGCCAGAAGGAAGAAAATGCATTACTTGCATCGGTTATCCTGTTAAAGTGTCGAAGCGAGGGTCCTTGGGCAAAAAGACTCGCCTACTCAGGCAGTTGTTCACAGGCTTGGAAATCAAACAGATACTGAAATCTGAGGTTGTGTGTGAGGCAAATTGCCTGCCGGCAGAACTTGTTCTTGTGAATGGGAAGCCCCTTTGTCAGGAAGAGATGGTTTTATTGCAGAAATGCCCTAACCCACCAAAGAAGCTCAAACCGGGAAACTATTGGTACGATAAAGTATCCGGTCTGTGGGGAAAGGTGAACACTGATTCCACATTCATTCTTGTATCCAAACACACACACATTCACTCAAACACGATATTCAAACTATTATGTTTCATGACATGTCTTTTAAACTTATGGGCTTAATCAAACAGGAAGGAAAGAAGCCTTGCCAGATTATTACCCCACAATTGAATGTTGGGGATCAGATCAAGCGAGATGCTAGTAATGGAAAAACGAATGTATTAATAAATAATCGAGAGATCACAAAGGCTGAGGTCTTTATGTTGAAGGTTTGTGTCCTCAGCATCAAAAGGCTTTGTTTCATTATTTTCTTTTAAACTTTTGTGATAAGTGTCATATTACTATATGCTTGCAGTCAGCCGGAGTCCAGTGCACAGGATACACTAGCTTTTGGGTGAGTGCTGATGGATCCTGCCAGGAAGAGGGACACAGGAATGTTAAGGGGCCAATATGGGAGAAGGTGTGGTTTTTTTCTCCCTCAACATACTTCGTTTGATTTTATCAGAGATTCAAGTATTATGGAAGTTCTTATTTTTTATTTTTTTCCCAGACTGGAACAAAAATTGTTTGTGCTGCCTTGTTTTTACCTATTCCTCCCGAGCTTGAGAATCCTTCCAAGGGAAGTTTGAAGACCCCCGTAGATGGAGTTGTGCCAGGCTATCTTGAGCGTAGAGCACTTCATAAACTCCTTCTGGTGGGTTATAACAGATCTGGGACAAGTAACCTGTATAAACAGGTAAGACATTATGAGATGAATGCTGTTCTGTCTTCTCTTATGTTTGATTTTGTACAGTTTTGTTAATCTTTCTCGTTGCCTTGGGGCTCTTGCCATCCGCTAACTTTCCAAGAGCTTGTGTATAATAAAACTGCTAAAGCCCAAATTAATTGTTGTTCATTAATTGACAATTTCCCTTGTTGGAAATACGTTGTTGTTGCATAATGCCAGGAAAGTGTTTCCATGTTGAATTAGGATAGTTTTTGATTAATTTTCATCTCCAAACTTTCCTCCTTTATTTCTTTCTTTTCTGGCTGAGTCTGGTAATGGATCAACATTATGATTGCAGCTGTATGCCGTGCATACAGATATACATGCACTCACATGTGTCAGGGAGAGATTTTAACTCATTTTGTAAAAGTGGTGCTGCGACACAATATTTTTGTTACCGGAGTATTGTGTGCAGACATTTGTGGTGTTATTCCCAACGCTTTATGGATATACCGGGATTTGTCTTCTGTAGATGCTGGTTTGTAGTTGGTTAGTCTGCAGACAAGGTAGTTTTGTATGAAAGCTTGCAGGTGTTGGGTATCTCAAAATTAATATTCACCAAAATTATGCGGAAAATAATTTTCCATATCTTAGCAGTGACATTTTCTAGCTCTTCATTGCACTTCATGTATAATTCATCTTTCTCTTTCCCCCAAGAAGCCCTCTTCTAGATATCTTTGTGTTTTCCAGATGCAGACTTCAGATACTGAACAAAATATGTATGCCGATAACCTTATTCGAGTACATGTAGAAATTGTTTGGAATTTTCATGCTCGTGTACAAATACATACCTAGTCTTACTAGCATATATCAAACAAATCTGAGTGGTACTCGCAAAGTCTTGACCATTTATCATCTTTTGAACAGTTTATCACTATTATCCTCTTACCTATTACTTCTTTCGTTATTCGATGATTTGAAACCTAGGAAAATAATTGGTCTACTTATTAACCTGCAAGCTTCTTTCAGGCGAAAATTCTGTATAACATTCCTTTCTCAGAAGACGAGCGTCAAAATATCAAACTCATAATCCAAAGTAAACTGTATGCCTATCTTGGTGTGCTTCTCGAGGGCCGCGAGAGATTTGAGAAAGAGAGTTTGATTAAAATGGGGAAAAGACAGGCTATTGATCGATCTGGTCCTTCAGGTATGAGGACAGTTAATTTATCGATTTTTTTTTTTCCATTTGTGTTACATCACGTGTTTTTTGATGCCTTTCCCATTAAAATTGAGGTAAAGGATCTGAAAATGGAGTTTTCCATTTTTTTTCCAGTGTTTATGTAATGTGTATTTATCGCCAAATCTTAATTATTTTAAAAGAAATAAGTAGGAAAATAAGAAATTAGCATCCTGTGTAGCATACCATTCATAACTTGTTTTATATGAAGTCTGAAAGTATATTGGTTTAAACAGGCAGTACTACAGATCAGATTGATGATACAACAATCTATTCCATTGGCCCAAGGCACAGATTATTTTCTGATTGGCTTCTGAAAGTAATAGCATCGGGTAATTTGGACGCCATTTTCCCAGCTGCGACTCGTGAATATGCACAGTTTGTCGAGGATTTGTGGAAGGATGCAGCCATTCAAGCCACGTACAAACGGAGAAATGAATTACAGATGCTACCTAGAGCCGCTGATTATTTCTTAGATCGGGTAATGTCGCACTTTATGGTCTTATTCCGGTCTTTTCAGCTAGCTTATAACTAAAAATTAAAATTAAGCTTGTCCTCGATGCAGGCCACTGAGATCTCAAGAACAGATTACGAGCCGTCTGATATGGACATCTTGCATGCAGAGGGAATGACTTCCTCGAATGCTCTCACTTCCATGGAGTTTTCATATCCCCAGTCAGTAGATGATGATAGCATGGACCGCTTATACCAACACGATCCACAATCAAGGTTAGTTCTGACCCTTTTTTGTGTTTTTCTTTTCCCCCTGAATCTGTAACTTTTCCCAAATCTTGTAGAAGTTTGAAAAAAATAGAAGCACCAAACAAGAAGCTAAGCAATAAATTTCAGATAAAATCATGATCCCATGATAATATTTTATACATCGCAATTGCAGATACCAACTAATAAGAGCACATCCCAAGAACCTTGGGGAGAACTGCAAGTGGTTGGGGATGTTTGCAGATACAGAGGTGGTCCTGTTCTCCGTTTCCTTAACCGACTATGACCAGTCCATGGATGACAGCGAAGGCGTTCCCACAAACAAATTGCTGTTGAGCAGGAATCTGTTTGAGAGCGTGGTCTCTCACCCCACATTTTCCCAAACAAACTTCCTTCTGATCCTCAACAAGTTCGATTTGCTCAAGGAAATCATCGGCCAAGCCCCCCTCGCTCGCTGTGATTGGCTCAACGATTTCAACCCGGTGATCAGCATTCATCACAACAACAATGGTAGCAATAACGGCAACGGCGGGTGTAACCCCTCGTTGGCACAGCAGGCGTCCCACTACATTGCAAGCAAGTTCAAGAGACTGTTTTATACATTGACGAGGCGGAAGCTGTACGTGTCGATCGTGAGCGGGGTGGAGCCCAGTTCGGTGGACGAAGCACTTAGATACGCAAGGGAAATCCTGAGGTGGGATGAGGAGAAGCCTAGCTTTAGCGCCAACGAGTGGTCGTCCTGCAGTATCGATGTCAGCTCTTCTTGAAACTTTTTTTTTTTTTCCTCGTCGAGGGTATAATTGATGTTTATTGTTTTTAACACCCTTTTGTGAAGGGATTCGTTTGCTGTATAATGTATGTATACACCCAGACGTGGAAAGTAATGTGAAGAGATTAAGGGAGAAGAAAAGTGAGGGTTTTTTTTTTTTTTTTTTTTTTTTTGTAGTTATTTTGGGGTGCTTAAAGAATAAGCCCACCCGTCAATAGTGTTGGTGCGCGTACAAGTGTATCTGGTACGTTCAAAGCTCAATAAGATTTATTAACGTCTTGTTACTCTCAGTACACGCAATTGTCTGCAGAGATGTGTTCCAACGTTGTGAACCATTTACCGTGATCTCACCATTAGACCCCTCCACTGAACTGGGCTTCGAGAAAAATGGGACCATATCATCTTGGGACCGTCCAGGAAAAGGTTGGATCATCCAACTTTTAAGACTTCAGTTATTTAATACTTAAAATCAACAACGGGGGTGTAGCTCATATGGTAGAGCGCTCGCTTCGCATGCGAGAGGCACGGGGTTCGATTCCCCGCACCTCCACCATTGTCTATTTTTCTTTTTCTCTGACGAGCTGATTCCATGAATGCAAGCAAAACAAGCAAAGATATTTTCTCTCTCTTTTCTTTTTTCGTCTCTCCAATCGATGAAAAGGAAAAGGTAAAAAGTTCATTAGAGTTGAAGCATCTTAATTTACACACTGTAATTTATCATGACACCAAGAAGCTGGCAAAAAACGAAGAAGAAGAAGGAGAAAGGGAAACGCAAAAGTGTGAAAAGATGAGAAGAAACCTTGTGAAACTTGTCTCCTGCTTTAGGCGCTAAACCACTGAACGAGCATTGAAATCGAAGCATCAGAACAAGTAGTAGACAGAACCGCAGGTATCTTCACTTCTTTCAGAATACGTCTCCATTTCTCGAAGCCCCACTCTTCTTTCACGGGAACCCCCTGGCTCGAGCCACTTGACCCAACAATGGTTTCACCCCTGGCTCGCATCTTCTCCAGCTCACTTGTCCACATATCTACTATCCCAGACATTGTTGCTCAATTAGCCCCTCTCCCTCTCTCTCTCTCTCTCTTTCTTCCCCCCACGCCCGAGTTTGAGCTCTGATACGGCTCGTCTGTTGTATGAGTTTGCTTGGAAGAGAGGGTGTTCGTGGGTCTGTATTTATATAATGGAAGCCGCGCCGGCAGGCATACGGTGGGTGGTTCCTGCGGCGCACATGTTATTATTATTGGGTCATATGGGAGTGAGTGGGGGAAAAGGGTGAAAAAGACTGTTACGTCTGTGTGCTGTGCAACACATACGAGGGACCCGTCAAAAGATTGGGGTAAGCTAAGATCGAGATTTTTATATTCATGTACTATGCTCATTTTCTGTGTGCTCTGGGAAAGAGGCGAGGTTGAAACCACGGCTTGCTTTTTTTTATTGTTTTTCTTATGAGTGAAATTGCGGCTTCTTGAACCAGCTTATTTTTCGCTTTCCTACTGACAAAGTTTATTTCAATTAAAAAAAAAAAGAGTAGGCAATGAACATTTACATTTTGGTAGAAAGAACTTTTATGTTTATCACTTGGCAAAACAAAGGGCACCCCCTTGCCCGAAATGTAAAAATTAGTGATGAAGATACCGCAAAATTTCGGTTTCTTTTGAGATACAGATGAAATTGGGTAGCAAATCTATAAATAAATAGATAATAACATGAGAAGAATGAGCCTAAATCTATGACACTCGGCCCGTCACATTTCATTCCGTGTACCTTCTCAACCCAAAACAGGAGCGCAATGGCTGGCCGTACCACGTTTGGTGAAAGGAGTGTTCACAGGGATCTCTAAAATTAGTCAGTACGTTCTAAATGGGTAGCTTCAGGAACATAAACTGTTTTAAGTGTTACAATTTCCTTTTTTTTTTGGGTGGGGGGTGGGGGGGGGGGGGGGGGGGGGGGGGGGAGGAGGACAAACACCAAGCACCATATCACTATTTTGCAATCGGTAAACAAGCGGTGTAAGTTGTGACGCAAAATCCACTCGAGAGAAGATCAAACAAGCTGGCCATACCTGAACCCAAAACCAAATCAAAACGTTGAGTATTGTACCGTATTACATATCCACGATATTCGACAAACAAAAGCACACATTCTATCCAAATTCATGGATGTTCGTTCCTGTTAAATTAATTCCTGAGGGCAAATATATGAATTCCCGAACAGGCCGGATCCATCCAACCGTAGACAACGGGGGAACTAAAGCTAGGAAATGGATCAAATAGCAGAATATGTTAAGGGATTTGCAACCCTCATTTCTATGATGGAAGACCACGTTCCGTATAGATCAAAAGAACAAGGCACAATTGAGACTGCTAAAGGCTGCAGTGCAAAATAAGCCCATTTTGAAGAGATTGTGATTGCCCCGACGCTCATTCCCATAATCCAAAAAAAAATAATAATAATTCACAAGACAGTGTTTGACATCGGAGTTACTGAACAAAGTGTGTTGAAGAATGCTGAATGGAGTAGAGTAAAATAAGCCCAAAATGAAGAGACTGCAATTACCTCATTCGTCATCCATACTCATCTCCAAGTTGGACACTCCCTTGTGTTATGGTCTTCATATTTTGAGAGCCCCCCCGAGCATATGCTTTTTTTCTTCCCCTTCTAAAGAAAGCTTTGTAAGAGAGGAATTACAGTGTGCTATTTCATTCAAATGCAGTAGCAGTTAGTGTTTTGTATCACCAATGAAAATATATATATGTACATATTGCAAAACAACCAATTTCTGAGAAGGAAATTCGAGCTTTACCATACTTACATTGATAATATGAAGCCCCAACACACTTGACTTGCAGACCAACTGCTGTCAAAGGAATTGTAACGAATTGATTTAAAACCTTATAAACATATCCTTCCTAATCTGCAGCACACCAAGGACCCACAATCACATAGGGAGCAAAATAAACGGAATTTAAAAGGCTCTCACGGCCATCAAAATAAGAAGATATTACAGATAAGGTTTGAGCCCCTGAACAGAGGCACTGTCCTCGACTTCTTCATAAGCTTCAAACTGTGATGAAGAGGGAGGTAGCTCTCAAGGCAGTCCCTAAATCACTGTCAATTAAAGGGATGGAAATCTCAAAAAAGGCTTGAAGTATGCTTTCTGCCCGGGAAACAACCAATCCTTGAATGGGAGAGCACAAGCCAATATGCTGCAAGAAAGGCTGCTTGGACATCGTGAAAAGGGTCTTGACATGTCATGACAAATTCTTACCAGAAGTGCCCAAGCCTTGTCTCATGCAAAGACACCAGGATTGTTGCGCCAATAAATGGATCATGCTAAGGCAATCAATCCGGTTACATAATTCCCCCGAAGACTAATGTTCCAAGCACAAGTACCTGGTTTCTAGGGGTGCAAATCCTCTTCTCAGATGAGTACAGTCATTGTTCGTAACATGCATAGGCTTCACTAGTTCAAATCCAAGGTGTCCAACCTTCATACATGTTACAAAGATTATCTATACTTGTTGCTTGCTTAAGTAGATGATCTACTTGCTCTGCAATGCTAACTTCTCTGTGAAAAAAAAATAGAAAAGGAAAAGAATATTCTCAAACAAAGCTTTCACCAAAGCATAATAATATTGGTCAAGGTTTTCCAAGTAGATTGGATACCTGTTATCAATATCACGGCCATCAAGTTTCATCTTGACTCGCCTTAGGACTGACATAGCATAAGCGTTTTTACCTATAGATCAACAAAAAACACAAAAATAATATCGACTTTACAATGTTCCATTCTCAACAAAACAACACAAAATCATCGACATAAAGGGAAAAAAACCTAGGTTAGATTGACTTGTGCTTATTTTTTTGCTTAGTTTAAGATGTGTTGTCCACAATCTATATGTATACAAACATCATCGCTTCTGCATAGTTCAATAGTTTGTGTTTAGACATTTTCAGATTTCGTACCTATTTCAACCATCAGTAAAAGATTCATGTCTGTCAGATCTTATTTTATCAATCATGCTTTTAAATGTAAACTCATGTTTTCAATTGCAATGACTAGTTTTTCATCATACTTGTTGCATGTTTCAGCCATGCAAATACCATCAAGATTAAACTCACCAATAATGAGAAAGAAGACAATTGAAACTTAAAACGGATATTTTCATGATACTGAGTCAATTCCTACCTCTTGCTGCTCGCCTACCAGCATCCATATTAAGAACAGGTGCCTCGCGGTTTCCATCCTCAACCCTGGCTTGGTTTGATGAGGATGCTTCATCTCTGAACCCAAGCTTTACTGCTGAGGTTTCTTCACTCAACGGATGTGAAGTCTCAATACCAGCTGCTAAAGATTTGTCACTTGGTGAGGTCCTCGGAGTACCAGAGTCATTGTTACTGACCTCCTCAGGGTGTATTGATTCTGAATCTTCACAATATGAAACTTCTTGGGAACCAGCCTCGGAAAAGGGTTCAGAGTTCCAAGACACTGTGGAAGACTTGACTCTGACATTAGGCACATGTGAAATCTGTTCCCTCCCTTCTGTTGCACCACTGAAACTATCTCGAAGACTTGACTCGGTTGATTTAATGCTGTACTCTGAGCTGCTGTAGATGGTATCTGGAGGAGATATCCATCCTTTATCCTGTGAAGACTCTGTCGTATGGCCAGGCAAATCCTCCATATCTGCACCAATAGAATTGGAAAATTCTTCATTTTTGTTATCAAAATCAATAGCATCACCAGCCAGGTCTGTATTTAGCAAATTAATTTCTGGTGACCCTCCATATTGGCTTTCACCTAGCCCTTCAAGAGCCTGAAAAAGGTATATATAATGGTCAGAACTCTTACTTTGTTCTGCATATAATTTAGATGCTTATAAAAACCAAAAAAAAAATTTCATAAGCATGACATTACTTTATGAAGATTTCCAGCATGGAAGCTTGCAGTTCGAGCCAGCCTAATCAGCATGGAATGAAGTCCCTCTACAGAGAATGTAAGTGCTGAAACCAAGGGCATAAATGCTTGACATGCCTCCCTTATTCTTAAAGAATATGATTGGTATATGGCTTGACCATGAATGGGAGATATTTCCATCTTTGTTTCTCTTTCCCTAGCCATGGCATCAGTCATAGCAGCTACATCCTTGGACAACACTGATTCAAGTGGAAGAAGGATAGAGCATGCCTGATATATATATATATATATATTCAAAGGAATCAGAACATATGGGACTGACTTTCACAAAAAACAGATGAACAATCCAAGGCAAACAACTAGACTTGAAAATGTATAAACAGCCATGAAGAAAAAGAGAAGCAAGCACCTTTGAAAGATCCTCTATAAGAGAATGGTGTGCTGCAGCAGCCTCCTTTCCTAAACTGTGAACATCATGTAAACCCTCAGTTATTGCCAAGACCTACAAAATAAGAAGGAAGCTGCAAGTGAAAACCGAATTGTGTAGTGATTTTATTAAGTTACGACTAAATTCCTGAAAGGCATTTCCAACCAAGGAATACAATATGAAATCTCAATGCCACACGACCTAAGGACCAAGCATAGTATATTATGAAAGTTCAGTCATAAAAATAAAACTGATTATAACATCATTTTATAATGATAATACCTCTTCAAGCATAGAACCGCATTCTGAGGTCAAAGCAGTGTGAACCTTTGTAACACGACTGAATGCAGTTAGTGCCACACTTACTTCATAGGCACAATCTCTCATGGCAAGAAGGATATTCTGTAAATCACCTACAGAAGCCAGAAGTAGCCCTTCACATCTCAGTGATGTGAATATTTCATTTAACGGCGATTTGTAGACAGAAAGCATGTGTGGACACAAGAGTGTGTGTGTGTGTGTGTGTGTCTCAGCATGTGAAGACAGTCTTGAATGCTGTTCAATAATTTGACCTTGTATTATGCTGGTCCATCACCTGACCAGAGCACAAAACACCATGAAGGAGTTTGTGCAGGTGAGTGTATTTAGTTTCAGAAATTTAGAGAATTAGAAAATATAAAGCCACCTGAAGCTGACTTTGCTTTTGCAGAAGCAATAGATAGTTCATTGGTGGCAGAAAATAAACCACTAGAAGCAGCTTCCATACTGTTCTGCGCAAGCTTCCATTCGTGCTCAATGCCTGATATGAGGAAACAGGAAGTTATAAATCTAGAAGCCATTACCCAAATAGAAATAAAATCAACATAGGAATGGCACGAAATGCCCTGTTCATCAAATAAATAACTTCAAAAATAATTCCATTCAAGAGCTTATGACAAAGCACCACCTGCATTTCTAAAAGCAAAAACACTTTTTGAGTAAAAGGATAAAAATTATTTAAAGGCCTTTCTAAGGGCCTGAATGAAAACATATGGAGAACACCAAAATAAGCAGAAAACTGATCAATATTCCTGAAGAGACTTGCTATTTACTATCCGTGACTGAAGTCCCAACTAAAAAAGGGCAGATCCTGATGCACAAGGCTCCATAATTCCAACGGTTCGCGGAGAGTCGTTTATCATGTGAAGCATTTCCTTAGGTTTATTTATTTCTTCCCTATTGTTGTTACAAAGAGGCTATTCTCATGACTCAAACCCCTGACCTTACAGCAGCCTTCGGTTGCGCAAAGGCTTATCCTTGGAGCCCCCGCTAATATAAACTGTTAGTTCTTACTATTTTCGATCCCTTTAAATTTCAGATATCTCTAGAGGCTTATTTTGAATCACCATTGAGCGAGGATATAGAAAATTCACAGTAAAAAAAAAGCAGCCTAGTTTGGTAGCTTAATATTTCATCAGCATGGCATGATTAGAAGTTGTTCAACAAGAAATGGATACACATACAAGAAGCACCAAACTAGAACATATCTTTTTAATAGAACGTTATGAAGATGAAAGTAAAGATGGTCATCCCTACAATTATGAACTCACGTGTAAAAGAATGATAGGTAACTTCAAGTCTTGTCAAGGCATTCAAACAAGCTTGCTGCCATGTTCTCCCATCCCCACCGATCCTAACCTGATAAATCTCTCCAGGAATTCGAAAAATACCATCTCTAGAAGCTTCAAACTCCAACAACGACATGCAAATTTTCATAATATCTGATGCATTTTCTCGAGCATCACACAACATTTTTCGTCGCCTCATCAGATGGTCATGGAATTCAGGAGGAATTCCAGAACTCTTTGTTGATTGATTTCCAGATGCACTTGGATTTGGACCACCACAAGCCCATCCCATGGCTCTCTCAAGCTGCCCTTCTGCAGTAACTGAAGTTCTTTCACATGCCTGCAAGCACTCCACTGACCTTGCTATCTTTGATATAGCAGAACGTACACCTTCCAATAATTTAGGTCTGCTAAGATTCACAATAATGGGATACAAATCATCATCGCTAGAGAGAAATTTATGGAAGATGACTCTAGTATTCTGCGAAGTGTTCAAAGCAACATCATACATCCACTCCATCTGAACAATCTCAAGGCTAGTCTTGCAAAGAGCCTCTCCTAATTCATTCACCTGTTTTTTCATAGCAGAAGCTGCTGACCGTGCTGCCCTAACAGTTTCATGTGCATTGCAACACTCTTCAAGCATATGTTGCACTTGTTTCACGGCACCATCATCTTTTTTCACTAGGTCAGGATTACACTCTTTTGTTGCTTCAGCCAGTTGCTTCAAATGTTCATTCCCTTTATCTAACCAATCTAAAAGAGCAGGGGCAACCCGTTCTTTTAGATACAAACCTATTTGTTCTTGAAGTTGGATTTCAAGCTTTTTCTTCACAACATTATAGAGCAGGTCGAATCCTAAGTTTTGATCAACAAACGAAGCAACATCATGTATGCATGAATCAAGAATTGAATCCACAACACCAACTTGCCAAATAAAGAAACAATAACTGTTCAATAGGCTTGAAAACTTCCATATAAATCCTGACATTGGATAACCAGAAATCATCAGATCTGCAAGATTTAGATTTCCACTTGAACCGGAACTAGTGGAACTGCAAAATGAGGGCAACACCTTATCAATTGATTCCAACTCAGAGAATGGCTTGATCAGTCTGGATAGGAGTACTTTTCTTCTCAAAAGATGTGGTTCAGTATCCTGCTCAACATTGGTTAAAGATTTAAAGTGGCGTTCAGCAGAAATTAAAGCATTTCTGATGCCTGCTTCTTTCTTAATTAGAGAAGAAGTTCGGAGGTCCTTCTGATTCCATGATTGATGGAGCTGATCCAGCTGTGCCTTACAAGCTTCTTCCTGGGAAGCAAGCTCTTCCGCATCTTCCCAAGAAAGATGATCCCTACCCTTCACAGCAGCTTCTTCAAGGGCCAACTGCTGCTCAGTAATAAGAGCAACCTTTACAAAGTAGTTCCTTTCCAATTCTATCAAAGAGGCCCTCTCTAATTCAACATCGATAAGCTGCTCTAATGCTGAATCAATGGACCCTCTAATTTGAGAAAGGCATCCAAAGGCATCCATTACTTCAGAGTTGAAAGAAACAACAGATCTGATTATATCTGGTAAAACAACCCCAATCAATTGTCCAGCCAAACTCTGACAGGAAACTAGACAACTTTTAATATTGGACGCCCAATTATTCTCGGAAGGGTACTGTACAGGAAATATGTCTGTATTGGCACTATCTCTGCCAATAAGTTGGCTTACTTCATTGACAATCCCTGCTATAAGAATACATTTTTCTACTTGCTCTTCAAACTCACAGAAAACTGTTCCAAAATCAGTCTGCAGACTGCATTCAGCATGTTTCTCTTTACTTGAATTGCTCAGAATGTCCAATACCCTATGCCTAACATTGAAATACAGAGAACTTGCAGCTAAATTAAAATTTGACCATATCCTCTCTTTCTTCTCTTCATGCTCCACTTGCGATTTGGCACCCTTCGGTTCGTCATACTTAAAAGGTCTTGAGTGAATAGATGATGCAGCATCTGCCTTCCTTGAAAATCCCATAGATTGCATATAATTTGCAAAAGTAGAAAAGAGACGATCCCTTGAATTTGATTCAGTCTCTAAGCCAATAGAGTTGATCAGTCCAGCACACTCTTCTTCAACTCTCTTTATCTCTACTGCATACCTCTCTACTTTTAAACATAGATCATTATGACTACATCTAATAGATTCAAGATCACCCCCATGTGCCTTGGCAATAAGCTCAGCAGCCTGTCCTTTGGCAATGGAGAGCATATCAGAGGAGACGGTATTGGCAGATAGTTGCAAAACTTGTGCCCAGCCACTAACTGGACTTGTTGTATGGTAATTCAGGGGTAAGATTCTCTGCAAAGACAAAGAGTATGCTTCAAGTGCTGCCACCGCGCAAGAAAGGCCATGATCCAACTCAGCTATGAATTGAGAAACTTCTCTATCTATATCACGAGACTGTGCGAGTGTCGGTTCAGGAACAACAGTCAAGGGAACCCCTGCCACCATAACAGCAGATGTAAGGGACCAAGCATCCTCTGTATTACTCAGTTTTGTGCAGGCTTTAATTTCAGGAATTGAACTGCTTCGCAAAGCATCAAGGATCTTTCCATGCTGCTCCATCCAAGTAGTTGCCAGCTGAGCTATCTCAGCTACCATAGCCTTTGCTTGAGCAAATTCTCGTGCCTGAATTTCATAAGAGGCACGAGTTTTCTCTGACTTATTAGTTGCTTCAGCAACAATGGATTTTGCAGAGGACTCGTGCAGAATAAGGTTAGATCTCTCTTGATCGACATGAAAAAAATGAGCTGAGACTAGCTCATACTGATTTAGGACATCTGTGAATCTCTGGTGCACAAGTTTTCATCATTAAAAAGAGTTCAACTTCAAAATAAACTTAAGATCAGAAGTACTGATGGTTAAAATAGATCATACTCTTCATACCTCAAGAGCGGATGCAACAGCTGGTAAGGTAGCCGATAGAAGGTCATGATGCTCCTGCCCATTTTAAAGAAGTTTAGCATCAGCTCTATTCTATAAACAAACAACTTCCAAATAAAATGGTTATCAGCAGATTTGTTTTTGGTAAAAGCTCAAAACAACCAAGTTGTAACAACATCAATTAAACACAAGCCTTAAAATTTCAAGGTCTTTATGTGTGTGTATCTGCATATAGTTGTGGTGCAATTCATTATTAAAAGGAACAGCCAGTAAAGCTAACCCTAATCCAGTGGGAGTCCCATCTTCATACTTTCAGGAAATTACTAAAAATTTTCCAAAAAAAGAAAAAGAAAAAAGAAAGAAGAGTATTTATTTACACAGCAAGGGGGAAAATCAAGCCATGTTATCAAAATTAATAAAAGTATACCTGCAAAGGAACACGAATTTCTTGCACTCGAGATGCAAATAAACTCAAGCTAACTGCCAACTCCATGCCCTTTCTTTCTTCACCACCAATTGTGGCATCATCATGAAAATCTCCACGCGTCCATTCCACAAGCGGGTCCCAGAGAAATACCTCCAATAACATCAGGAGTATATCTTTGTTCTTTCTCAAAACACCAACAACTGCTTCGCAGTTTGCCCGAAAGGTACCTTCAACTCCAGTCAACCCTAAAGCAGCTTCAATTGTCTGAGTGAGGCGGAAAGGAACAATCTCTGGAATTTTTAGCCTTTGACCTTTATCAAAGCACACATTGTAATCAATATGTACTATATCCCCACTGGAGAAATCCATAAGAATGTTATCCAAGTGTCTATCTCCAAGACCCAAAATGTGACCAACCATGCTCATGGCTGCGACGCTACCAGAATACCTATAAGAGGGTTACACCAGAAATTCAATTGTTCCTCATTCTATATCAACTTAAAATAGGAAGTAAAATTTTTCCCTCTATTCCCTTGCCGCACTAACAATAATATGTCAACAATAAGGCGATTATAATGCTATATCGGGAAACAAAACAACAAAAGGAAAAAAATTAGAAAGAAAAAGAAATGCCTGTGTTTCATAATATTTGTACTAAAGCAGGTCCAGATTAGGAATATTAGCTACGATATATGCAGGATGTGTGTGACCAGAGCCATCATTTCTTAAGTTCATGAGAGATAGAAAAGACTACAACATGGCAAGAACTACAAAGGGCTGTCAAAAAGACAATGATGATTATAGATTTGAAGCGGTTAATAACTAGGTGGCCCTTGCAAAGTAGTCTTTTACTTTGTGGAGTTTCTCTTCATAAACAAGGAAATAATTCAGTTCCACAGCAGTGATGTAATTCCCTGAATCAATATTTTGGGCCAAATAGAGCTAACATACGGCACCTAGCTTCCTCCGGAAGTGCATATGAACAAACTACCAATGATTTAAGTATCTAGTAATAATGTCTCACTGACTTCCAGTAAACAACCAAGCTGCACCCATCTACAGACACTCAAACCTAAACACATGCTATAGTTAGGGAATCTTGATAGTAATTTCACATAGAATAAGCTTTGGCTGTAAATGACAGTCTCAGATGAAGAAATGTATTTCTACTGCTAAATTTCCCATATAGATCAATGAAATCCGTAAATTTCTGGATCAGATATCCATGGAAACTTTAACAGTCACTCCTTTGAGATGATTAGGGTGCACGAAGAGTCAATCGACAAAGAAACCAGGGCTAATGGTTGGCATCTGCACTGCTTCTCAGTCTCTGTAAGTTGGTGTGGAAGGAGAGAGAGATGAACTTTTCAAGGAGAGGAATCGATCCTTCTAATATGAAGAAGAAATTGATTCAGTTTGTGCTGTTTTTGTATTAATGCTTGCTGCAGGAAAGATTTTTTTCCCATTGTTGAGAGGCTTGACATGTCAGCTCGAATCCTCACAGCTATGTCCATGGACTGGCAACCCCTTCATGCTGTTTTATGAAGATCTTTATTCCACCAATTAACAAAAAAAACTCTTCATATTTTTTTTGAAGTTATTGATGCAACGTAGGAGCACGGACACCCCAACACAGCCTATAGGTCCCATCCAGGATGTTGAAGACTCAGGACACGCACGGGACACAATCATAACATGTCATCCTTCTTATAAAAAAATAAAAAAATAATGATCAGACTCGCAAGGGATACACCAGGACACGTAAGTTGACTTTATTCAATTTTTTCCTTTTCCTTTTTTTTTTTCACTCTTTTTATTTCATAAAACCATCACAAAACCTTACCCCAATGATCGTGAGGGACACATTAGTTGACATTATTCAATTTTTTCCATTTTTTTTATATATATTCTTTCTGCTTCTTATCTCATCAAACCCTCAAACAACCTTACCCCAACCACACATGACAGCAAGCTTCTGCCATTGAAGGCACGTGTCTTCCTCTCCTCTCTCTCTCTCTCTCTCTCTCTCTCTCTCTCTCACTGTTACACTATTAAACTTACACAGCTTACCTAAAACTCAACCTCTGCTTTATCTTTTTCTCCTTTTCTTCTTTCTTTATGGCATTTGTGTTGCAAATCTGTCATGAAAACTTTCTTCTTCGGCTGCTCCAATGTTGAATATGCTATTTAATCATATATTTATATTTTAAAAATATATATTATACAGCGTGCCCCAACATGTCAAGAATCTGATTTTTTTAAAGTCTTATGTGTCGACGAGTCACATGTTGCATGTCCGTGCTACTTAGGATGTAACTGAAGTAGCTTTGCAAATAAATTTTCAAGAAAATAATTAGAGAATAATGGATCATGGAAGACTAGAATAGAATTAAGGATGAACAGAGGGGAAAAAAAAACACAATAGATTAGAGAAGAGAGAGATTAAACACAAATAAACATAACCTATAGAACCATTATTACACAAATATAAAAACAAAATGAAATTATTTTTCTTAAGGTTTGACATATAATATTTGGTGTAAACACAAATACGCATATCCTCATTGAAGGAACTTTTTTTTGGCTCTATTAAAACAAAGTTTAGCCTTTTGTCTTTTTATTTCTTGATTTGAAAAGGTCTAAATTTTAACCATTGGTGCCATATATCTTTCATTGAATTTAAATTTAAAAAAAAGGAAGAAAATAGTGGTCAGGTGGTATCTTAGGCCACATATCTGGTGGCCCAGTCATAAGGAAAGCCATCCAAACTGGGAATAGGGCGCTAGATAGAAATCACCCCCTTGTGGCCTGGCTCCCAGAATTTAACCATGATGGACAACATTACCACTGGGCCAACCCTAAGGTTGAGAAACATAAATCATATTATTCACCACTATCAAATCATAATAGGCTTCCTAAATTTTACAGTACAAAACTGAAAGCATAGTTGTCACGGCGCCAAGGCGGTCGGTGTCGACCGCTGACCGCTTGGACGCCTAGGCGACAAGGCGCTCGCCTAGGCGTCCTCAAGGCGGTCCAAGGCGCTCACTAATGAAATTCATAATTTTACCCTCATATCATACCTGTACATGTGTACCATAATGCATTTAAACACCTTAGTGATGCATTTTCGGGTTGGGTTCCTTTTCTACATTTCATTTTATAAAATTAATCACTAGAATATATTAGGGTTTTGAAAAATAAAGTAACAGTACTGAGAGGAGATTGGATGGAGAGTGGCCGTCCAAAAATGGAGCTCACTCGGTCGAGATTGAACTTGCCGGAATTGAGGACACCTCGACAGCTATGGGAGTTGCCGCTGTAGTTGAGTGGGTGGAGAGTGACTTCCAAAATGGAGTTCAAATGGAGCCGTTGTAGTTGTCGGAGTGCCCACCGTCAGTCGCTGGAGCCGCCGCCGCCGATCAAGTGTAGTCGCTGGAGTTGGGGACTCTTCTGCTGTTTGTCGTCGAAGAAGTAGAAGAAGATAGTCGTCTTTTGTGACGACGATGACTTCTTCATATATACATATATATTTACAATGCAAAACTTTTCTTTTTCAAAAAAAAAAAACCCTAGGCGACGCCTAGGCGACCTGGCGCTACAAAGCGCACAAGGCGCGTCTAGGCGGCGCCTTTCCGGCCAAGGCGCACGCCTTGGCGGCCGGAGAGCAAGGCGCTGCCTGCCATGCTCCCCCACCTCCGCCTGGACGCCTAGGCGTTGCCTAGGCGACGCCTTAACAACTATGACTGAAAGTGTACCAACATTCTACACAACTGGAAACACCAGGTGAGTCTGAACTGAATCCACAAAATGCATTAAAAATTCAAGATAAATTCATGAGGAAGTGGTATCTCTTTAGGATACACTCCAGCATTTAGAAATTGGTTAATTGGCCCCTATCATTGGATTAAAGGTAAAATGAAAATTTGGAAAGGAAAAGCTCTCAGGTTTTGAATGAATTACCTTTTTAACTTTGAGCTGAAGGCTTTGAATCCTTCACTAGCACACCAAAGCTCTTGATGAAGAAGTTGTCTAGGAGCCTCCTTCATAAGATCCTGAAGAACCTTTCTCTTGACTTCATGAGGCCAGTCTCTTCGAGAAATTACTCTCCTAATACCTTTCTCTTTGAGTGCAGGTATAATTTTACCATAGAACATATCGCTTGGCCGGGGAACATGCAGAGGAACGGTGTTTTTTGAACTGCCAGCACCCAACACAGCGAGCTGTGCACGGTTTTGCCAAGACTTAAAGACACTGTAAATACTGATTACATTATCTACCCACTGTATAAGACCAGCTCGACCGCTGATTGGCGTCACAGAATAATAGCGAATGCCAAGACACTGATTACGAGTTCCAGGAGAAGAATGCAGAAAGCCATTTATGGCCTGCAGCAGCTGCATGATTCTGGCATCAAGGCGTAAATCTTCTCGCCCTTTCAATAGATAAGTGTACCTCTCACCATCTGAACCCAGTATCACAAGTTTCTTGGGCTTAGTTTTTGTTGATAATATAGACACTTGTTCTGAGAATGAAGCAATTCTGACAATGCCCCCAAGCGCATTATGCTCTAGACCCCCATCAGATTCAGACATTGCCATTTGTTTCTCAAGACCAGGCATTGGCACATCTGAAGAGGATAGCAAAGCAAGTCGTGGTGCAACTTCCTCCAATGAAATTGATGACTTTCTCTGATGATTAGTCAAGGATGAAGCAATATTATCAAAAGGTCGCCACACATCTCCAAGTGCTGCAATGGTTGCTGGAGGCACTTTAAAGGTTAAGATTGCTGATTTTAGTTGCTCTGCGTACTCCCTATTGAACCATATCTCATGACGTGTTTCTGGTTTTCGAGACGTTGAAGCCAGACGACGCTCCAAAGCCACAAAAACAGGAGCCATCATGGCAGAATATTTTGCAGCATTTATCTTATTCTTCTCATTGTGACTCAGAGTGTCATTCTCAGCAATCCGTGCAGCTTCCTCTTTCAGCACATTTATGCGCCTCATTACATCTTTGAAAAAAAATTATTAAAAAAATTGCATGTTCAGAGAAACATAAACTGGAGAAGTATTGAACAGTTTGTACAATATAGCCCATAAAAACCACTTAGCACCAAAATGAAAATTATGATATATTTATCACTTTCTCATGTATTTTATGGATCAAAATATTCTTACAAAAATTGCGTACTTTGCCATAGCTCGTGCTTCAAGCACCCTCTCTTGTATATTTATATATTTAATGAGAGGAAGGGGAAAGGGCAGGAAGAGTAACCATAATCATCTATTCCCCTCTAAATGGTTAATCTCCAACCCCCAGGCCCGCCGCTGAAAATCCAAAGGAATCAAGAGAACATTTTAACTTATTTCATTCCTAGATAAAAAAATGTTGTGATGTGCTAGAGCGAATAATGTTCAGGAACCGTCCAAGTGGTTTTCCCGTGCCAAATGCCATGTCGATAGTATTTTCCCACATAGAAAACTAAAGCCTAGCAAATTAATTAATAAGATCTCGGGGCCACTCCATCCATCACCAATTAGTTTTGGGATGGAAACTCTTGGACTTTGTCAAGGTATCTGAGTAGGCAACCCATCTGTGTTTGTCCCTGTCTGTGTTGTGCACGTGCAGGCCCAAGTTGTGGCAGAACGTGTGGGGGACTGTCGGGAATCCAACATTTGTTTGGGACTTGTTATTTCGTTGCTTAAAGTATCTGCTGGGCTACTCCCCTCATTGGTAATTGGCTTTGAGGTGGAAATTTAACAAAAAAAAAATCCCCTCATTGGTAATTGGCTTTGAGGTGAAACTTTAACAAAAAAAAAAAAAGGAACATAATTCATTAATGACGAAACAAGTATTGTACAATGGAGCGAAATATATGCAGAAAAACAATTTTAAAAAAAGGCTCATTGCAAAGCTTCCATCCAATCCCTCTAAAAGTAAAAATGAAAGGAAAACCCGCCAACTTTCCAGACGTGAAGACAAAATGTGGCAAGGAGGAATGTTTTTAACTTTTTTCTGTCACTTACTTGCCTTCCCTGAATCAAAAGCGGTGCAATGCCAAAAATCCTAAAGCTTAGACCCCAAAATCTTATAACCCTAAACACCTAGCCCTGAACCCTAAGCCTAAAACTTCATCCTAAAATACAACCCTGAACAAGAAAACTGACACCCTGCAACCCTAAACCTTATACCTCAACCCTAAACAATAACCTCAAAATGACAGAACCCTAAAAACTTGAAGCCTGAAAATAATAAAATCTGAAAAACAAAGAACCCTTGGTTAAGAAACAGAATCCCAAATCCCAAACTCAGAGCAACAAACCTGCAAATTAAATCCCCAAAATATAAGCAGTAAGAACAATTCCCTAAGCAATGGAAAAATCCTAAAAGCTAACCAATAAACCCAGAACTAAAAGCTATAAATCCTAAACTTTAACCTCTAAAACTATAAAACCTAAACCATAATATCCATAAACCCTAAAACCCCAACAAAACCTTACAACTCTAAAGCCCAAATCCTGAACCCTGCCCTGAATCCTAGCACATAAACTCTAACTATAACAGCTTAGAATGCTGAAATGGCATTGCACTTCATTTTACCTTTGGATTAGATGCTTCAGACTAATAAGTCAGTTTACAAGTCCTGCTAATTAGTGTTTGGGTAGATATACACATCACACAGGAATTTAAATGGCATGTCTGAAAAAACTGGGGCTGAACCAAATAAATGGATCATTTGAGAAAGACAAGAATACCTGTGTGAAGATCTTGAAGTGTGCTAAGCCACAGTTCTTCCCAGAGAACAGTGACATTTTCAAGTTCACTTATCATGAGTTGAACATCCTCAATTAATCTGGGGTAAAGCTTACTCTGCATGAAACACATACAAGTTAATAATCATCCAACGCTTTTCACCCAGGAATAAAATATTTGCAGTGAACATGTCAACAATGTAAAATAGGAGTACAAATGATGCGCAGAGAAGTGAAGACAGCATTAGAAGGTGGATATGAAAGTTTGTAACTTTTACCCTGACCACAAAGAGTATTTTATTAAAAAAATAGTACAACTGTTACATGTATGCTCTGAGAAGTATATTATAAATTTTTAAGTTTTCTTCTCTTTTTTTATCGGCAACTATACACGCACCCAACAGTTTGTCTTTTTTCATTTTTGCGGAACCTGAAACGCATCTAAGAGTAGATAGAGGTGGCAAGAAAGAATATGTGACAAAAGACATGATCTCTTATGATGAAACTCGTTGTTAAGTGTCCACAATTTAGCCCCTGATGAACGGCCACCTTTTTAAGAGTAACTCTACTTGTTCATCCTTCATATATCGTTCATATCATAAATGATGATGTGGCAAAATATAATTGGTTCTTTTATTGTTGCTTGACCAAAAAAACACTTAAATTTTACCACATCAGCATTTCGGTAGGAACATATGAAGGATGTACAAGTAGAATTAGCCCTTATTTTCATTTGCTACAAAGACTCGGCCATTTTCCTAAGCTAAATTCAATGCAAATTCAAACATGCTTGCTATAAATGATCTAAAAGCTATACTAATGAGAAATAATAAATACCATGCTCAAATTTTGAAAATAATGAAAGGAGCATCTAGTCGTCAATTAAATTAAACAAAAAGGTCTATTTTAGAGTCTTGAAGTAAGAAAAAAATTGATAAGACTAAAAACATCTCAAACAAGAAATAACCCTTGCTTCTTTTTGAAACATAGTTGCTAAAAGGTGCACCCAGGCACGAGGAGCAGTGACATGTAAAACTCTGTGGCTCGCCTACCTTCAGGTGAGGCTCTCTGCAGGAGGCAAACAGGAGAGGCTGGGGGCTTTTTTGTTGTAAAGTAATTCTAGTTCATAATTTTGGCTCCTAGTTTTTGAACACTCTCTTTCTTATAATAAATTCTTCTTTGCCAAAAAAAAAGAAAGGAAAAAAGAAAAAAAGAACACCCACACAGAGTTGGACTCAGGACTCTAGCTTGCAGTAGTCTGGTTCCAATTTTTCGGTAGGTTGACTAACAGGAACCACACCTTAGATTACCGTTCATAAATTGGATATTATGATTTTGGTTAAAATATGGTCAAAAGTGCGAGATTTCTAAACACAAATGGAATCCTAGACTCAGCATGCTTGCAAGTTTAACAACCATGCTTTAGAATGTCAAGAACAGAATATTAGGATTTTCCCTTCTAGAATAAACGCCATAAAATAAAGGAAAATTGCATTACCAAACAGCCCAGGATGTGCTGCAGCTCCTCATACGACTCCTCTTCACAAGCATTTACGTCAACCAGAGTAGGGTACACAATTGACCAAGGAGAGAGCTTTGCCAGCAAAATTAGTATGCCTTCCAATTCTTTCCGAACCCCCTTCTCAGGATGAGATGTTAACCGAGCAAACAATTGGGGTGTTACTTCCTACAGATGAAAAAAAAAGATCACAATGTTATCTACCAGTATGGCTCAAACAAAAACGGACAATTCATAATGAAACAGCATCCCACCTGCCACGGAAATAATGGAATTGTTAAAAGAGCAGGTTCAATTGTATCTTTTAACTCCACTCCAAAGTTAAGAAGGATGTGAAGAACATATAATGTAGCCCTCAAGGTGTGGCTTCCAGACTTCTGTTTCAAAGGCTCACAATCACGACCAACTAGTCCAGCATCCAAAATCTTGGAAGAGGAATATGAAAGGTACTGTATAAAACCATAAGCTGCATGCCCAAAGAGAGAGACCCGTCGCCTCCTTAAAGGCCACCAAACATCCACCAGATCATCAATTAATAATGATACTTCTTTTTCTCTTAGGCCAACAATTGCATTCACAAAAAATATATGTAGTCTAGAAGTAAATGTAGCAGAAAGGCATTCTCCAGTAGAATTTTCTCCACCAGCTGCTCCAGCAGAATCTTCAATTATATTCACCACTTGCTCCACCATAGGCTTTACAGGGTCCTCATCCCTCAAATGTCTTACAGATTCAATCCAAAAGCCCTGCTCTTCTCTTTCATGATTTTCATTAACTGCATCTCTCCTTCTCTGGAAAAGCCGCAAAATCACAGATTCCACTCTTTGTATCTCATCTTCAGACAACTTAAACCTTTCAGGTAAAATTTCTGGAACAAGAGTAGAAGAGAATGAGCATGAACGAAGGACATTTTCATGCGAAGAAGATAGTGAATCTCTAGCTTGACTATAACACCAAGAAGCATAAGAAATCCATGCCTTGCCCATGGTGGGGCAGAGATGCGTTGACAATTTTGTGGTTGTACCCACAATTTCCTCAACAATAAGCTCTACATTAGGTTTTTCACATATATTTCCATCGGTAAAGGCCATTCTTCCCCTGCTGAGGGAAGCATCATCAGTTATGCTGCAATCTGCTAGCATCTTTAGAGCAATATTTTCTGAAATGATTGTGTAGAAAAGATCCTGCCTCAACCATTTTGAGAGTTTCAAGCACGCTTTGGCCTTCAAAATACTTTCATCGACATCAGAAACTATACTGGCTGAAGAAACAATGCAAGGATGCACAAAATTCCAAAGACTTGTGATGGCATCTTCTATATTGTTTTCAGCATGCATCAGCAAGATGCCCTCGTACTGCAAGTTTGATGTAAGATTATCACGGAAACTTCCCTCATAGCAACTCAGAACATTATTTCCAAGATAGTCATTCAAACGGTTTGCCAACCCTAGGTTACCTTGTTTACGGGCCAAAGTAGATAAATTCTTAGCAAGCTTTAGAGTGACCGGGGAACTAGGAAGCATGTTTTGATAAACGCGGAAAATTTTTAACCATAAGCTGCAGTCTTGATGGACATTATCAATAGAAGACTGTACTGCTTGAATGGATGTACTCAATATTGAGTGATGCTGCTTCTGTTTCTCTTCACTGCACCTAAAACTGTAACCCTCTTCAAATGCAAAGATGCAGTGCAACTGTGTGGCATATGCAGCAGCTTCTCTCAATCCATCAAGTGGAAGAACAGACAACATTTCTTCCAACATTGACTTGGCCTTCTGAATTTCATGTGAAACTTTGTCTACCTTCCCCTCACTTTGAAAAAGCATTGCCTGCAAAAGCATCTGCTCGCTTCTTTGTAAAGCCAATTTAGGATCAAGTGTGAGCTCACAGCTACTTTTAGGAGTCAGATCAAGGCATGCCCATGCTGCTTGATAATCGTGCTCATCAAAATGAGCCAAGGCTTGAATTGCATTTATTTCAATCCCAGCTGTTGTTAAAGCACCTGAATATGTCCTTCCAGCATGCTTAGCGCGAAGTGTCTGCAGCTCTAATAGCCATGATTCTAGAGACTTCCAATCAGAAACTGCAGTATAACTCTCAATGACACGTGCAATAGCAAACTGCACAAAGTCAGAGCCCATAAGTGACTCCTCATCCTGCAGCATGTGCGTAAAGTGAGCAGCAGCCTTTTCATATTGACCCTGTGCCTGGTATACAAGCCCAGTCATCCATGAGAAAGGTCTTAAGATCTCATTGGGCCCAGAACTCTGGTTTTCATCACCCAGCAAGGCAGAGAATGTCTTAGAAACCCACTTTTGCAGGCCAACCAGGGCATCTGGATCATGACTCTTGCAGTGGGCCAATGCCATGTGCCTCAACACCCTCAGGATGTCTTCAGAAAATTTACCCCTGATATTTTGGGGGTTCTCGGACATCTGTGTCCGAGATCTATCCTTCAAAGCAGAAGCCACAAGATTTTTGAGCTCCTGCAAACGCAAAGCACAATAATGAATCACACCATCATGACATTGTAGTGCCAATCCTGCATTCATCATTGGCTCACATATACGAGAAAACCACTCCTCACAGACTTTCTTGTTGGCCCGAAAGAACAAGGAACTTTGCCGATTTGCAGATAATAAAACAGTGGATCCATCATATGCATTATATACGTTCTTTTTCAGGGCCTCAACAAAATCCAACAATAACCTCATTGGTAACAAGTGAGCAGAGGAGGGACTTATTAAATTTAAATTTCCATCTTTTTGCTCAGTTTCGAGCTGCAGCAAGTGTGCAGTATCCAGAAGCATGCGCTCCAGCGCTGCAAAAGTCTGGGTGGGCCCACCAAGGTTGGTCCGAAGCCGCGTAGCAATACAATATCTAGCTGCTTCATGTATAGCCCACCATGCACCGGCCAGATTATTGACAGAGCTAATTTTATCAAGAATATCATCATCTATTCTCATGTTCAACCAAGAACCATTGGCACTGAAGTTTCCTGTTTCCTCCCTTTCACTAAAAGGAAAACCTGTAGATCGCCGACATCTCTGAATAAGTCGATAAATCCAAGAAGAAAGAGGTACCTTCCATCTTTGTGAAATGTAACTCAAAATGGAAACAAGTTGCTGTGACTGAAGCTGCTGAGGCAGCTGCTTGAGAGCAAATACTTGCTTCCAATGCAAGTAAGATCTATTTCTTAACCATAGGACACCAGTCCTATGTGCAGTAACTGCTCCATCATCAACTAAGCCCTGTTGATGCATCGTAATAGGCAAGACAACAGAAAGCAGCCTCACAAAAGCATTCCTTATATCCATCTGAGGATCACCAAGTTTCTCAAGGACCACTTCAGTTATGGAATAAAGGAAAACAGGATGGACAAGTCTTGCTCGCAGAAGCAGCTCCAGGACCACTGCACTGTGAGCTCTCAACTTTGGTTCCCTGTCAGATGAAGCATCCAAAACAGCACGGACTAAATTCCCAACAATGACAACATGCCCGCATGCATTACAAGAACAAGGATTTATAATTCCATCTGAATTATCATACAGAGAAATGACATCCTCACAGAAGCTTTGGATCCATTCTAGGGCCTGTACTTTAACCTCGACGGGAGAGGATAAATGAAGAGCTTTGACTACAAATATGCTGCACTTACTCAAATGCTCAATAATCATATATGAATCCCCATCCCCGAAATTTTTCTCACCTAAGAGTTCATCAGATGCAACACTCACAGAAGGCTCCTGGCTAGACTGTTTTCTTATTGAACATTTGCTCAAGAATTCAACTGCACTTAATTTCCCCAATGTCTTGATTATGTTCACTTGCAACTCCACACATCCCTGAACAGGCAAATCAAATGGATTCAGTCTATCAATAATTAAAGCTGCCAAGATTTTTGACCTTTTAAGATACAATGCAGCCACATCTGGTTGGCCAATTAAACTTTTATTCCCACCCAGGGAAACACAGCTCAACAGAACTGTCAAATCAAATTTAATCAATGCAAAAACCTCAAGTTTTGAATAAGCTTTGAAGTCAAGAATGCTACTGACACCATCATTATGGCCCGACAATTTTCCAAGCATGCCTATCAACAACTTTATCTCTTCAATGATAGAGGTCGTGGCTTGCTCAACAATTTCATTATTCCCATGTTGAAGCAAGAAAATATATGTAGCAGCAGAACTTCCGGTGACTAAGTGATTTGGATGCAGACGCAGCTGAGATATAGGCTTATCAAATTGCAATATTTTCTGCACAGATAATGGGGGGAGGCCAAGCTTTTGTAGAGACAATAACTGAAGATTAGTTTTTAAAACCCCATGAACCTGAAAGGAATTAATCTTCCCAGCCGCAAAAGGTCGGGTGGTATTATCCATTTCCAGACTTTGAAACAGTATATCAAGCGTGAAAGGATAAAAGGAACAAAACCCTTCACGTAGAATTTCTGCCAACAGAGTAAAGCACCTCCAGGAATCCCCAATCCATTTTGACCACCCAAATTTCTTTCCCACCATCGACAAACATGCCAATAACTGTGGAAGCATTTGGCTAAGGGGTTCACTTATTTGTTCAAGTAGGTTCATTTCCAGCAACCCGGAAGCAGTAGACTGCAAAACAGTCAAAAAACAAGACAACAAAGCCAACAATCTTCGAAATTGTTTTGGTGTCCCAGGACTTGCATCTTGAAGCAATACATCCATGTCACCCAAGAACTTTGACACCAATCCAAGAGAAAACGACATATTAGACACCCAGTGTTTCTGAAACTGCAAAAAACTATCCATAATTACACTTCTGTCTGATTCAGCGAGGTCTGGTACCAGTGCCCATCCAAGAAGCAGATCAACGACATCAGCAAAATGAGGTTGAAAGCATCTAGAGAACTTTGACGATAGCAAAGTCAAAACGCCAAGAAGCTGATGCAATAAACTCCAAGAGGTTCTCTCATCCTCTAGAAGTTCTTGGGATGCCTTAAGAATTGGTGAAGCATATCTTTCAATTGCCCCAGCATCTCCAACATTCAGAAATTCATGAAGGCCTCCCAATGCCAGTTCTGTAGTCTTATCTCCGGCGTTGACATGGCTAAGCAAAGGCAATGCCCAGCTAAAGAACCGATCAACCAAACTACTAAGCATAACATGGTTCTGTCTGCCATTTGATGCTGCAGAGATTGAAGACACTACAGAACATAATGCTCCAAATGCCCTTGCAGCTGACTGCCGCACAGCATAAGATCTGGACCACAATTTCACAATTTGTTTTAGCATAAAATGTGCATGAAATTCTAATTAAAAGGTGCTGTAACTAAAAAATATGAAATAAAAAAGTCAAAATAGTCCATTTATGAGACCCCTTGCATGATTCCAATAAACTCATGTAATCAATCTAAAAATGTTTCCAATCAAAATCTAATTCACACTTGCACAGAACCGGGAAAAAAAAAAAACACATAATTTCGTAAAGAGTAAATAAAAAATAAAAAATAAAAACTTTACATCTTGTGAACTGATTGATAAACCCCTCATTCATGTTCAAATTGATGAGTCCTTCTCCTTCTCCTCAATACACGAAGAGTAATATGAAATGAAATTGAACTACAACTATAAGCATTTTCATGTAAATAAACTAAAGTTTTATATTTAGCGAACTGATAAACCCATTATTCGCGTTCAAATGATCGAGTTACTATCCTAATACACAAAGAAATCAAAATTCATCAGACTCACAAATATATATATATATATATATTTAAGGGTTTGGAGGAAGGAGGACGATAGGGTTTCGTTACTTGTCAGAGAGGAGTTGAGAAAAGCCTTGCGCGAGGAAGGAAGCGGAGTGGGTGACGAGGAAGGAGTTGGGCGGGTAAAGGATGGCGCGGTGGAGCGACTCGAGGGCGGCGAGGCGAGAGGAGTCATCTTGCTCGGAAGGTGCTGCTGCGACGGCGGCGGAGGTGGACGAGGAGGAATCGTCTTTGGGGAGAGCGACGGAGAGGAGGGTGGCGAGCTGCTGTTGCTGGTGGTGGATTCCTTGCATCGTTTGCGGTGGATTCGCATCTCTCTCTTCTTCCTCCGTATTCGTCTCTCTCATCCACCGCCGGCGCCCCCCATCTATCCGTTCTTCTCACAAGAAACTGAAGGATTCTCTCCCGAGTCCGGTGAAGACCGTTGTTTATTTATGGCCATCTCTTTATTTCTGCCAAAAAAAAAAGAAAAGAAAAAGGGAAGGAGGCCCAATAAATCCCCAAACTTTTATGAAAATTTTTACATCATCATATTATTTTTATACTCTTTTACACTGATCGGAGGTGGTATGTGCCCATTTTATACTCATGTTTGTACGTTGATAATAGAAGCAACAAATTTTTATCAGTTCATTTGATTGAAGCTTAGACAAAATCCTGATGCTCTCTCAATTATTCTAAAGTTTACATTTTACCTTCTAAACTTGAAATATATACACAATATGCCTTTTCTTAACAATTTTTCATTAATTTGTATAACTTTTTTATTTATTTTATTTCTTAAATAATTTACAATAGCATAAAAAATATGAAAAATTACACCTAACTCTGCTGTGATTTGATCAATTTATAAGGAACTTCTTATGATTTGGTAATCAACACTTAACCTCCATGGCAAATTTAAAATCTGCCAATCTTTCCATCCAAATCTAATGGTTCCATTAGTTTAGGATCAAGCTAGCCGCTTTCAATAAACTTAGGGAACTAAATTGATTACTTTCAAATATTATGCATTAAATTGGCACTAATCTTAAACGTGAGGGACTAAAAAGGATTTTTTTCCTATATATATAATGAAAATTGAATGGTCTGCTTAATTGTTTATGTTATTTTCATTCACATGGTTGAAAAATCATGTAATTTTGAGTCTTCTTGACTAGTGAAACCAACCAACTTACTATTCCCATCAATTATATATATATGAAAACCGAAGCATACTTGTTCCACGTAACGTTTTCTCTTCCTTTCACCCCCATTTGATTTAAATCCTCAAATTTTATTTTTTTTCCTTATTTTTATCCAATACTTCAATTAGTGAGATGTACATAAAAACCTTTAAAGTTTATTTTTTGGTAATATGAACCGCAAAGTATAAAGATGGTACGCTTAAGCCCAAAATTAGATCAACATAAAAAATAAGGGATGAAAGTAGCCCCATGTGCATAGCATGCGCTTTAAGAGAGGGCATTTGAGAGAAATCACTATTTCTCCAAAAGAAAATGCAAAGGAAAAAAAATCTGAATAAATGAAAAGCAAGGGAAAAGATCAATAGGGAGAGGGAGGTGAAATGGGTCGGGATACTTATTTTCTGTCTGCTTTTTAGATTTTTTTCCCTCTGCATTTTTTTTTTCAAAAGAGGTAGTTATTTCTCCTAAATGCCTTCCTTTAAAGTACATGAGACTACTTTTATCCCCTATTTTGAACGTCCATCTAATTTTAGGATGAAGCACATTATTTTCATAGATTCATGCTGTCAAAAAATAAGTTTTAAGATTTTATGTGTGGCACTTCCAAATTTCATGGGGTGAAAAGTATAATTTACCATATTTTATTTAGCTGCACTAAAAAAGTGGAAGAGCAAATATTATTATTATTATTATTTTTTCTTTTTAATATCTCAACGTGATGCTAGTGCTCAGTTACAGCGAGCTCCATATTAACTTTGCCTTTTATAAATTTAAGTGACAAACTAAAACTAACGCTTCTTTGTTCCCTCCGCGGCGCTAGGGTTCCTAGGGAGATAATTTCTGCGAATATCTACTCTCTTCAGCCGACGGAGTAAACCGCCACGGCCACCGCGACACCAGGATGTCATACGACGACGTGGAGATCGAAGACATGGAGTGGAACGAGGAGCTCGATGGCTACACGTACCCTTGCCCCTGCGGAGACCTGTTCCAGATCACGAAGAAAGACCTACAACTCGGCGAAGAGATCGCTCGATGCCCTAGCTGCTCTCTCTACATCACCGTCATCTATAACCCCGAAGATTTCTTGCCAAAAGATCCCCCCAAACCTATGAAGCCGCAGCCTGTTGCTGTCCACTAAACCTAGCTTATTACGGTAATCTTCATCGTATCCTGTTATTGCTCTTTGATCCTGATTCTAGGTTATGTTTGTTTACGGGTTCTGTTTGCTGCAATTTGCTCCATTGTTACTTCTTCTTGACATTTATCATAGAATTGTTTCCCAATCTGAAGTAAAACGTGCTAAATTTTGTATTCTAATTGTTGGAAAGGCGATAATTCTGTAAGGGATGGAAGAATAGAATTGCAAGGGGTATAATCAATGGCTGGGCAGTAAGGTTTTTTCTGTATGATTTATACTAAAACGTGCGCCTAGCAAATGGATTTTTCTCATTAATGACGTAAATAGATGTGCATCAAGAAGTTTTGAGGTTGAATCTAGCCTGGAGTGATCCTTGATATGACCATTTTTGCATCCCTAAACCCACTTGGCACTTGTGGATTGCAAAGCCTTTGTCAGTAGTTAAGTTGGAGGAGGAGAATTGAAGGAAACGAGGATAGAGAAATACAATCGTATTGGCTGTTGGAGCCTTCAGGAATCAACATTACAGGATTAGTAAAAATCTCAGTAGAAGGGTCCTGGATGATCTGATGCTTCCATGGGCCAAGTATATGAAGTTTTTGAAATCCACATGTTCAACTATTTGTGTCATATAAACCAGGTTATAGAGAAAGATTTTAAGGAAATATCCAGATATACGTCTTACAAGATCAAACCAAGTTAGAGAGAGATTTGATAAGTAATGGTCCATAAATTGGGACTGCCTCCATGGCTGGCTTCCAGTTTCTATGGTTTTTGCTGTTGTTTCTTCTTCATCAGGTGGTCTGTCTGAAGGATACCAATAATCAACTCTTATTAGACTTAGTCGCCCTATCTTGGAGAGATTTTTGCAGTATATTATTACTTGCTGCTTCCTTTCCTCTCCATTCCCTTCCATTTATTTCCCGAGCAAAGAGAGTAAAGGAAGGAAGAGGGGAATCCTCTTTCCTCAATTTCCTGTCTGAACTCCCAAATAGGCTGTAATTGACTTTTAAATTATGGCTTCTTTCTCGTTACTATGGCAGTTTGTGATGTTTGTATATATAAGCTTTGTGTAAGAATGATGTTATGTATAAATGTACTTCATGTCCCTGTCCGATTCTTTCTGCATTTTTGGTTTTCTTAACCCTTATTAATATACTTCTTTATCTATATTTGGATGGTTGCGAATTCCATGTTTCAGTGGAGCAATCTTTGTTGTGCAGATGGCTAGACTGGCTTAATGGTTGCAAGAGATTTGTCCTGCGGGAGTTCTCAGAGGAATTCTAGTTCATACCATAAGCATTGCGAGAGTAGGTGCCAGTGACGTGTGTTCAACGATAGATGAAGATTTTACTCTGTTTTTGCAGATTGTGGAAGTATTTTTGTAAGTGTTTGGTAATGCTTCAATTATTATATATGTACGAAGCGCACACTATAATAAGAGGTAGAAATTGATTGGTAGCATACTCGATCAAATGAGTGATTTTCTATGGGAATACCGCTCAGCCGACTCAGCATCATCAAGCCAATTGTGTCTGATTGGTGTCTCTCTCAGTGAGTGTTCTATTCCAAGTTTTTTTGGAGTAGGCGTAAAGTTGCAGAAGACACCGATTAATATGTTAGTTGATAATTAATTCCTCTTAAATGAATAACCAAAGAATTAACAGTCTACACAAGGATCCAATGATTAGAAGTCCACCAGGACATGAAAATATAAGAACAATTTCTTTTAAAAAAATAAAAGTGACTTTAAACAATCGAAAATATTGTGTGGATGGAAGAATTTCTACACTGCCATGTCTTTATCATCACTATCACCAAAGCATTTCGATTGCTCTGCTGTTTCTTGTTGAATCTCTTTCGCCGTTTCAAAGAACCGTCGCCTTGACGTTGGCAATCTTGAGAGCGTCAAACAAAAGCCTTGCAACCTATCCATTCAAAAGAAACATCATGTACCCTATACGAGTCTTAGATAAGAGAAAATGATTAGGTGGCTCTAATACATAAGAAGACAGATCGTGATTGGAGAGGGTAAATTCTATAAAAATTTCTTATTAAGAGGCTAAAAATGAAAGGAAAGCAAACAATATGTCACCAACCTTCTTCCAATACCCTCCAACTGAGCTCTTCTAATCTCATCCTCTGGAGGAAACCCATCATTTTCCCAAGCTTCTACCCTTTCTTTATCACCACTGTACAGGCAAAATTTGTAAAGATACAATTCTTCAGTCTCGACCAAATTTAGACTCCTCAGTTGATCTTTCATGAGAATCATGGGTTCAAACAGCCAATCAAAAAGTCTTCCTTCAGGTCTATTCAAACTTGTCAGTTCGATACCGTCACCTGACACAAATTGAAAACAAAATACAGCCATATCAACTTCATACTGGCAATGGAGCATCAGATCGATAAGTTCTCAAATATAACGTAATAATTCCACACAAGTAATTCATCAGAAGGGCAAAAAGAAAGCAAACTGCCATGGATAACATTATTAGTCATTGTTCCTACGCATGAGAATTCCAGAGGAGCCACTCTTGATGGAGTAAATAAAGAACTCCACAAATGCATAAGCTGGAATTCCAATGTTAACGATCTTGTTCTTTGAATGTTGCCATGCCTCAATGTCCGACACCGCAATCGCTCCGGTCCTTAGAAGCTCTTTCCCAATTTGTTGACAAGTTTTAAAGAAGTTGTCAAGGATCTGATAAACATGCAGATGCCAACTATTAACAAATGTCAGACCAAGTATTATGCAATATCTTCTGAGATGCCACAGTTGCTATGAATTTTGTATCATGATCACGCATGGTTCTCACCTCTATAGAACTCAGAGCCTTCATTTTCTCTGACAGTGTCCTTACCAGGGGCTCCTTTGATCGAACAGCATCAAGTTGTTCATGCAAGCCTTTTACGGGGAGAAATGATGATTCAGAAGTAGGCCCTCGTCGATATTTAGGTCTGGCTGCCCATAAGAATAGAGGTTATGAAGGGTTTTCTCTAACCAGTGACCCTAGGGCATTTGACAAGAACTAATGCAGCGCTGCATTGATTGCACCGATTTGTCTTAAAATGGAGCCTTACCCATGTTTAGCAACAAAATTTTACATAATTTACGGATAGAGAGCTACCCATGCTACATATCTTAACACACCTTGGAAAGCAGGACCCTTCTCGTAGGTAGAGGAAATCATTGGTGGATTCATCAAAATAGGATACTGAAGCAATTACATAGAACAACCCTCTCTTTGTAGAACTTTCCTGAATTAGTGGCATAACAATCACATGTGAATTGAATGTCTTATCATAGAAAGGATAAACATAACAATGAATGCTTTAATGAAAATGGCACCTGATACGCGACAACAGCAGCATAACATCCAAAGAAGATGCTTGAGATGATTGCGGCACAAGTGGCTAAAAGAACTATGACTGGCCACAACAAGATCAAGAGCCCAGCAAAGGGGACGCACACAGATTCCAAGAAAGGCCCTTCTCTTCCAATGAGATCTTCTCCCAGTCTATACCATCCTTTGAATAGCAAGACGGGAGCTTTATAAAGCACTATTAAAGTAATGAGAGGCACATCAACCACTATCCCTAGAGCGGCACAAAAAATGCATCCTAGAATTTGGGGAACCCTACATGAAAATATGGATGAAGAATGAAACCATAATAACAGCAACGATGACAGAAAAAAAAAATAAATGTGACACTCGAATGAAGACTGGAAGTTGAAAATCATGTTAGAAACAAAGACCCAGACTTGAGTTCTATGGGCTTATCTCCTTTGGCTTCCATCAACTCATCCATCACCGAGAAGTAGGAGTGGAAGGAGAAATCCGCGAAATCGCGAACAATCGTGCAAGCACCCCAGACATTGCTGTAAGTACCATCCTACATAAGTTTTGAAAGCATTAAATTTATTGGTTCAACAAGTATCGATTCTAACTGCGAAAGAGGCAAAGCAGAAAGAGGATCATTGGTTCATTCATTCTACTAGAAGTACCGTGAAGCATCTGATGAACCTCATGGGAATCGAAACACCTTCTCTGCTAATCGCTCTGAACGTTTCCATTACGGGCCAAACAAATCCATAGCCGATTCCCATAACCACACTCCCCACGACCCCGACAACCGTCCACACTGCGATCGGTATTGGGACCATGAGAATCAATAGGCACTTCAGATATGGACCAAATTTCTTCGTTCTATATTCAAAAAGTTGACTCTATCAGTTACAAATACATAATATCCAAAATTTTCGTGCTCTTTCAGTTCACATCATCCGTTTGGTGACCGAGAAAATTAAAAAAAGAATCCATCCTAAAAATTTAGAATCTTGCTTTCAGCCCAGCTAATTAGTTAAAGCTAGTTAAGAGTTTAGTTTTTTCCAGTTTTGAAGTAATTGGCAAAAACTAAAGAGCGAGATTCCAGATCCCTAATTTTTTCCTGCATTTTCTCGGAGACCAAACAGGAGAAAGAAAAGAAATGAAAAAATGGGAGAGAAAGAGTAACCTTGCTATGCAATAGATACTCCAAACAAGATGAAGAGGCCAGAGCCCCATCACAACACCAGCATCCCCAAACGCAATCACCAAAAACACAAAGGGACTGAATACTATAGCTGCATACACAGTGTTCACGAATTCAACAATGGGTCAATCGAATCCGTCGAGAGAGGAGTGAGAAAAAGAAGGAACCTTTGATGATGCCCAGGAAAAAGAGGAAGAAGAAGACGGGCAAGAAGAAGATGAAGTAACACGTATACTTCAGTATCTTCAGTAGGATTGTTGATGCTGTCATGATTGCCTTCCTCAGGTGCTCGTGCTGGTGCTGCTATGGACTCATTCGCTCACCTCAAGCCTTGGTTTATTCGATTTGAGTTCGATTCCATGCCAGGCAGTAACTTTGGAGGTCAAGGTCAAAGGAAATAATTCCAATTAATTAATGAATTAAGTCATGTTTTGGTTAACCGGCCGTGAATTGTCGGGAGTGCCATGTTCTTCATGGTAATGCAAGGTCGGACTACAGAGCACGCGAGTTGTCTATAAACAGGACTCGCGGTGGAAAGGAGTGCGTCAAACGATGATTTCTCGGAATTGCCCTCAAGTAAATGAATCGAGTCAGCTAGTGGGCCCGCTGGAGTTCCTTATTTTGTTAAACAAACTGTGTATACAATAATACTATATATATATATATATATATATTGCCCAAGTAAATGAATCGAGTCAGCTCGTGGGCCCGCTGGAGTTCCTTATTTTGTTAAACGAACTGCGTATACGATAATACTATATATATATATATATATATATATATATATATATATATATATAGGTCTTTCGTACAATTTTCATATTAAAAGTGATCGTAAAACAAAATATATGTAATTATGTACTATTATTTGATCAAAATGCCACTAAAAAAAAATCATACATATTCTGTCACGTCACCTTTTTAGTGTAAACATTGTGTGAAAAATGTACAAGTACTATTGCTCCCGAGTACAAACATAACTATTGGGCTCAATCTGAATGAAAGGAGTTTTCTGATCTATTTTTTGGCTCCTAGGGTTTGTGAACTTCTGGGGCTTTGGTGTTTTTTTATGGTTTGGAGATAAAAATTATGTATTGGCAGATTTATTCTTGCAATCACGAGACTTATTATACTTCGCGTCGAGCCGAGCTTGAGGCCGCTAAGAAATATGCAAGTTCAGCTCAAACACAACATATTGAGCTCATGACAAACAATTGTGAGCCTCAGCTAGAGCCCAATGACGAATCAGACGAGCCAATCTCATATATAGTTAGGCTCAGCTCAAAAACTCGATTTATTTGCTGCTCCAGGAAGACACGGGTTTCGTGTAGTAGTAGAAAGGACGGGCATTTTCATTATGATGTGAGTTTTTCACGGGGTATTATACACAAAAAATTGTGTACGACATCAATATGGAAGAAACACATCCCATTTATTAAATATAATGAAGTTTATACCCTTGTCATCATCATTATGTGCCATTCCATTAGGATTGTCAATTTGGCTAGACTTGGCCCAAAACCCAATTAAGCGTTTGAAATAAAACAAGCTTAGCCTTAAATGAGCGGTGCCTTGAGCAGGACTTAAGCTAGACGTTGAGTTGGATCTTTTATTTCGGTAGAGCTTGAGCTTAATAAGCTCGAACTCGATACAAGCCTAATTCATCATCAAAAAGTTATTTTAATAATTTATAATTTATATATATATATATATAAAAAAGGTTTCATTATTCATATTTGGGCTCATAGTCTAAAATTTTGGACCCAATTCTCATTAATAACTTAGGGTTTTATTAACCTATTTCTCAATAAAGTTTCTCTAACTTTTGGCACCAAACTGCACCCTGTGACTGTTCGATAAATAACACGTGTTATTAAGAGATTTTTGACTGTCCGTTCATTTTTCTAAGAAAATCTTTTAAAACTAGTATTTTGAAATTCTTGTTTTTATAACCATGCCCTTACCCATTTTTCTATAAACAAACGGTTAAGATCTTTCAGCGACACGTGTTAGTTATCGGACATCAATTGCAGAGTGTAATTTGACATTACAAAGTTAGAGGAGCTTTACCCCCAATTTCTCCGCCCAAGTCCATCAGCAATTATTCAGCCCAATTTCCATCAGTAATTTTCCGGCCCAACTAATTTTGTGTGAACCGCGACAATAACATTTTTACATCATTTTTATCAGTTGGACAATTGTTGTCGTTTGAAACTTACTTCTGTCAGAATGTATGGGCAAGAGTTTGAAATGCATTGTATTTATATATTATTTAAATTAGGCTCAAAATAAGCCTGAAATATGTTGGCGTTAAATCAATCGAGTATGATCTAAGCTCAGCTCAACTTGGCCCAATCTTGTTTATATTTATTTAGTACGAGTTTGAATTGGCTAGACTTGGGCTAGCAGTCTCGATTGACATAAGTCCCCGATTCTTCCGTCAATAAATGGATCATCCATTCACCATTTAGAAAATATTGGGTCTTTTAAAAGGTAATAAATTTTTATTTCGAATTAAATTAATTTTACCCAAATCAGAATCAGAAAGTCTAATTTGTTATGAGTAAATAAATCGTCGTAAACATATTTTTAAATAAAATCCTTTTTCTGTTTCTGGTTTCCGAATTACAAATAAATTTTAGGTTCGGTAAATAAAGGCATGATGGTTGAAGGTGCTCTCTAATAGAGAGAATAAATCAGAGAGTTGCGAGCGCCAGCTGCGAACATGGCCGCCGCAGCGCCGCCTCGTCCTCTGTCGCCTCGTGGTGCGGCAAATCAAGCCTTATGCCTTTCTCCAGTCCGATACAGCAAAAGAGCTAAACCCTCCGATCACTCTTCCGAACAAACCTCGGCAGAAGAAGGATCGTCCAATCTCTTCTTGTTCGGCAACCTCACGGATGACCTCCTGTTCGAGATTCTCACTCGAATCGATTACAAATCTGTTACGCGATACAGATCCGTCTGCAAGCGCTGGTTTGACCTAATCTCCCACCCTCGCTTCATGCCGTCCTTCATTCGGCATCGCCATCAACCTTTGAGCACCAAACATCCCCCACAACAGTGCTCAATTCATCCCTTGCCCTTTACTCTCGCGCTACAATTTCAGAATTTGACGGAATCCGGATCCACTGATAACTTCGTCGATCTAGTTCCCTTGGACTGTAAGAAGAATCCCTTTTCTGAATCTGCTCGTTTTATTCTGTTTTCGAAATTGTGTTTTAGGGTTAAGGCCTCTTTCAATGACTTGTTGTTGCTTCAATCGAATAAGGAACCCGGTTTTGTTTATTACATATGTAATCCACTCACCGATAAATGGCTCCTCCTCCCTCCGCTCCGTGATTTGGCTGCTGCACAGGTGATAGGGCTGCTGTGTGAGCCCATGTGTTATGGTTGTAGCCCTAGTGTCCAATGCAGTTACACCGTTGTGCACATTGATAGATACTGTGAATACTATTGTCATGAGCTTCCCAAATTCAAAGTGAACATATTTTCCTCTCAGACCTGCGAATGGAGGTCGATTATTGGGAAAGGTATTTTGCCTTATAGAAGCTCGTGTGCCATTGGTCACAGAGGAAAGCTGCACTGGGTAGGCCTTCGCTGTAATAAGGCTACCGTTGTTGTGTTTGACCCGTTCCATGATACGGAACAATGCTCCTCGATTGATGCTCCGGGATCCGGTGATGAGCATCCGTCAGCTCATTTCAAGCTTGGAGTGTGCGGGGGTCGACTCTGCTTATTCCAGAAAAAGAAACCTCCTGACTACTGGCCGGCTTACTTGAATGTTTGTGTCTGGGAGCTTGAAGAAGAAGGAGATGATGATTGTAATAGCAATGATAGTACTACGTGGTGCTTGAAGTACAAGGTTTCTTGGAACAAGTTGCTCTTTGGAAACCCGTGGCTGCCTGATGAAATAAAAGACATAACAGCAGCAAAGAAGTTCTTCTTGGGTTTCCACGCAACTGCTGATGCTTTCTTCTTGAAAATCGACGACAAGATCTTGCTATGTAACCTGCAGACTATGGCTTTGGAGGTTGTATACCAACTAAAGTCGGAAATCCTTCCCAAGGCCTTTCCTCTTGTGCATCCGTGGTGGCCGACGCCAGTAAACAAGTGAGTTTTTCTAGGCTCTACCGCTAGTACGAAACCCTATTCACTCAATGCATTGGATCGAGCAATCCTTGTTAGGAAACTCCTTCTTTTATTAGCTGCTGTGTTAGGCTTTAGGTGAGGCTTAATAGCCCAATGAAGCACTTCGATTTTATTTTTAAAATGCTTATTATTTAAGAATTCTTTTTCTAATTTTATCTATTTTATTTCTTGGGTTGTATTCTAGTTGTCAATAAGATGATGGGTGATGGCCAAATTAGGCACTTTAAAGTTTCAGTCTTATTTTACTTCGTCCCAACGCCATTTTTTGGAAAATATTTTTCTCTAAACAAATATTTTTCTGTTCTCCATTAATTCCACTATAGAGTATTTCTAAAACATTGAGATAGCAACAAAATTTACAATAACATAATAATTCAAGAATTTCAGTTGGGGATAAATAAGACAACGTAAAGAGCTAATATGTTTTATGTGGGGTAATATTACATGGGCATCGTTCATATACCCTTTGCATTAAAAGTGGTCACGTGATTAAAATTTTATGATCATGTATTGTCAGTTGGCCAAAATACTATTTAAAAATGACTATACAAATTTGGCCACATCAACCTTTTGGTGTGAAGGGTGTACAAAAAAAAAATTCCTTTTATATATGGGCTTGGCATGCTCACGGTGCCACAATTGAAAATTTTCCTCCCATGGCACCCCACAATAACACCATCATTGCTTTGTTTCGCAAATTTTAATAATATGGATTGAATATACATGAAAAAAATAGAGGGCATACTTGTTTTCATATAATCTCATTATGTATGATGCTTCCATCTATCAGGTCTAAATACTCAAAACATTATAACAGTCAAGAAAACTTTGGTAGTTTATAATATAAATGATAATTCAGTGCAAACGGTCTCAAAATTGATAATGCCCCTTTAGGAAATTTCCAACACTTCTCCTTCTATTTATGCAGCGTATTTGTAAGAAATGATTTCAAATTTAAGAAGGGGTGAAATTTATAAATTTTAATTTCTTTTAGCAGAAATAGAAATTATCAGATAAAACTAAAAAGGTTGTTATTGTTTTTAGTTTATTTGTTTTCCTTTTTAATAAATCCTGTGGGGACAACCTGGGCGTGAATCGAGGTTCTCAACTTCCATAACCGTTTCAGGGACAAGATCCACAGAGCTTGCCGTTTTACCCGTTTCGCGCCTCGGCGGTTCGACTTTCTGTATTACATTCAGACCTTCCATTTTTCAATTTTTATTGTTTCATCAAATTTATTGTAAATTTTCTATTGGTGCTCGATTTCTGCATTTAATTTTCCACGCTTCAGACCCATTTTAACCATTTCCTTTGATTCATCTCCTCTCTTTCAGATCTATACCCACAATCTTCGATTCCTTGATTTTGAATCAAAATCACTGTATTGGAAGAAATTGATTGCATTCAAATGACAATCGGCTTCTGAATCTCAACCTTGGTACGTTTCTTTCTGTATCTGATTTAATCTGGGGAAAAAAAATGAAACGAAAGGGGGAAAAAAAAAAAAAAAAAGATTCTACGTAAGCGCTTTTGAGTTGATTTTTCATCTTATTTTTGGGAACTGAATTTTTCCCGCAAATAAATATTTTGGCTGTTGGGTACAAATTGTTGTTAATTCATCAATTATCTTTTATTTAATCGTCTATTTTGTTTAAACTGCAAAGCCTGTGTTTTCTTCTTTGAATCTTCCCCATTTCCCTTGTTCTCGTATACTTAGTGATGAAATATATTTACTCAACACCTGTTTGTTTATACTTGTCTGTTTTTATTTTTTGTTAGGAATTATAGTGTTTGAGCAGCTATCATTTAGCTGAAGATGATGATGATGATGGGTAAAGCCATCAGATTCCCCTTCTCGACGACTGCAACCATGAACAAAAGAAGTATTATCATCATCATGATCATGACGAGGATCCTCACAGATGCAGCAGACACAAACGTTGTTTTCGATCCTTGTTCGGATTCTCAAGTCTCGAAATCGGATGGTTTCACTTTTGGCCTTGCATTCTCCACGAAAGAGTCATTCTTCTTCAACCAGACTCAGCTGTCTCCCTGCGACAAGCGCCTCCCCCTCGCGGGCTCTGGAGCTCAGCTCGCCATCTACAGACCCAAGGTCGACGAAATCTCTCTTCTCACCGTCAATGGCACCGCCTTCGACCCTGTAAGCACCATTTCATCTAATAGTATTTGACAAAGCAATAATACACTATAGAATCAAAATCAAGCCTGAAAAATCCTTGGACTAATCTGCAGCAATGTCATATTTATGAATGATCAGACCAAGTATGGCGGGTTTGCAGTAGCGTTTGCGGGCCGAAGATATGCTGCGAGATCATTGCCAGCGTTTGTTGCAGACAATACTCACACCCTGACTAGTCTTACTCTGGTAAATCCTTCCAACCCCCTTTCAATATTTTACACCGTGTTTGGCTGAAGATAATAACTATTTCATTCCTAATCTATTCCTATGAAATAACCATTGCTTGTACAGTTTCGCTTTAGAGCTTGCTATGTATTCTAGTCGACTCCAGTAATATTCACTCCAATATGTGAATAGCTATTGCTTATCTTTTCTATTCTCACGAAATTACTATTCCACTGGTTCTCTATTTTTCTCCCACATAAGTTTCGGGAAAAAAGCTTCGAAGATGTATTTATTTGCGGTGCGCTACTCTATAGGTCCTTGAGTTCCAAAAGGGGACCCTGCTGAATTTGTACTGGAAAAGCTTTGGGTGTGGTTCATGCCCTGCAGGCTCTGTTTGCCTTGAAAACCAAGATTGTGCAATGCCATCCGCAAAGTGCACAAGCCATGGTGGCACCGAGGTCTGCAACCTGGGAATACAGTTGACATTCTCCGGCACAGACAAGAACGATGACGTGCTCAACTCATGGTACGAGGTGAAGAATCTTCGGCAGTACTCCCTCTATGGCCTGTATTCTGATATTAGCAAGTCTATTGTCGGCTAGAACATTACCAAGCCATATTAAGACTGCTTGCTTACCTTGAGAATCCATTACCTCTGTATCCAATACCCTATGTATGAGAATGGTTTCATGAACACTTCTTCAGTCAAGTCTTTACATGCTTTGATTATCCTTCTCTCTCCTTTTCACAGAGAAAGAAAATGCAGCATAGTTGCTCCCAAGTATAGATAACCTACCGATACTAACAAGGATTCATCCAAGCATTTGGAATAAAACTCTTTTACACTTTCCATTTCTTCACAAAGCTTGACCTCAATCTCCCTCAACCCCTCTCCCTCCTCCCAACCCCAAAAAAGGGACAAAATTCTCATTGAAATGTGTACGCACAACAGAAATCTAGAAAGGACTTCTACCAACAATAAATGGGTACAAAAATGAAGCCGTATGGTTCCATCAGGCTTCTGTCGTCCTTGCAAAACACGTCCTGAGATGTGCCAACCTAAGTCTTCCAATGATCAATTCACAGGGATGGAGAGCAGTCATTTCAAGGCTTGTCCTCTTCCTCTTCCCTTGACTTGTCATCGATGTCAGCAGCATTTTCGTTGCTGGAACCACTGTCTAAGGCAACCGCTTCTTCCGTCTCCTCCAGCACATCATTTTCTTTGCTGATGTCTGATTCCGGTAATGGTAAACCATCAGGGTCCTTATCTGAGTGAAGGAGCTCGTCTTCTGTAGAGGGCGAATTGTCGTCCCCTGTGTCCTCAGTGTTTGTTTGGGAGCGACGGGTATGAATAAGATAATGTGCCACTGACTTGTAGCCTAGAGCCATAACCTGGTTGAGGAAACAGCGAACAAATGGTCAAAATTGTTAAATTCCTTGTCACAGTATACTATTATTGAGAGGGGGAGAGGAATGTGTTTGTATTGCGAATGGGAATCCTATTTTCAGTTTGGAGCAATCTCGATCCCAGCTGACCTCCAGTCCCTTCTTTGACTTTTACATGCAAACTCAAATTTTATAAAAAAAAAAAAATTAAGAAAGAAAGAATATAAGACAAAAGAGTTTTGAAGGAGTGACCTTCCTATAAAGATTTCCAGTTGGAACCCATCCTTTTGCTTGCCGGCATAAACTGCAGTTGCAAATCCCTCGACATACTGGACAAATCCAATTGGGATCCCGGTTGGCTTCTATCACGTTCTCTCCATATCTACAAAGAGAAAGAAAAATTGGACAAGAATGAACAACCTTCATATTCTCACTGTAGTCCACACCACATAATTCTACAATAAACATTAAGTTCCATATGCCATAATTGGAAATTTTCTTGTTTCTCTTTAGATAATTTATTTGCATTTTGCAATGTGAAAGCTGACTAAATTCATAGACCCTTCTATAATTGATCAGATGCTTTTTTTGAGATGGGTATCTTAAAATCATTATCTTCTGCCGCTCAGAAAGTTGCAGGCACTTACTAATAGAAGGAAAGGAAAGAGGAAGTGGTCTCCAAGAAGGTGAATATAGGTTAAAATAATTTACCGCATGTATAGGCAATCTCCACAGAACTGCCCTTGGACCAAATCGCATTTGATACATTGCGTATGATGGCCGAGAGTTTTCTGCCTGCAAGAAGCAGGTGCAGTCTCAGAATCTAAAATAAATAGAATTAGCCCCCTCAATTATGCATATTCGGGTGCAAAAGGTAAAAAATTTGAGCCTTTATATGCTATTTCCTTCACAAAATTTGGCAATCGTTAATGAGAACAAGAAAGGGAAGTAAATAGAAATATTATTGATAAAAACATAATGGCAAGGGTATGGGAAAAGTTGCAGGTACAAATTTGTCAGGGGCACGTGTACTTATCCATAAAAAGAAAAAGAATGAAAACATAATTAAATGTTCACATAGTTAAAATAAAGAGGTATATATTCATATGTTCTCTGTGGCATTTTTCCCACAAGGACAATACATCAATAACCAACACATTGTGAAACCTGTTGCCCAACTTCAACGGTTAACATTTAAGGAGATGGAACTTTGAGAAGCGTCCGACTGATTTGAAGACAAATCTTTCTGTATAGCAAAATTACCGGATTTTGTATTAGTTATGCTGTAAAATCAGTTCACCTCTTACTCATGGGACAAATTTGAACCTACTGATCTGCAAATATGAACAGAAGATTCAAACATATAACAGAATGTCATAACTCAAACATTGTGCTGTTAGGGCTCGATATGCATCATTAGCCCACAACCAAACATATTTGGTCAGACGAAGATTCAACATGGTATTTATATCCCTAATCTTGAGTTCAGTTCATGATGCCCATAGTCTATTCCAAGTTGAAATAATTGTTTCCATAAAAGAACTTTGACCATATATATATATATATTTAAAATAATTTCACTTGTCATCTATGTAAGGTGTGAAAGCATGATGTTTTGTTGGTTCATGAACAGTTTAAGATTTTATGTTGACTTGACTTTGATGAGTACATCTTTGATTTAGCTTTTTGCGAAAATATCTTTAATAGGACCCATACTCAACCGCCAACCGTGAAGCGGTGACCAACATTCTTTTTTCAAACTCAGCGCATCTTTCCAAAAGTATGGCTAATTCAAAAAGAAACAACATCATGCATTTACAGTTAAGCAGTAAGAGTTAAATGTAATTTACAAAGTTGTATGACTTCAATAAAAAATAAAAAAGAAAAAACACTTGACCATTCTTCTCGTTTGTAACATTGAGTCAGACTTAAAGTTTTTCATAATCACAAGGAACTAGAAGATTGTAATGCTTTTAGTTTCAATTTAAAATAGCCCATGATAGTTTTTATCAGATAAAATCTGTGTTTTTTTTTTCCCAGTCTGCTAATAATAAGGTTTTCAGATACATGATGTGCAACTATGGAAGAACAGCATCATCTTTGTAGTGCTGCCTTTCTGACACATTGAAAGAAAATACTACAATTTCATACATGAGGACTTTGGAATATATTAGGCAAAAATATAATCATTTCAGATATTTAAAATATAATCACAAAAACCACGAGCAAATATTTAAAAGAGAAAAAAGCAAAGAACTCATTACCTGCATTGATGGCATGTCTTTCCATTTACAGGATCGTAAATGCGCTTACCATCAGCACCATAACCATCAACACAAAGGGTCCAAGTTGTCTTGCAATCACCCAAAAGCTTTTCATGTTCTTCAGTATAAATCTCTGGCTTCAAACCTTCTTGAAGACGAATCTCCTTTTTCCGCTCAGAATTCTTCTTCTTTTCACGTACTTCTGAGTAACTTATAGGAGCCACACTCTTTAACCTAAGGCCCCATAGAACATCTTGACCATGTTGAAATCGATTCGAGGAAACATCAATAACAGAATAAATTATATTTGAAATTTAGATTCTATTAGTTGCAATCAAGGTCGCCATAAACATAATAAAAGATCTGGCTAATTTGGCCGGGCAGGATGGGACAAGGCCTAATATCCCTTATTCACTGGCTCTTTAACATCTTGCTTCAACACTTATTTCCAATTGTTTTTACGTCAGAACAAACAGCAAAATTAGAAACCAAAACAAAGCGACCCACAAAATTTCAAAATCCTTTATCCTTTTTTCTTCCATTTTCTCAACAGCCGAACTGAGGATACAATTCCATTTTTTTGACGAACATACGAAAACAAAGAGACCCAAACAAAAGATCAAATCTTTTTTCCTTCCCTCCATTTCCCAAACAAACAAAATGGAGGGAAACAGAAAATCTCATAAAAAATAAAACAAACGGCTCATCTTACTTATGCCAAATCCATTAACCCCAAACTTTCCCTCTGAAAAAAAAAATAGAACTGAAAGAAAGAAATACCTAGAAGAGCGCCTGGGGGACCCAGGGGTGGATTGAGGGGGAATTTTAACAGTAGGGTCCCGTCTGGGGCGCTTAGAGCCTACGAGCTCCGCCTTGAGCTTAACTGAGAGATCGAGAATCCCTAATTTCTGCATCCTCTGCATGTTCTCCTTGATTTTCTGATCCCTAAACTGCTCGTACCCTAATGAGGGTTTCCCATCGTCACTGTTCATCTCGGTATTTGTTTTGGGGGCTTGAGGAGCCCTCCTCTTGCTCTTCCGAGTCACCAACATTGCTCTGAAACAAGTGTATGTGGTTGGAGGAGATGAAGGAGACTCCGTGGATCGGTGGTGGGAAATCAATGGTGGGCTGATGTAGAGAAGAAAGCTCCTTTTGTAATAGTTGAAACATTGTGCACACAGAAAGAGGAGGGAATGAGTTTTATATGCGGCATTTTGAACAAAAAAGAAAATTATTATCATATATATATCTTATCTTTATCTTACTCTTATATACTCATACTTATTATTACAAACAGTTAAATATTGGACCAAGTACTTTTGTGATCTCCCCCATATTGTTTCCATACAAATATATTACAAAATATAAAGAAAAAAAAGCCTAAATATCTAAAAAGTAAAAATGCCAAAATAACTATTGTGCTCCCAAAAGTTCAAAATCTCCCTTATGACTAAGTTTTATTTCAAAATGGCTAAAAAATTCACAAAATATTTAAACCCAAAAACAATTCAAATGATGTTTAATACTTTTGGGAGTGCAAAATGGTAATAAAGCTCCAAAATATTAAACTATAAAAAATATCCTAAAATGACTATAAATATTCTTAGAAAGACAGAATACAAGTTGAAATCGCCCACACCTACTTCAACAGATGTAGGATATGCCAATTGGGAGTAAGAGAATCTAATGGTTATGTCTTGATTAGTAAATTTCATGCAACCTTCAATTAGTCGATTGTTGTATTTTCTAAGGACTGCAAAGGAAATATGAGACGAGGTAAAGACAGCAAACTCTCAGAGGCGTAATGCTACTCGTAAATATCAGATCCATCAGGCAATTTCCCGAAAAAAACCCTGTCATTATATTTTACCACTCTTTAGGGATGGTGGGAGGAATTTGATCATTATCGGATGCTCTAGTGGGATACTGATGATGATCGGGAGCGTCACCAAAAGCAAATTGACAAAGACGTAATCTTCTAGTTCTTGTCAGGATTAAACTTCAAGTTCGATGTTGTTTGAGGACAAATCCTTGATCAATCTGTTCTGCCTTCTCTTGATGAGGTATTCTTTATGGTGCAAACTGAGGACAATCGTTGTGGGACAATGTTGACTCAGTCTCCCTTGGCCCTTGTTTCTCAAAAGGGTTGCACAATCCTACACTACAGAAGCCCGAATTCCCCAATTAACACCCTTGTGGCCTTTACATTTGTATTTTCGACCTCTGGACCACATGTTTTCAATATTTTCAGGCATCAGAACTTCACTTCTTCTCTGGGTAGCAGCATCTACCACTCGTGCCCAATCAGCAGGCTGTGGCAGCACAGGCTTTTCACAAAATGTTTGGGAACTTGAAGACGCAGATGCGTCAGAAGATTTTTCCACGTGATTATTGACTCCAGTTAGTAATTTAACTAACTTATGATCATCGGAGGCCGTACATCCCCTAAAGTAGATTCATAGTTCTGTGCAGCAGAATGATTATTTTTATGACCCACTCCATTCATTGGCTGCTCTTCACCTGCGTCTCTAGTCCTATCATCTTTAGCAGTGAGGAAGAGACATTCAACCAAAATGTTGATATACCTGAAACAGAGAGTTTGTTCAGAAATAACTGGTATAGGTACCAATGTAAGGACAATCCATCAAGAAATCTAGTGCTTCACTAAAAAATTTCTATCTAACATACACCAGACCAATATACTTATTACATGGTGATGCAAGAACACCAGAAGAAACATGTTCATGCACATCTACATTACAAATAGATCCAGCCTCCGTTAATTATGAAGGTCTGCATTAGCATATTAGGTAGCATTATGAAGTCATGTTTGCCATCCAAAAGCAACCTTCACACCAGCAAAATCTTCGTGGCTGCACCATATGTCACTTAGTAAGGTATTTTTGCTTCAACAATTAAGATAGAGCTTAGTTTATTTTATATTACACGAGTAACAAAATCTCGCACTGTAAATTAATTTGTAAGCTTCACGAGTTTAGGAAAAATCTTAGAATTGGCAATGGGGGAATAGTCCCATAGATATTTCAAGCACCACAATAGTTGGTCCCAGCCTTGATGGGGGGCTCTCAACACTCCTTATGTACAGGGACAGCATCCGCACGTGCACAAATGGGGACACAAGTGGGCCATCTTTGGGTCAAATACAACACACGTTACTCGTGGGCCAAACACAACCGAGCTTTGATACCATATCAAATTTTCATTCCAAAACTAATGAGTAATTGCATGGTGGGGGGAGGGTAGCCCAACAAGTACTTCAAGAACCACAATACTCAGTAGGTAACCAATGCGGGACTCTCAAACTATACACCACCCGTCCATCTCTTCTTCTATTTCTCTCACATTACTAACTACTGCAACAATTTTCATCGCAAAACACCTCTACCATCTTCTTCAATTCATAATAAGCAGAAAAACAAAAACATTCCCATACAAACAAACGGGCAAGTGCTCAAGCTCCTCAACTCTAATAGTTGCAAGTAATTTCATACTGATCCCCCCGGTTTATTCTACTTCCAAACATTCCTCTCCTTGAATCCTCTCATACGCCCCTTCAACAGCCTTTTGGAGCTCCTTATCATCTATTTACGTGACAAATCCATCTCTACTTCTAGTTCTCTCATATTAATGAACACTGTGGTTCTTCCATTCCTTTAGTCCCAAAGCAGACATACCGCTTTCTTGAATCCGTAAAAATATAATTAAAAAAGCACAAAGCTCCATAGAAACAAATCGGCAAATGTGTAAACCGTATACGGCTTATAGTTTGAAGTAACTTCCTACCATTCATTAGAACCCCAAGGTCTCAATCAAGATCATGAAGCACGAATCCTAAGATGATTTCTAATTTTTCTGAATGGTTAATTTGGACAGAAATACATTGCCTGTTTAAACAGATCCTTTCTTAGCCCATTACTTCCACCACCTTATGAAAATCAACTGAACAATGAGGAATCATTAAACAAATATTTTTGCTCGTAATAACTTTGCCTTTCTTATTTAACACACAATTTTGAACAACTTCTAGTTAAATATATCTTGTCAGAATGGTCAAATACAAGCTTTGGGTTTAGAACAAGGAGAAAAATATAGTTTCACTTTTTGCAACTCAATTTCTAGCCATCAAACTGCAAGAAACTGTAGTTAGATCATTTTTTTTCCATGATAACTGTTTTATGCATAACCCAATGGTCATATAAGACGTTTCACAAGCAAACAGATGATAGAAACAAAGAATCAACAATGCAGAGAAGAATAACTACTAACGCAGGGCATGCAAAACTCATAACAGGTTGCACAACCAAGGAAGTTAGAAGCTCTCGAGCAATGCATCGAACCAAGGGACATTGAGCTTCTTGTTGTCTCAGCACTACAACTAACACACCATCAACAAGCTGCTGAAGAACCTGCACAAACATACGGGAATTAGTGAAAACAAATAATTGATTACAAACACAGAAGAAGCTCTTTTCATAGGAACTCTCCATTGACACCTTGTACTCACACTCAGGAGATATCAATGCAGGATGAAGCTCCCTAGAATCCAGAAGATGGTGTTTTAACCTTTCATCCCTTTCTTCAGTAGACAGCTTTCTCATCACATCAGTACCAATAGCAGATTGATTAATTCGAAAGAGATCAAGGTGATTACCTATTACTTCAACTGCATCCCTGAAATATTGAAAAGTCATTTGATGCAAATCGTTCAAATACTAAATTAAGAACTTTAGGAATCTTCCCAGTAACAGTCACACACAAATTCAGGGAACGGGTGAGTGAGTGCGTAAGAGAGAGATAGGGAGAGAGAACCTCGTTAAAAAGTCAACAGAGTTTAACTCTTTCACTCATCCATCTATTTCGCCAAGCACATCCATAATCATTGCATGTATCAGCTCAGGAACCTCCTTATCTGGTGTGATGTGTAAATACCACAAATCTACAACAAAATCTTGCAAAAGTTTATTGATGAAGTCATGGGCTGCAGCCTCCACAGGAGGAGCACCAATTTTTATCTTCCATTTTCTTGGGGGTGGTGAAGTTGAAAGTCGGGGGTCATTCACAGATAAACAATGGAACAGTTCAAACTTCACAACACCTCCCCCCCCCCCCAACAGAGCACATTTTAAAACACTATAATTATAAAACAATTCGTTGGTTAACAAGGAAGTACACAGTATACTTTTTCAGAAAAAATAAAAGGAAGCATGGTTTGACGGCGCAGTGTAATTCAATAATTCGATGATCCATCAATCCAGATGAAAACGAATCAGCAATAAAAGCAGATAGAAGCGAGAGAAAAATAAATCATGAACTGAAAGAGCTTTGAGATACAGAAATTTGAGAAACAAATTGAATCAAAACGAAGCACTCACGTGATAAATAGTAGCAAACAACGAAAACACATAAACCCCAATAAAGGGTGCGAGCTTTAACTTCCTCGATTAGATCCTGCACAGTCTCCATGACCTTCATTGAGCTCTAGCTGAAACCCTGAAAACTTCACAAAGGATTATATCTCATAAACAGAGAAGGAAATCCAGCGCCTCAAAAGTGACCGTTTGTGATCAAAGATTTCAGAACTGTTAGGGTTCAGTTGATTCCGGGAGGAATGGAGAAGGAGAAGGAGAAGTTGTCAGAGATGGTTCTTGAAGCGAAGAACGGAATTAGGGTTTATGGAATTTTCTCAGATTCTCGTAAGCTGTTTTATTCGAATTTCCTCATGGGTTTAGAGAGACAGAGAGAGAAAATGCGTGCGAAAGAGAAAACTCCAGAATTTGACCGTTGTGGTCCGACAAGTTTTAGGTCCTTTTAACAATGCTACATAAATTTATACATGTTACAACAAGAGGTCCTTTCTTTCCAATTTACGTGTTATAAATTTACGTAAGGGTACGTTCTCATTTATGAAAATATTTTTTATTAAATTTATGTTATATAAGTTTTATTTATTTTATTATAATTTTTTTATTTATAAAATTATTCTTTTTGTATTATTTTTTTTTCCTTTAAAATTATCATTTTCTCTGTATTTTTTTTTCCACCATCCAAACCTAGCTAGCATAAGCATTTTCTTCTTTTTCTTTGTTATTCTCTTTACTTTTTTCAACTATTTTGAAATAAATGTTTTTGCTTTATAGTGGCATAAATTGGTCGTTGGATCTTCATTCCTTTTTTAATTTGATCCATTTTGATCAACACAATTCTAGTTTTCTCACTATTTTATTTGATGCATATTCACCAATTAATCTATATAAATATTTCAAAGCTTATTTGATAATGAGAATTTTGTTAAAAATTGGAATTCTAATGAATTTAAATGACTTGGGCACGTTTCGGTCACATGAAATAAACTAAATTGATAATTTTCAAGAGTTCTTATTTATTAAAAACACAATTATGAAAAGGAAAACTTATAAAAGGTTATTGAATCGAAAATTAGCTACGACAAAGTGCTTGAAAGAGATGAGAATACATTAATGTCATCCATCTTTATCCATCCTCGTAGGATCTAGAAAAGGAGAGAAAGTACCTTTAATCAATTTTCAGGTAACATAAAATTTAATTAAATGGAACTTTAAGTATTATTTGATGATAGCGTGAAGGCAACTATTCATAAAAACCTTTTTCATGATGCGTCGAGCAATTAAAATAGGGGAAAATTCTAAAGACCTCTCGAGTCATTTTTTAATAGACTCCGTATAGTTTAAATATTGTTTATCACACCATCTGTATTTTTATTTTATTTTCAATAGGTTCCTTCCATATATTTACGGTCCAATTTCCTTAAATAGGATAACACGTGACAAGCTATTAAATTTTGGTATTTATAAATTATTAAAAATAATATTAAAATTTTTAAAATACTAAAAAATAAAAAATAAAATAAAATAGGAAAGATGAAACTTCCTTCTTTAAAATGGTATGTATATATAAGAATAAAATTAAAAATTTATTTTACAGAAAGTGCATTAAAATTCCAGCGTCATTACACGCCGGGGCGCCGGGGAAGAACTTAAACATGGGCAGGATACATTTTGGACAAAAGTTATGGGCCAACCCGAGTTCGGGCTGTAGTTTCTAGTCCAGCCCAACCCAGAAAAAATACAGGCCAGTTCATGGGCCCAAACTAAGCCTTCTAAGCCCATATCAACGAAGGAGAAGAAAAATCTTACCCGTACGCCACTCATACACTTTTCATTAAATAATTAAACTAATAATATATATTTTTTAGAACTATTTTAATTAAATAATAATATAAAATTACATTAATTTTATCAGGTGATCGTCTTCTACTTACATATAATATTATCCGTCGGGGAAGAGGGAAGAAGCAGCAAAACCCATGGGCGCCCCAAATATCTTATCCACCGCCTTCGTTCCGCTGGGTCGCTTTACGCAACGCCCACCGAGTGATTAAACCCTTATCTCCTCCAGACCCCACTTGGGAACAGATCCAAACCGCACATTGTGATCTCACGGTTGCAATTGACGCGTCACTCGTTCAGAATCACAGTCCATTTGATTTTATCTCTCCTCAAACATTCAAATATCTCATCCTCATCCATCCTCCCCTTCTTTTAATATTTATTTATTTTGCAATCCATGGTTTCCTCTTTAGTGGGACCTCTATGATTATAAATATCCAAACGATTGAGTGGGATCCTTCGTCTGCGAGAAAGATGATGATAAGGTCCCTCATCCTTCGTCCCTCTTCTTCTTCTTCTTCCGCGTTCTTGCCCAAGGATGTTCACAAAGCGGTGGTTTTGGCCCCGAGATCCGCTTCTACGGTCTGTTGTTCGTCGAGGAGCGACGCTTACATTCCAAAGCTCGAGCCTTTTAGCAGAACCAAGTTCGATCGGGTCGTCAAGGACCCTCCCCTGATCCAGAAATCTGAAAACGATCTCGCAGGCAAGCCCTTGAATCTCGCGACTGTTTCTTTTGATTCGGTGTGAATTGATTAAATTTTTTTTTGAAGGTTTAGATTTTTCTTTCCCCCACCCCCTCCTCCTGCTGTGTTTCTGTTTTGGGTTTTCTGAGTGTAATTCTGGGTGCTGATTATTGTTCAGATTACTGCTCGACGCTTGAAGGGGACGACTCCTATAGCTGCTGGAGAGCATACTTCGAACTCAAAGATCTGGAAGTAAGTTTCGGAATTTCATTGTTTCCGATAGAGCGCATAAACCTATGATTGGTTGCTGAGAAATTGGAGGACGAAATTTTGAACCTTTTACTTGTTACATAATTAGGCCTAGGAAAGGGGAAGAAGAAAAGGGTATTGTGATTGATGTTGTACCATTGTTATCAATTGTGTATTATGACACCCCCAAAACTAGCGTTTTGTTATCACTGATAAACTTCCAGGAACGGTAACACTGCATACCCCCCCCCCCCCCCCCCCTCTTTTTTTTGTTGAGAAAACCCTAAAGAGTTTGCGTTGGATCAATACCCAGTTGGGATTTCACCGATTAATCATGTGATGACACTGTGGTGATGTTCCTCAGAAAGAGTCTCCAAAAGCTGAGGTGGAGAAGCTGATTCTTCAATCTGGAGGTGTGAAGTCTCTGGTGGGTTTCTTACACGGCGTCGCGGCCATCCATAAGGCCAAAAAGGGGGCGGTTGGGCCCCCGAATGAGGCCACGGTGAAGGTGGCGGAGCAAGGTCTGAGCAGGACTTGTCCGGTACCGGACGGGTTGCCCAAAACCGCAGAAGAGATGGAGGAGGAAGATAAATCCCGAATGCCCGACTCTTCCTACACTAGATTGCTCAGAACCAAAGGGAGGTTCCCTGCTTGGTATTCCCGTGCCCCAGATCATGAGACAGATTAATGTGTTTCTTTCTCTGAAAAGTTTGGTGGTTCTGTGCTGGGTTTTGAAATCTGTTGTAGATGGTAATGGAGTTCTGTTTGTGTATAAGCTTCTCGAGTGTGTTGGGCTCTGAGAACTGTGTTTTTGAATGTGATACATCCCACTTCTCATAATTGTAAACGGGAGTTGATTTGGATTGTAAATTAACTGCCTTTTTTATAACCTACTGGTGTTTTTGAAGCTTTTACGCAATATCTGCAGAATTAATATATTCCTTTTAGCAAGGGTTGTACTGTTATCTCAGAATTAAAGCATTAGAGGCACGGGTGGAGGAGGTCAAGTGGAACCTTAGTTTCATCTTTCGTTATTAGCTATACGACACCCTTAAATTATCGAAATCTGGTCTGCGAGGCTGCCATCTAATGCCGCCATATTCATAAATCAACACAATGGGGCTCTATGATACTAATTTAATAAGGAAATGGAAGATTTTGATTTTTATTTTTATTTTTTTGGCTAAGCAATTATAAAAAAATGGAAGATTATTGACTTGGGTTTAATCCTCTTTTTGTGGGATCAGCAATGAAGGTGGGAGATTTAAGGCCAATTTGTGGAGAGTACCCAAAAAAGGGAAATAGAAGAATCAATAGAAACCCAAACAGAACATTCTCTATGGCCTCTACGCCCCTTCACCATTCTGCTCAAACAACAACTGGGTTCCATGCAATGTGACCCGTAAATCCCCAAGAAAAGGGGAGAAAGGAAGAACCAAAATTTCTTGTAAAGGCAGTCACTTGGTTCATGTATGCTATAGTTTTGACCTAAAAAGTTGAAATTGCTATTTCGGGTGGCCACCTGTTTGAAGGAGGACTTGGTCGTTCGTGGTGTTTCCCTCCCCTCCTCACGTTTAATTCAGGCAAAGCGCACCTAGCCCAAGCCAACAAACTCTAAATTTGTCCTTAAGATTGGAGTTGCCTCCAAATTTTGTGGATCCTTCAAACATTTTCCAGAGCTAAAACTGGATGGGATCGTCGAGTGCCTCTCGGTGCCATTGCAGCCATATCTCTCCCTCTTCCACCTCCATATAACAACACCCTCCCTTTCCTCCAAAACCCTAGTACTGTAAGCTGCCTTGGGCCTCGCCAAGGTGGAATCTCCTTTGCCAAAATGCAGGCCTTGGGCTGCTTTCTCTTCTTCTCACTCCTCCTCTCCCCATTCCCTTCCTCCTTCGCCTTGACGGATGCGGAGGCGTCCCTCATCGCCCGTCGGCAACTCCTGGCCATGCCGGAGGATGGCGATATTCCCGACGACACTGAACTTGAAGTCGACACTGTCGAGACATTTCCCAATGTGAGGCTCAAGAAGGCCTACACGGCCCTCACCGCGTTCAAAAAGGCCATCTACTCCGACCCTTTCAATACCATGAGCAACTGGGTTGGTGCCAATGTGTGCGAGTACAAGGGAGTCTTCTGCGCTCCCGCGGAGGATGACCCTAAGTCGAGCGTTGTTGCGGGCATCGACATCAACCATGCCGACATCGCGGGGTACCTCCCCGCCGAGCTTGGCCTCCTGACCGATCTCGCGCTCTTCCACATCAACACTAATCGGTTCTGCGGGATCATCCCGAAGAGCTTCTCCAGGCTCAAGTTGTTGCACGAGTTTGATGTCAGCAACAACCGCTTCGTCGGCCCTTTCCCGGAGGTCGTCCTAAAGTTGACGGGTCTCAAGTACCTCGACATAAGATACAACGACTTCGAGGGGAAATTGCCGCCGGACCTCTTCGAGATGAAACTCGACGCGCTGTTCTTGAACAACAACCGTTTCAAATCCACCATCCCGGAGAACCTGGGCAATTCCCCCGTCTCCGTTTTGGTCGTTGCCAACAACAAGTTCTCAGGCTGCATTCCAAGCAGCATTGGGAAGATGACGAACACGCTGAATGAGGTGGTCTTGATGAACAATCGGTTCGAGGGATGCTTTCCTCCCGAAATCGGGCTCCTCGCAAATGCGACGGTGTTCGATGCCAGGAACAACAGGATCGTCGGAATGTTTCCCAATAGTTTTTCGGGTTTGGAGAAACTTGAGCGGTTGGATGTTGCACACAATGTGTTAACTGGGTTTGTGCCGGAGAGCATTTGCAAGCTTCCAAGATTGTCGAACTTCACGTTTGCTTACAATTACTTTAGGGGAGAGGCGGCAGAGTGTCGTCCCGGGCGTAATGACGGCGCCCTATTCGACGACAAGAGCAACTGCTTGCCAGACCGACCGAAGCAGAAGCCGGCGAGGACATGCCTGCCGGTGGTGAGCAAGCCGGTGGATTGCGGCAAGGCTAAATGTGGAGGGCATGGGTATTCTCCCGCAACTCACCACCGTTCTCCCTCGCCGCCCAAGCCACGGCCTCCACTGGAACCCAAGCCGACTCCAACCCCCAGCCCACCTCCTCCGAGCCCTAGCCCAAGCCCTCCACCTCCGACCCGGAGCCCGCCGCCACCGAGCCCACTGCCACCGAGCCCACCACCACCGAGCCCACCACCACCGAGCCCGAGCCCGCCGCCACCGGGCCCCCCGCCTCCCAGCCCACCACCACCGAGCCCGAGCCCGAGCCCCCCGCCTCCAAGCCCACGGCCACCTAGCCCGAGCCCGAGCCCCCGGCCCCCAAGCCCACCGACACCTAGCCCGAGCCCACCGCCACCGAGCCCAAGGGCACCGCCCCCAAGCCCGGTCCCGCCGACAACGTCTCCGAGCCCGGTCTCGGTCCCGACGCCGACCCCGGTCTCAGTTCCAACCACACCCGAATCGCCTTCTCCTTCAGAACTGTCAACAGCACCGTCAGATGATACGTCCGGTAACTCTCCCGTTGAAAGGACTCGTCCTCCTTCTCCTGCACCTTCACCTTCCACATCAACCGAATCGCCTTCCCCATCGGCCGAGTCGCCGTCCGCTGAGTCGCCATCACCCTTGACTGAATCGCCTTCGCCATCACCCATCCCCACACCTCCAGAATCTTCAGAGCTATCACCAGCGCCATCGGATGATTCATCCGGCAACTCTCCTGTTGAAAGGTCTCGTCCTCCCACTGAGGCCCCCCGCCCCTCCGCACCACCACCTGAATCATCACCCCCTCCGTCAGAGGAGTTACCTCCTCCACCCGCTCAATCGCCACCACCTCCGGTCCGTTCACCCCCTCCACCGGTTCACTCCCCACCACCACCGGTCCGCTCACCTCCTCCACCGGTTCACTCCCCACCACTCGCCCGCTCGCCGCCTCCTCCGGTCCGCTCACCTCCTCCACCGGTTCACTCCCCACCACCACCGGTCCGATCGCCGCCTCCTCCGGTCCGCTCGCCTCCACCACCGATCCGCTCGCCCCCACCACCTATCCGCTCGCCTCCTCCGCCGGTCCGCTCCCCACCGCCGCCCCTACACTCACCTCCGCCGCCGGTTTTCTCTCCTCCACCCACAAAGTCACCTCCGCCGCCAGCACCAACTGCATCTCCACCGCCGCCGTACGACGACGTCATTATCCCGCCGACCATTGGACTTCAGTACTCGTCGCCGCCTCCACCAGCATTCAAAGGGTATTAAGCGGCACCATTGCGCATCATCTCTCACACCACCGTCCCCCTGCTACTTGTATATTAATGCCGATTTGTTTGTAAAGCACAAAAGAAAGAGAGAGAGAAAAAGAGAAAAGGGGGAGAGACGCAGTGTGACAATTGTAGTGGAAAACATTAGCTTCTAATTTGTTTAATGCTCTACTCGTTCATTAATGCCCATTTTTTTCCTTCACCCTTGAAGTTCTAGGGGCATTTTCCATGATTTTTGAGGATTTGGTATTCTTTTTTTAAGGAATTATTTGTACTCTAATTTTTGATAACTTTTTATTTTCTTTTTAAAATTATTATGTAAATTTGTGCAATCCTTCGAAATATTATAAGGATTCATTAAATATACGCAAAATGCTTGAATAAGAGAGGAGAGATTGGAAAGTTAAATATGGATAGTGTGATATTTTTTATTCAGGTTAATAGGATTTGGAATGAGATGAGTATTTACTGGAGGACTTAAATTGCTATATTAGGTTATACGTTTGAAAAATAAAATAAACTAAGGTTAAAGTATGAGATTTTCTTCACCTTTGGATTATATTTTTAATATTCTACAAAAGTAATATGTGGTGCTAATTGATGATTTTCTTACAACTGTACATGCTAATTTTGACTAAATTTTATATAATTTGTCTCCTTGGTTATTTATTTCTTTTTACAAGTAAATGAATCACCATGCAATTTCCATTTACTCCTTGGGGAAGAAATAACGAGATAAAAAACAAAAGAAAAGAAAAGAAGGAAACGTTGATGATGACGGTAACCTAACCGCGAACACTAATCGATGCTAAAATTAACAATAAAGCGGCGTCGTTTTCCTGCAACGCGCATTGCCTCTTCGGCACTCCACAGTCGAGCCAACCATCACCAACTTCTATTCATTTCGATCGACAATTCATCCCTCACAAACCCTAAATTTACACAACGTGATCGCGCTGGAATTGTGCAACTGAGTCGAAATTCATTCCCAAGTTCCCGATCTTTGAGCTCCGTAGATGGAGGAAGACACGAAGCCGCTCAAGGAGAAGGAGATCGAGGAAGTTGCGCAGGAGCCAGCAGAAAAAGTTGGCGGCGACGGCGGCGGTGCCGGCGGAGGATGGGGCGGTTGGGGCTTTTCTCCTCTGTCTGTCTTCTCAGATCTACAGAAGGCTGCTACCGTTGCTGCCGAAGAGATCTCTCGCAATGTAGGCTTCTCTCTCTTTCCGCCCGATTTTCAAGTTCCTTTTTATCGAGCGAGCTTTTTTTTCCTGTTTCTTTTTATTTGATTATGATTTATGGTTTTGTCGAACCAAATTCAGAATCCTCTTGTATTTTGATGTGTTTGGCATTTAGATCTATAGCTTGTTTTTCTTATGCTGGATTTGATGCTGATGCCAAAAAGAGGCTGCGCCCTTTTCGATTTTCATTTATTCAACAAATGAACTTGGAGAGCGCAGTTTTCCCTTTTGGTGCAAACATTGACTTTCGTCAATATAGTTTTTACATTATTCTGTGCATAGTGAAGCAATAAGTGCCATATGATTGGATCTCTTCTACCGAGATGTAAGATATCAAACTCGTTCAAAGATCCTATTCAAAGAGGTCATACACATGATTTGCGTAGCTTTGGGTAATTAGACTCATGGAAAGCTTCCTAAATGCCGAAGGCTCTAATGTTCTTGATTAGCACCACAAAATGCGGAAATTTCATTGAAGTATAAAACATTGGAAAAACCCATTGCCGAAGGAGAAAAATAAGAGAAGAGGAAGAGGAAGGAGACACTACTTAACTGTTGGATGGCATCAGCCTTGGGGCCTCCAACGATTGCCTCATGATGCCCACATCAATCATCAGCAACATCAAAGGAGGCTGGGAATTGTCTGTCTTTGTTGGTTATTGAGATTTATCTTAAGGACGAGGAGATTGGAGCCACACATATTTTGATTCTGATTTCTAAGGGTTTGATGAGATATTTTTATTAAAACATGCTCTCACTAATAAAAAGTTATATCGGTATGTTATGTATATATGTATGTTCGTTTGTATACGTCTATTTTTTCTTTCTTTCATACCCAGATAGCAAAAATATGAGGACTTAAAACACTACCAATCAGGTATCTTATAAATGAACACCTCTTTTTCACTCCTCTGTCCACACTCCATAGTGCAACTTTTTCCTTCACAAGTGTATGATAGCAGAATTTCTAGAAGTAACTTATGTAGTTCTATATCCTATTTGCTAATCAGTGATTTAAAGTTTGAATTCTCTTTTCCATGAGTTTAGTTGTCATTTAAAATACTTGGAAGCTAGTGCTAAAGGAACAGTGTTTCTGCGCTGTAACTGATTTTTTTTTTCTGATACTACTATAACAAGATCTCAAAATTATAAAAAATGTTAGCGTTCATCCTTTCCAATTAATATTGCTAGAGAAGTAAGCAAAATAAATCTTAGTTTATTGCCGCAGATTAACTTTGACCATTTTTTTTTTGAGATAGTTAGACAATATTGTACCTACTGTGGGGTACCATTAGACTGTTTCATGTGGATTAATGGTTCTAGGAAATATTCTATTAATTAGTATAATATCTTAGTAGAGATATGGAGATATTACAGAATATTCTGCAATTATATGCAATAATTTATAATATCTGTTATAATGAAGCATATACTTTTGTATTGAAAGCTGAGATCCTTCTTTCAATATTGTATTCTAATTTGAATGGTATAAATATATGATTCCCGTATCTGTTTTAGGGCATTGGGGGTGTGCTTTCTCTAATTCCTCCCCCTCTCTAAAACTATATGGTATCAAAGCTTTCTTAAAAGTGTGCGCTCCCGAATAGGGGCAGCCATGGCTGACCACTCATTTTTATACATTATACCTTAGTTTCAAAATAAAAAAATAAAAGGGAATAGTTTTTGCGTTTTCTCCTATTCTTGATTTCTGGTTAAGAACCAAGAAAGGCGAGGACACAAAATCAAGAGTTGAAGCCTAGTTATTTGGGTTCTTTCAGCAGTAAGCGACCTCTGTTGTACCCTCTGTTTGAAGCTATGTTGGTGCCACAAGTTGAAGACGCTGTTTGGTTGTTGTTCTTTGGACTCCTGCAATAATCAAAGACCTATCCTAGTACTGTTCTTGGTGGAGTAACTCTGCTGTGTTCCTATGCTTGAATTTGTTACATATAATAAATATCCAAGTTAGGTGCCTGACTTGAGGGGGAGTATTGAAAATATTCTATTAATTAGTATAATATCCTAGTAGAGATATGGAGATATTATAGAATATTCTGTAATTATGTGCAATATTCTATAGTATTTGTTATAATGAAGCATATATTTTTGTATTGAAGGTTGAGATCCTTTTTTCAATATTGTGCCTGTTTTGGGGCATTGGGGTGTGCTTTCCCTAATTCCTCCCCCTCTCTAAAACTACAATGGCAAAAGCTTTATTGGAACATATATTAGTTAGTGTTTCTCAAAATTGCATTAGTTGATAGTACTATTTTGTGGAATATCTTGAGCAGCATAAATTATGATGAAGGGATTTATTATTTCTTATTGACTGAATCTTCTTCCTTTCCCCTTTGTTTTTGTATTTTCTTATACTTTTTCTGAGTAGTGCTTTGATGGTCGCAGGCTGCTGCTGTTGCTAAGTCTGCAGCAAAGAGCATTACAGATGCGCAAGACATGGTTGAGGATTCAGAATCTTCAAAGGGGAAGGAGGAAGAAGCTGAAGAATCTTCAAAGGGGGAGGAGGAGGAGGAAGCTGAAGAATCTACTGAGGATGAGAATGAAAAATTACGGAAGTCTGCTTTAAGTAATTTGGAGAGGGCTAGTGAGGATTCCTTCCTTGGCGAGGCAAGTCATGCCTCCTTATCTGCATGTGCGTATTATTTAGGTCAAAATTTCTCAAATTTTCTTCTATACATGCAGAGATTGAAGGTCTTCGATAATTCTGTGGAGACTTTTGCTTCAGGAGCATGGCAGGCAATAGGAAGTGCATGGAAAGGGGGTTCTAATTTGGTTCACAAGTATGTTTATGCTGCAATTCCTTTTCAGTCCGTTGAATTTTATACCATTTTTGATTCAAAGAAAGAAGCTCTCAACATCTATATTGCAGTGCTGTATCATGTGACTTTTCCACTTATGACCCTTACGGAAACATGCTACTGGGGCTTTATTTTTTGCTTAAGCTCTTTAGGGCACACATTTAACATGATACAATTAGAAATTAGTTTCTTGAAAATTGGCTGGTTGGATAATGGAAATTGAGACCGGGAAGGTTATTTTTGGTTTTCATATAGTCAAGGCTTGATATATATTGTGAGTCCACATCTTTATAGCTTAAGCTTTCAAGTAAAGTAGTTTGTTAGATGGTATCAGAGCAATGCTTTCGAGGAGCTTCTGGGTATAATTCTTGTTGCCCGCCTTTATTATCCAAAATGAATGTTATGAGAGACTAATAAAAATAATTATTGTTTGTTTCTCTCCTTGAGATCAGCGAGGCCACAATACATAAATTTTTTTGTGAAATAGTTGCTTAACAATACTAAATTTTAAGATATAAAAATTGTGTTTATGTTCCATGTTAGTAGCATAAGTCATGGGCTTGTTGTGTATGTAGTCTGTTTAATCCCACTTGCATTTTGACTCCTTTGTCATTTGTTCGATTGGGAGTCTTAGATGTTAGCCTGTATTGAAAATTCTTTCACAAGTGCAGTATAGATGCATCTGGGCCATGTATTAAGTGAAAAAAAAATTAGAAGCAAATTTGCATTGCTTGCTTTCTATATTAGTTTCAGACATCTATCTTTTATCATCCCTGTGTTTCCTTCCTTCTTTACTTTTTTTTTTCTTACATAAGGATTGTGCAAATTTATTTAAATATTATGTTTGATGAACCTAAATTACAAGAGAAATGATTTGTTACTGCCCTCATGTATCTGTATCTGTGATAGGTGCTCAGGTATAGTAAGATTGCATAGAAATTTATTCTCAGTCTCCATATGATTTTGTCCATGGTTAGATTTCTCTATGAGCAATTATTCAATAAGTGCCTGTTTTGACGTTGATATTTATCTCTTTTAAATGGATTAAGGTCTGCTCCCAGCTTTATAACACTGGTATTTCATTTCTAATGAAAGTAATCTGTCATTTGATTCACAGGCTTGAGCATTCTGCTACAAACCTTGCAGGTGGTCTACCTTCAGCAACCAATTCTGTCGCCCCATCCTTATTAGAGGTCAGCTTCAGACTTATCACTTCGATTAATTTTGCCATTATATACTAATCTCTTGCCGTTACCTTACAGACTGGAAAGGCTTTTACTGCCAAGGGTATGGAAGTGCTTGAACTTGTGGGTAAGGAGACCATGGATCTACTGATTGCAGAGTCTGGCATTGAAGTTGAGAAGAAAGAAGCTGGAAATGCGACTACTGAGGACCAATTATATGAAGAAGTGACATTTGATCGGTGCTTCTACATATATGGTGGCCCAGAGCAGTTGGAGGTGACTTTTTTATTCTGAATTTAACTTCTCTCAAGTTGTATTAGTTGGAATGACAGCATAAATTAAAACTGGAATTGCTCTTAGGAACTTGAAGCTTTGTCCAACCACTATGCACTGTTATACAACCGAAGAAAGGCAAAACTGTCATCTGAACAGAAGTCTGTCTATGAAGGAAAGCTTCGGCAGGTCCAGCAAATTTTCAGTTTAACTACTGAAATTGATGGAGGTGGTGTAGAATCAGACAAAGGAAAGAAAATAGAGACCAGAGATGAGAGAAATGATGACGAGATGAAGACTTTACATGATTCTAGTGTCAGCAAGGCTGCTGACATGGCTGCAGGGTAATATTAAAGAACTCAAACTGAGGAGTGCATTAGTCCTATGACCTTTTGTTCTGGTTGTTGGTTTGTCTGTTTGTTTCCTTTCTTTTTAAGTAAGGGCTATGACATTTTGTGGACTTGTCTCCGTTGTTCATCTTGTTTTTTATTAACAAGGCACCTGTTTTCATTTTAGAAGTCTTCAGTTCTGATGCTCTTCTTAGAACATATGCTTGTCTGCATGGCCATTACCACTATGTATTTTTAGGAGGTTGCAGTTGCTACTCTTTTATCTTTCATCATCTTATGTCTAGCTCTTCCCAGTTCAAATTTGTCACCTTTAGCACCTGTTGTTTTGAATAAGTTCTGTTCTCAATTTATTTGATCCACATTGAAGAATGCTATCTAAATTCTGGAATCTCTTACTAGGTATACTATCATACGGTCTGCTGTACTTATGCTTTCTTGACATATTGCAGGTTTACTAATGCCTTGGCAGGACTAGCTGCAAATGACATAGTTCAAAGGACTGCTGGGAGACTAGAATCTCTTCATTCAGAGGGAGTTCATGTGTGGACTTATCTTTGAATCTTGTTATAAAATTTCTGATTTTTGTTGATGTTGTTTTTGTTATGTTGTGTCATTAAAAGTTAGTGCTTGTTGGTTGGAAGAAATGATAATGAAATATCCTTGTCTTTCTGTGCAGAGACTCTCAGAAATGTGTTGTTTTGCGGTGTCTCAACTTCTTACACTTGGAAAATCCATAATTTCTAATGGTAACAAAGTTCAGGATGAGGATCCTGATGCAGTAAACATCGACTGGCCTGAAGATTCCGTTGAAAAAGCTAAAATAGTTAGAACAAGGGCGCAATCCATGACAGTAAATGTGGAGGCAGTTTCCAGCAGTTTTATCACAGGTATGTTGTCCATCGTTAACTCTTATCAGTTTTGAAAGGGTAACTATTATTGATTTTGCTTTGATTACTTGAATTTTCCTCATCTACATAATGGAAGTGGTGAAGTTTTGGGGTTGCTTCAATAAGGAAGGCATAACACTATTCCAGCCCAGGAATAGAACTTTTAACTCATAATATTGGATTTGGGAGAAGGTGTTGGTACAAAATTCAAAAGAGAGTAATCGTGTATATTTTGAGATATAATGGTACAGTTACAACAAACACTGTTGAATCCTGGTCGTTCCAATTGTAAGGAACAACCAGTATGCAAATATGAAGGGAAAAATAGAGATGTAGACTTACCTGGTTTGACATTTACCTTATCAAGAAAAAGAATGAATAATTAGAATTAGGAGTACATAAGAAATGAAATAGAACTCTGACATCCAAATCCCTATGCATCCTTACGTGAGCACTGATGCTATCATGGGATCCATGTGTTTTTTGATTTAACACCCCCAATCTGATAAGGCCTTTCTCTTCTCTTTTTCCCGGTATGCTACCTCCGAGAATAAAACAAATGAACAGAAATCCAGCCGAATATCTTAAATATCCTTTGCCTATTGTCTCCTCATCTTCCTACTTATAAAGCAACATCTCATTTGATGTTTCCAATTTCCTGTAGAATCCCCGTGGTTGGCTTTCCTAGCCATATTAGTTCTCTTTTTTTCTTCTTTTTTCTATTATCTTCTTTGTTTGAAAAGAAGTTGGCTTGCTTCTTCTATGAGAATTTTTACCAATTATTCTTTTGTGCTTTGAAGCTCATCCTACTAGTGCTGCACGTCATGTTTTAAAAACTTTTAAAACTGGATCGGATCAACCTGTTCTTTGTTTTTGCGTTGCTTTGATTCTGTGTGTTCTATTAGTATGTTAGTGCACACACACACACAGATAAATGTGGCAGTTAACAATGAAAGGCCCCTAAATCTCGATGCTTGGCTCAGGCATATCTGATGTAGCTGAAGCTTTTCAAGCAGCAATTAAAGGGGCCACCCCAGAGTCTCAAGAGGCACTTCCACAGACATCAGCACAGGAAAAGGCCAATGCTTTCTCTGAACGTCTCCGTACTGATCAGACTACGGCAGTGGGCAAAATTCAGGAAGGCCTCCAATACCTGTCTTTCCTAGTTCTTTCAACCTCTATGCCTGCAGCTTGAATTGCCTATTTCAACTCCATGTTACGTTAGAATGTGTCGATAGTTTCATTTGTAAATACTCGTTTAATCGCAGAGGGTTCAGCTCACAGTACTTTTGATATCGAACCCAATCCTAACCTCCAACCCAGATTTAATGTTTTAATAAATGCTCTATAGTTGTGAATTACTGTTATTATCCTTTATGGGTTTTTGCAGCTATCGAGATAGTTGATGAAGAAGATATTAGGTCATTAGCTCCTGTGTCTGTCTACCTTCAAACTGAGCCTTTCACCGGAGAAATTTGTTCTGGAATTGTGCTTTATACATACCACTGTTAAGCACACGGATCTGAAGCTTTTTTTTTTTTTTTTGGATCACTTGGTTATGTGGTATTATGTTTGACCTACACTAATTGGATCATATAAGAAATTTTGGCTCTTTAGCTCCCGTTGGAATTGTGTTGTGGGGTACATGGAATTCTAGTCAAAGTTTAGGCTTAAAAAAGAGTTGGACTGGGCCTGGAGGAAGGATGGCTTTCCTACGCTGTCCAATTGATCTAAGCAAGTGTCAACTCTATGTTTCCCCTTTAAATGTCCGAGGAATCTTAACTTTGTTCCTTATAATGACACCTTTGCGGGTTATTTTGTCAAGATTTCACTTCACAACACAAAATGATCCTCTAAATTTCACTAATCTAGTCCAACTTGTTTGGATATTCACACATTCTTCAAAGTTCAAGGAGTATATCGCATTGAGATTTTATAGAGTTAATATGAAAAGGAAAAGTCCTAAGAAATCGAAAAAATTATCGAATATTGATGCACGGGGGTGGATTTTACCTACCATGATATAAAGGATGGGACTCATCCTATATAACTGTTCGACAATTCATTTCGTGAAAAGCCTTCAATTCTTTGACACGATCGGATGAGTTCGCGTTGAGCAAATTAAAATAGTTAGAAAAAGATACAAAATAAAATAATAGCAAGATATCTATAGAGTCGGCTGTCAAAAAAATAAATGAATAAATTGCAGTTTCAAATAAACCCCTAAAAAATAGAAATATATATATATATGTCCTATTTAATCTAAATGATAATAATTAATTGATTTGCATAAATAGGCTTCCCAAATTCTAGTTGCATATTTTAAAAAAGATAATGATACTTGTGCACGAAATTATATGATAGCTTTACACATCCTTATCGAAATTTCAACTAAAATAAAATAAAATAAAATCCTTTTCACAAAATTTAAAAAATAAAATAAAAAATAGGAGTGACAAAATTTGAGTGAAGACGAATATATAAACAATCCTCAATTACTTGTTTGACCTAGGTATTAAGCACTAAATTGGCCAATAAATATCCGTCCTTTGTGCACATTGAGCAAACATAGACACGAGAGAATCAAAAACAAAACAAAAACATGGCAAGGAGAAACAATCCTCCCGTATGTGTTGTAATTACCACATTTTTTCTATTTATAGTAAGTGAGATCGCCGCCGCAAGACCGCCGCCACCGAGGGTCCTCCAAAACGACCAACACTTCGTGCTGGTCCACGGAGGGTGCCTCGGCGCGTGGTCTTGGTTCCGGCTGGTGGAGCTGCTCCGGTCGTCCGGTCGCAACGTCACCGCCATCGACCTGAAGGCTTCCGGCATTGACCCGAGGCCGGTAAACGATATCAGGAGTTTGTCCGACTACTTCGGGCCCTTGATGCGCTTCATGGAGTCTCTCCCGGTTGGTAAACGGGTGATACTCGTCGGCCACAGCTTCGGCGGGTACGCCATTTCCAAGGCCATGGAAGTGTTCCCGGAAAAAATTGCGGTGGCTGTTTTCGCCTCCGCTGCGATGCCTGGCCCTAACTTGAACGCCTCGGTCATCAACCAGGAGGTGCATGCCAGTCATTATCTCTCTATGAGATATTATCAATATTTAATGATGTGTCTCTTGTTTGTAATCTCATTGTTTTTTTTTCAGGAATGTTTTTTCAGATACGTATTTATTTGACCAAAATCTCATACACGAAGAGTGTTGATTTTTTAAATCAGTTTTAAGGAAAAATAATAACTCTCTGAAATTTGTCTTCTTAACGGCTTTGAAGATAGGAAGGAGGTTAGTTCTGCTGGACAGCTACTATGAATACAGCAATGGCACAAACAACCTTCCCACTAGTTTCATTTGTGGGCCTCAATACATGGCAACCTTCTTCTATCAGCTTAGCCCAAGGGAGGTAAATTCTTGGATGCGTGTGTGTTTGATAGTGAATTTTTTACCATATTAGACTGGGCGTGGTGGTAAGTTCGAGTCTTGGGTCATGACGCCTCCAAGATGTGAATCTTGCCTACTGCATCAAGTCTGTGAATGTATAGCTCAAGCTTCCTAACTAGAGGCACTGGGCATTCTCCCCAAGTTGACGGTACTGGTAAGGTCCGAAGAATTGAGTTCGGATGAAGCCCTAGTTCATATATGTGTGTGTGTGAGTTTGTGTGTGTATTTCAACCATAAATGACGATGCAAATCAGTTTGATACTATATTAATTCTTAAAATATTGTTGCATGTATCTTATTAGGATTTGACACTAGCAACATTGCTGGTAAGGCCGCAACGCGTGTTCACCAATGACGACACGTCAAACGAGATGGTTTTAACGAATGGTAGGTATGGATCCGTCAAACGGGTTTTCATAATTTCTAGTCAAGACTTGTCCGTACCAGAGGACTTAGCACGGTGGATGATCATGCGAAACCCGACAGATCAGGTCAAAATCGTTATGAAATCTGATCACATGGTCATGATCTCCCAGCCCAAACAACTCTTCAATCATCTCCGGTTTATAGCTCACAAATATTCTTGATATTGCGATAAATGCTGATGTGTATGATTGTGGGCGACTGTCCAACATTTTCTTTCTAGCAATTTCATGTGTGCACCACTTTTCTCAAAGCTATATGTACCAAAAATAATCTATAGCAGTCAATCCCGCCCATCACATTTGGTAGGTGACATGTTTGCTAGCAACTGATATGGGTCGAGATTGTAAATCCTTTGTGTTGTGTTCGATATTTTCCTAAATTTGCAATAAATACGATATAATAGATAAGACCGTGGTTTGGAGTTGTTGAGACTTGTAGTGTTTTTTTTTTCTTTTTTTTGGTGGTAATTCGAGACTTGTAGCGTTGATTTCCCTTTAGTATTTTTCTAATGCAAAATATATACATTTCTTCAAGCATGCTCTCCTATCTATTCGAATTCAGGAAAAATAATTTAAAGCTGTTCATCTCAAAAATTTGATTTCCATTATCTGTTTATTGATTTGGAAAAAAAATTATTATTTATTTATATATCATATTTCTTACAAATGAGATCCTAGAAAGTAACCACTTCCGCACCAACGTTGCGGCCAACGGCTCGGTGGTATCTGTCATGGATACACACGGGTCGACGATAACTACTTGTAATAATGTAGCATTTACGTCCACTGCGCAATGCATTGAATAATTAAAATGATTACGTACATTGAATAAGTGATTACTTATAGGTCAAGACAATTCATGAATGATTGTAAATCTTATATTTCTAAACCTAACTTGTACAAAATGTTGGAAAAAATATACTTGATTTGAATAATTTATTTACACAAAATTTAAATTAAAGAAATAATATAAAATTCATACAACATTGATATTGCATATTATAAATTTGTTAACACATTATGAATATAAATTAAGTAAAAATAAATATAATAATAAGACAGAGTAAGAATATCCTGACTTATGAGTAGAGGTGTGGCACTCACTACTCTTAAGAAAATAGTCGCCAGCCTTCATGTAGGCTCTTGGTGGCGGTCACTTCTAGAGTGGTACAACAACCCCCATATCAAGATCTTCCTCCGTGAACACGAACAAAATAAGGAGAACCGGGTCTATCTAAAACCTTTAAATGCTCAAAGAAGATACTTTAGGAGGAGAAAGGATTCTTATTTTTCTACGTATCTCTCTGATTCTACCTTATATCCCAAAATCCTACCAAACCCACTTATATAGTGGCCTGACTTATGTAACTTCCAAGAGACAGTAATGAGCTAAATGAATGACCCATTAAGTAGAAAATAATTGGCCAATAAAAAACTGAAAATTAAACTCATTAATTATTTTGAATTTAAATTTTTTTTCCAATTAAAATTCCAACACAAAATACTTTCCTTTCATGGCATCTCGTCCGGTGGTGGAATTGGTGATAATGTTTTTTGGGGAATATCTTTTGAGACTATACATCTATTTCTACTTCTTTTTTCCATTGTTTAAACCATAATATATACTAGCCGCATTACACGTGCTCCATGCGTGTTCAACGGCTTTTCAATTAGGGTGGTGCCTTCTGATTGATGTAGTTTATGAAGAGAGTAAGAGGAACACATGTTATCCAAATTTATTTAAAACTCACAAAATTTTGAGACTATTTGAACATAACATATAAATAATATGCTGCATTTGCTACGTGTGCGCTAATGCTTATATAAATAAAGGAATGTTGAGTTCTAGAAATTAGGTTGGTCAAAGAAAATTAGGAAGAGTTGTAACAATATACGTTAGAGAACATGAGAAACTGCCTACAGATAGAATAAATGTATGTGTAATTAATGTATAAACAAATAACCCAATTTGCATATGAAAAGATGAAGGAAAAACTGGCAATACCTGTACCATAAATTTAGTCCCTGTTGTGGATGGATTCACAAATGATAAGGAACTGTGTTCAGAAGTTTGGTGTTGCAATGGTAGAATTGGCTTTGTGAGTCAAGGGACTAGAAGAAAAACAAAGAACGTAAGGGAAGACCAATTCCGAGGTGGTTATTCAGGGAAGTTGGGGAATCTCATTTTTATCCCAATAACTGACTCAATGTGGCAAGTACTGAGGGGTAAATTTGGAAAAATGAAAGAGCAGTTGATCCAATTAAGGAGCCACATTATTGTAGTAGAGATAAGGAATGATTCAAAGCTAATCCCAGCATCCAACTTTTGTTAAAAATTTATTGTTGTTCCTTTTACGCTTTGAGTGGCACTTAAATATAATAACAAATATTACACAAATAATACGTACAATTTTCCCCTGATTTTGAGGTTCGACGTGTTCATTCACGTTCATTCCATTCAAAGTAGGGTCTCAGTACGTGGGCCGTCCACCTCAAGCTCTTACCCATCTGAAGTATGTGCTTCACTGTTAGACATATAATCGAACTGAGTTATTTATCCTCCATTATTTCTCACTCGTTATTTTTCATATTTCGTCTGAGGTTTTATCGCAGACAAACGAGTTGCATACCTCAAGAATGTTGTTAGCAGCTGCGTTTGCAACACTTTCACTTATGATTACTGTCTTTTGTCCTACTGTATTCAAACATAATAATGTTACGTTTCGAGAAATTTGACTAAATGTGCCAAACAGAAAAAATGTCACATTCCAGCGTTTGGTTTTAGGTAATGTGATGTCGGCTAGAAATGTAAGATTCCATAAACTAAATAATACCTTTAGTTATTCCTAAACTATATCTACTTTTATTACAATTATTACAAAGCCACAATTTTAGTTGGACGTTTCTTTACTTTTCAAACCTAGCCTAAAATTTATGATAAATGAGATGAATGCCATATACTTCCACAAATATCTTCGCTATATCCTATAATTTCTCCTATAATTTTCTCATTTCATTCATTATTTCTCTCCGCTCATCCCTCAATTTTTATAATGCCTTTTTTCTTTTTTCTATAACATTTCCATTTTTTCTTCTTCCATAAATATTATCCCTTTTCTTAAGGACTTATTTTACTCTATTTTTTGTCTTTCAAATCTTTGTTACTCCTTTATTGAGAGTCGTGTACGGCATGTATTATTAATATAGTAGTTGAGTAGACAAATAGTTCGTATTGTGTAGGCTTCATCTGAATTCCCTTTCACCTATGTATAATTTATGTTTGTATTTGGTTCAAATCCTGCTTACGAGGTTACTTGTTAATTTTAAATTAATTCTAGGTCAAAATAATAATTCCTAAAATCTATCTTCTTGATCGTTTTGAATATAAGTTGCAGGCGAATCAAACAAAAGTTATGGATCGATATTGATAGGCCAAAATTATTTAATAGGCAGGTCGGATTATATTATAAGAGGGTCGGTGGGTTATGAGTTTACAATATTGGTACAATTTTGAGGGAAAAAAAGAAATTTAAACCCGAAAAAGATGTTAAAATACTCACTAGAATGATGGCTGAATGAAAAGAGTTTGTTTTAGGTTAACAAAAAATAGATCAAAATTATATTATGAGCCAAATAAAATTAAGTAATCTTATGAACAAGTTGAACCAACCAATTGAGATCTCCGGTCCTAATTTTGAATATCTCAAGGAGGTTAATCGCGACGGACAGCATCTATGAATACGACAACGGCTCAAACAAATTTATCTCACTCGTGTCCCAAAATTTCAGGATCCTTAATCAATAAAAATCTGCAGATTGTCATACGGTTCGATGTCGGAGTACTTTAGGCCCCTGACGGGATCAGGTGACCGTCGAAGTCCATGGAGCGAGGAGAAGATTGCGGCGGCTGTTTTTGGAATTGTCCACTTGAGTGTCTGTTTTAACTAATAAATTCCTTTTCTCAGATACTTGCCGGCTTTTAACTTTGGGAAAATTTCTGGAGCGGGGTCAGGTGTTGCACTTTAAACCCTGAACTTAAAATGTAGCTTAAACAAACCTTAAAAATACTATAATGTTTTCATGAAAAAAAAAAAACAAGCATTATAACATTTTAATCAAACTAACATTCTCGGGGTCTCAATTTCTATGTTAAGAATTAAAGTTTAGTTTACTCACTTATTTTTTAAATGCCAATGCGTGTGATTGTGGGCAACTATCAAACTTTCCCCGCACTCTCTTTCTAGCATTTTCATGTGTGCACTACTTTTCTCAAATCTATGTATATATATATATATAAAATCGACACTACAAGTCTCAACGACTCCAAACTACAATCTTTAGGAATAAAGGGAATACAATATATCATATTTATTGTAAATTTGGGAAAATATTGGGAGAGTTTGGAGAACACAACAGAACGGGATTTACAATCTTGATCCATGTCACTGGCTACATACTTAAATCTTATAAATCATTAAACTCAATGTTTTTCTCCCTTGATGAGCTTTCACGGCGTCTCTTCTGGCGTTGGAGCCGGTGACACTCGTCGGCCGGCCACCACGATTACCATGGAAATGTCCCCGGGAAAAAAATAAAAAAATAAAAAAAAATCCAACGTCATCACACGAGGTCTACATCATGACTGTGTTCTCGAGGAAAAAATCACCGTGGGGGTTTCGTTCACTAAATTGATGCCCAGTCCTAATCTCAACGTGTCTGTCATCGGCCGTGAGTTGCACGTTTGTTCATAATCTCAATGTCTTTCGGGGAATATCCTTTTGAGACTTTGCATTTTCTTCCATTTTTATTTTTCCTCGTTCTTTAAAGATAAAAAAAAAATGTTTATATACCAGTCTCGTTCAAGGAATGATTCAAAGCCTAATGCTAGCATCCTACTTTTGTTAAAAATTTCATTCCTTGTTCCTTTTACGGTTTAAGTGGCAACTAAATATTATTACAAATATTACATAAAATTCATTTTGTTTTTGTTGATATATACAATGTGTTGAGGATATTTTATATCCTAATATATATATACATATATGCTATGCAGATATGGGTTAAGTCGAACTAGCCTTATGGATTAAAACTTATTAACCTAAAAATTCTCAATATATTGTATATATACTAGTTGGAGGTATGACTTAAGTGTTCCAAACTCGATACCTAAGATGTAGTGGTTAAGTACCTTACTTAAACCCTAATGCAATGTTCCCTTAATATTTAATATTATATTAAATATCATGCTCAACTGTTCCCTTTGCCCATCTCAACCAAATAATATTATCCCTTTTTCTTGGCTTTGCCTTATTTTACTTGTTTCCTTTTGTCTTCCAAATCTTTGTTGCTCCACGGCTTGTATTTTTAGTGTACTCTTTGAGTAAACAACTAATTTGTATTGTGCACGCGTCATCCGAATTCCCTTTCACCTATATATATATATATATTTTATTCATGTACTTGAAATTGTCGACCCAAGTTTTAAAGATATCAGGGGTGCTAGTTATGGTTGACTGCATCTGTTCAACTAATTTTCAGAGGATTCGAATCACTTGAATTATTTAAAGGGTCGTAAATTTGTAAAATTTGATAATTCTAATTACTCATTGTAAGAAAAAAAAATAGATTAAAAGTTGAGAAAATAAATGGATGAGATTTTTCAAATTCAAAAATTTATGATTTTTTTAAATTCAGATGATTGATATTCATTTTTGGAATTCTTCCCAAATAAAAATCTGCAGACTGTCACACGATAACGTTTTTGTTTGATGTCGGATTTATTCTCAAAATACTTATGTCATGAGAGTTAGACAGCCAATTGAGTTCCTCTGCAATTAGTTGCGAGAAATGCACTCTTTAGCCTGCAAATAGTCATCATGTGTGTATATAAAAAGATTCTGACCATTTATTGAGACTGCTAAATACAATTTTGACCATCGGCTTAAGCTTTCGGGAATGGGTCCTTCGAATTGAGAGGACAGTCTATTAAAAGGACCATGTCAAATATTATCAAACCGTATTAATACTTTAATGGGCCCTTTAAATCTTGTTGGGCCTTGTCTAGCCCAGCCCAGCCTGGATGCTTATTCCCATTAAATAATTATATATTTTAGCAAATATATAAACCTCCAAAATTTAGCGAATACTTAAAATATTTTAGCAAATACATTTATGGTAGGTTGGGTTAGGGTTCGAGAATCCAGCCCAAGATCAGGGATGGGCCACGGCCAATCCTACGCCAAGCCCATGCTGACCTTTACTCACAATAATATCATACAGATGAGTAAATAATAGGTACATCCTTCACATGAAAGTGGCCACATATTTAAATTTATGTGATCTTTAACTATTGTTTAACTAAAACTCCCTTAATAAGGAACTACACAGAATTCAACACATCAGTTTTTAATGTGAACGATGTATGAAGAGTGTATGTGTAGTATTATTCTTTTTATCCTATCTTGAATATTCGTCACGTTTGAGATTCTAAAGGAAAATGAAGAAGCAACACCTTGCTACTGATGGACGCAATTTAAAAGACGAGAATCTGTAGTGGACAGCTCCAACACATATGGCAGCGGCCCAAACAAGCCCCCTGCAGCTCTCGTCTTCGGCCCATTAGATTTAGCCGCGCATGTGTAAACTCAGCCCAATAGATAATTAGTCATTGAATAATAGGAACTAGACAATGGGGGATTTAATAGTCTTATAACCATATTTACTCAAATTGTGATTAGGATTAGATGCTAACTAGCGACCATGCTAGTGATGTCGTTCCACATATTTACGAATGCTAACACAGCGAAAGAATCAACAATATCTAATTAAAATTATATAACGATCCATCATGTTGAAATCGTTATTGAAGAAGACTGGTTGAACTGGTATGATTCTCGCACGGTCATGATCTCTAAATCTATAGAGCTTTGTCAAGGCCTTGTTGACAAATATTCTTGATTTTCTTTTTCCAACCAAAAGGTTTTCCGCAAACTGAGGGCCTATGATATTGTCTTTCTCTTGGTGGTTGGGTAGGGTTTGGAGTTTCTGTTCCTTAACTGCTACTCTGAAGGTGTAATAATTACTGGTGAGACCTAAGTGGGCGAGAGTCGACTCTTTTTCTTCTTTTTTTGATTAAAGAGTGAGTTTATGGGAAAAAAAAATCTCAAAATAATAAAGAAAAAAATTACCAAACTAGGCGTATAATTTGTTGTTTTCTCAAAATAAGTATTTTCTCATTTGCACATTTGTGTAATGAGTGGCGTACTTTTTTCCATTGAGAGTCACCTGTTTCGCAAATGCTTGACTCTGTTTATAATTTCATGTTCACGCATTTGCAAAATGCGTGACTATTTATTTACTTTTTTGGTCATGCATTTCACAAATATGTGACCACCTTTCAACTTAAAACCCTAATCCCCTTCTCTTCTTCCCCCATGCTGCATCTCCTTCTAGTTTCTTCATCTCCACCGCATCAAATTTAGTTACCATGTTAGATCTCACCCAACGATCCTAACCTTGCGTCAAATTCAATTACCTCCAATTTGTCTCATTTAACAATCCTAACCTAACACCAAATTTAGCTACCTTAAATGTGTTTAACCTAGTAATTCTAACCTAACACCAAATTTAGTTATCTCTAACATGTCTCACCGAACAGTACTAGCTTAACATCAAATTTAACTGCCCCCAATATGCCTCACTTAATACTCCTAATCTAACGAACATAAACCATTAAAGGCCCGCTTGGTTTGTGTAATCTGGTCAGAATCTGCTCAAAAATGATAGATTCCAATGTTTGGTATGACTCTGGAATGTAAGATTTCTGGAATGTCACATTCCTAAAATCTCAAATTCTTGAAAAGGGAGGGGTTAAAATTCCTTAGTTGAGAGGTAAGAATATGAGATTTCGAGTAGGTCAAATTATACACATGAAGTAGAATCCCGAAACTACCCTTAAAATGAATAGATTGACAAAATTATCATTTAAGTACATAGCCCATATAACTTAAAGTGATATTAATAATTATTATAATATTAATAATAATGATAATAATAACAATACTTGTAGTAAATAAATATATTATTGATAATAAAGGGTTAATAATACTATTTTTATAAATTTATTATTATACTATATGAATTTTATTTTTAATTAGTAAATGTTTGAATTAAATTATTCATCCCTTGAAATTAAAAAATAGGCAAAAGTTTATTTTAGTTTTAAATTTAAAATAAATATTTTTTTATCATAGAAATAATTTGCTATATTTTACGTTATGAATATTATACTTTTTATAAAGGGGTAGTAATGGAAAACTCTAACATTTCTTGAATCTACTTATTTTTACTAAACATAATAATGTCATATTTTAAGAAATTCGACTAAGTATACCAAACAGAAGAATGTCGCATTCCAAGCATTATATTTTCAGACATCATATTTTGATAAATATGATATCGAGTGAAAATATGAGATTTAGCAGACCATATGGACTCAAAAAGTTTGATTAAGGATATGAATGAAATAACATATCAGGGAAAAATAGAATTACACGTCCTTATCAAAATTTTAACTAAATAAAAAGAATCGGCGTTACAATTTATGAGTAAGGAGAAAATTACAAAACTCCTGAGATTATTTGTTTGACCTAAGATAATATGCACCAAGTTCGCCTTCTTTCAGAAAAAGAATAAATAAAATCATAATAAGATTAAAAAAAAAATTAAAAAAAAAGCACTAAGTTCGCCAATAAATAAGCATCCTCCGTGCACATGGAGGAAACAAAGACGAGAGAGAACCAAAAACCAAAAACATGGAAAGGAGAAACCACCCTTTGGTATTTGCTTTAATGACCACATTTTTTCTATTAATACTAAATGAGACCGCTGCCACAGGACCACCGTCTCCGCCCCCGAGGACTCTCCAGAACGACCAGCACTTCTTGCTAACCCATTGAGCGTGCCACAGCGCGTGGTGTTGGTTCCAGCTGGTGGAGCTGCTTCGGTCGTCCGGTCGCCACGTCACCGTCATCGACTTGACCGCCTCTGGCAGAGACCCGACCCCGGTTGACGATATCCGGAGCTTATCCGACTACTTCCAGCCCTTGATGCGCTTCAAGTCGTCTCTCCCCGGCGAGAAATGGGTGATACTCGTGAGCCACAGCCTCGGAGGGTTAGCGATTTCTAAGGCCATGGAAGTGTTCCAGGAAAAAATTGCGGTGGCTATTTTCGCCTCCGCCTTCATGCCCGGCCCTAACTTAAACGCCTCGGTCGTCAACTAGGAGGTGGATGCTCAGTTACAACCATATCGGAAATATTATCAATATTTAATGATATATCATATATGATAACATTTCTTTCTAGTAATCTTCGAATTGTTCAGAAATGTCTTTTTGAGATATTTGTTGGATTCAAATCCCATGCGTGAGGGCTGACTTTAAACCAGTTTTGAGGAAAAATAATAATCTCAGAAATCATTTTGAAGACAAGGAGCTCACTCCCGTTGGACAGTTACCATGCAGACGGCAACGGCACAAACAAACCACCCGCACTAAGAACTGATTTCACGTAGAACTCACCTACGTTGGACTGAGCGAATAGAAGTAGGTTGCTTGGCACTAAGGGTTGCATGTCTAGTGCTCCAATTTGTGGTTCTGAATAAAAGTATGCGCGTGCTCATAATTATCGTATGAGTAGTTTTACGAGTCGCAGCCAAAGCTTTCTTCTGGCTGGGGTGCAGCAATGTTTGGCCTAACAAATAGTTGACCATAGTAGCTAAGTGGATCCACATTTGAGATTGGAATTGCCTCGGTCTAAATATAAATATGTCAAGTATGAAGGCAAGGATAGTTAGGTCAACATAAGATGTAGCTCAATACACTGTGATCCTAGATCAGGGTCGCTATGAGATGACATCGAAACAAAAGGTGAAACTTGTAGAGCCTCGGATCAACCGACATCAAAAGATATAACTGCTCCATTAGAGATTAGAGCATTGTGTTGGGTTGCACTAGAAGTATGTATGATGTGCCCCCTCAATAATTGCAATCAATTTGTGGCTCTTCTATAATTTGACCATCCTAGTAGAATATAATGAAAATATGAGGTGATGACATTGTGAAAATTGAAATAAAAGCTCTAAGAAATGGAAAATTTTGTCTAGAAATTGGATGAGAGTTGACATAGCAAATTTGCCGAGCTTTATGAGAGTTGAGTTGCGGTGGTAAAAAGAATGACAAAATGGTGGCAATTTATGAGAGTTGCTGGGGTCGAATTGAAAGTAAGTCACATAATTGAAAAATACAAGACTAACATTTATAGTTGCATAACTAACATTTAAAGGTTATAACTAACTTTAAAAAATTAGTCATACAATCGCTAATTGAATGACTAAAATTTATTTAGAAAAAATTAATCCATAATTTGAAATTTATTTTCCTATATTATTTTGGGATTTTCCCGAGGTTTCTAATCTTAGAAAGGTAGGATGGTGTTTCGAACACGCTTCCATATTTCCGTCTTTCCCACTTTCTCACGCTCCCCTCTCTCTTCCTTCTGTCACTTTGTATAGTCTTAACGCGTGTTAGTTTTTAATTTTTAAATTTTATAATCTTTTAATTTTATAATTAAACCATGTTATATCATTCAGATCTTTAATTAAATTTTTAGATCATATGACTTTAAATCTAAATGGTTCATATATTGTTAGACTTGTCATTCTTTTTTTTTCTTTTTTTTTTTCGATCCACAAAGAATATTTTTATATATCATTTAGACTATTGATTTTTTTATTCTAAAATTCATAGCTACTTATATGTGAAATATTATGACCTTTTTTGATATAAAAATATTATGGGTATACGTTTTTATTTATATAATAGCACATGACTCCCTTATAATTTTAATCCACTTGCAAAATTTGACACTATTAATGAAATCAATGAAATTATTATCATACTTGCATATAAGTCTCATTATTAAGAGTTAAATGTCTAGTTATGGAGTTAGAATTTCAGTCAAGTTCATTTTAGGATATACAGAAGATGAAGTTCGTTAATGGTGTCGAATTTTTTGAAGGTTCATTGGTGTTGTTTCAAATAAAAAAAATGTTATCATAATTTTTTAATAAAATAAAATGAAAATATTGCCCATAAAAGTACTTATAAATTTTGGAACAAGAATTAATTGTCTAAAAGATGCCTAAAAACAGTCAATATAAACCGTAAATGAAAGAGAAAAAGAAAAACAAGTCTAACCATTTATAGACTACTCAAGACTTTATAGTTAATCAAAGGTATGGATGAAAAAACATAATTCAAGAGAAAAAATAAAATTTTTAAAAATATTAACACGTGTCAAGACTGTAGAATGTGATAGAAGGAAGAGAGAGGGGAGCGTGAGACGGTGGAAAATGTGAAAGTGTGACAGCAACCTTTTCCTACTCTTTTAAGTTGAGAGACATCTGTGCTGTCAAATAAAAGAGCAAGAAACCTCATATATATATATATATATATATATATATATATATATATATCCTTTTAATTTAAATAATAGTGATAATATTGATTTGTACAAATAGGCTGACTAATGGTGGTTACATATTTTAACGGGCAATCGTATTTATAATAGCTTTACACATCCTTATCAAAATTTCAACTAAATAAAAAAAGTCTGCGGTGTGATAAAATATGAGTAAGGAGATATGCACAAGCAATCCTGAGATTACTTGTTTGACCTAAGATAGTAAGAACTAAGTTGGCCAATATGTGACCATCCTTCATGCACATGGAGCAAACGAATACGAGAGAGAACCAAAAAAAACCCAAGAACATGGGAAGAAGAAACAACCATTTAGTATTTGCTTTGGTTACCACATTTTTCCTATTAATACTAAATGAGACCGCCGCCGCAAGCCCGCCGCCTCGGCCACCAAGGGTTCTCCAAAACGAACAGCACTTCGTGCTGATCCATGGAGCGTGCCACGGCGCGTGGTGTTGGTTCCGGCTGGTGGAGCTGCTTCGGTCGTCCGGTTGCAACGTCACCGCCATCGACTTGACCGCCTCCGGCATAGACCCGACACCGGTTGATGATATCCGGAGTCTGTCGGACTACTTCCGGCCCTTGATGAGTTTCATGTCGTCTCTCCCAGCGGGGAAACGGGTGATACTCGTCGCCCACAGCCTCGGAGGGTTAGCGATTTCTAAGGCCATGGAAGAGTTCCCGGAAAAAATTGCGGCGGCTATTTTCGCCTCCGCCTTCATGCCTGGCCCTAACTTGAGTGCCTCGGTCGTCTACCAGGAGGTGAATGCTCAGTTATAACTCGTAAATATTATTAATATCTGATGACATTTCTAGTATTCTTTTAATTTTTGGGGAAATATTTTTTGAGGTATTTATTGGACTCAAATCCCATGCATGAGCAGCGTTGATTTTCAAACCCATTTTAAGGAAAACTAATAATCCCTAAAATCCGTTTGCTTTTGCGTTTTGAAGGTGCTAAGCAGGTTAGTTCCGTTGGACAGCCACTTCGAATACGGAAATGGCACAAACAACCTTCCCACAGGTTTTGTTTGTGGGCCTCAATACTTGGCAACCTTCTTATATCAGCTCAGCCCAAGGGAGGTGAATTCTTCGTGAAATCAACCCTCTGTGTGGTGTTTATTTGGTTTTCTTTTTTTTCCCACTTGTTTGGCACTAAGGGGCTCCATGTCTATAATACGAAAAGCAGAATGCGTATGTATTCACTAATAAAATTTTGTTATCATGGATTAAGTGTAGTGGGGTCTTGGGTTATAACGTCTTGAAGGTTTTGAATCCTGCATCAAATTTGTGATTTTTACCTTAAACATTTTATTATGACATTCTTCTTGAGTTGATGCAGCCAACAAGATTCGAAGGATTGAGTAGGTCTCGAGTCTTGAATCATCAAAACAACATGCACACACATAAATTTCAACCACAAATAATAATATAGAGCCTATTGGTTGTGATATAATTTGACAATGATTATGATTTGACAATGGATTAACTTTCAGAATATTATGGTCGTGTATGTTATCAGGATTTCACACTAGCAACCCTGTTGGTGAGGACGCAACGCTTATTCACCAACGAAGAACTAGCCAATGAGATGATTTTATCGAATGCTAAGTATGGATCCGTTAAACGGGTTTTCATAATTTTGAGCCAAGATTTAACCATATCAAAGGATCTAGCACGGTGGATGATCAAGCGAAATCCACCGGATCAAGTGAAGACTGTCGTGAAATCTGATCACATGGTTATGATATCCCAACCAAAACAATTATTCGATCATCTCCGACTTATCGCTCGCGAATATTCTTGATATCGCTATAAATGCTAGTATATGGATGGTTGTGGGTGACCATCAAACTTAATCGACACTCTTTTCCTCCCAATTTCATGCATATATCATAAATAAACCCATAGCAATCAATTCCATTCATGTTATAAGAGTGGAAGATTTGGTTGTTGTTGTAATATTGCGATAAATGCTGGTATATGTATGGTTGTGGAAAATTCGGTTTTCGATATGTTGTAATATTGAGATAAAAACTTTCATATGGGTGGCTGTGGGTGACCTTTCAGTTTCGTGTGTGGCCATATGTATCGTAAACAAACCTTTAGCAATTAATCCCACTCATGCTAGTAGAGTGGAAAATTTGGTTTTAGATATGTTGTCAAGATTGGGTGTAGTCCAACCCTCAAAATGAAAAATAATGTTATTCCTATTCCTATGCTCTGGTTGTGTTGTATTCTTCAAGCTTTGCATATAATTTCTCAAATTCACAGTACATATGATAAATAGTATATTTTCTTTTATTCCAAATGGCTGTGGTGGAGCGTCAATCGAGAACATAGTGAATTTATGAATTTATTTTATTTTATTTTATTTTTAATTTCTCTGTCTTCTTTTTTTGTAAGGAATGATTAGGATTGTTTAATTTCATAAATCCAAACCTTTCCGAATTCCAAAGATCCAAATCTAAATTTCCATCCTAGATCCTTTCGGGCTAATGTGGCACTTAAAATATTAATACCAATATTGTACACAAAAGTAATTTTGTTTTGTTAACATGTACAATGTTCCACCGATTTTAATTTAAAGTAGGGTTTAATTACCTTCACTTATAATTACACACACAAATACCTTCACTTATAATTACCGCCTTGTTATGTCCTATTTCCTTCATTCTTTGTTCTGCTAAAAAAAATAGATATCACTCTTATTTAATTGGAATTTGTATTTTTGTTCGTTTTTCTCCTCATTCTTTTCCGTAAGGCCATTGACAAAAGTTTGGCGGTGGCCAATGTGATAAAGAAATAATAAAATATTATGATAAATGAAATGAAGGTCATATACTTTCACAAAGCACTACCTCCTACGACTTTCAAAAAAATTCTAATTATATATTTTCTATCCATCTTTCATATCGAAAGGATGACGTGATAAAATTTATGTATTTCTTTTTAAACGATATATTCGTTAAATGACAATATCAAATCATACAAATTTTTTCACATTGCCACTTTTAATGTGAAGACCATTATTTCTCTCCTTACCCTTAGTGCCTCGTTTTGGCAAAGAGTGTCATTGATGCGACGATTTCTTGCTGGACTTATCATCCGATTGGCCCATAAAATTATTAATGAGCTTGATCCTCTTGTATTTTCAATGAGTTTGTAAAACTTGACACTATTAACGAAATCGATGAAATGATTATCTTACTCGCATATAACTCTAATTATTAAGAGCAAATTGTCTAATTATCGAGTTAGAATTTGAATTTAGTCCATTTTATGATGCACAAAAGATGAAGTAAATAATAAGAGTTATGCAAGTAAGATAATCATTCCATGGATTTCATTTATGATATCAAAAAGTTCATTGGTGTTGTATCAAATAAAAAGATGTTCATATAATTTTTTTAATAAAATATAATCATAATATTTCCCATAAAAATACACATAAATTTTGGAACAAGAATCAATTATCTAAAAAATGTCTGAAAACATCCAGACATCAAACAGCTCAATGGTGCTGCACCAAATAAAAAGATGATATTTTTAATTTGTTCAAATAGGTTGCCTAATGGTGGTTACATATTCGAACAGACAATGGTATTGAGCATGGTTATAAGACCCGGCCCGGCCCGGCCCGGCGAGTCGACCCGGTGACCCGCAGATTCGAGCCCTAACCTGGTTCGGGTTGCTAATTAACCTAAAATGTACATTGACCCGGTCAAATCCGTTTGACCCAACGGGTTGACCCGTGATCCGGGTATCAACCCGAACAAAACCCGATCCTTATAAAATAGGCCAAAAATCATCAAAAGGTGTTGTACCAAATAAAAAGATGATATTTTTAATTTGTTCAAATAGGTTGCCTAATGGTGGTTACATATTCGAACAGACAATGGTATTGAGCATGGTTATAAGACCTGGCCCGCCCCAGCGGGTCGACCCGGTGACCCGCCGATCCGGGCCCTAACCCGGTTCGGGTTGCTAATTAACCAGAAATGTACATTGACCCGGTCAAATCCGTTTGACCCAACAGGTGCTCGGCCTGGCGGGTCGACCCGGTGACCCGCCAATCCGGGCTCTAACCCGGTTCTGGTTGCTAATTAACCCGAAATGTACATTGACCCGATCAAATCCGTTTGACCCAACGGGTTGACCTGTGATCCGGGTGTCAACCCGAACAAAACCCAGTCCTTATAAAATAGGCCAAAAATCATCAAAAGCATATTTGGTGAGTTTTGAACCCATTCACTTTCATGAAAATCCAACACCAATGGAGCTAATGGGAATTTATGAAAACTTATTAAAATAAGTTTACTTATAATCTTATATTCAACTAATCAAGATAATTACTTTAAAATATGTTATAAATGAAGAATATTTAATTAAAATAATAGTCAATAGATAATAAATTTATTTATATATATATATATATAATTTTAATATACATTATAAAATAAGTATAATAACATACATTAAACTAAGAAAAATAGTATTTTATTTTTCTTATCTTAGAAAATAATAAATCATCAAGTTTAAGAAATATTTATCATATCATTTTTTTAATGACTAAAATAATCTTGTCATTGAAATATAACTATAATTCCATAGTATTTTGAAAATATCTCTCACGTTATATTAGAATTTTATTTTTAATAAATTTATTTATCAATTTGATTTTGTCAAATTCAATTAATCCAAGAAATTTAGAAATATAATAACGAAATAATTTATCTTGTCAATGTTATTATTATTTTGCAAAGCAATTTGAAAAACTTAATAAAAATAGAAAGTTTTGCTATTTAAGTGATAAATCTATTTTAATAAGTTTTACTATTTTGTTGATTATTTTATATAAATTCTCTTTAAAAATATGTACAATTATAATTATTATAATTTATAATATAAATGTCATTGATTCGACGGTTCAACCGATGATCCGGTGACCCGGCCTCTTGACCGGATCGATACCCGAGTCGGATATGATAACTATGGTATTGAGCATAGCTTTAGACATCCTTATCAAAATTTGCACAAAATGAAAAAGTTCGGTGCGGCAAAATATGAATAAGGAGAAATTAACAAAAAATCCTGAGACTTCTTTTTTGTCGGGAGTTATAAACCACTAGATTGGCCAACAAATAGCCATCCTCCTTGCACGAGAGGGAACTGAAAAACCGAAAACATGGAAAGGAGAAACAAGCCTTTGGTATTTGTTTCAATTGCCACATTTTTTCTGTTAATACTAAATAAGACCGCCGCCGTAGGACCACCGCCTCCGCCACCGAGGATTCTCCAAAACGACCAGCACTTCGTGCTGATCCATGGAGCGTGCCACGGTGCGTGGTGTTGGTTCCGGCTGGTGGAGCTGCTTCGGTCGTCCGGTCGCAACGTCACCACCATCGACTTGACCGCCTCCGGCATAGACCCGACACCGGTTGATGATGTCCGGAGTTTGTCGGACTACTTCCGGCCCTTGATCCGCTTCATGTCGCCTCTCCCCGCGGGGAAACGAGTGATACTCGTCGGCCACAGCTACGGAGGGTTTGCGATTTCTAAGGCCATGGAACTGTTCCCGGAAAAAATTGCTGTGGCAATTTTCGCCTCCGCCTTAATGCCCGGCCCTAACTTGAGCGCCTCAGTCGTCTTCGAGGAGGTGGATGCTCAGTTATAACCATATGGGAATAATATTTAGTAATCTTTTAATTTTGAGGAAATATTTTTTGAGATATTTATTGGACTCAAGACCCATGCATGAGTAGTGCTGATTTTTAAACCAATTTTAAGGAAAACTAATAATCCCTCAAATCTGTTTGTTTTTGCGTTTCGTAGGTGCAAAGGAGGTTAGTTTTGTTGGACAGCTACTACGAATACGCCAATGGCACAAACAACCTTCCAACAGGCTTTGTTTTTGGGCCCCAACACTTGGCAACCTTTTTATATCAGCTCTGCCCAAGGGAGGTAAATTGTTCGTGAAATCAGCACTTTGTGTGGCGTTTGTTTTTTTATTTTTATTTTTTTACTTGTTCGGCACTAAGAAGCTTCATGTCTACAATGACACAAAAAATTTATGCCTTTTTCAATCATAAATAACAAAATAAAGCCTATTGATTGTGATATAATTTGACAATGTTTATGATTGGGCAGTGGATTGACTCTCCAACATTATGGTCATGTTTCTTATCAGGATTTCATACTAGCAACTCCGTTAGTGAGGAAACTACGCCTTTTCACCAATGAAGATCTGTCCAACGAGATGATTTTATCAAACGTTAAGTATGGATCCGTTAAACGGGTTTTTCTAATTTTGAGCCAAGACTTAATCATATCAAAGGATGTAGCGAGGTGGATGATCAAGCGAAATCCACCGGATCAAGTGAAGACAGTCATGAAATCTGATCGCATGGTTATGATGTCCCAACCAAAACAATTCTTCGATCATCTCCAACTTATCGCTCACGAATATTCTTGATATTACTATGTAAGGATGGTTGTGATTGACCATCAAACTCAAGACTCTTTCTCTCCCAGTTATTTCATGTATGGACCACATGTATCATAAATAGAACCATCGCAATCAATTCCCCTCATATTAGTAGAGTGGAAGATTTGGTTGTTGATAAGTTGCCAAGATTGGATGCAATCCTTCCCACAAAAATGATAAATAACGTTATTCCTAGTGTTGTATTCTCCAAACTCTGCATGTAATTTCTTAAATTCACAATAGATATGATAAATAATGTATTTGCCTTTATTCATAATGATTGTGGTGGAGTGTCGATCTGCCATACCGATTTTTGAGGAGATAAATCTATTCATTCCTAAAAAGGTGGCGGAGATAAATCTATTTGTTCCTAAAAAAGTGATGCCGAACAAATTCCACCACTCACATGGGATAAGTGGAATCCACTTATATATGTTGAGTTCGCCTCCACATGTGAATGGTGAGATTTGTTTGGGATTCACTTTTTCAGGAAGAGTAGTATTACCCTTTTTGACGTAAAAGAAATAATGCAGACAAGTTTACTAATCTCAACATTTCGATCATCACTTCTGAGTTGGACTCTTGGACGTAGTTTCAGTGATTTTTCAAAAATAATTTTGGAGACTTTATTTTTTCCACTCCTTAATAGATAATATGTGTGTGTATATATATATATAACACACACACACACAAGTCCCATTCAAGGACTTACTCAAAGTCATACAAATTTATGCAGTTCTTTTTCCAAGACTTTTTCATGAAATAAGAATACAATAGCACACAAATTTTTAAAGAATTTCAAGGACTTTTGTTGTGAATGCTACTATTTCTCTCCTTACCCAAAATATTTATAATGTCTTATTTTGGGAAGAGACTCATCGATTCGACAATTTCCTGCTGGACACTTGCTCATCATTTCATTAGCTCACAAAATTTCATTTTTAAAAAATTTTTTAACCGTACAGATTAAAAGATCTTATGGAATGAAAGAAAAAACTAGTGAATTTTTGTACAATTTTGATGAAGTTTAGAGGTTTCATCTAAATTATTGTAAAACTCACATCTTTATGATTTTTTCATACAAATGAAAGTATCATTTTTCATTTGTGAGGGCATCTTCCGAATTCCTTTTCACCTATATAAAATTTATTTATTGACTCAAATCCGATGGGCGAGGTTACCTGTTGATTTCAAATTAATTCTGAGGAAAAATAATAATCCCTAAAAATTTGTCTTTTTGATGGTTTGAAATAGAAGTAGTAATTAAACATGTTAGACGGTTATAAATGGTTCAAACGGGAATTCTAGGTCAATACGAGCACGTCTAAATTATTTTATAGGTAGATCAAATTATATTATAGGTGAATTTTAAATGTATTGATAAGCCAACAATTCCAATTGTTAGTATAACTTTCGAAAAAATAATTAGTTTTGAACCTAAAAAAATTTAGAGCCCTAATTAAAAATGATAACCGAACAAAATCAAGTTCTCTTGAATGCAGCAAGTCACTAATAAAATTGACTATCCTAATTTTAAAAATAACACGGACACTAATTATGGAACACTTTCAGCTAGTGTTACCCTTTGGCCTCAATTTGTTGGGATCCTTCCTCTATAAAAAAAAAATATAATAATAATAATAATAATAACGGATTATCGTATAATTTGATAATATTTTTGTTTGCTATTGGATTATTTCTCAAAATAGTTATCTCGCGTACTTGGTTAGGACTTGACGTTAGGAGCCATGTTGGTGGGACCACAATAATTCATAGAGACACGTCATGGACCACATAGCCGCACAATTATGCTTGATACTTATGATAAGGGTGGCTGTGGGATTGCCAGCTAGAAGTGTTGTCATATATACCAAAAATAATACGTTCTTATATTTATTAGTTCTATTATCATCAGTTTTAGTGGATTATTGCTTTACTTTGTAAAATAAATTTATAAATAATAAAATATTTGTATTTAATAAATAAGAATATTATATATTTTTATATTATAGAGAGATTATTGTCAATCTAAGAAATTCTTATAATTTTTATAATCTTACAAATAATAAAATTGAAATGATTTGATTTGGATTAAATTTTAAACATTTAATTTAAATCTTAAATCAATTGAAATGAAATCAATTCAATTTAATATTGATTTGATTCAAAATATAATATTAATTCTTCTTCCAGCTATTTTCTTGGTCAATATACAATATTTAAATACATAACAATTCAGAGCCTGATTTACTGAGAGCCGTGCAATCCTTATCATTGAGATATGAACCAAAAGTCTCCCTAATATCATTACGATGCTCGATGGAGACATCATAAATTAGTCTGCGGGTATGGCAAGTTGGATTGTGTCTTGAGTATCACGACTACTTTTACCAAATCTGAACAATGGTCCACCACCGGATTCGAGGTTTAAAAGATTGATGGATTTTTTTTCCACCTTCATTATTTCTTTTTTATGGAATTTTATATGAATAGAATTTAAGGATTAAAATTTCAAGAAATTTATTTTCTTCCTATCAATAAATATGTTATGAATTAAGAATAAGAAATGATGAATATAAAAATAAGAGTCTTTATTCATAAAAATTGTATAAACTGTCGACTAATTCGTAAACAAAGATTAATTATAATAATTTGTTTAAACGCCAGACATAAACAAAGACAAAAGATAATATTTCTTAGCAAAGCTCGCCTCTCATCACTTGTTTGAGGGCTATAACTTCACCAGTGAAATCGCCTCGGATGTAGTCTTGTCGCCCTCGCTTTCTCCATTGCGAATGCACATTTATGGTGGGCTCAGTTTGGGTTCCAGAGTCCAGCCCAAGATCATGCATGGGCCTCAAGCCAACCCCATTAAGCCAGGCCCATGGCCACCCCTTCTAAAAAATTGACCTTATAAATATCCAGTCTTGACATACTTAGAACACTCGTGCTTTTCAAGAAAAATTAAGAAGCAACGACTACTAGTTTCCCTTTCCCTATTACTCCTCTTCTCCACGACTTGCGGCACCAAACACTTGGTGCTCGTCCACGGCTCTGGCCACGGCGCCTGGTCGTGGTACCGTCTCGTGCCGCTGCTACGATCCTCCGGTCACAACGTCAGCGCCGTGGACTTGGCCGCTTCTGGGGCAGACCCGAAACCTGCTGACCACATTCGCTCCATGTCGGAGTATTTTAGGCCCTTGATGGACTTGATGGGGTCCTTGTTGCCGTTGCAGGATAGGGTGATCCTTGTCGGGCACAGCTTCGGTGGGCTGGCAGTCTCGAAGGCCATGGAGCGGTTCCCGGAGAAGATTGCGGCGGCTGTTTTTGTCACGGCATTGATGCCCGGTCCTTCGCTAACCATTTCTGACCTGAATAAAGAGGTGTGCTTTCCTACTCCTAGCTGTATTTTAATGTGTAAGTTGTTCTTTAGCCTTCACTGAAAATTTTGAGAAGAGGGTCTGACTTTTAGTGGGAGCGGAAAAATTTTAAAATAAGAATATGCGAACAGTTTATTTATTTTATGTTGTATTATATTTAAAATTCCGGTGTCAGTTTGTTGGAATTTCCCATCGAGTGTTTAATTTTATTAATAAAATCTTTTTCTACTATATTGTCAGAAGGCATGTGATCCATTTTCATCCACCTAACTAAAATTAAAGTGAAAATAATTAATAAGTGTGTCACTTAATGAGCATGAACTTTAGTCCCTTGATTAGCATGGAAAATTCCGTCAAAATAGAGATCGCTGTATATTTTACCCTTCAATACAATTGAAGAGACTTTACATTTTACATATATTAGTCGCATCATACGTGCAATGTACATGCTCAACGACTTTTTAATTAAAATATAAAAGATTAAATACAAAATTATAAATAAATAAATAAATAAAAAAGAAAAAAGAATGAGTATGTACTTAAAAAATAAAAGTGAAAGTAGTATAAAGAAAAGGTAGGGGGTGGGTGGTTAAGAGAATAACTTCCATAACTGTAAAAAATTTAAATTTTGAAATTTGAATTTTAAATTTTAAATTAATTTTGATTGATCGAGCCAAAAAGTTATTTACCTTTATAATAGTATATATATAAGGAAATGTTAAAAAAGAATCAAGGAACTAAGTATTCTTATAAGAGTACAATCTCAATGAGCCACATAATATCATATGTTTGAAGGGTTATAAAACAAACATTATCTCAAATAGATGTGCTGCGTACCAACTAAGGGTCCTTTTTATTATTTTTAATTAATGCAAACCTATAACTATGTTTTTCACATTTTTTTAATTTTAATTCGTCTAAAGAATGAGATTCTTTTTTCGTTAAAATGATAAATATTAAAATTTGTATCAGATAAAGTAAAATTTAAGTGGTTTTTTTATGGTTGCTTGATTAAAACAACACTAAAAAAAATTAAAATTTTATTTATGACATTTCAATATAAAGAATGTACTTACATGTAAAATAACTCTTGTTAAAATGCCTACTTTTTGGAGAGCAAAATGCATAATTAAATGCGGCTTAAGAATTCTTGTTACTATAATATCACGGATATGAATCACCTATATTTGTAAAAGTCAAAATTTAGAAAATTAGATAATTTTAACCTTTTTTTTTTTTTCCAATTTGGCTTAGTCGGAGATGAAATAGCAGCTTCTTCTTTCACAAGTGAATGCACAATTGAACCAATGATGCATTTACTTTTAGAACCTATTCTTCAATTCCTAACCTTAAAGCTTGTTCAAAAAATCATTTTTATAGAGTTAGACCATTATGATCATATTAGACAGGACTAACTTGAATAGTTTGAACGAAAACTGACTTAATACGCCTTACTTTCTAAGTATATTCACTATGTTCATCATTACACCCCTGTTTAATTTAAGTAAATCCTTAGTATAAGGTGTCCAAATTATCCAAACTATTCAATCCTAGTATGCTAGGCCCATGCCCACCTCTAGTAACAATAATATCTTATAAATGAGTAAATATTAGGTATATCCTTCACACTAAAAATGGCCATACATCAAAATTTGTATGGTCCTAAACTATTGTTGGACCAAAATGCTCTTAATAAGGAAATACATAAATTTTGACATATCATCTTTTTGATATGAATGATGTGTGAAGAGTCTGCTTATAGTATTATTCTTTTTACGCTATCTTACCATACTTGTCACACTTGTGCTTCTAAAGGAAAATGAAGAAGCAACACTTGATACTGATGGACGTTATTGAAGAAAGGAGAACCTCCAGTGAACAGCTTTTACACATATGTAAACGGCCCAAACAAGCCCCCTACAGCTTTCTTCTTCAGCCCATTAGACAGCCGCTCACGTAAAGCCCAATCCAGGTAAGGCCCATAATCGAAATGGGCCCAATTGATCCCAAACATGCCCCTGTTTCGGTTCACTTCTTTTTCTTTTCTTTTTTTTAATAAAAAAATTAATCACTGAATAATATAAACTAACATGCTTACTCAAATTGAAAATGGGGGATTTAATAGTCTTCTAACTTGTGATTAGGATTAGACGCTAGCGACCATGCTAGTGATGCCATTCGCTTATTCATGAATGCTAATATAGCGAAAGAACTAACACTATTTGATCAAAATTATACGATGATCCATTATGTTGATATCATTGCTGAGGACAGCCGATTGAACCGGAATAATCCTCACATGGTGATAATCTCCAAATCTATAGAGCTTTGGTGGGTCGTTTAAGGCGTTGTTGATGAATTTTCTTGATTTTCTTTTTCCGGTGTATGTGTATATATATATATATATATAAATATGTATACAGGCAAATTTTAAAACGCGCGGAGTACTTGGAAACGCAAGTATGCAGAGGGCCATTCTGAGCTGTTGTTCTTTAGTTGTCAGTAGAGATGTCTATAAACTCAAAAAGGTCGTAAAAGGTTTCTAATACACTTTCACCTTTCCCACTTTCACACGCTCCCCTCTCTTCCTTTGGTCACTTTCTTTGATCTTGACACGTGTCAATTCTTTTTAAGTTTAACTTTCTTCCTGAATTATGTTGTCATTCGTGCTTCTAATTAAGCTTTTTAAGATCATATGAGTTCGGATCTGAATGATTCGTACATTGTTAGACTAGTTTCTTTTTCTCTTTTTCTTTTTTTTCAATTTACACCTATATTGAATATTTTTAAATGCTTAAAATATGATCTTTTTTCCAAAATTGATAGCTACTTGTGTGTGCAATATTACGGAGAAAACTGATATAAAATAATATTATGGGTATATATTTTTATTTATATAATACCACATAGTTCCCTCGTGATTTCTACGAACTTGCAAAATTTGATACTATTTATGAAATCTATGAAATGCTTTTCTTAATCGCATATAACTCTCATTATTAAGAGCAAAATGTCTAATTATGGAGTTATAATTTGAGTTACGTTGATTTTATGATACACAGAAGATGAAGTTATTAATGAGAGTAATGCAGGTTAGATAATCATTTCATGGATTTTATTAATGGCGTCAAATTTTGAAAGTTCATTGGTGTTGTATCATGCAAAAAAATATTTTTGATTATTTATTTAATAAAATATAATCATAATAAAAGTACCTATAAATTTGGAACAAGAATCTATTGCCTAAAAAATGTCTAAAAATATTTAAAATGGATTGTAAATCAAAAAGGAAAGAAAAAAGAAGTCAAACGATTTTTTTTTTTTAATTTAGTTGAAATTTTGATAAAGGATGTGTAAAGCTATTACGAGTATCATTATCTATTAAAATGTGGATGAAGCAGCCTATTTATTCAAATCAATAATGCCATTATTATTTAAATTAAAAAGGATAGATATTTCAATATATTTCTTTATTTGAACAATATTGTTTTGACAACCAACTTTATGCATATCTTAAAATTTATAAAGTGTACATCAAGGCCTTTTTCGGTTAAAGAGTGAGGTTATGAGAAAAACTTCCCAAAATAATATAGAAAAAGTTATCAAACTAGGTGAATAATTTTGTTATTTTTCCAAAATAAGTATTTTTATTTTATTGGTCACACATTTGTGATGACCAACTTTTAACTTAAAACCTTAATCCTCCTCTTCTTCCCCCATGCCGCATCTCCTCCTATTTTTGCCATCTTTGTCGCACCAAATTTAGCTAATTATGTTGGATCTCACCTAACAATCCCAACTTAGCACCAAATTCAATTATCTCCAACACGTCTCATCTAGCACTCTTAACCTAACACCAAATTCAGCTACATCTGATGTGTCTAACCTAAAAATCCCAACCTAACACCAAATTCAATTGCCTCTAACTTGTCTCACATAACAATGCTAACTTAACACTAAATTTAACTGCCACCAACATGTCTCACTCAGTGCTCCTAATCTAATGACACATACACCGTTTAGGTCTGAGCTTATATAATCATAAAAGGTTTCATTAAAGATGTGAATGAAATAACAGAATGCAGGGAAAAAAATTAAAATTAAGAAATATTAACATGTGTCAAAACTACTGAAAGTGACATGAGGAACAGAAGGAGCCTTGAGACGAGTGTTTTCTTAAACTACCCCAAAAAAACGATTTGATACACCTATCTTATCTTTTCAAAACTTTCTCAAACTACCATAATTTTTCAAAATTGCACTTCAACAATATGATTTTCTTCCTGATTCTAACTTGAGTGCCTCTCTCCTCTACGACGAGGTGGATGATCAATTACAACCATATCGGAAATATTATCAACATTTAATGATATATGATAACATTTCTAGTAATCTTCTAATTTTGCGGAAATGTTTTTTTGAGATATTTATTGGACTGAATCGCATGTGTAAGTGTTGATTTTTAAACCAGCTTTAAGAAAAAAATAATAATGCCCCAGTTCATAGCAACCTACTCCTATCCGCTCAACCCAAAGGGGGTTAAGTTCGTGAAATCAGTTCTTAGGGTAGTGTGGATTTTTATTTATTTATTTATTTTACTTGTTTGGCACTGAGGGGTTGCATGTCTATATTACGATAAATTGAATGCATATGTATTTACTAATAAAACTTTACTATCGTGGATTAAGTGAAGTGAGGTCTTGGGTTTTTGATGCAGCCAAGGTTCAAATCCTGCATCATGTATGTAATTTTTACCGGAAGGGCCCCCTAAGTTGATGCTGCTAGCAAGATCCGGAAGATTGAGTCAAGTTGGAGTCTTGAATCATCAAAATAACACACACACATATATATATATTTCAACCATAAATAATATAAATCCTATTGATTGTGTTATAATTTGACAATGGATTACCTCTTAAACTATTATGGTCATGTATGTTATCAATATTTTATACTAGCAACCCTGTCAGTGAGGCCGCAACGCTCATTCACCGACGAAGAAGTGTCCAATGAGTTGGTTTTATCACATGTTTAAGTATGGCTTTGTTAGACGAATTTTCATAATTTCCAATCAAGACAAAGCAGTGCCAAAGAATTTATCACAATGGATGATTATGCGAAATCCATCAGATCAAGGGAAAACCATCATGAAATCTGATCACATGGGCATGATATTCCAGCCAAAACAATTATTCGATCATCTCCAGCTTATAGCTCGCGAATATTCTTGATACTACTGTAATGCTGCCATATAGATGCTAGTGGGTGACCATCCCCCAATTTCATGTGTGCAATCACCAGCGTGGCAAGGATCCAATTTCAAATGGGGTGAAAAAATTATTATCAAATTTCAACTTGAGGTAAAATAAAAATAAAAGTTTAATAGAAAAGTCATCATAACAACTAATATCAAATTGTCAATACATTAAAGAGAAATTATGTAGTGCATTAGAAATTAATAACATATAGCTTTACTATTATTCCATCGGCATCTTCGATAATTGTCCATGTCGAGTCTCTATTATTTGGAATCGTTGCATAATCTTCTTTTTATCAATAATGTGGAATATATCAGTTTCAATAAAAGTGACGAAACTATGATTCAGCCACTGATCACACATTTGATTACACAAACGATTTTTTACATAATTCAATGCAGAAAACTACATTTTTTTTAAGCATTGCAGAAAATTCACAATTCATTACTGAAAATTATCATTCAACATGGCATTTTTTTTTTAAGATGATGATTCCATAACTAATGGGAAAAAGACAAGATTTAGTTAACTAGCTAACACTAAGTACAATAAACTCAAAACAAATTCACAAAACCTAATTTTCATAATTTTTCACAATCTAAACTAACAATAGTTTTAATGCTATATGTCAAACAAGTAAATTAAATCTCAAAACAAAAGAAGAACCATATTATTGAACCAACTAAAATGAGGAATTTTGAAACCTAGGTTACGAAATTGTGAGTTATACAGAGAGATTTTAACTTTGACAAGGCATGAGAGGATGTATAGAACCAAAAAGAGAAGCTAGAGCTCGAGGAGGAGGGGATGTATAAAACTCTTAAAGAGACATTGTTGTTCGAGAAGGAGCTATCGGACTTCGTTGGTTTGAGATCCAGTTGTGGATGCCAGTTGTGGGTGCCAGAGGGGTAGGAGGTGGCTCTACATTTATCTTCTATTTACCTTTTTCTTTTTTTACTTATACTAGTTTTTTTCATCCCAAAAATCCAACTGGGACATTGGCTCCAGGTGGCCCCCCATTGGCTCTACCAGTGTGTGCAATATCTTTATCATAAACAAATCCATTGCAATCGATTCTACTAGAGTTAGTAAAGTGAAAATTTTGGTTTTTGATTTGTTGTGACATTGTTATAATGTTAGTATTTGGATGGTTGTGGGTGACCATTAAAGGCTCGATGTTCTTTTTCTTCAAATTTCATATGTGAACCATATATATCGTAAATAAACTCAGAGCAATCAATTTCACTCATGTTTTAAAATTTGGTCATTGATATGTTGTGGGTGACCATCAAACTTAGTATCATCGAATGACAAGCTTTGAATGTCTATCATAACGAGATCTGTTGCCATTGCTTTTATTTGTGGTTTTGAATAGGAAGTATGAGCATGCTCATAATTATCGTATGAGTGGCAACCAAAGCTTTCTTCTGGGCAGATGCTGCAATGCTTGGCTTAACAAGTAGTTGACCATAGTAGCAGAGTGGATCCACATTTGGGGTTGGAATCGCCTCAGTCCAAACATAAATATACCAAGCATGAAGAGAAGGGTAGTTGGGTCGGTACAAGATGGAGCTCAATACCATGTCATCCTAAATCGGTGTCGCTATGCATACGTCCCTCCTTCGAGAGCAATAGGATATTGAAACAAAAGATTAAACTTATAGATTAAGCAAGGATATTATATGTATATATCTCTTTCTTTACCCTTTGATTCATTTTTTTATTAGGAAAATTACCATTTTAGTCCTTTAAGTTTGAAGTTAACGCAGATTTAATCTCTCGTGTTTGAAAGTAAGAGATTTTGTCCATTACTTTTTCTAAAACTGATCAACTTTCTATAACGAACGAAACTATTAGATTAGATTGGAAAGTCCTATGTACTATGTACACGTGGTTTTGAAAAATGGTAAATTTAGAGTTCATGGAAAAACCTATCAATTTATATTTTTTCCTACTAAAATTTTAAGAAAAGACTATGGCGTTAGTGAGTATGAAACTTTGTATGAAAATTACTACTTTCAGTATATGTATGATTTTTTAATTATTTTTCCTATTAAAAATTTTGGAAAAGACCCAAATTTCATTTTTCCCTGTTATTAATTAAATTTTTGAACAAAAAATTATATTATATTGATGTTTTTATTCCAAATTACCCACGACTATTTTCTAAATTAATATGTATTTTTATTTAAAATTTGGTTTTAAAAAGAATGAGACAAAAAATTGGTGCTTTTCCACGTGTGAGTATAAGAGCCGATCCCATTGTGTCTTTTTACTTATTATTAGAAAAAATTAATATACAATAACTGTACATAAGTTGAATAAAGCGGCTATTTTATAATATTTAAAGAAAAAGATATAAGTCCTATTTTATATGTTGTATTTTATTTTTTATTTATATTTATATATGCGCTATAGCTAAAATAGGTGTAAATAAAGCCATATTACTATTAATAAACTCTAGTTTCTTCGTGGAGCGTCTTCCTTTCTTTTTCTCATGTCGTCTCTCGCATCCACTTGAAGCCCAATCCGCCCTTCTCTTCTCTCTCTCACGCTCTTACGCTCTCACCCCAACCCTAACCCTAGCCTCCCCTCTCTCTCTCTCTCTCTCTTCACTGTTTCTCTCTCTAGAGTCCCTCTTCTTTCATCAGGGAAGAAGAAGATGAAGAAGGAGAGATCTGATCTGTTCTCTCCGCGGAGGAAGAAAAGAAATAGTCCAGGCTTCGATCTTCGATCTTTGATTTCTTTCTGTGCGCTTCTCCTGATCTGTTCTAAAGATCAATTCGGAAGAAACTAAGAAGATGGCGTCATTAGCAACGGAGCGAACAACCAAGGCAACATGGCGGTGACTGTGACGAGTGCGAAGTCTTTCCATACGTAATCTGTCCTCAAAAAGGTCATTATCCTTTTGGATTCCTCCATGCTTTGAACCTTGTTAAATTAGGTTATTTGATTCTCGTCTAATTAATCTGTTTTGCCAAGAACTTAAGAGGGATAGAATAGAGAAAGAAAATTAGGGTTTTGACTTTCTTTCGCTTCAAATTCTTTTTATGGGTTTTTTCTTAGAGGATAATTGGTCATCTGCTTATGATGTGATTACCACACTGTTCTCTATACATAATTTTCCCTCTCTGGTTCTGCTTCATTTTTATAACTCCCTCTCTCTCCCCCTCCACCCAGCGTTAATTCTAGGGTTTCGTCATCTGCTTATGAGTAATTCTACTGTTTCATTACGTTTCTTGCTATTACAGTTGTCCTAGGATTTAGGCTTGGGAGGTTTAGGGTTCTATTGTAAAATTTGTGGCCTATTCTGTTTTAGGTTTGAGATTTGAGAAGGGAAAAATTGGACTTTGTTGGTTTTATTTGTTCCTAGCCTGGATCTTAGGAAGTCTTGTTCTTCTTCAAGAACAATCCACGCACTCTTCAATTCCCCCTCCCCTCCCTGTATTTTTCTCGGTGTGCTTGATAGAGATTTGGATTTTGAAGTGTATGTGTTATGCCCGTCGTTTTTTCTGTTGCTATGAAGGATAGCATCTCACCGGCTCAAATTAGTTAGAAGATATTAACTTTGTGATTTGGGACGCTTGGATTTGGGCTAAGTTAGTATATGCTTTTATTTTGAGCATAAGTAGTATGTAAAATTTTCAAAACTGGCTGTAGTGTACTTCTACAGTTGGTCTTCCTACATGATCTTGTGTGTTGGTTTGCTTTTGGATGCTTCCTGTTTCTTGAAGTAACCAGTAAAGAGGACCATATTCCTTGTGTTTCTGAGTAAATAACTAATTCTTGAATATAAATGCAGCCGATATTAATACTTCAAATTCTTATGATAGCATAACATATGATTTGGAAAGTTCATTAGTTGCAAGGGGTTTGGAGAATATAGAGTTCTCATGGAAAATTGCAAGGGGTATTAAGCTTGGTTTGGCGGACAAAATTTCTTTTGCCTATTTATTTATTAAAGCAGCACGTGCTTGGCATGTTATGATAGATGAGTAAGACCAATATAACTGAATATTGAGTAGCTAGTTATGGATAAGCTTAAGATGTGCTTGGCATGTTATGGGTTTTTTTTTTTTAATATAAGGAAAACCTTTTATAGGGAATCATTTATTAAGAAAAATAGATAAGCTTAACACAGAGGCGAAAAAAGAAATAATAATAACTTGGTCCTGAGCATTGAGTAGTTAGTTATAGGTGAATGACGGGAATTGAACTTGCACATGGTGGATTCGCAATCCACTGCTTGATCCACTTTGCCACATCCATCCCTCATCAGGGTTAAATTACATGTAATCATTGTTCTAAAAAGCGCTAGGCAGACCCAGGCGCCTAACCTACTGCCTACTACCTAGGCAGTTAGGCAGCATGAGTGGGTTCTTGTATTTTTTATTATTTTAAATTAATAGTTTTATACAACTATTTAGATGAATTTATAAAATATTATTGAAGTAACCTAATAAAATACAATAAAATTACATAAATACTATCCTTTAATAGTTTACATAAATAATATTATTTCAAGTATCTTGTTGCAACAATAGATTTATGATTGTAATTTTGAATTTTTTTATAAATAATGGCCAAGTGTTATTGCTATAGAAATAATAAAATAAAAAAATAAAGTATGCCTAGGCATCATATCTGCCTAGGAATCCTCCGAAGAGGTTGCGCCTTTGATCGATTAACAGCGTTGATTGCTTAGAAGAGCGGTTTCCTCCTAGGTAAAGCGTTTCGTGATTGCCTAGTGCAGAGGCGGGGTCTAGGTGGATGCCTGGACCGCTTTATAGAGCACTGCATGTAATGTGTTACATTTAGTTCTCCTAGTCATAGAGATGCATAGCAGATAAAGTAATCTGAATTTTCTATTTGGTTCTTTCTTTCTTTTTTTTCTTTTTTTCTTTTTTTTTTTTATCTCTGTGCACACCTCAATTGGATTTGCACCTGAAACTTGGTCTTTCGCCAACAGATATGATCAACACCATGTGATAGATTCTCTATGCCTCCACATAGATGTGGCCAAAGCTTATGCATTTTACATAATGTGGCTGAGTATTTTGTTTTTTGCTTCTCTGGAATCTTTTTGTCCTCATAAACTCGGCCCAGAAGGACAAGATTTGACACTCTTGATCTTGCTCATCACCAAGGCTTTTAATATACTTGCCGGTATCACCATGCACAACAACTAATGGTACTTTTTTTGGAATTAGGACAAGGGATTGGGAATTTGTGTACATATATATAAACTTATGAAAACAAAGAATAACCGTAGATTCTGTTTGGATGATGCATCTTCATTTTGGAATCCTGCTTTCCAAGGGATAATATTGAACTTCAAACTTTATTGTGGTAATGCGGTGGCATTAATATTGTTTTGCATAGATTACGATTATGGCAGTTTGGAATGTTGGAGAAATGATATGAGCCTTTGAGGGCCTTGTTTGAAGTCTGTTAGGAACAGAGTTGTTAAAGGTGAGCACCATTGCGTGGCGAGGCGAGGCACAGGGTTAGCGCCAGGCCATGAACTTGGCAAGGTGATTTCTTGAAGTTGCAGGAATGGCACATGGCGCCTGCCTTGTGTGCCATTGCACAAGAATCCTAGTTTTGCCTTATAACAGGGGAAAAAGGGGAAAAAATGAAAAAGAAAAAAGAAAAAAGAAATATTCAAAGTCTTCGCTCAGATCCCAGCCCAGGAAGAGAGTGGGAAAAACAGATTTTATTGAAGCCTTCCCCTAGCTCCGATGATCTGAACCTTCTATTCAAATGCTGACAAGTGAAGCCTTCTTCCAGATCCATGCCAGATTGAAGCTCCTCTCCTAGAGATGACCAAATCTGCCACCACTGCCACCATCGATGCTGAGATCTGACGCCATCGAAGACGACGATTGAAGTCACCACTCAGATTTGCTGACTGAACTTTATATTATCTGCCTTCTTGTATTCTCTTTCCTTTTCCTTTTCTATTTATCTTTGATCCTTATCCCCCCTCAAAATTTTTTCTATTCCTTTTCTTTTCTGCTGTTTATTTTATTCTTTTCCAAGTTATTCCTTTTTTCTTTTTTTGCTCTTTTTCCCTGTTTACTCTTTATCTTCCTCTTTTTTTTCCTTCTATTCTCTATTTTTTCTATTTTTTTATTTCTATTCTCTAAACACTCCTTTGCAGGTTATTATAATAATTTTTTAAAGTTATATGTGACCTCTATAAAATTGAATTATTTTCCATAAATTGTTCATAGATGTATCTTTTTCATAGATGATTGTTTTTTGGGACAATTATATATTATATTTTCTTTACCTGTATATGCTACTTGTGAATTCTCGTCAGTATCTGAATTTTTTGTGATCTTATTTATATTAAAATATTAAAATATTATTTTATGTAGCATACACCTTTTTTCATAAGGCGTGCACTGTGCCTTGGGCCTTGCGCCATGGCTCCAGGACACTTTTGCGTCATAGTGTGCCGTGCGCCTTTTACCACTTTGGTTAGGAACGAAATGATATGTCATGTTTGGGAGATTACTAATGATGTGATTGCCTGTCTAATTTTTTTCCCCAGTTTGTTATTCTAAATTTACTTGTTTAATGATATTAATCCATTATATATATTGTGAATATGTTTTCTCCAGGACACTTTTGCATCATAGTGTGCCGTGTGCCTTTTACCACTTGGGTTGCCTTTTACCACTTGGGTTAGGAATGAAATGATATGTCATGTTTGGGAGATTACTAATGATGTGATTGCCTGTCTAATTTTTTTCCCCAGTTTGTTATTCTAAATTTACTTGCTTAATGATATTAATCCAGTATGTATATTGTGAATATGTTTTTCAGATGGTGGTTGTAGAATCTAGACATTTCATTGATAATTACTTGTATAATTAATTTTTCCAGTTTGTTCTTCTAAATTTACTTGTCTAATAATATTAATCCAGTATTTTTATATTGTGAATAAAGTTTTCCAGATGATAGTGGTTTTAAAATCTAGACGTTTCATTGCTATTGTCGATTTTCAGAATGGGATTCATTTACTTTGCTGTGGACAAAACATGGAAGGCGGCTGTTGATGTCTACAAAGTGTAACTTGTGGCATGCTTTAATTCCTCTGATGTTTAGGTAATAGTAGGCCTAACTTGCGAAACAGTTTTACACATGTAAACACATCTGCATTTTTGCCCGACATTTTTTTGATAAACAAACAATTTGCTTACTATTCAGGAAGCACATACTCCAGAGGAGGAAGACACAACGTCAAAAGCAGGGGGGAAAACAATAACCAAAATAACCAACAAGAAAACCACATTACAAAAGAAATGCCTTCCAGTCTCAATGAATATCCCTGAGCTTAATCCCATTAGCTCGATCCTGGGCCACAATCCAAAGAGAGGAAAGGGAGGAAGCTCTATCCCAAACCCCACCATTTAAGATTCTGTAATTGGGGAATTTTTTTTTTTAAAAAAAAACTCACTTGATCCACGAGCTCTGTATTTGATACTCTGGAAGTTCAGAAATAACCAACTGTTGTGGAATTGAATGTGGTGGCTGGACCTGAGTCTGTTGCCAAAGAAGGTTTTTTTACGTAGTGTACGTGTCTCTATAGTGCAGTTTTAAATATTTAATGTGCGCGTTTCTGTGGTGCCAGGGTAAATATTTTAATTCTTTCGGGTCAAATTTGCATATAAATTTAATGTACTTAGCTTTCTACTTTTGGTAGTCTTCTGTCATTATTAATATTAATGCTTATTGGATGTGGGCATCTTGAACTTTCCTTTATTCCCCCTTCTGCAGTCATTTATGGATTTGCCATTTCCCAATGGGCAGATTACATCTGTATGTGGTGAATGGATAACTACCAATGCGTTCCTTCCAGTTTGTGGGTGCCTGCTTCAAGCAGAGGGTCAATACCCTGGAGAGATGAGGTTCAGCTTTTCTTGAAATTTTTGCCAATGATAATTTAGTGAAGACTTAATGAAAATGTTAACATAAAGCAGTCCTTATTGAAGTTGTGGAATAGCTATTTGATCTATGTAATGCTCTCTTTATGTATCTTGCCAGACAACTCACTTTGGGTCTTGCACAAGCGTTAGTTTGGCGAAGATCTGCTTTGATGATGAGGCTGGCTCTCCAATTACGGTAACTCTAATGATTCTTAGAATTGTGGAATAGCTATTTGATGTATTTAATGCTCTCTTTATGTATCTTGCCAGACATAATGCTTGATGCTGGAAGCATAGTTATTAGAATCCTAAGATTCACGATTCGATATGCTAAGTGAATTGTTCTCATTAAAAATTTTACAGTTTGCTATATGATTTAATGTGATTAGATTCTTTTTCAACAATCTAATGATTCAAATAATTAAAATAGACCCATATGGAAAAAGAAAAAGAAAAAGAAAAAAGAAAAAAAAAATCAGGACATCCAAATTAAAATTTCCCTAAATTCATATAGGAAACCTAGAAAATTATTCATCTAACTGTAGCAAAAGATCTAGAGGTTCTAATGTTATGAACTTGGAGTTTTTTTTAAGGAAAACATGATTGGCCCCAAAGCTTATAGGAAGCCATTTTACAGGCATAAGGAATGCTTTGTTAAGGTAATATTCTAATAAAAATCTGTTCATGTATGTGTTACTGAATCTTACGATTCATGATTGAATTCAATGTGTGATTCAATTCAAATCATGATTTGGAAAATAAGCATTTCAATTCATGATTTGACAACTGTGGCTAGATGACCATCGTTCAAGTTGGCACTCCTGCGAGGCTTATTTCAACGTTTGTCAGTCTGATTCCCAGTTTCCCTCTGTTTTGTATTCACATTTTTCAGTTTTCCTCTTCTATATTTGGTCAGGGTAAAGCCCACTTTTGGGGGAAGCAAGCCTGGGCTGCAGACAGAAGTTATTCCTTCTGTGAGGAAGCAACTAAGCTTATTCGGTGGTGGTTCAGTCGTTGGGTGTCCATCTGCATTTGCTTCAATTTCTGTGAGTTTTTGTCTTAATAGTCAAAGTTCTAGGTCTTGGTAACATTAGAATGATACAATTATACAGGATTGCAAGATGACAATCATAGTTGTCAAGACGTCGCCTGGGCGTCCAGGCGCCGGAAAATGGGCAAGGCGACGGCTCACCTTGATTTTTGAAGCAAGCTGGTCGCCTTGCCATGAAAGAGGATGCCAGGGCGTCCTTTTGGATGCATTGGGGCCAAGGCGAACGGGTCATAGCCCACTAGCAGCTCAACGAATCCTAAGATAACACAGGCTCAGCCCAATCACCATGAGAAAACGAAGGCCGAGCCTAAGAAAACTTCTTCAGCTCTCATCCCGTTTTATAGTGCCCCCATCCTTCTCCACCCTTATTCTTTTTCCAATATGGAACAAAACCCGCTCAGCTTCACTAATCTCATCCCCCTTATATAGTGTACCCATCCCTCTCCACCCTTGTTCTCTTTCCGATGTGGGGCAAATACTACACTTAGGTATGATTTTGTCCCACATCGGAAAGAGAATAAGGGTGGAGAGGGATGGGGGCACTAGTGAAGCTGAGCGGGTTTTGTCCCACATCGGAAAGAGGATGAGGGTGGAGAGGGATGGGGGCACTAAGACCTCCATTGCACTCCAAAGGGGCTCCTACCTAACATCTCCCCAAGTGGGAGAGATGTTGATCTTTAATATATATATATATATGGAATTATGTCTTTTATAAGCGCTTTGCGGACGCCTAGGCATCTAAGCTCCCAGCTAATGCCTTGTATGGTCTTGACGCCTTGACGACTATGATGACAATATGATGCAAAAACAGCAAAGCCTTTCTCCATTGTGGAAGGCTCCCTACCATTAATAGGTCCATTGGGTATGTTAGTTGAGCATCATTACTTAACATTGTTTAAAATAATAACTTTTCTACCCAAGTTATGGCAAAGGAGGTTTAATGAAGTTTGATGGACGGTTTCTTTTTAGAAAAATAAAGACATTGGAATATCTGCCCAGGCAGAGCTTAGTGTCTCACTAAACTTGCATTTTGCAAAGTTATTCCAAATTTTGCCCATAATAAGGTATTTAACACTTTTCTTGGTTTGAATTCAGCTTCAAAAGTCAGGATTGTAAATGTTGGAAAGTTGCGGATAGTCGTGAGGGCCAAGACCCCGCTATCGACTGTTGGTCACTAGGCTTCTCCATGCAGTTAAATATTCATTTAGATAGTACAATTAGCTTGGTTAGAGAGCTTGAATATTAAGCTGGTATTTTGATTAGAGCATTAGGTTCAATAATAAGCTGGTATTGTGATTAGAGCATTATGTTCAATAGGGCAAACAATTGTTGAGAGTTGCTCACTGGTTCTCCACTTGAGCATTATTAAATCCACTGAAATTTCTTAGCTACAACAACTAAGTTTATTGTGGTTTAGGAAATTGAGCATGGGTGTATGATTGATCTTTTGTGGTGGTACAAGACCACTAGTTAGGACTTGCTGATAATTTTTACCATCTACGTGGTGGTAATTGTATGTTAATGGTCACCTGATTTTGATTATTACAGCTCACTAGCCAACCATAATAAATGATCTACAACTTGCAAATTTTGTATTTGTTTCATGGATTCAAGCGTAGAACTGACGTTGCTTGTTTGTTCTATATGCAGGAATCTCGAGAACAATGTATTATGCTTCTCCTCTTTCACCTAAAAAGCCATGGCTGCATGTAATCATTTCTTTCTTTAGTTGCCTTTTTTTTGTTAATGTCTATGCCCAAAAAAGGGCTTACCATATTAAACAGGCTTGTATAAGTCTCGCTTTTGCCAAGTGGAGAAAAGGCCAAATATGACGCAGGTTGGTAATGTCTATTCCTAATGTCCCCAGTTGGAGGACCGCATGGGACCAATAGGCCTATTTAGGACGAGTATTAGGCCCATTCTGGCCCAAAATATGCTCGTAAAGGCCATTTGGGACCAATACGCTTCCTATTTAGTGCCTTCATGTTGCCCAGTCACGCCCAATGCGTGCCGGACGGTCCCTTGAAGTGCCACGCCCAATGCGTGCATGACAGTCCTTTGAAGGGCCACCAAGTCCTGACCATTACTTGTCTAAAGCTTTATTCTCTTTATTTTTTCCTTTTGTTCAATTAATTATTTTCTGATTATTTTCTTATTTTTTCCTCTCCTGTGACTTGGCAAATTGGGACCAATCTGACCCATCCAGAGCCTGAGTTCTGCGAACAGGCCCAGCTCGAGCTCACTAGGAGCCAATTACAGAACAAGCAGGACCAATTCCTTCCCGCTTTGACCCTATTAAGCCTAATATGAGCCTGACCAGGCCCATCTCACCCTGCTATGGCTTAATTTGCCCCCAGAGGCCAGTGGGAGCCAACAGATTCCCAACAGAGGCCCAATTCGGGGCCTAGTTTATGCTCAACAAGTCGAAGTAGGGTTTAATGAAACATAATTTTGTCACCGCCCTAGTCCAATTCATCGAGACAAAGGCCCAGCCAGCAGCCACTCTGGCCTGGTCTGTGTCAACGGAGGCCTAATTCTAGCCCATGAAAGGCAAATTAGCTTACAGGCCCAATTCATATCCAATTTAACCCGCCCAGGCCCAGTTTCTGCCAACAGTTCTCGTAGAACCCGACAAAGGTCCAAATAGTGAGCAAATGGGCCTGATTGGTGCCGAATCAGGCCCAATTCAACTTTCAGGGTCCGGGTGAAGCCAACAAAGCCCCATTTGTGCCAGTGAGACCCATTTCTTGCCCGTTAAGGCCTGTTTTTCCCCATTCAACAAAGCCCAATTTTATCACTATCCAAAGCCTATTTTTTTTTCCTAATGAAAGGCTGAATTCAACCTAGGCCCAATTTCCATCTCCCCCAATGCGGGCCCAGTTTGCGCAGGGGTAACCCAAGCCCAGCAAGGTCCAGTTCTTGCCCAAACTTAGATAAATCAGGCCTACTTTAAGCACTCTGTGGCCCTAATCCGGCCTAGAGGTTTTGATTTGAGTTCACCGAGGCCCAATTAGAGAAGTAGGCCCAATATGCGCCTAATGAGGCCCAACTTTAGCCCAATCTGGCCCAATTCATCTGTCTTAGGCCCAATTCGAGCCAACGAAGGCCCAATTATTTTGTTCGGGGCCCATGAACTGGGCCCAATTCAGGTCCAATCAGGCCCAACCTGAGCTAGTTAGGCCCAATTCAACTCTTGTAGGCCCACTCCGATCTAACATAGGCCCAATCCTTTTAATCCGGATCCAATTTGTCCCCAGCCTGGCCTGTTGAAGCCCAGCAAAACCCAATTGGTCCCAAGAAAGGCTCAGTTTGCCCCAGCTAAGGCCCAATTTTGTGCCGACGGAGGCTTATTTCGAGCCCACCAATGCCCAATTAGATAACTAGGCCCAGTTCGTGCCCAATCAGGCTCAATTTAACCATGCTAAGGCCCAGTTTGCTCAAGGCTCATTTTCTGATAACAGGCCTAATCTAAACTAAGGCCCAATTAGGGAACAAGCTGGCCCAATTCATGGCCAATCAGCCCTGAATGACCCTGCCAATGCCCAATTCAATCCCCAATCAGGCCCAATTTGACCTGCCATGACCCAGTTAAACCATATCAGAGCCCAATTTGAGCAAACAAAGGCCCGATCCTCCCATTTTGGGCCCATTCTGTCTCAATTTGTCCCCATCCAAGCCTGATTCGGCCCTACAATGGCCCAATTTTCTCCTACCCGGGGTAGTTTGGGCCCAAGTAGGCCCAATTTAACCCCATTCAAGGTCCAATTTGTGCAAAAAAAAAAGGCCCAATACTTACATTCCATACCCAATTTGTCGCCACCGAGGCCCAATTCATGTCAAAAGGCTCAATCCATACCACAGGCCCATTTCGTCCAACCTGACCCAGTAAATTCCACCATGGTCCACTTCTTGCCAACAAAGGTCTACTTCATCCCCACCTTGGCCCAATCCGTGCCTAATTGACGCAGGCCCAATAATGCACAGAAAACCACTTCCATCAAAAATGATGCCGGACTGGCAAAATTAACGCAAAAATAACCATTGATCTACTCTGGCCCTTTTTGAGCCAATTGACATCCGGAATAGGTAATGAGGATTTGGACGTCAAATAGATTAACAAGCCAATTAACAATGCTACCTAACAAATTTAGTAGGATGATAGGCATCTGCCACAGAGGAAAGAGGATGGCTGGCTCTGTGTTTTTTTTTTCCTTTTTGAGGGGGGGGGGGGGGGGGGGGTGTCGTTTGGTGGGTTTGCTTTTATTTCTTGTCAAGCTCATCCGCCGCATCAGGGCCTACAACATCTACCACAACGGGAGTTACAATTAAAGTATAGTAGACATTTACAGCAATTTCATCCACACATTTAGAGTTCTCATCACCATAGAGCTGCTTTGCAAATCCAGCATCCTTATCAGACAAGCCCAGGGACTTGAATAGGAAAAGACTGGAACGCTTACGAAGCCATCACCTGCTTTACAAATATACTACAAAACATGAGAGGATAGTACATCAAATTCAGCTGATATGAGGGCCTCTGAATCCTCGAGCAACAAATATTTTTACACTATATACTCATCTAAGGGTTGAATTTTTTACTCAATGAACAGAATAGGTGCATGATCAAAATAAATGTAAAAAGGCTTGGACTAACAAAATTCATGTTCAGAGCATTAATTCAAATCTTATGCTGCACTTGATAAAGTACATTTACAACCATGTTACATCTGGACATTTTGCAGCAGACAACTTAGACAAGTAGATATGGGGATAATAAGGTCTAACAATGATTGATTACAAATTTTTTTGGTAAATAATGTGGCCACGGCTTTGAGAAACCCAACTTGCAAAAAATGCTATGGTGAAAAATACCAAATTACTCTGAATGGTGTTAATAGGCTTCTATCCACAAGACCCTACTCAACAAAAACCCAACTCACAAATCAATCTGCCCAATTGGCTAGCAAAGATTTTACTTGAATTAAGCTACTAAAAATAAGTTGACATTAAATTTTCTTTTCTGTTCTTATCTTTTGTGCAATAATAAACATAGTTGTCAAGCCGTCAAAGGCGAAGTAAGGCGTTTGCAAGCTTGGACGCTTAGGCGACAAAACAGGCGCTTAGGCATCCGCATGGCGCCAAAGGACAAGAGACATAATAACATATACACATATGTACATATACATATATACATATAAACATATACACATGTACTCATACATAAATATACTCATCTACATAAATACACACACACACACATATACATACATATAAGTAGAATTAATGTTTTCTTGGCGTCATAAAGCAACATAAGTTAAGTTCTCATCCGAAATTATACACGTTGGAAAACAAAAGATAAAATGTTAAGGTTGTTTCCACAAAATGAGAGTATTTTGCATGTTTTTATGTTATCTCTTGGAGATGTTCAACTTTCAAGCTATGTAATCTCCTCCTTGTTGTTTGATGATTTTGAGAAGGATTATGTATTTTTAAATTTTGAATTATGTATTTTCACAGATTAGAGCAAAACAACGTTGTTTTGCCTTTAAGAAAACACAAGCAAAATGCCGTTGTTTTGCTTGTGTCGTTATCCTTTTTAAAAAAAATTTGGCGAAGGTGCGGCGAGCGCTCGCTTTGCCCTTTTATTCACGCCTGGATGCCTAGGCGTCGCCTATCATAACAAGTTAATAAATAGACATTCTTTGCTCTCTCTTTTTAAGAATAACCACAAGTATGCAGGTAAGCTATAATATCAAGAAGAAAATACTTAGTGGAAGAGAACAACTTTTGATGTAAAAGCTTTGAGAACTTGGTTAGCAAGTAGTCGTATGATAGTAGAATGATAAGTCCTATTGACCAAGATGACATAAAATACTATAGATGTTGACATTGCTATTGAATGACTTGAAATATGAAGGGAAGTGCAATGGTCATTCATACTCATAATTATTACAGATTAAAAAGGTCTGAAACAGGATTGGAAAGGTTTAAGCTTGGGTTGGAAGGGTTCAAACATGGATCTCTCATACACCATCACGACCATTAACTTAGTCATGTCAAAGGCGCACATGGTGCATCGACTTCTGTGAGGGGTGTAATATGGCATTGTGAAGCATGCCATTTTGCGAGGCGCAGACCTGGCCAGCAGAAAGCCCTAAACAGAGAAAAAAAGAAATAAAAAGAAAAGGAAAAAAAAAAGAACTTAAGAAAAGGGAGAATTAGGGCTAGGGTTTTTGAGAGACTTAGCCCAAGGAATGAGGAACACTCTACCTAATCCTTCTTATTCTCTCTTGCTATCATGCACCCTATGATTTTCCTCCCATTCGAATACATTGCGATTCTGGTCCAACTTTCTATTTCTGTGAAAAAGCTCCAGACAAGGCCAAATGACAATATTTTTTTAATTTGAGTGCCTATAAAAACCTATGATTCCTTACTTTAACCTAAATAGCACAAACTAGTGACACACAACACATGACTCACTGACCAGCAAGTCCAAAAAGAAATAGTTTTCCCAACAAATTGGGATACGCTTCATAATATATATTATATAAGGATATAAAGATATTCTATAAAGAACGGAAATACAAGATTTGATTATATCACAAAGTTATTACGGAATTTGGTCCATAGGACCATAAAATATCCATTACTTTTTTTAAACATTGGACTGAGCCTTAATTGAAAAATCTAAGATGAAGCATTGCAGTGTTAGAAGAAAAATGAAATGAATGGAGAGCAACTGCTCTCCACCAATGGCAGGTATCCTCATTCAAAGCACACCATGTTTCTTTTTTTCCTTTTTCATTCAAAGTACCCTGGGTAAGTTTGTTTCCTCTTCATAGGCCTCTCTCTTGCCATTGAAACTGTTGTTTCCAACAGAAAATAATTCACAGGAAGGTATGCCCAAAATGCGACCTTAATGAACAAGCATCCAGTGTAAGGTTCAAAGTAAGACAAATACAGGGCAATGCAAGCCAAATCATGCACAACTTCACAAAATTTCAGAACAAATCGCTAATTGATGAATTATTTCTTGTTTAGCATAGAGAATTATTTTCAAAATTCACAGCTGCTACGGACTATTACGGTGCCGTAAAGGCAGTTACAAATCACTACGGCCTGCAGATGCATAAAAACAGCCCCACTCATACTACCAATGTAAATATAAATACAGTAATTAACAATGAAAAATCCTATAGCGTTTGAAGTCTTCAATCCAAATACAAAACTGTACCGTCCTCAAAGTAGTTTTGAAATTTCAAATAGTTTCCTCCTAAAAGACTTCCTAATTAGATGGAAATGAACATATAACAAGCAGATTTTCTTGGTTTCAGCTTACTTAAGCCCATAAACTTTAGTCTAAGTAGAGTTTAGGTCTTCCCATCACTACTACTTTATTGACTTTTTCTTCTTTGCTTGGTCATAACTACTTTGTTTAAACAAGAATAACTACATCCAAAAGATATAGAAATTTACTATTATCTATGTCAGTATGTCATCTAAAATAAAGTGTTGAAACGCATACAAAAAAATGGATTAAACAGCTGTGTGCAGTTGTTTGCCATATTTATCCATTCAGAACAGCTATGGTTCTGTTGTTCCATCCTTACTATTAATTTTTTATTTCCCCTCCTTTCACCTTCTATCACCACCCCATCCATCTCCCTCCTGTTTTAGTATGCTGGATTCTGATCCTCTTCCCGTAGTCTAACAAGCCAGGTTTTCCACATAAACCATGTTTTGGCTCCAAAATTCTCAGTGGGATATGTCCTACATTACTTCAGGGTTCCTAAAATTCAAAGTAGCTACAACATTACTTGACTGACATAGGGAATATATTTTCCATGCTTGGAAGCTATAGCCATTGCAAATGTAGTTTCCAACAGAAACATTAAGGTATGCTCAAAAAGACACCTTAATGAACAAACATCCTTTGTAAAGTTCAAAGACAAACACAGGGCAATACAGGCCAAATCACGCACAACTTCACAAAATTTCCGAACAAATTGCTAATTGTTGAATTATTTCTTGTATAGTATAGAATTCATTTATTTCTGGAGCATGAAAGTCCAATTACTCCCACGAAAAAATTTGTAGCAAACAGAAATTTAATAAAGAAAACAATTAAAAAAAAAAAAAAACAACAAGTCTACCTAGAAAACATTATCTTAACAATACTAAATTAAAGGCAATAAGAAATGTAGGTATACCTTCTTCTGGGACAATTTCTGCAACTTAGGGACTTCATCAAGCAATGGAGCCTTTGTGCGCCAAACCTAGCGCTCATACCGACTGCAGAGGCCATACTCTTCTCTTTCCGGGTTCTTCAAAAACGAAAAACGCAAAATCAAAACCCTAATACAAGAGAGAGAACAAAAAAGTGACGGCAGATGAAGACATCGACAATAGAGAGCATGAAGAATACCTTTCTTCCTTGTCTTTCCGCTCCTTTTCTTCCTCTCTTCCCCGCGAAAGGCTTCCACATAAGGTCGCCATCGCACTGATCACCATCAACAATCGTGGCGAATCCTGGCACGACACCTCAGATACCGACGCCAGCGCTCGTCGCGCATAATCTCTCTCGCTCTCTCTCTTCTCCCTCGTTCTATCACCTCCCTCGCTCTTGCTCCACGGGAGGGACGAGCAGAAACCCTAAATTGGTTCTCTGGAATGCTCGTCTGATACCGCTATCATACCCCAGTTGTTTTTCGTAAAGCCCTACCGTGTCTTTGATTATGAGACTGTGGCCCGAAAGTTTTGTTAAAGCTCATGTTGTAGATTATTTAGATAAAATAATCCATGAGCCAACTATTTGATCCTCTTAACAATTATTTAAATGCTTTCTTCTCCATATTTATCTCCACCTATTACTTATCAATCATCATTAATAAACAGTATGATATCGTACTTAATCTAATTATAAATAATTAGATTCTCTTTTCTGTACTCTTCAATTTAAGTCTCATACTGAATGTTATAAGATATAATTTATAATTCATATTTCTATTTTAAAATTTAAAGCATTCATACAGTCACACATATCACATCCTCATTTTTGTGAATACATTTAGTTACAAACACGTTAACAAATTATGAATACAGCAATATGAATTCCTAACCTTCACTTTCACCTTTTATATGCAACATTATATGTTTATTTGTTATTTATGGACCCCTATTTAAAGTCTCTCTCTTCCATGCTTCATTTTCTCGGACACTCATCAATTACGCTTATGTACTATGAATTTCAAACTGAAACTTTTCTTTTTATTAAATGATAGACATGAAATTTCATCATTTTAATTGTATTTATGAAATTTATAATTATCAATGATTAGATTATTCGTGCACTGCAGGAGCTCCGAATCTAGTAAAAACGTAATACACATGTACACTCTTCTTACCAAAAGTGACAATGTCACAAAAAGTTATATGATCCTTTATTATTATCTAACCAAAATATTTCTATAAAAAAATCACATAAATTTTGAATTATTATTTGATCAAAATATCCTTCAAAAAGAATCACATAAGTTTTACTATGTCACTCTTTCACCATAAAGGCTGTGTAAAGAATGTACAAATATAATTTTTTTCAAATAAATAAAAAGGTGGTGATGAGTTTGGTTTCAAAGCACTTATCTCGCTCTTGTACGAATGTTTGCAAAGGCTCCAATTATGTATTTAGAAGAGTAATACTACAGGGAAATGCATTGGGGGCAGTGGCATCGTTGGAGGAGATGGAGGCGAGGGGGAGTGGTTCAAATGAGTACACATCTAATACTTCGCTCCACGGGCTACATACGGAAGCCGAAGTTGTTGGACAAAGGGATGTAATTGTATGAGATTATGAAATGTGTTTGATTATGCAGTCGACCGTAAGAGATTCACTATGACCTGTGGCACTTAAAATATTATAACAAATATTATACAAAAAAAGTAATTTTGTCTTGATAACATGTACAATGTTTCCCTGATTTTAATTTAAAGGAGGGTTTTAATGTGTACTGTTTCCCCTCAAACCCTTGCCATCTAAATATATGCAAGGTAATACTACTCATCCCGATAAAGCAATCCCACTCAAATATAAAGATGGGTCCCACATATGTGGTATTGAGTCGTGTGAGACCCCCTATACATATGAGTGGTGAGATTTAGGTGTGATTGTTTTTTTTTTTCAGGATAAATAGCATTACTCATATAGACTTCGCTGTTAATCAGGAGTATCGTCATCCGTAAGATACCTTTGAAGGATCTATAGTTCCCTATGAATGGCCACTGCCCAATGAGTTAATAAATTAAAAAAAATCCCAACTAACAAATACTTAATTCAACATCAGATTTCGGAAACCTAATTAGCTTGAATAAACCCAAATCTTTAAGTACCAAATTATGAGAGCCCTATTGCCTAACAAGCAGAAAATCTGACCATACATTTCAGATAAGGTAAAATAAAAATAAAAAAACAGTCTGATGCTCATGAGAAAAAATTGATCCGAGAGAAACAATAATGAATCTTGGGAGCACAGGATGAACGAATAGGAACCCTAATTTGTGCAAATACTAATGTTATTGAGTGGCTCCCACGAGCAATCCATAAAGCACACCATTGAAATGGCAACCTATATTTTTCATCGAAGAACAGCAATAAACCCTAAACACATTAAAAAGGTTTAAAGAGTTTCAAACTGGCTACCGCATTGCATAGCAATAAAAAATTCGGTGGAAATCATACGAAACTGAAGAATAGATTGATTGCTAGTAATTTTATAAAGGAGATAGAATGGGCCCTTTCCATGAGCTTTCATCCCTATATCAAACATCTTTCTGACTCTCATCTCAAATACCTTATTAACCTGCCATGGCCTATGGTAAAATGAGAGAGCTAAATTTTGTAGAAACATCATTTTCACGGAGGCACCAAATTGCAGTTTTTAGCATGATGAAGCAGCATTTGTCATCCACGCATCGAAAATTTTATGATGCATTAGTAGCAAAACAACATTCGACCCTTCTAACATCCTCGACTTGGCATAAATATCAAGGAAATAAACCTGAATCAGAAATTACTTGCCAACCTCTTCCTTTCTTACACCAAATCTCCTGCATTGTGTTATTTAACGATATAAAGTACCAAGATCACACAATGGTACTATCATTATCAAACCCAACCAATGCTACAATCAAGACAATAGTGAAATCAAAGACAGTACCCTCTAAATCTCCGCTGCCCAATGAGTTAATAAATTAAAACAATCACAACTAACAACGACTTTTTCTTTTTCTTTTTTTTTAGTGTTAATTTATAATATGGTTTAGCTTTTCTTCACTCTGGTGTTAGTCTTTTTTCAATATTAAATATTGCGTTGATTAGAGAGATGAAAGTAATTAGTCATGAAAGCTACAAGGAAAAATTTTCAATTGCTGGCCACTAATTTCCCTAAATTTGTAGAACTAATGATTTTACTACATAACTACTCTAATCTAGGCATTTTGTCCTAATTGATTATAGTCTACTTTATATCTGCCCCTGTCCTTAAAAATAATTGACTCCAATTTTGGAGTTTTGGCGGTATCAATAAGGATTCAATTTTTTCCTTCATGCTTTTCAATACCTACGCCCACTAAATTTAAAAGGATATCTTTTTTCTCTCTCTTTTTTTCTCCCTTTTGAAACAATTCACACATTAGGCTTCAGGCTATTTATAGGGGTAAAATAAGATGAATGACGCAGGTCATGGCATCAATTAAGAGTAAATGTTTAGACATGGATGATTGAAATTAGGACACGTAGCATACATCAGAAGGATAAATAATGATCCAAAAAAATGAAAATAAATTTAAGCATTTAAGGGCTAGTTTAATTAGTAAAATCTTACATTCTCACCTGATAGGATGTGATGCCTGAAATGTGACATTTTTTCGTTTGATATACTTAGTCGAATGCCTAGAAATATGACAATATTACCTTCGGTATTAGAATTAGATTCAAAGAATGGTAAAGTTTTTCATTAATACCCTTTTATAATATATATATATATATAATATTCATAACAAAAAATATAGAAAATTATTTAAATAATAATAAAATATTTAGTTTAAAGTTAGTACTAAAATAAAAATTTTGCCTATTTTTTAATTTTAAAGGATGAAAAAATTAATTAAACATTTAATAACCAAAAATAAAATTTCTATAAGATAATAATAAATTAGGAAAGCCTTATTGCCTAACAAACAGAAAATCTGACAGTACATTTCAAATAAGGTATAAAAAATAAAAATGCAGCTTGATGTTCATGAGACATGAGAAACAACTGGAGAAACAATAGTGAATCGTGGGAGAACAGAATGAACAAATAGGAACCCTAATTTGTGCAAATATTGGGCGACCCCAGAAGAAATGAAAGACAAAAAAAGTAGAAAAACCATTAATAATTCCAAAACACATCTGGCGAAAAACGAAAGAGAAACATACAATCAGTAGCCTCGAATCTCCCAAATCCTTTTTAATGATTGGAAACACAGGAGCAGTCAAGATCAGGTCAACAAAATAATAATATCGGAGATTGTACGGAACACAGAACCAAATTAGAAAGGGTAATACAGGATCAGTAGCCTCAAATGCTTTCAAATCTTGAAATAAAATCAAACACAGACGACGAAATAAGATCGGATGAAAACCGTAATGCAGAAACAATCGAACGAACAATGGAGATGGAGATCGTAGGGAACCTAGGTAAAAGGGGATTCTGTTCACCGGGGGAGTAGGCGATGAGAGCAGCGTCGGAACCGAGGTTGATGGCGACGGAACTAGGGTTGGCGGCGGTGAAGTGTTGAGCGAGGAATCCATCCCTCAATGTGGAGGCGAAATTGGGGGTAGGGCTTTGAAGCCCGTTGCCGCTCCTCGCTTTGTCAAAAACTGCAAGCATTTCCTCTTTCCTCGATCCAAAATGAATCACAAAACTCTGGGGGAGAGAGAGACTGAAGGCCGGGGGGAGCAAGCGGTAGAAAAGCGTGGAAGAAAGGTTGCCAAAAATTAAAAAGAAGAAAAAAAAAAAAAAATGACACGTGTCGGTCTTAGCTCAAATCCTTCGTGGCATATCCTTTACACAAGCTTCACACCGAAAGTGACCACGTGACAAAATATGGGTAGGCCTGTATTGTTATTTGATCAAAATACTACTTAAAAAGGACCACATAGATTTTGCTACGTCACCTTTTCGATGTGAAGGATGTATAAGTAGAATTTTCTCTTTTATAGGGAGAGGGTATGAGAAAAGTAATTTGTACTATGAAATAGTTGAACAGTATCAAGAGAACCTACCAATCAATCATAAGAAAAGAAAAAAAAAAAAAAAAAACCCAAATTTATCCTAGTTCACCCCAGTGAATAGACCCTTGAGACCATCTCTGTATCACACATGTGTGTCAAAGTAAGAACCGACCCCAACAACAGTGTCTCTTATAATTATTTTTTCTAAATTTCAAGATATGTAGAGAGTTTGGTTGCCAAAACTACATTCTTTGAATAAACATTTACTTAGAAATGTATATCCTTTTTAATTTAGTTAATAATGATATTTTTCATTTGTTCAAATAGGTTGCCTAATGTTGGTTGCATATTCGAATAGGCGATGGTATTGAGCATAGCTTTAGACATCCTTATCAAAATTTCCACAAAATGAAAAAAGTCGGTGAGACAAAATATGAAAAAGGAGAAATTAACAAACAATCCTGAGATTACTTGTTTGTCGGGAGTCATAAACCACTAAGTTGGCTAATAAATAGCCATCCTCCTTGCACGAGAGAGAACTGAAAAACCGAAAACATGGAAAGGAGAAACAAGCCTTTGGTATTTGTTTCAATTGCCACATTTTTTCTGTTAATACTGCATAAGACCGCCGCCGGAGGACCACCGCCTCCACCACCGAGGATTCTCCAAAACGACCAGCACTTCGTGCTGATCCACGGAGCGTGCCACGGCGCGTGGTGTTAGTTCCGGCTGGTGGAGCTGCTTCGGTCGTCAGGTCGCAACGTCACCGCCATCGACTCCCAGCACCGGTTGATGATATCCGCAGTTTGTCGGACTGCTTCCGGCCCTTGATGCGCTTCATGTCGTCTCTCCCCGCAGGGAAACGGGTGATACTCGTCGGTCACAGCTACGGAGGGTCAGTGATTTGTAAGGCCATGGAACTGTTCCCGGAAAAAATTGCGGTGGCAATTTTCGCCTCCGCCTTCAAGCCCGGCCCTCACTTGAGCCCCTCGGTCATCTTCGAGGAGGTGGGTGCTCAGTTATCACCATATCGGAATAATATTTAGTGATATCTGATAGCATTTCTAGTAATCTTTTAATTTTGGGGAAATATTTTTTGAGATATTTATTGGACTCAAGACCCATGCATGAGTAGTGTTGATTTTTAAACCAATTTTAAGGAAAACTAATAATCCCTAAAAGCTGTTTGTTTTTGCATTTTGAAGGTGCAAAGGAGGTTAGTTTTGTTGGACAGCTACCACGAGTACGCCAATGGCACAAACAACCTTCCCACAGGCTTTGTTTTTGGGCCCCAACACTGGGCAACCTTTTTATATCAGCTCTGCCCAAGGGAGGTAAATTGTTCGTGAAATCAGCACTTTGTGTGGCGTTTGTTTTTTTTGTATTTTTTTTTTTTTTTACTTGTTCAGCACTAAGCAGCTGCATGTCTATAATGACAAAAAAATTTATGTGTATTTCAATCATAAATAATAAAATAAAGCCTATTGATTGTGATATAATTTGACAATGTTTATAATTGGGCAATGGATTGACTCTCCAACATTATGGTCATATTTGTTATCAGGATTTCACACCAGCAACTCTGTTAGTGGACACTACACTTTTTCACCAATGAAGATTTGTCCAACGAGATGATTTTATCTAATGCTAAGTATGTATCCGTTAAACGGGTTTTCATAATTTCGAGTCAAGACTTATCCATACCAAAGGATCTAGCACAGTAGATGATCATGCGAAATCCACCGGATCAAGTGAAAACTACCGTGAAATCTAATCACATGGTTATGATATCCCAACCAAAACAATTCTTTCATCATCTTCAGCTTATTGCTAGCAAATATTCCTGATATTACCATGAATGCGAGTATATGGATGGTTGCGGGTGACCATCAAAGTCAAGACTCTTTCTCTCCCAATTATTTCATCTGTGAACCACATGTATCGTAGAACCATCCCAATCAACTCCCCTCATGTTAGTAGAGTGGAAAATTTCGTTGTTGATATGTTGTCAAGATTGGGTGCAGTCCTTCCCACAAAAATGATAAATAACGTTATTCCTATTCCTAAGCTCCCGTTGTGTTGTATTCTCCAAACTCTGCATGTAATTTCCTAAATTCACAATAGATGTGATAAATAATATACGGGCTTAACTTTGGTACAGCTAATGCACCTATATTAGGTACAAAAACACACATACAAAAAGGAAAAAAAATAAAACAAGATCCAAAATGACGTCGTTTTGAGTCTTGTGTCTTTTGTTTTTTAAGCATTACAAGGTAGCAACTACACCTAATTTATGTGCAGCTGCTGCATATTAATTTTTCCTATAATATATTTGCCTTTGTTCATAATGATTGTAGTGGAGTGTCAATCTGCCATACGTATTCATCCCTAAAAAAGTGATGGGGATAAATCTATTCATCAATAAAAATGTGATGCCAAACAAATTCCACCACTCACATGGGACAAGTGGAATCCAGTTGTGTATGTGGAGTCTGCCTTCATATGTGAGCGGTAGGATTTGTTCGGGATTCGCTTTTTAAGGAAGAGTAATATTACCCTTTCTGAGGTAAAACAAATATTGCTTACAACTTTACTAATCTCAAAGTTCCGATCATCAATTCTGAGTTGGACTCTTGGAAGTAGTTTCAATGATTTTTCGAAAATAATTTTGGAGACTTTACATCATATTCTATATTTTTTTCCACTCCTTAATAGATAATACGTGTGTGTGTGTAACACAAACACTCACACAAGTCCCATTCAAGGACTTATTCAAAGCCATACAAATTTATGTAGTTCTTTTTCAATGATGTTTTCTTAAAATAAGAATACAAAGACCATATGAATTTTGTCACGTGATTACTTTTGGTGTGAATACTACTATTTCTCTCCTTGCCCAAAATATTTATAATGCCTCATTTTGGAAGGGTCTTGTCAATTGGACAAAATCCTGCTGGCCACTTGCTTATCATCCGATTAACTCACAAAAGTTCGTTTTTTTTAATAAATTATAACCATACATATCAAAAGAACTTATGAGAAAAAAAAAAAAAAAACCAGTGAATTTTCGTACAACTTTGATGAGGTTTAGAGATTTCATCTAAATTATTGTAAAACTCACAACTTTATGATTTTTTGTCATAAAAATAAAAGTCTTAAATATCATTAAATTGTATAAGAATTTATACGTTTCCTTCTTCTTCTTCCCTTATCTTTTTCCCCCCTATTTTACTTTCTTCTTTTGGTCTTCCAAATCTTTGGTACTCCTTTTATGAAGTGTCGTGCCCGTCTTGCGTTTCTAATATAGTATTCAAGTAGACAACTAATAATTCCTTGTGTGGGCATCATCCGAATTCTTTTTCACCTATATAAAAATTATTTATTGACTCAAATCCCATGGTCAAGGTTACTTGTTGATTTTAAATTAATTGCGAGGAAAAATAATAATCCCTGAAAATTTGTCTTTTGATGGTTTGAAATAGAAGTGGTAATTAAACATGTTAGACGGTTATAAATGGGTCAAACGGGGATTCTAGATTAATACGAGTGGATCTAAATTATTTTATATTCAGGTCAGATTATATTATAAGTGGATCAGATTGTATTGACTAGTCAATGATTCCAATTGTTAGTATAACTTTAGAAAAAAATAATTAGTTTTGAACCTAAAAAAATTAGAGCCCTAATTAAAAATGATAATTAAATAAAATCAAGTTATATTGAATTTAACGAGTCACTGATAAAATTGACTATTCTAATTTTAAAGATAACACGGATACTAGTGGTGGACACTTCCAGCTAGTGTCACCCTTGGGCCTCAATTTGTTGGGATCCTTCCTCTATTAAAAAAATAATAATAAAAAAACAAAAAAAAAAAAAAAACTAACTAACTACGGATTATCGTATAATTTGATAATATTTTTGTTTGCTATTGGATTATTTCTCAAAATATTTATCTCGTGTACTTGGCTAGGACTTGATGTTAGGAGCCATGCTGGTGGGACCACAATAATTCATAGAGACACGTCATGGACCGCATAGCCGTACAAGTATGCTTGATATTTTTGATAAGGGTGGCTGTGGGATTGCCAGCTAGAAGTATGTACGATTCCAATCTACCCCACTTCTTCGAAAGCTATATATTGGAGTATAGTCCCGTGAAAATATATGCCAAAAATAATACATTCTTATATTTATTATTTCTATTATAATCAGTTTTAGTGGATTATTGTTTTACGTTTGTAAAATGAATTTATAAATAATAAAATATTTTTATTTAATAAATAAGACTATTATATATTTTTACAGTATAAAGAGATTATTGTCAATTTAAGAAATTCTTATAATTTTTATAACCTTGCAAACATTATAATTGAAATGATTTGATTTGGGTTAATTTGTAAACATTTAATTTGAATTCTAAATAAATTCAAGTAAAATGTAATCAATTCAATTTAATAGTGAATATATAATATTTAAATACATAACAATTCAGAGCTTTATTTACTGAGAGCCATGCAATTCTTATCATTGAGATATGAACCGAAAGTCTCCCTAATATCATTATGATGCTCGATGGAAAAGTCGTAAATTGGTCTGCGAGCATTGCAGGTTAGCCTTTGTCTTACTATGAGTATCGTGACAACTTTTACCAAATCTGAACAGTTGTCCACCACCGGATTCGAGGTTTAAAGATTCATGGATTTTTTTTCCAACTTCATCATTTCTTTTTTATGGGATTTTATGAGGATAGAATTCAAGGATTGAAATTTCAAGAAACTTGTTTTCTTCCTACCGATAAATATATTCTGAATTAAGAATAAGGAATGACGAATATGAAAATAAGAGTCTTTATTCATAAAAATTGTAAAAAATGTCGACTAATTATAAGCAGAGATGAATTATAATAATTTCTTTAAATGCGAGACATAAACAAAGACAAAGATAATATTTCTTAACAAAGCTCGCCTCTCATCACCAGTGAAATTGCCTCGGATGTAGTCCTGTCACCCTTGCTTTCTCCATTGCGAATGCACATTCATGGTGGGTTCAGTTTGGGTTCTAGAGTCCAGCCCAAGATCATGCATGGGCCTCAAGCCGACCCCAACAAGCCAGGCCCATGCCCACCCCTCCGAAAAAAATAGACCTTATAAATATCCAATCTTGACATACTTATAACTCTCGTGCTTTTCGAGAAAAATGAAGCAACGATTACTAGTTACCCTTTCCCTATTACTCCTCTTCTCCACGACTTGCAGCGCCAAACACTTGGTGCTCGTCCACGGCTCTGGCCACGGCGCCTGGTCGTGGTACCGTCTCGTGCCGCTGCTACGATCCTCCGGTCACAACGTCACCGCCGTGGACTTGGCCGCTTCTGGGGCTGACCCGACACCTGCTGACCAGATTCGCTCCATGTCGGAGTATTTTAGGCCCTTGATGGACTTGATGGGGTCCTTGTTGCCGTTGCAGGATCGGGCGATCCTTGTCGGGCACAGCTTCGGTGGGCTGGCAGTCTCGAAGGCCATGGAGCGGTTCCCGGAGAAGATTGCGGCGGCTGTTTTTGTCACGGCATTGATGCCCGGTCCTTCGCTAACCATATCTGACCTGAATAAAGAGGTGTGCTTTCCTACTCCTAGCTGTATTTTAATTTTATTAATAAAATCTTTTTCGAGTATGTCAGAAGGCGTGTGATCCATTTTCATCCATCAACTACTCGTTTGATTCGTGAAATAAAATGAAATAAATATTTCATAAGAATATAATATCCCAGAAATCTATACTATTATAAAGGCAAAAGAATTTTTTAGTTCCATTAATCAAAATTAATTTAAAATTAATAATATGAAATTCAAAATTCAAAATTCAAAATTTAAATTTTTTTATAGCGATGGAAGTTATACTCTTAACCACTCACCCTCAACTTTTTTTTCTTATTGTTTCCACTTTTATCTTTTTTAAAGTATATACTTATTCTTTTTTTTTTTTTTACAATTTTGTATTTAATCTTTTATATTTTAATAAAAAAGTCGTTGAGCACATGCATTGCACGTGCGATGCGACTAATAATATTTTAATGGAATAAAAGTAATATAGTTACTCTCATTAGCCTTAAAAAAAATATATTCCTCGTACACTTTCTTCATTACTCATATTATATTTCTACGAAATACTAATTCCATTTTATTCCATTATGTGAATCAAATGAGTGGTGAGTTGTAAAATAATGCTATTCATTCCAAGTCACATATGGGGTGGGCCCCAAATGAGCAATGAAGAAACTATGAACAATGAGGTCTTGTTGTACTTAAAACTTTAAAGGCTCATTTGGTTCATGAAATTTATTCGGAATCTACTTATGAATCATATTCTAAGGTTTGATATGATTCTGCAAAAAAATAGGGGCTTAACGTTCCCGAATAAAGAGGTAGAAATATGAGATTCCAAATAAGAAGGGATGTGCATGTGACATGAAAAATCTAAACGACCCTTAGAAATGAATAAATTGAAAAAAAAAATTCTCATTTATAGGAAAATTGATGAAACTTTAATATTGAATGTTATTCTTTAACATAAATAATTTTTTTACGTAAATAATTTTGTTGTTTTAAGTATATAATAATAAAAGGGTATTAGTGGGAAAAAGTTATCATAATAACGTTATATTCCTGAAATCTAGTTGTTCATACTAAACATAATAACAAAGAAACTATATTTTTCACTAAACGAGAGGTGAGACGTATTTATAATTTTGTTCCCTAAATATAATTTCCCCTTTAACTTTTTATAGTGTTTATTATTATTTTTTTCTGGGGGGAAACTTTTTATTCTTTCTTAACATATCTGTTTGGGGCTATGCTTCTTGCCACTGAGTAAGATCACTCCATTTTTTCCCCTCTGGAGAAACAATCTCCCACCAAATCGAAAAAAAAAAAAAAAAAGTTTGTTTTCTTTCTTTTTATTTATTTATTTATTTATTTTCTTTCTCCCGTGCTGCTTTGCTACTGATGAAAGTTATTGAAGAGACGAGAATCTCTAGTGGACAGCTCCTACACGTATAGCAACGGCCCAAACAAGCCCCCAACTGCTTTCGTCTTCGGCCCATTAGACTTAGCCACGCATGTGTATCAACTCAGCCCAATTGAGGTAAGGCCCATAAGAAAATGGGCTCAATTGATCCCTTCCATCCCTCCGTTTCCATTACATTTTTTCCCTTCTTTTAATTAAAAAAATTAATCACTTAATAATATGAACAAACCAGACAATGAGGGATTTAATAGTCTTCTGACCATATTTTTTTCTCAAATTATGATTAGGATTGGACACTAGCGACCATGCTGGTGAGGCCATTACACATATTTATAGATGCAGACATGGCGAAAGAGCTAACACTTTCCAATCAGAATTATAGGTCAGTCCATCGGATTTACATCGTTGCTGAGAAAGATCGGTTGAACCCGGAGGGCTCTCAACGGTGAATGATCGGAAAAACCCGCCAGATGAAGTGGAAGTCATCAAAGGGTCTGATCACATGGTCATGATCTCCAAGCCTAAAGAGCTTTCACTGCTTCTTCAGGGCATTGTTGACAAATATCATTGATTTTCTTTTCCCAAATCAATGGTTGTCGTTCATATATAAACAGTGTTTGTGTTTAGTATAATCCATTGGTAATAGGTGTCCATAAAATGTATAATCAACTATTGATTAATATCGGGATGTAGTAATCGTCCTTCGAAAATGATCATTTTTCTTGTTGGGATATATATATATATATATATATATATATATATATGTATGTATGTGAGAATCAAATTCTGGACTCGGTTATATGAGTCGAGACCTATTAATTATGACATTTTGATTGAAAAAAATTAAAAAATAGTGGCCTCCATAAATATACACTAAATTTACAGTAAAAAACAAGGTAGTTTTATGATGTTACAGTCATTGCAAATCACAAAACTCACTGAATATTAGGAAAAAAGAAAAACCCAAATCTGACCCATCAATTCCTCAGGCCGCGTTCACACAAAATCTGCAAATCTAAATATAATAAAAGGAGCAAACAGAAAAAGCACAAGCGATATGGATGTGATACAATCAGAGAATGAGGTCTGGATAATGAATTGGAGCCATCCGCGGCGGCGAGGTGCTGTCGTGGATTACCAGTGCGACCGCTTCGATGAACACGATGGCGAATTCTATCATCACTCTCAGCATTTCCATGCTCATTTCGAGCCTCTTGAACACCATTTTTGCGAGGACTGCAACTGCTCCTCTGTACATCTATTCATAAATTGAAAACTAGGCTAAGATCTCTTTATAACTACTTGTGCGTATATATATATATATATATAGGCTGCAATAGAAACTGCAGTTATTACAAAGAATCCCAAGGAAAAGAAGGGATTCTATTTCTGGCTCTTGGGAAACCTCAAGGGCTGCCCCCCTCTCTCTCTCTCTCCCCACATATGACATACGTGGCCCAAAGGCGTCTGTTTTATCCAAACTTTGCCCGCAACGTTGTCTTTAGTTTAGATGGTAAAGGTATTGGGTTTATGACAAATGAGTTAAAGTGTAATTTTTGAAATTTATAATTTTATAATATTCATTGATTTACCTGAATATTGGTTTGATAGATTATGTCAGTTTTTTTTTTTTTTGAAATCTGATTGTTTTGAATTCACATAATTGAGGTGATACAGGAATTTGAGTTATGAAAAAAAAAAAAAAGCATTATCTTTACTTTAGAACATGACAGGACATATTTAATGTACTTTTCTTTTTCCAAAAAAAATATTTAATGTGATTGGAGAATGGTGGGCTAGAGCTTTCTTGTTGGCTAACTTTTCTATTTACCAAAAATAGAAAAAAAAAATTATTATTTTATCAGCGTTCTACTATAGTTGGTGGGTTGGGTCCGTATTCAATTAGACAATGTCTTAGGTCCATTATTGAATGATAGTTCATTATCATTGGAGTCCTAATTTGTTTAGGCTTTAGAATTTTTGTTGGAGTGATATTTCTTTATTTGTTTGTAAATGGAAGTACATATAATAATAATAATAATAAGTTCAAATCTTCTTCGTTGAATTCATAAGCCTTATTTTTTTCTTTTATGCTTTTAATTGTGGTTGTGCATGTATTAAGATGACAATGCCTGATTGTACGCAAATGCACCATAAAATGGTACCATTTTGATAAAAAAATTTAATTAAAATATCATTCTAAAGGTTGTATTCAGTGTTACACTACATACACTATTCCTATATATATGATAAATAATTGTTTCTTTATAAAACTTAGGGGAGACATGTACATAGTAGCTAGTTTGTTGCTAAAGACACTACGTAGCATCGAAGGTCCTATAATTTAATTTTGCCAGTTGTATGAACAACTTAACTAAAATTAAAGTGAAAATAATTAATAAGTGTGTCACTAAATGAGTATAAATTAGCGTTCGAATTTTAATTTGTGGTCTGAAATTTTAACATAATTCTGAATTTATCTTTTTATGAGCCCATGAATATATGAGAAATCACTGCCAACAAAAATCATTTCACAGTATGTATGTTAAAAATCAATTTGAACATAATTTGAATTTTTTCACCGGCAGCCCTAAGTTGACATGTTTGAGTATCATATGCGTATATGGGCTTAATTTGATAGGAAACGATTGATATAAACGGATACAATGCTTTCAATGGATTAGTGGGCTCGGGAAAAAAATATATTCAATAAAAAATAATAAAGAAAAGTAAACCAGACCCATATTATACTATTATGGACCAGCTAATTTGTCACATGGGCCTTCTTGGCTAACATCAGGCTCACAGAGTCCATTATTATCGTTTTTATTTATATAAATTAATATAAAACTCACAAGGTTTTCTGTAATCAAAATCTTAAAAGCCATGCCTAACATAAAAGGCCAAGAGGAGTTATCCCAACATGAAACAAGATTCACAAACTTTAGTCCGTTGATTGGGTTGGAAAATTCTGTCAAAATCGTGATCGGAGTATATTTTACCCTTCAATGTCAAAATTATTCTCAATCACAATCGAAGGGACTTTACGTTATACATACATACATATATATATATAAAAGAAAATGATAAAAAGGAATCAATGAACTAAGTAATCTTATAATAGTCCGCCCTCATATGAGCCAAATAATATCATATATTTGAAGGGTTATAGAACAAACGTTCTCTCAAATAGATATATCGTGTTACAATTACGGATCGTTTTAAGATTTATACTATTATTTTTTATTAATGCAAATCTATAACTATGTTTTTCACATTTTTAAAATTTTAATTCATCTAAAGAATGAGATTCTTTATTCGTTAAAGGGAGAAATATTAAAATTTGTATCAGATATTGCAAAATTTTGGTGGTTCTTTTATGGTTGCTTGATTAAAACATCACTAGAAAAACTTCTTAAATTTTATTTATTATTATTTTTGGTAAATATTTTTTAAATTTTATTTATCACATTTCAATATAAAGAATGTGTGTACATGTAAAATTACTTCCGTTAAAATGCCTACTTTTTGGAGACTAAAATTCATAATTAAACATAGCATTCTTGTTACTATAATATCGCGGATATGAACCACCTATATTTGTAAAAGTCATAAATTTATAAAATTAGACAATTTAAATCTTTTTTTTTTCAAATTGGCTCAATAGTCCGAGATGAAATAGTAGCTCCTTCTTTCACAAGTGAATGCACAATTGAATCAATTATGCATTTACTTTTAGAACTTATTCTTCAAAACCTAACCTTAATAGCTTGTTCAAAAGGTCATTTTATCGAGTCAGACCATCATGATCATATTAGACTGACCTAACTTGAATAATTCTAATGAAAACTAACTTAGGTTGCATTTGATAAATAAGTCTGATTAACCTCTGATTCTGAATGCATGCTGAATTAATACTGGTTAGATAAGAGGTGTAATAAGAGATGCTGAATATGTAATAGTAAAATTGTTTGATTAAACATCTGAATAAAAACTTGAATGACCTGTATTTTCAATTTCACCCTTGTTACTATTTTTATTTATTTATTATTAACTCATGCATTCAAATTTATCAATTAATTAACAGCTTCACATTTTTAATATTAGAATTTTCAAATCAAAGAACTTAATCAAAATTGAAATTTACAAAATTTTAAAATCTCCAATCTTTTCATTAATCTTCTTTTAATTGTGTGTGTGTGGAGGTGTAAAATTAGAAACAAAAATAAAAAGGAAAAAAAAAAGTGAAGCAAAAATAAAAAGAAAAAAATTGAAGTGGGAGAGAGTGACGTGGTTTTATTATCAAAAGAATTTGAAATTTTGTTTGTAATGGTTTTTTTTTATATATATAATTTAAGTTCTAAAATGAACAATATTCAGAATTTAATATTTAGCACCAATTTGAGTACTGATTCGGTCAAAGATGCTCACCTCTAATCGATTCAACATTTAAAGTCATTCAATACCAATTTAGTGCCAACAAACACAATCTTAATAAGTCTTACTTTCTAAGTATATTCACTATGTTTATCATTATACCCCAATTTAATTTAAGTAAATCGTTTGTATAAGGTGTCCAAATTATTCAAATCGATGAATTCACAGGCTTTTAAAGTCGTGATGCTGATCCCACCATCGCAACCTCAAGTGTTAGAGTGCAGTCGCGAGCACAGGATAGCGGTCTCTCAACCTTTAAACCCCGCGCTGCACCCACGAAACTTTCCCCTCCGGAAAGAATCGAACAGAAAAATCAACAAGGGTTTCAGTCAAGATCCTATCTTTTCTGTCAATCCTTCGACTACTGTGTTTGTAGCCTAACCTTGTTCTCGTTTGTCTCATGATTCTTCAATTCCTGGGTTTCGAGGCTTTTGACATCTAGAAATGTTGTACTCTTCTTGTTCGTCTCGCTTCTTATCTGTTCCCACCCACCTCCACCCTTCTTCCTACTCTGGAAGAAACCAAAGGGCGCATTCCTCTCTTGCTCATTTGAAGCTCGAGGTAAAATTTATATCTTTTCCTTTACTTCGATTTTATTTTATGTTTTCTGAGAAGTAAATTGTGCACACCATCCTCCAAGTCGTCTAACACCAAGAATTGGGCATGCCTATGACAGATTAGGGCAGCCGGTGACCCTTTGTTCAATCTTGTTCATCAAATTATTTCTTTTGTCTGTATATAGGTTCTTAATATTGCACATTTATGTAATGCTGTGATTTGAACATTTGGGTATGACGTTTCCCTTGACCTTGAGGGCGTTTATTTATATTCATTTTTACTGCTCGAGTGGAAAGATGAATGTTGATGGGCGAAGGCAGAAGACGCAAAAGTGTTCCTAACATAATTTTCTCATTCATTATTTTGGTATCCCAAAAGAAGCATCTCGGATAGATTGAGCTTAATTCATTGATTTGGTGTTTCTGTAGGCTGTTTTATGACTTATTCAGAACCAGATTGTACTTGTAGTATTTGGTGTTTTTTTCTTTTCCCCTTTTATTTTCTGGAATTTTCATTTATACAAAGGAAGATTTAGTAGCGCTGGATTCCAGAGGTAGCCGTGGAAAATTAGATCACTCTGTTAGTCGGATTTTAAATTTGGTTACATAATATGAATGGTTTAGAAATATTTTGTTTTCCTAAGACTTGCCATGTATGTATATTGGGTGAATTCATCTTTGGTTGTTTTTCCTATTGAAATGGAGGGGCATACCAATTATTTGGGTACCTACCTTTAGATTCTAGCAATCCCCACTTTTGATTTTCCTGATCATTGTTTATGAGCATTCTTTCAAAGTGGTCCGGTTTTTTGGCACAGTAACAGGCTTTAGGTGTGTCAATGTTGATTTGAACATGGTTAATGTTTTCAGATGTGACCTTTGCATGATATCTGTTACATTGGGTTTGTTTACTACAATATTGTTTCCATCTTCTTTTCACTGCTCTAACTAATTGTATACTACATTCAGGCTTGATCTAAAGAAGCTGTTTAAATTATCAAATCACCAATATTTCTCTAATGACTCTTGTAGACTGGCATCTGATTGTTGGGTGATGTTGACTGAACAAGGAGTTGGGGCCTCTGTGTTTGTTATTTGGGATTTAGTATAAATTTTATAATATGTTAATTATACCAGAAAAACACACATTCATGTCACTGTGGTTCCATTTTTCTGTTATTTTTTTACAATTGAAGGTAAATATAGGCATTGGAACGCAACCATGTCAATGATCTTCAAGGACTTAAATGGACTTATTTCTGCATAGAACCACAAGTCTCAGTTTTTACTGCTGAGTTTTCTTACCTAGTCTTTTTGAATAGGGTTACTTCATTCTGAGTTAATGGTTACATTTTTGCTGCATGTTGTCATGGTGATGCTAATTCTCTTTTATTTGAATTTTCTGATTGTGGAACTACTTCTCTTCCATTTGAGTTTTCTGATTGTCAAACAATTTCTTTACTGTATCAGGGGAGCTCATCGTATACAGACACAAACAGCTTCTTTTCAAGTCCTTATACAAATGTGGAATTTCAGAATAGATGGCAGAGTATTGCCTGTGCAATGCGCATGGCTGGTGGAGCGGGAGAGTCAGGTGACCCTGGGAAAATAAATTTTAATCACATAATGGACAGAGCAGGAAAAATTTGGGATACCTTCCCCCAGCCAGTGCGGATTTTCCCCTGGAACAGAGCATTTGATAACTTTATCCAACTCATCATTGATCTTATATTGGCAGTTATAAAATACTTATCTCTACCTCTGTTGGCAATTTCATCTCTCAGTGAGATGTCCTACTGTGCACATGAAAGAAAGCTGTTCCTTGTTCCTCTTCCTCTACTCATTGGCATTGCTGTTGCTGGATTATTAAAAGAGACAGCCTTAGAACTCTCTCCACTTCTCAAGGTTCAATTAATCTTGTAGCATCAAATAATTTTTCATGAATTCCAAGATGGTAGTGAGACCATAAAAAGACCTGCCCGTGAATTTCCTGATGTTTCCACATTTGTCAGCAAAGATTATCTTATAATGCTGATTGAGTAAGGTTTCCCAGACATTCACCTGATTCTTTCTTCTTTCATTGATCTCCAGAAGAAGGCCGACCTGTGGACCAGTAGTAGATATTTTTTTAAAATCTATTGCCTCTATGCAGGCAGTACTTAAGTGAGTTTGTTGCAGGGAGGCATGGTCTTCTTTTTTTTTTTTTTGTCTATTCTGTATGAGTCCGTGAATACGGTTAGTATTTACCATGAAAAGTTAAATAAAATTCAATGCAGAGGAAGGACTTTCGAAAAGTCAACCACTGTCTCTGCACTTGGAAGGGTGCTCCATTACACATTAAGTCCTGTTTAGTGACCTGAGTTTCTGTTGATTTGGATCTGTTCTTATACTATTAATATGGATTTAATATTGAACAGAAAAAGAGCAGATTTGTTTGTATGTGTGTTTAACTAGTTTCTGATTTAATTGTTACAGGATGCAGAAGTTCCATGGCATCTAATTGCTATTGCAATTCTCTTCACATTAATCAAATTTCCAGGCCCTTATTACCCATACTGGGGCCGAATTCTTATTCCGCACTTTGCTAATGGGGGATTAACTGGGACGCTGTGGTTTGCATTTTTATTGTATCGAAGACCCCGAATGGCATTAGGGAGAAAGTTGCGGGAGAACTCTCCAAGGCACTATGGCTCTGAATCTAATGAAGGATAAATTTATTGAGGAAAACAGTGGGAGGTGGTATCATGTGTTTCTCCATCGGGTATTATTTCTGTACCAAAAGGAAATGAATCATGAAGGTGGAAAATTTATTTATGTTTCTCTTATAAGTAGGTTGCTTGGTCATGCAGATGTTCTTTTTTTGGACATTTCATATACTTACTAGACTAGAACCTACCGCCTTTTGTCATGAAATTCGTAAAGATCTATTTGAACTTGTTTAAATTTTTGTTATACAAATTTAGATTTAGAGATGAATGTTTCTCTTCTTATGAGATCTTCAAATGTGTACTTTCTTTTAATCTTTTCTTGTGCTTAGATGCATTGCGATGGAGCTATTTAAACTTGTGGATCTCATGGCATTGTATTTGCAAAGAAATAAAAGAAAGCAAGGGAGGGGGTGAGAGAGAGAGAGGGAATCCTTAACCCTCTCGGTTTAAGAGATCCCTATGTATAATAGTAACAGTAGCTTACCATTGCAGGGAGGGAGAAACTCAATTGGGTCTAATATATCACATCTGTGGCCCAGAATAAACATCTTTCGACTTATAGTTGATCATTGGGTGTTTAGTCAACTCTCCAGTGACTTCTGATCCATCCAGCTGATTGCGTAGTCAACTATCCAAAATCTGGAGCCAGTAGTGTCCAAATATAGTCAACTATGTATTCGACCATCCAGAACTTGACTAATTAGAGTTTACTGACGATATTAATCCTGTAATCTCTGATTTGATGCAGGTGATTACTTGTTTTTCAACAAAAGAAAAGTGAGTTGATTGGACAGTCCTAACAGCTCATGAATAAGTTTTTCAAGACTGGAAGAAGATTTTGATCAGAATTTTGTATTGTATTGAGGGTACTCATAAATCTGAACAACAGAGCTCGTGTTAGCTCTTTGAATGCTATGTATGTATAAGGTTTCCTTTCTTATTTTAGTTGTAGTATTGGTCTGAATAGTAGTTCGAGAAGAATTTCTGTTACAGACCTGGTTAGGACATAGCATTATCATAATGAGTATGTACTCTGAAACACAGCTTATTTGTTTTTGCCTGGGCTGCCGAGGCCAAACTTTTGATAATCCATTCATTCTTAGTGGTTGGAATGCATTAGATTGTTGATCTTCCCTGGGGTTGAATCGGATTTCCGTTAAACATGGATACGTGAACCGTGGAAGAGCATGCTTAGACACTAGTTTAGGAGTTGTGAATATAGAGTAACATGACCACGGACTGGTAAATTCCCTGTTAAACACAGGCCATCTCAGTTCCGTTCAGCCGGTCCTTCTTCCTTGCATTGAGGAGCCACAGCAGTCCCTGTTATTCCAGCAGGGCCAGCAGCTGTAACAGTAACAGCAGAGTTACGGCAAATGGCTCTAGCATTCATTTGAGGTTGCTGGTATTTCTTATTGTAACTTTCCTTCTCCACAGCTGTGTAATTGTTCTTTAGGAACTGCAGTAGGATGATGATACAGAACGCCACACGCCCTCGGGTTTTCCTTTGTCCTTTACATTCAAAGTGAAGTAGCAGGGGAGAATATCTGGGCATAGGAGTCTCCCTGTTTTCCTGGCTTCCCTGACATGTTAACCTCCTCTCAACTACTATGATGCTAGAGAAATTTACTGTGCATTTTCTCCATCTTCCGGAAGCATTTTCCCCACCCACTACTCTTGACTTTCTACATTAGGCTGGGTTTGGTGTGTGTTAGCCATTGGAGAGTTTTAGGTTTAGGACTTAGGGACGAAAAGTAAAGAGGTTTATAAAAGTGAAGAAGACTTGGATTGAAAAAAGGGCCCATCGATTGGGCAGCAGAGGTACATTATGTCCCACGTCGTGACCCGGAGGAAAAAAATTTGAGCATATCAGCCTAAGTGTGCTGCTACTGCGTCCAATGTCGATTTGTTTTGAGATGAAGCCCCATGAACCCATAAAGGTTTATAACAGCGATATCAAACAGTAGAAAGGTAATTAGGCTTTCAGTGGAAGACCCATGAGAAGATGTAGAAAGGTAATTAGGCTTTCAGTGGAAGACCCATGAGAAGATGTTGAAATGGACCTCCGATGCATGTTGGGTGTACGTGGGCTCAAAGCTATTACCATGTTGGCAAGTTGGTCAGCAAGCACCAAAAATGATCCTGATGGAGTGAACCTCAGAAAAGGTGCCCCTTTTCACTTTATTGAACCTGAAAGGAAAAAATAATCAGGAGTCATCATTCATTTACTGTCTCAACGTGCTTGCCCTTTCGGAAATCCACCTCAACCTAGACCTGCTTCATTAATCGAAACCCTCGTGGGGTTGATTACTTCCACGCATAGCCTTGCTTTAAACAACAGATTCCATTTAAGGAAAAGTCTTAACCTCCATAATAGCCCATTGTGGTGGGTAAAGAATGATGTCTCCTCACACCTTCCATTCAGAAGAAATTAAAAATAATAATAATAAAAAGCTAGAAACCATATCATTCATCCAAAGTTAACCACAGCAGAAGTTTCTCTCTTTTTCGAGGAAATGCACTTGAACCAAATAAACATTGATACAATCTGTAAAACACAAGGAAACATAATGTTACACAACTCTGAGATTCGAAATTACATATGTACCACGTGGAATTAACCAATGCACAACAACAAAAGCACAAAACTGGAAGCGAGTAACATAACAACCTGAGGATCGGGCTTGTAAAGGCTGATATCAATGTTCCAAATCACCAGATCCTCCATTGCCGAGGAAAGGATGAGATATCACTCCTCAGTCAACCATGCCCACTGACCACAACACCAAGAGAAGACAATTGTATGATTCTTAGAAAGTTTTTGTAATAAGGGATCCTGCAAACTTCCCTCCCCTCCCCACACCCCACCCCCTTGTGCCAAGCAGTCCTGTTTTACTATTGCATAGCATATACTACCTCCCCACTGCTATCAATATCGAGCTCCGGATCAGACTCCAGGTCCTCATCCATTTCGTCATCAATATCCAGGCTGCCCGTCAAATAATGGTTAAGACTCTGAGTCCCAGCTGCAGGAATGGTAGCCTCGGTACTTATTTGCATGATTTCATCGATACTCTGCATGGGTTGATCAGGCTCTTCAAATTGATCGTTCATCGCATTCTCATCCATGAGCCCTGCTGGAAGGTTCCTTAAGAACCATCCATGGTTCCTGATCTCAGGAATGCTTATCCTCTGTTGCAAATGTATTTTAGCCCACAGAGACTCAGAATCAGGATTTCAACATCTTGCACTTTATGTCCTTATCACATGAGAAAAGGCTAAACAAACAATTATAGCAATAGCATCATCTTCGGAACTAAAGAAGAACTAACCTTAGAAGGATCAGCTTCAAATATCCTCGAGATCAGATGACGGCACTCAGGAGATATATGAACGTCATCAGGAATTGAGTACTGGACATTTAAAATTCGCTGCAGGAAGGATACAATAGATGAGCCGAAGCATTTTACTTGAAGTAGCATAAATAGATAAAATGGCATGCAAAAAGTTACTTGTATGGTTTTACGGAAGTTCTTAGGCTCTACAGGATCCTCAAAGGGGTAAGCACCCACTAGCATAACATATAATGTAACCCCACAAGACCATACATCTGCAATCTGGAACCATTATTAAAACATCAAAAAATTAGATAGCATTACAATGTAGCATGCATAAGTGTGTAAATGGCAACCAGCCTCTTGTTCCAAGGGCCATAACTAGACAAACTACTCATGCAATTATTTTGGTGGAAGACATCCTTCAATACAGCAGCGCTAGATTGATTAATTACAAGAAGAAGCTTATGAGAGCTTCACACTGCAAATTTAGCACTTCATGTATGTAGCAAGATCATAACACTAATTGTCTAGTCTAGTGGTACCAACACGTATAATAAAACCTTAATGTCGGGCAAAGTCAAGAGTTTCGAATCCTAGTAGTTACTAAGTTGGGTGTGTGTGTATTTACCAATCCCCGAAAAAAAAAAGGTTTGCAGCAAAATCATGCAATAACTAAAAGCTTCTCATTTTTTAGTGCTTGCCCAAGATTTCCAAAAAAATAAAAGCAATCAAGGAGTACACATCGGCATTCCAAACATTTGGTCAAAAAGCCAGGTTGCCACCTAGAACTCTTGAGATTGCCGGACATTGAAGGTAACAAGCAGTTGCCATCTAGAACTCGAGTGCATGTCAGAAGATTGTCTAAGTCACTCAAGTGAGGGACGACCAGCTTAATGCCGCATGGCCATGGGTGTGCCGGAGTAAGTGTGGAAACTCTCGGCCTGTGACACTAAAGATTTCTCATGACGCTAAGCCTTTCGTCAAGATTATGCAAAACAACAATACCAAAGCTAGCAAAAATTGACAAGGATTTCGAAGGAAAATTATAAGGCTATAGTTCAAGTAAGCAAGTTTATGCGATTTGACCAAGAAAGTAAAAGTGAAGTTAAAATTTGAACTCCATTTCCTTCTAATCAACCAAACTAAGTAATACCATAATTTAAAGAAACGTAGCTAATTTGACAGGATCTCCATGCACTGGTTATGTGAAGAATCTAAAGCACAAAAAGAATAAAAGCATACCTTTCCATCATACACTTTCTTAAGTAACACTTCTGGCGCAATGTAGGCAGGGGTTCCAACAGTCGATTTGGGTTGGGAATGCAATACTGAGGACTGAGAAAAGTCCAGCTTTAATACATAATTATAAAGATATATTGAGCAAGTGGAAATGCAAATCAAGACCAGGATAGGGCGTTCAAACAAAACCTCACAATGTATTGTAAAAGAATTTATCTAAAACCTGATCAGCTGTAAACCGATGTAACATGAAAAACAGTACCTTTGAATACCCAAAGTCACAAATCTTTAAACGGGGCGCTGGGCTTCCATCCAACAAAGTGTTTTCCAACTTCAGGTCACGGTGGCACACTTGCTTCACAAAAGAATACAACTCAAAATAGACGATGACAAGAGGAGGGGAGGGAAGGAGGGCAAAGGAGAGAGAAGATAAAAAAACAATCAGTTCAATAACATAAGTGTCAACCTCAAAAATGAAGAACCCACACAAAAGAACAAGGAATCCTTATAATACCATTGCATGACAGTAGCTAACACCCGATATAAGTTGTTGGAAGAAGAAACGTGCCTGCAGCACAAGCTAGAGCAGTAAAGCATGAAAAAGCAAGGTGGCCACTACTTTAAAATGAATACTATTACACTGGGTAACAACCTCATCCTCATTAAACCGGCCAGCATTGCATATCCGCTCATAAAGCTCTCCTCCAGATGCATATTCCATCACAATTGCCAGATGTGTTGGCGTTAAGATGACCTAAAATGGATAATTATAAGTCATAATATACTTCAATTGCACAATATCCAAGATGGGGATTTTTTCATCTAGTTTGGGGGAGAGGGCAAGTTTATTTTCTTTTTCAGGAGGGCAGATTGTTGGATAAAATATGAAACTCTGCAGACCTCTTTGAATCTCACAATGTTTGGGTGCCTCAATGATCTGTGGTTAATGATTTCTCTCTTTACATTTTCATCGATCTGTCAAAATGAGTAACATGAGTAAAAAAAACTGCGGAAGAACTATGAAATCATAAAAACCCAGACTAAAGTAAAGAGTGGGAAAAAAGAAACCCATAAAACTAGAAAGGTCATGTTTGGTGTATTGTTAGAACTTCAAGTCTTAAAGAGTCCTCTGTTTAGAAATTAGTTAATGTATGGATCCTCCACCATTCCTTTGTGATAGCTAGCTCAACTTCTTAGTTTAATACACTGTCTTTAAAGAAAAAAAATCCATAAATGTAACTCATATTATCAATTCCAATCACAACTGAACCAAAAAAACTACAGGTAACAATTCCGAGCCACCTACACCTGCCAAGAGTCTATTGTAGAATTCTGATTGTAGATCAAATATAACTCAGAAATTTGTGCTTCTCACAGTTATGTTCTTGACCACCAGACAGACAGCAACAGTAAATATCTATTAGCATCCGACCATCCAAATCTCACAGGATAGACTCCCCAATCAATTGTTGGAATAAAACCATTACGAATCAGCACATTAAACAACGATGATAAAATATTTCAGAATAAATGAAAAAACTAGCTGATTTCAACTCCTTCAAAATCGCCAGTGAAATTTCCAGAATCCTCATCCGAGGAGACATACAAAAACGAATCCCGAACAATTCGCAAAAAACTAAACCTTGGGAAAATGAAGAGATTGGGCACTAACCTTCTCACCTCTCTCGATATACTTGACCGCAACGAGCTCCCCAGTATGCTTATCCCTCATGAGCCTGGCGACTCCGAAATTCCCCGATCCGATGTCCCGCACCAGCTCGTAGCGATCACTGTCGTGCATGATCGGCATATCCATGCCTGGACCAACTGTCACCGCCGTCCGATCCATCATCAGCAACTGCTGCTCCAACTACTCCCGCCAGCCACCGTTCATCTTACAGCCAGAAAACCAAAACAAGGATTAAGAAGAAGAAGAAGATAATATAAACCCTAATCGTGATCGATGAGCGAACTTGAAGAGACGCGAACAGTACAGATGGATTGATCAAAGCGTTAGGTTGAAGAAAGAGATTAAATCCGTGAAAAAGCTTTTGGCTATGGCGGCGATAGGAGCTCGTGGACTCGCCTTTATCCTCTCTCTCTCTCTCTCTCTCTCTCTTCCCCCTCTCTTCTCTCAATCTGAGGAGAGAGAACGAGAAGAAAAAGAACAGGAGGTGAGATATTTTGTTTTCCCTTTTCCCGGTGGACAGCGATCTGCGATTTATTTATTCCTTTTATTTATTAATCTGAAGTGGAGGGGGGGGGGGGGGGGGGGGGGGCGCGTGGGTAGCATTTTAAAAATGGGGCTGAATGGAATGACGAAACTGTCCCTAAGGTACTAGGGAATCTCAGGGGTCGAATGACGGATGTGCCCTCTGGCTGGATAAGGTTCCCAATTCACGAGGGAACCTTTTTTTTTTTTTTCTTTTTCTTTCTTTTTCCTTCCCCGGGGTTTTTACTTGTCTTGGTAGGGGAGAAGTGGGTCCCACCTAGCAATTATTGATGTTCTTAATTGAAAAGGTTGTTTTGGAGCATGCAGTTTGTTAGCGTCAAGTCTTAGGTTTTGAAAGAGGGGGACTCACCGGTTGGAGTTGAGTGTAGAATAAATATCGTTTAAGTAGAATTTAATTTAACTAATTAATATATTAATTAATGGGACTAATTTTAGTGCAGCTGCTGTGCTTGCATGTTTCTGAGAAAAATGATGAGTTATAAGCTCATCATATTTATTTTAGAGGATCTTTGTTCATATCATTCTAATAGAAAATGATTCTTTACATCTAATATCATGGGCATAGAATACTTTCGATTTTAACCCTTAAAAGATTAAGGGTTGAATAGGCAATGGATTTTGAGGGTTGAATTTACAAGAGACAGGTATAAAAATGGATCATTGATCCAAAAATGAAGAACAGGGGCATAGACCTATTTTTAGACGAACAGGGTGTTGTTCTCATTGGAATAATGAGGTGTTATCATTATTGGCAAGCCTAAATAAGTGTGCATATCATTGGTGCACCTCGTATATTGACGTTGCATGACTCCGGGACATCGGAATGATGCGGAAAAGAATAAGACACAACGAAGAAGTGAAGTATCCAAAAACACCATAAACAAGTGATTTTGATCTTGTTTGAACTAGTTTTGGAGCGATTGATGAGTTGAGTTACTCCAAGTGATTGGATGACTGTGGAGAGATACTAGAGACTATAATATACCATATTAGAGTGATATTGATGCTCAAGTTGCAAAGGAAATAGGTTTTGCTCGAAGCGTCATAATTGAGCCCGGTTTTCCCTAATTGAAGCATTTGCACCATGTGAGCTTAAAGGAAGCTTGTTTGGAGTTGTTGGGCTACATTGACGTAAAGTTGGGTTAAATGGGTTGCAGTAAACTCAAGGAATAGCAATGGGTCAAGCGAAATTTGAATTAGGCCTTGGGGGAGCCATTTTGGGTTTAATTGAGCAGTCTGGAGCAATTGGGTGTGCTAATGGGCTTGACCCACACAGGAGTGCACGGACCTAGCTCATGGGCCCTTGGAGAAGGCCCAAATTCATGTGGCCCAAGTGGAAATTCGTAGACCCTATATAGGTGCTCCATGGACTTTCCTATTTTCAGGCACTTTCCTATATTTTGGCCCTATTGTGCCTATTTAAGGAACCCCCTCCTATAACTCGAATCACACCGCTTCTCTAAGCATTGAGAGAGTTTTTGAGAGAGAGAATTGAGAGAAATTCCTTTGGAGGGTTTATGGGTGTCATATGTGTTCTTGAGCACTATTGGGGTTTCTAGGGTTGAGTGTGTGTGAGATTGGGGAAACACTCGTGAGTGTTTTGTGCTGTGGTCACAAGATGACGTTAAGCATCCAAACGTGAAGTGTGGTGATCTACGGTGATGATTCGTGATTGGTGTTTATGAAGCTGTTTCATGTAGTGGCTGCATTTGGTGCTTGTGCTTGAGTTTCTTCGGGTTCTTCGTGTTCTTGAAGTAACAACAAGATGCTTGTTGTGTTTATCATTGAGTGGTAGGCTCTTCTATTGTATCTCATTCTATATTTTTTATTTTGTGAGATAGAAAGAGCACCACTCTTGCGTGAGTTGTATTCCGTTGTTTTGATTTTGTTTGGGTCAGTGAGACTCGTGTGATAAGTTCATCAAATCTAGTGAAAGGGAGACAACTTAGTGATTGGTCGGTGAGACTTGTGATAAGTTCATCAAACTTAGTGATTGGTCAGTGAGGCTTTGTATTGCCCTAGTGAGGGGCGTATCATGGTTTTAGTGATTTCGTTGGTGAGGGTAATGAACTCGAATCAACGTGGACGTAGGTTGCACGCATTGTGTAGCTGAACCACGTATATATTGTGTTTGCGATTGCTTAGTTGGTTTGCTTGTGTTATTCTTGTCATAACTAGTGAATTAGGTTGAAAAACGCAAAAAGGAAAGAATTTGAAAGAGCACTGATTCACCCCCCCCCCCCCCTCCTCTCAATGTTCATATTGGGACTAACAGTGAATAATATATCAAAGACTCAATAAAATGGAAGAACAAACAATGGGGAGGCTGGATCCATGGGGCTTCCTATATATCTTCATACAAGAATCAAGTCATTGTAGTTCGTTTTGGCTCATTGAACCATGGAGATCGCTGTACAGCACTCACCTTGCCATAGGCAATGAATTGGTGAGGGAGGAGGGAATGGAGCTCTCCTTGAGCTTTTCTCTCTTTTCTCTCTTATGTGACTAGAGTGTCTACCCTTTGCAAAACTTTAGGGCTTTGCTTATAAAGGGGAGGATGGGCCTTGGGTCCAATATTCCTTCATCGTACAAGAAAAGATCGGGAAACTCTAAAATGGTGAGAATCCTTAGACCATAGGCCCAAAAGGCTTTCCAAAAAAGGAAATGAGTCATAGGCTTGGGAAAATTTAATGAACCATGGGCTCGAGAAAAATTAACGAGCTATGAGCTCGGGAAATGTGAACGAGTTAAGGGCTTGAGAAATGTGACAATTTTTTGTTGACTCAATCAACGAGAGTTTGAAAATGAGTTTATTTATTAAAAAGTTGATTCCCTGCTCGGGGCAATGAAAAGCAACTTTAATAGTGTAATATATAAAAAATAAAAAATAAAAAAATTAATGACATTAATTACATCTAATTTATATGCAGCTGTTATATATTAATTTTTCCTTAATTAATTGGCTAAAAGTTAATAGAAAATTAATTTCTTACATAAGTTTAGGTGGAACGTTAGAGATGTGTTATGAGCTTATATACCATGTAACTCGTGTTTACGTCAATGTCTAAACCCATGAAACAGAATGAAAAATAAAAATAATTTGATTTATTTTTAAATTTTGTAATTATTTCAATCATATGAAAAGATCAATTTATTACTGGGTACATGGAATATAAAATCGATATTTCAATCGGTTTAATCCATTCCTATTTTCTTCGTTTTCTCATTTTTATTATATTTCAACCATTCAAAAACGTTGTGATACTCAAAATTTAGCCAAGTTGTTAGACTAACCAGTTTATCGATGGATTATCGAATGTGTAACTCCTTATCAAATCCAGTTAATTAGCTATTTAAGGCATCTAGAAAACCTCATAATGTTTTTATGAACAAAAAAAAATTGACTTTTATAAAATAAGATGAAAAATCATAGATCTCACCTAGGTCGAATTTTTGGTAGGGAAGGTCAGCTTGCAGATGTGGATGACATAGCAACATGGTAGAATTGATTTTATTTATAATAAATATAGTCTGATGATTTAATTTATTCTTTTTTATTGTTAATTAAATGATTCACATTTTTTGGATTTTAATCTTCTACGAGCTGGCTCTGTGGGGTTTTCGGAAATGACTTCCTATGGTTAGGGAATTTTGTCTGCGTTGGCCTCGTTTTTGTGTCTTCTTGTCTTCACAATTTTTTAAAATTTTTTTTGGGTGATTTAAGTGTGATGTGTTTGGTCAATATGTTCCACCACATTTGTCAACGAGTTTGACGAATTTCAGTCGAACACAATTTAAACGAAAAAAAAAAAAAATACACTGGTCCCCTGAACTTATCTAATTCATGTGGAAAATACCTTTACTTGACCAATTACGTGGGATAATTATTCAAAATATGATATTAAGGAATTGTTAGGCACGTGATTATTCTTACTATACCATATATTAAAATGACTTAGATAATTACAATATTTGAGATATCATACAGCAGCTCATAATATTTTGAAAATTTAACGCCTGTAATATTAGATTTCTAATTTACATAAATTTTATTTTCAATTTTCTGTATTAATTAATTTTACTTAGTTTAATTTATTTTCATTAAACTTAATGTATAGTAAATTTATTATAACCGTATTCTTGTTATTGTTATTGTGTAAGCAAAATTTAAATTTTCGTTATTATATGTTAGATGCCAAGTTTATTAAGGTTATATTTAATTCGCCTAGTTGATCATTTTAATTTTCCTACTATCAAAAAAAATATGACATAGTTATGAAATTCAGAGACTAAGTTACAAATATTATCGATCCGATGACCCGTCCTCTCGATTGAATGTGAGTCGGGTCCCATGACACAACTATGCTATGAACGCCTTAAATCTCCCTCATTCGGGCCTGAGTCAAGTTTGCGAAATGCCTCGGAAGGCTCTAATGGGCCTGAATCTAAATTTGGGCCTTCGGGTACAGTTCAGAACATAAGAAGAATTGGGCTCCTTTGGGCCTGGTCAATTTCTGTGACGGAATTGTACGCTCCATTGGGCCTAGTCAAGCACTTATTGGCAAATGCGCTACTGGGGCGCCTGAAAAATAAGTCCCAAGTTAGAACCGAATCGAATTGAACGAGCCGGGCTAGATTATGTTTAACCTCGATTTTTTTTCCAATTTTTATCAAGATCGAGCTCGAAGTCAAGAAATAAAGTTTATATAATTTTGGTCTGTGATGTTCATGGATTGGGTTCGTATACAAGCTCGAATTGTGCTTATGAATAGTTCAATCATAAATTTGTTCGTTCCAATATGCTAATCATAAGGCCAAATTGTATTTTATAATATGATCTTTAATACAAATTTTTGTCCAACTTTTACTATTGGTTGATTATATCCTAATATTTTTAAAGGGATGCAATTCTAGCCTACTCTTAAATATTCTTCAAATTTAGCCTATATTTATTACGATTTTTGTTTTTGCCAAACATTCTCTCATAGGAAAATTTTAGATTTCACACTAAAAATCTTCAAATAATTTTCTTTTATAAATTTTAGAATAGGCCAAATTTTTTCACAAACATTTCTCGCAACATTCTTCCTCTTGAAACCTTTTACTTTTTATAAATTTAGATTACGAATTTTGTATGCTTTAGTTATCACAAGAAGAAATCACACATCAATTAAAATAAATTTCATTACTTAAGTATTGATCATGAATTTTAATGTGAAACAACATTTTTTTTTTCTTTTAGAAAATCCCCCCCTTCCCTGTTACAAATTTGACCTATTATTAAAAAAAAAAACATTCTTCAAACATTTTATTTTAACAATTTTTGGGGGGGAATTGTGAAGAAAAATGTTGTACGCTAAAATCACACCACTTTAAAATTATTGGGATATTATTAATCAATAATAAAATTTGGGATAGATTTGTAACTTTTACCAAAGGTCGGGCTATAAAACATTATTTGACCTAATTATAAAAATTTCAAACAAACTAAACGTGTGATTGTTTTTATAAGTTATTTTTCAAACACCGCTCAAGTTTTACATTTTTATGAGTAAAGTAAAATAAAACAACCATTGTGACTCCTAGTTTCATCAAAAGAACACATAAATGTACAAACACGTATTTTCATAAATAGTTCAAGAACAAATGTCCAATCTCGATTCGTTTAATAAACATGACAATAATTTTTTTTTCTTTCCATTTCTTCATTTAGCTTGACAAGCGAATATAAATGTAGGTATATACATACATATATATATATATATACATACATATATATATATATATATATATATATATATATATATATATATATATATATATATATAGACAAATATTTGTTGCCCTTCTAGTCCTTAAAAGAAATGAGGGTAACGTGTTGAAGGCCTATATGATGTCCAAACAATTCCTCCCTTGGTCCAAGGGCACTTTTGCATCATGACCTTATTAATTAGGGTTATAGGGTCCTCTATGAAGATATGGTAGCTTAACACATTTATTTCATCTTCAAGAATGCGTAGAGTAAAAGATTTTTTACCCTAATTCCAAGCATCGACACACCTCACCCCTATAAAACCAAAAAATAAAATAAAAATAAACATCTTTAGACAGAGCATGATATTTATTTATTTATTTATTTACCTTCAAGGTAAACTAGTGTATAACTTTAGATCTAAAATTGAAAATACAACTGTCTCATTTTGGTTATTTATTTATTTGGTCAGACTTGATCTATAAAAAGGAAAAAGTTGGTTTGATCTAGCTTTATTTAGATTCACATTCACAATGTCTCATTTCGGTTATTGATGTATTTATTTATTCAGTCAAACTTGTTGAACTATAAAAAGGAAATGGTTGGTTTGATCTAGTTTTACTTGGATTCACATTCACAATCAAAGGGTTAAAGAATCGAAACTGACGGTTGAATATTATACGTTTGTTTGATTCTTTTATTTTTTTTGACTACGAATCTTGAACCTTGGAGCTTTTATTTTCCAGCAAAGAAAAGGGCAAGTGATAATTAATGAGGGCATTTTCGGAAGAAAAATGGGCAACAAATATAATGTAGAGGAAATTACGGACAAAAAGGATAAACCTATTCACCCAAAAAAAGTGATTTTGAATAAATTTAAACACTCACATATATGTGATAAGTGGGATCTATCCATGTATATAAAGTTCACACTAGGATTTGTTCGGAATATATTTTTTCTGAAAGAGTAGTGTTACTCGGAGAAAAATGGGATTGTTCCATCAGAAAAAAAAAATGAAGAGATAATAAAAAAAGAAAATACAAAAACAAAATGAAGTAGGATAAAAAATGAGTGGACGCACGCAGACCAGGTTCCTCTTAATTTCATATCATAATGAATTTTTAATTAATTTTAGTAGGATGAATTGAATATATATATATACACAAACATGTGGGCATATAAATTTTTAAGAGATGTTGAGATGTTGAACTCTAAGTATTCAAAATTAATAAAAATTTGAAAAATCGAAAAATCTTCATAAATATTCTAACTTTCAAATACTTAGGATGGAGAGGTTATGTTTTTTTTTGAAATCTCTTTAAAATTAATTTAAGTTCATAAATTCATGACTTTTTGAGATTTAGGTGATTCATTTTCATTCCATTGAGGATCAGATCAAGATTTTATGAATTTAAAAACTCATAAATTTATGAGTTTAAATAATCATGATTATTCATCGTTAAGAAAAGAGAGAAACTAAATGTGAAAAAAATGAATAATTTATCAATATATATATATATATATATATATATATATATATATATATATATATGAAAAAATGAATAGTAAAAATTAGATTGGTCAAATTTATCAATTTGTAATTTTTTTTAAAAAAAATTGAGAATTACCGTATGCTTCGGGCATCCTAGGGGAGAGAGACGCTGAAGAGGGAATCCGGGGAGGTGGGACCCACCAACGTTCGGAAGGTTAAAAAGCACGACCTTTCATATCGTATGCGGCGAATCGTTTTTTAGTTTTTTTTTATCAAATTTTTTTTGACGGGTAAATCCCATGTCCAACCTAGTAATTATGATGGTTTTCACGACTATAAAAAAGTCATTATAGGATATATTAGATGTGGCTACTTAAATGGTTCCAGTCCAATTTAAAAATGAGCAGTCTCATTAATTATTGGCACAAGATTCATGACTTTAGAACAAAGAAAAAACTAAGCTTAAAAAATTAGTAGTTTCATAATCACACATATCTTTTTAGAATTTTTTCAAACACATTCAACGGTTCATGTAGAGAATCTTTTCTATTTTTTTTCTTTCAATTTTTGTGAGAATAATGCAGCTCTTGGTGCCGATAAGTAAAAAATCATTTTTCCTTTTGAATAGTTTAACATGATTTTAATAGTTATTTATCATTTTATTAGGAATTATAGCAATACAATTTATAGAATACTCTTTTTATTATTTTTTTTACAAAGCGATGTACATCAACAGAATTATTAGTCGGTGTCATCAGGATGTAGAGAATTAGTATTAAACCATCATATTTTAGACACAGAAACATATGAAGTTGATGTCAGGTTAATCTTTTTTCACAAATATCAACAAAATTACATTGGGGTAACCCTAGAATCAAAGTAGAAATTTGACCCCTCATATTGTCCCAAAGAAAGTTCTGCAGGTGGCATGCCTTGAAGGGCATAGAAGCAACCAAATAGATTTTGACAGCCTTATAATTGACTTCTATCTGTGAAAACACTAAAAGGAAGACAATGAATCATTATGTATCCCTGTACAGAAGGCACAAGTGGAGCACATATGCATGTAGGACACTCATGGCTCTTATTGCACCTATAGGTCAAATATGCACAGGGCATGTTTACAGTATCCTTTGCCACAAAATGCAAGATCTCTGTGGATGTTTGCTGATCATGTGCACACCTTTGAGAATGTAAGTACCCTCTTGTTCATGGAAAAGTTTGGGCAAGTTTGAAGAACAAAAGCAAAAAAGGGTCGTCCCCAATAATTTACTTCATGGTTTTTCCTAAATTTTCTGCCTCATGGTGTGTTTTTATGCCTTAAAAAATTCATAATCTTCCGGTTAAAAATGAATAACAAATTATTATTATTATATACTTGGCCTTTACAAAGGCTTCTTCCAATTCCACCCTGGGTGTAGTATACTTTATCTCTTAGATAAAATTATTATTTTAAAAATTATTTAAGGTGAGGGAGGAGATATAAATGTTAAAAAGATATAGAAAGTCAAATCAAAATTACATTTTGACAAATAGGACTTTAGAGTTTTAAAAAGGTTGAGCCTTACCTTTCATTCGTAATTACATACCAAAAAGAAATGTCAAAGATTAGGACTATTATTATTAATTGGAGGGGATTAAGTCAACTCAAACATTCATTTTATTTATAATTTTTTTTTCCTTTTGTTCCAGAGGAGAAATGGAAAATTACTTCACAATTCAATATAGTAAAAACTCTAACCCTTGAGCTCCATAATAGGGAGGAGGCAAGTCACTAACAGCTGAGCTAATGCTTGTAATAATTGTAAGTTTTAATAGTAGATAGAAGGGCTAGAGTTACATCAATTTTAATAAATTTTAAAATGAAGGGGCAACGAAAGTCGTAGGACTCATAGTAATTTGAGGTCTTGAATGCGAAACTGTATTAAGGTCGCATTGAAATCTTTAGAACGGGACGTACATGGAAATGAAATGACCCTGAGACTGTAATGAAAATAAGAATAAGAATAATTTTCATTCAACTTTTTAGTAAAATAATATATAATTGAATTGTCATTATATAATAGCCACTCCTTTACACGAGGTAATGGCAATTTTATTCACATCCCCATCATTCAATCATTTTCATTTAACTCATTGGCACGTCAATACCAACAGAGCTAACGCTTATTAGTTACCATTCAATTATCTTTGATGTTATCAACTAATTCCAATCTCATTTTTACCATCTGAACAAGTCCTGAAGACTAAATACATTTATGATTTATATTAGAGGGACAAGTACATGAAGATGCTTCTTCAGTTTATGAACATCTCTCTCTGTGAATGCAGACATAGGAAATTACTATTTTAGAAGGAAATTTCCGAGGAGAAGGAATGGATTGGACATGTCAAAACGGACAAGAACAAGAACAAGAACAATAATGCTACCCCAACTACACAAAGCAACAACATCTAGATGGAGGATTCATTGACAAAAATGCCCTTGAGAAATGTTGAAACCACTCTAGTACATCCTCCTCCATTATTGCAAGGATTCATGAGGATTCATGATCCTCTCTCTCTCTCTCTCTCCCACTCTCTCTTTCGAGCAATCGTACTTTAAGGGAATTAATTTAATTAAATGGGGACACAACGATGCCCTCATGAGAAGGTCACGACACAGGCGTTAGGGCCTTGTCATCACGTGCAAGATGCTCTTCTTCTACTTTTTTTTTTTTTTTTTCCCGTCAATCTTCCATTCCATTAGTCTTAAAACGAACAAAGCAAAAGGAATAGAACTTTTTGATTTCCATATCCTGAGAGGTTAGAGTTGGAAAACACAAAAGAAAAAAAATTGATGATTGGAGAAATTTTCTTCACTTTTTTTTTATTTTTTTATTATTGGGTGTTTTTTTTTTTTTTTTTTTTTTGGGGGGGGGGGGGGGGGGGTGCTAGCTTCTTCTAGAAATGGGTTCTATTATTTTTTTGGTAATCCAAAAAAAAATTTGTTGCTCTTTTTTTTTTTAATTTGTTTTTCTCCTGTTAGTAGCAAAAGTAAAGTAAGCCTCGTAACTTTTGCTGCTCAAACGCATCCCAATTACTCTGAAGTTCTTTTAGCCAGGAAAAAGGGGTTTTTGAGATCTTCATAAGCATAGCCAAACACTCCCTTAAGACCCAAGATGCTATCTATCTTGATGGCACTTTTACCCACTTTCTTTTGACATCTGAGGCCCATAAAGTTATATATGGATAAAAAGCTGTGCTTTGGTTTGGGACATAGTTAAGTGCATCTCTCCACATGTTAAACATTTTTCTCCAGTGTTTGGAGCTGGTGGTGGGTGAGCTAAGGGTGCCATATTTTTCTTGGATTCCAGAGTATCCTAAAAAGATGGTGGTTAAAAAAAAGAAAGATGCTTTGTTTCTGCCATCATATCAAGTGCATTGGGATGAATTGATGAATGAATGAATCCTTCCATCTCAAGCTCTCCTCCCACTCTCTCTACCTGATGGCATGTCCTTTGTCTCACCCATACCATCATTATTGTCACTGTAGCCAACCTTTAGCTACCAAGAAAGAACCAATGCAGCACCTCCTTTTCCCCACTGAAAATTGGGAAAAAAAAAAAGAAAGAAAAAGGAATGGTTACTTCCAAGATGATGAAAATACCCTCTTTCAGTTTTTAAAGAACTAAAGGTGAATTATTGTAGGGTGATTTTAAAGAAGATATTATATAAACAGGGCATTTAAAACATTGGAAAATCCTTGAGAATTTGAGAGAGTATTTACAACTTCTCAGATTTTCATCTTAGAATACCAGTAGTTAATAGACCTGTTTAGTTATGAAAGGTATTTTTTCTTTTATATTTCAAAAGTTAATTATAAAAATGTCACGATCTAGGACTAATTTGAAGGAGCTCACCTTCGACGAATCCAGTGAAAAAGCACTTTCACTCAGAGAGCATATAACTCACAAACTTTTAAAGAGATCAAAAATAGCTTTACGGAAAAACCTAAATATACCAGAAAAAGCCAAAAAAAAAAAAACAATTTATCTCATGCTTCCTCAATTAGTTTTAAGCTTTCACTTCAAGTTGCCAGAAAGAGCCTTGCTACTTGCTGGGTGAAATCACTACTCTCGCATGGTAGGGTTGGTCTCAACACCAATGCTGCTCAACCCAACACGTAAAAGACTGTATTACACCTATTCGGTGTATGTAAAATATATTTATTCTACTGTAGAGAATTTTTTTTGTAAATGGTTTTAAGATTAGGAAACATCTAAAACACATTCAAAGTAATTTTTTTTATTTATAAATATACAACAAAGTTGGGTTAACTAGAAGAAACTTTGTTTTCTACAATTAATATGATAGTATTAAATTATGCATGATAAAAGAAACAATTTTTCCGCAGCTAGACGGTCCTAAATTCCCTGGGGCAAAAAAAAGAAAAAAGAAGCTCTTTCACTTAAATTTTTTTTATAAAAAATCTAAGAAATTATATAAAGAAGAAAAATGGTAAACTATGCTGCCACATAATTTAGGCATGCAAAGGAGGGGGGAGGGGTTGGCAATAAAACCTTTAATTGAGTAATTTACTCACACGATGCATTTTTCTGAACTCTCTCCATAAATCATGAATGTAAGAATCTGACTCTCTAACTATGAATTATAATTATCGATTTTCCTTTCTAAATTCAAATAATTTGTAATTTAGTTAGAAAAGTAAGAGAGAGAGAGAGAGAGAATTTTTATGAGAAATTCATTTTTTATAAACTTAAATTAAGGTCTTTATAGTCATATTGTGATTCTCTAATAATAAGAATGTATTCTTAGAACATCGAGCATCCAACAAAAACATGACTAGAGATGCGAAAAATGGAAACGGATCCAAATGATCCAAAAGCCGGTGTTCTTTCAAGATAAACAAAATTTATTATAAAAATAAAATCTATATAAAAATAAAAATAAAAATAAAAAAGAGTGGAGGAGAAGAGGAGAGATTGAGGAGATTCTCCCTCTCACACGCACACTCGGCTGTCGTTTTCTTCAGCACGATGCTGCGTTTTGTTTGCGGGGTGCGGAGGAATCGAATTGGCTGTAAAACGCTGTCGTCTTATGGTTAGAAAACGAGCACCCAATCCCTCGCCACCCCTCGAGATCTCGGGCAGGATCCAGAAGTGGGCCCCACCCATTTTCCCCAGAATCCAGATTCCCTTATCCCTACGCTAAGTCCGTCGCTTTCCCCCACGCTCTTCTACAGAGCGTGCAGAGTCAACATATTTTATTTTATTTTGAATCGTCTTAGAAATTAGTAGAGTATGTTTTAATAAATGTATTAACTTCTTTTATAAAATACGAATATTTTTTTTAGATGCGATGTGGGGACACATAGCTGGCAGACTAAAGAAGGTTCCGTTTTGACTTTTCTAAGCACGCACAAAAGAGGGATCCTACAGGGGGAACCCAAAAAAAAAAAAAAAAAAACCCCTTTTAAAGAAGATAAAGGTGGAGGAATATTCCATAATTAAAAATAATTTATCTAATAGAATTACCTTACTAAATATTGTTAAAAACTTAGGTCAGATTCCTATTATTTGAGATTTAGGTGGTCTTAGTGACCAATGTTTATCGAGCTGGGTGGGTTGTATGGGATTAGTTGTATATGTTCATAAAATTTATTACCATGCCTTTGTAAGATATGAATAGTTGTATTTTTTTTTAATGCGCAAGGATCTTCTAACCTTAGAACAAATTTCAAAATAACACCTACTTTGAAATTTTTTAAAAAAACACATTATTTCAGGAGTTTCTTTTTTCTAACCTAACTTGTTGCACATGCTTAATTCAACTATTGTGAATTCAAACAGCCATTTCTTTTTTATATGAACGGTCTAATTTATTTTGAAAGATTATCATTATTACGAACGTTAATATTGATTTTATTCACAACTTAGTCAATTTTGGACATTATTCAGTCATATTTTAACTTCTCAAATCCCAAACGTTTGGTTATAAGTTGTGCTAAGTGGTGTCATATTGAAATCTAAATTAGTTTCAACCCCACTAAATTTAGGGCCTCCATGAAAAATGACTAGGCCACCTCAAAAGCTATACCATTGTGAATTTTGGGTATGATTAAAGTTTTATCTTCTCATGAGTATCATAATTTTGCTTGCCTTGGCTTGAACACCATTGTATGTTAATTACTTACTTTAAACAAACCCAAAGGAAGCCGAGGGGAAATTAAAAAGACTTGGAGATCAAGAGCTGTGGTTTCCAAAAATAGGTAAGAGAGATGATTCATGGAGTCATTCACAAAAGTGGCAAGTGAGATTATTATATATTTGGAGTCATTAACAAAAGTGAGGTTTGTCCATGAATAGGCTTACACTTTGTCTCAATACTACTTTCAATTTCCACAGCCAGATCCAATGTCAACTACTCAAACGGGGTTAGAAATTAGGAGCACAATCCTTTCTAGGCTACTAAGAACAAGCTTTTAGAATACTTTTTCTTCATATTATATATATTATTGAGGATAATTTGTATCCTATTATATATATATATATTCTAATATATGTTACATATATAAGAAACGGGTTGAATTGGTCTTGTAGGTTAAAGCTCATTAACCTAAAAAACTCTAGATATATTATATATATATATATACTGGCCGAAGGCAATGGTTTAGGCATTTTAAACTCGATACCTAGGGTGTAATGCTTTAAACAATCGTTTAAATCCCAACATATATGATGTATACTAAAACCAAGTTTAGTGTTGTTATGGCCCAAAACAAAGTCGTTGCAAGGTTTTAAACGATGTAAAGCTCCCCTCATGCTCTATTCCCCATTTATTATGGAAAGAAAAATCACAAAACATCGTGGCTTTCTTTAGATCATAGTAATGCCGAAACTCCCCATATATAACATTTTCAAATGGGTTTAAGAATACAGTGGAAGGGTGAATAATGGTAATGGTCGAGCTCGGGTGGGATAAGGAGCATGATTGGTCAGAGCAACATGGCTGCTTTCTGAAAGATACATGGGAAGAATTCATTACGTATGCCCTATGCTCATTTCATGCTTGTATCATTATGTCACAACTATGTAATGGACTGCTCACAAAGAACTGTTGAACTAGAAAATAGGAGGAAAGAAAAGGGAAAGAGAAAATTAATTTAATAATCCACATTATTTTGTAGATATTTTATATTTTTAAAATTATTGTGTTTTAGATTTTTATTTTTATTTTTTACCCCTCTTACTTGCCTAAATTGTCCCCTATCCTTTAATCATCATTTTGTTTCCATGTAATTTTTGTTATAATTACTAGGAAAAAAAAATGTAGATAGACCCAACTTTTGAAAACTATTAAACTTTTTAGGATATTCATGCACAAAGCTCTACAATGTTTTTTCTTTCTTTTTTTTTTTTCCATTTTCAGGTGTTTGTAAATTCACATAATTATCGCAAAACAGTTCAAACATGTTTGAATTGAACCATTTCATCTTTTAACTTTAAAGCAACATAATCTACAATGAAAAGTCAAAATGCCTTTAATTAGGTATTAACAAAGTATTTGGGGTTTTATTTTATTTTTTTGCTAGGCATTTAGAGCTACAAATTTTACAGATAAGTGAGTCTGGTAAAGTCTCAGGCTAAAGTATCAGAGCAGATTCTTTAGCCATCCCACTCCAATAATGGTCAATCTTCAAGGGTAGGAAGATAAAAATGTGGGTAATTTAATATATTAGAATGTGGGATTAAACAAATTTAAAACCCCAAGCTTTAAATGGGTATGCTTTTCATAATTTTGGTCCAATAGCGTTTTGCCATGTGGTCATCACTATGCCTCCTTGTCAGGTTCACAAGATGATGTCTGAAGACACAATTATTTAATTTCTAGGTAAATTTGGTAGGCATGCAGCAATTTGGGATGGGACTGTCATCCATCCATCACAGCACCAACCCTATTGTCCTCAATAAAGCCTATAAGTTAGCCCTAAGATGCACTAATATACTTTTATTTTAAATAAACTCCATTATAATCACTTGTAACTATGGAAAGTATTTATAATTATGACAACCTAAAATAAAAAAAAGAAGATCCCATTTATTAGAATTGAGTTGCTAAAAGAATATACATAGAAAGCTATATAGTGTGATACTCTACCTAATTATGTACAGAAACATCTTCACACATCGTCATTTTGATAAATAATGTTTAAAATATAATTTAATTTTTATCAAAATGACGTAGTTCTACGCCGCTTCTATGCGCAATTGCATAGAGTATCACACAATATAATATAAACTCAAGAATATAATTTATTAAAGTATGCATAATATTCTATCCATTATCTAACGGGTCTATCCGTTTTGATGTGAATTTATATGGAGCCTAAATAATAATGCTATACGTACCGAGTTTTCATGATTGGCGTGCCACAATTGACTATACAGAGACGGTTCGATTCATTGCAATTGCCTCAAAAAAATATTTTATAGTGGAATATCTCGAAGAAGGAAAAAAATAAATATTATGGAAAACAGATTAAATAGAAATGACCATACATTCACATGGAATCTATAGTCAAGGATTGGCCTCAAAATTCCACCGTGGTGGTCAACTCCTACATTTCATTTCTTTTTTCTTTTTTTTTTCCTTTTCTTTTGACATACTCGTGAGCCTTGAAATCCATAATATATTCTAGGAGATATATTAAAGTAATAAATTCTCAAAAGAAATGCAGGCTTTTAAAGAATAACTTTTTCTGAAATTCCCACTTATTTATTTATTTATTTTATTTTATTGCCACGTTCCCCTTACCTAACCCAAAGAATCTTGCGAGCCCGTTTCCAATTAGAAAACAACAACAAAATTTGGTTGGAAAAAAGAAAAAGCAAAAAAGTTGGAGCCATTTATATTTTTTAATTCGAAAAAAAAGAAAAAGAAAAAAAACAAGAGTTGCGTATAACAGTTCAAAGCACATGTAGCGGAGACATCATGTTTGAATTCCAAGTAACACAGAGCGGTAAAATTCTATAGCGCAATATAAAACAAGAAAGTTAATTGAATCTCTAAAGAGAGTCAAATTTTTTAGATGAATTTTTAAACAGTTTTTATTTTCCATTTGTTGGGCCCGTAATGATTTGATTCAATTCAATTCAAAAAAATAATAATAATAATTCCATTCAACTTTACCCAAGAATTAAAAACTTTCACATTGAGTCAACTTGTGGGGGATAGACTAAGTTCATCTTCTTGATTTAATTAGTGGTGATTTTAATGAAGGCATATGTGCTTCGGAATGGTCAAAATATGGAGAAGTAAATTCATATTCTAAACTATTTTTCTGTCATGCCGGCCCTTTTGAATGGACAAGATTTAGCTCAAAATTATGATTTATTTGGTTTAACAGAGAGATAAACGTAGGGGTGTATAAAATTTGGGAAATTCTGAATTTTTTGAAAAATTTTCCAAAAGTCGAGAAATTTAGTCGGAGATCACAAATAATTTTAGAAAAATTTGGAGATCAGAAAATCGATTGAAATTTTTTCTTAAAAATTCGAAATACCCAAATTTTTAGAATTTTTGCAAATTGCATAAGAATTTACAGTTTTTTCTTGGATTTTACATTCTCTCCTTTCATTTGTTTCTAAATATTATGAAAATAACTTGGTCGGGAAATTGAATTGCCTAATTTCTCAGTAGGAAAATTTCGGGTAAATATTTTTGTTGGATTAGGAATTGAAATAAAAAATAAAATTTATAAAAAGATTAAAAATAAAAATTCAGTCGAAAAATTTCTGAATTTCTGGAATAAGCACTGCTTCCTTTTTGAAAATTAGATTCCTTTTATCATGTTGAAAGAACTGAATTTTTTGTTTTACACCTAATGAGGTAATTTTGTTTTTTGTACGGTACAATGTTTTAGTGGGAGTGAGTTGGATCGACATTATTCGGAGTGAGTGGGGGAAGAAAAGGAGTGGCGGATATAATACGCGACGAAGCGAGAAAGTGACTTTTTTTTTTTCTTTCATTTTTTTTTGGTTGTCGCTGTTGTTGGGGGTGGTGTTTCTGTGAGAGGTTGCCTGTGGAGACCCGGCGATGCTCCTTCTCCGCAACAGAAGAACAGAATCTTCGCAATTTTCTCCTTTCCATAAACCCAAATCTGCTTTTTCTTTTTTCCTCAGATTCCAAATATTCTCTCTCTCTCTCTCTCTCTCTCTCTCTCTCCCCCTACCCAAACTCCATTTCTCTATCCTCCATTATATATGTTCATCATAAATCTATATACCCGGATCCTTACCATCTCTGTCTACCAGTTTTCATCTATCCTCTTGTGAACTGGGGCGTGGGGGGATTAGCAGACGATCTGAGTTGAGTTATGGGTTCGATCCCGGCGGAGCTGAGCTTGGATTTAAGACCCACTTATGTTCCCAAATCGATCAGCGACTTTCTCAAGGAGATTTCCCCAATCGGCGATGTTTCTCAGAAGGCGGAGAAGCTTGGGGATTTCATTAAGAGGCTTGAAGATGAAATGAGGAAGATTGAGGCCTTCAAGCGCGAGCTCCCCCTCTGCATGCTTCTCCTTAAAGATGGTTCGTTTGGGTTTTCCTCCTTTTCCCCCGATGCTGTTTCGTTTTTTGCATGAGAGAAAATCTGATTCCGGGGCTGAATTTTCCGTTTTCGGACGAATTTGTTTTCTGGGTTTCTCTTTCTTTCTTCATTTCTGCTAATGGGTTTTTGTCGGCAATGGGTAATCCTTCATCTTTTTTATTATTCTACAAGAACTAATCAAATTCAGGATATGGCTTTGCTGTTCTCGTTTAATCCTTCACCATCTTTTATGTTGACCATTCTTTCTCTTTTAATTTTTCTTCGTATATCTTTTCTTTGCTGATGCTTGTGTTGTTATTGTAGCAATCCAATTTCTAAAGGAGGAACCGATGCAGTGCACTGCATCCAATGCTCAACCAGTGCTTGAAGAATTCATTCCATTGAAGACAGACCAAATTGAAGACAGCGGGATTAACAAGGAAAATGACTGTGTAAGGGACAAGATGAACTGGATGAGCTCCGTTCAGCTCTGGAAGACTGATGAATATGGCACTACTGATTCTAATCAGAAGCCCGACTCTGCAAAACAAATCAAACAGGTGAACCACAACACCCACAATAAAATTTGAAAAGGGAAAAAAAAAGATAAGAAAATTTTGACGCCGTGATGGGAATTTATCTTATTTTGAATATGCCCTTGTTTCTTTAGGCTTGCTCTCAGAGAAATGAGAAAGAGAATCGCCCTACGAGTGATGATCTATCCCAGTCCTGTAAAACCCTAGCTGGGGGAAGGGCATTTATGCCCTTTAAAGAGTACCCTTCTTTACCTACAGTGGCGGAGAGAAAGGAAGCTAAGGAGGATTTGCCGGTTTCTGGGCTTTCCCTTCTTACCCCAGGAACGAAAACTCCGAGGGGACAATCAGGATCAAGTGGGTTGAGTTCTAAATCTGGTTGCACCAGAGCAGTTTCCTCTTCTGTCCCCAATTCTAGGTCAGATTTACAGTCTCTATCTCACCCGGTGCCACCGCAGCAGCAGGCTTCCCGGAAACAGCGAAGATGTTGGTCGCCGGAGCTGCATCGGCGATTCGTCAATGCTCTTCAGCAACTGGGAGGCTCACAAGGTTAGGATTCAAACTTAACATTTTATAACACGTGAAGATATATGTATATATTTGTTTTCTTGAACTTATGATTAGAGACATTCAGGGCCTTCGCAGTTGGATTTTTTTTTTTGTGCGCTAGATTTATTGTGCCTGTAAATATAGGAAAAGTGGTGTAGTTAGGTTGCATTGCCCTTTTCACTTCTGGCCACTTCAATTTGGTAAGAGAAAAATCGGATGTAGCTTTATGAACTTGAAAAAGAAGAAGAAATTGTTTAGGCGAAATGAGTTGGGTTGTGAAAAAGCTGGACGTTTGGTTGTGTCGCTTTCACTAAATTCCTAGGAGGTGCCTAAAGCTAAAACTAGGTAGCCCCTTTTTGTTTGTAACTGAGATGGGATTTAATTCTTTCAAAACCAGTTGATCTTTATGGGTTCCTTAATTTTTTCCAATCTTGCTTCAAACATTTGATTCAGTGTTTCTTGAATGCCTGCAGTAGCCACTCCAAAGCAGATTAGAGAGCTCATGCAGGTTGATGGCCTCACGAATGATGAAGTGAAGAGCCATCTACAAGTAAGTTTTCTCAAATTTGAATTTCCTTTCATTTTCTGGGTTAGTTCTTCTATCTCTATGTGTCATTTAGTGGCCACGATAACGGAGTCTTTCGTTTGACATTTTTGCAGAAGTATCGACTGCATACTCGCAGACTTCCGACTGCTGCTTCTTCCATTCCTGCAAATCAACCTGTTGTTTTGGGGGGATTGTGGATGCCACAGGATCAATATGGGGATTCGTCAAAATTAAGCAACTCCCAATCGGGTTCTCCACAAGGCCCTCTCCAGTTAACTGGAAACACTGGAGGGACCTCCACTACAGGCAGCGACAGCATGGAGGATGAAGAGGATGAGAAATCCGAGAGCTACAGCTGGAAAAGCCGCATTCACAAGCACGGATGATGATGATGTATAGAATTTTGCACTCCATGAATTTTGCAGATAGAATTTTATTATACGTTGAAGTCAATGACTATATTAAGAATAGAGAATACATAAACGATGATCGATATTGAGAGGAGGCGGCTCTAAAATTTTGCATGCCTAGCTTTCCCTTTCCTACTTAAGTTTGAGCTTTATCTGTCCTGGTTATGTGTACAAGGAATGCTATGAGGAAGCGATCAGAAGTTCAAATTCTTCAGTAGCTTGGTGTTCCAAGTCTCTCCTCAAATTTTAATTGTTTCATATATTAGCGTTCTTATGCAATGCAGTGTGGGTGGAAGTGGCTTATTCTGCTTTCATGAAAACATAACTCGCTGGAACACCCATTTTCCTTCTGAATCATCTGGGATTGTCCTCCATGTCGTTTGTATTCCTTATGAGCATTGAAGGAGAAGCAACAAGGACTCCCAATAAAGTTTGAAGATTTTTTCGGTCTACAGCTACCAGTGAGTGTGTTTGGCATAATTTGCTGCAAATGTTCCGGTTTTTGGTTCATTTGTGGTGTTTGACAGGTAAGTGCGTGGCACAGGAACCTACGAATAATTTTATGAACATAAAGGATTTCACAACAAAATCACAAAAGGCTTATGTGGCACAGAGGGTGTTTAGTAAATGATTCTCATGAATTTGTGGGGTACAGGTATTTTGTGATTTTGTCGTGAAATCTTTTGTTTTGAAATAACGTGTACTCCCGGTAAGACCAAAGCTTCAGGCCAAACATCAGTTTCCTACAGGAGAGGGATGCAGGTGGCAACTTTTCTCCCTCCAGCTTTTGTTTGGCACATCTGCTTTAGATGCTTGTCAATTTGTTATGTCAGGGCTCAATGATTCAAAGCACATGTAAAATGCCATCGACATCATAGATCATCTGAGTTCAAAAAAAAAAAAGGAAAAAGGAAAAAAAAAAACATTAAAGTGTTGAATTTAATCTGGTCATGTAACACAATGCTGCTGCAGTCATGGTGATGAAACATAAGCATGTTGTGAAGAAACGAAGATTTGGAAGTTCTAGGTTGAAAGTAGAGAGCCCCGTTGAATTGATCATACAGTATGACAGGACGAGGTTGTCTACAGTGTCAGTCTAAGAAGGCCTTGCTAGCTGTTTGGAAATCAAGAAAATATGAAATCAGTATGCATGTCTTACCCTTCTGGACTATTTGGATGTTGTTTGAGGATCTTGTCCAAAAAAGAAAATGAAGATGCTGAACAAAGAAACCTCAAATCTCCGTTGTGCTGTATCTTTAAAATTAATCAGGGGAAAAAATATATATCTATATATTATATGAAAAAAATTAATATGTAGCAGTTGTATATAAGTTGGATGCAATTGCTATCTTATGATTTTTTAAAAGAGCACATAAGGTCCAAAACTACGTCGTTTTGGATCTTATTTTTTCTTATTTTTCTTTTTTTGTATGTGTGTTGCAGCTAATTTAAGTGCAGCTGCTGCACCAAAATTAAACCCTATATATATATATATATATATATATATATATCCTCCATTTTTCTTTAAAAAAAATGAAGAATTTGTTTATATGATGATGGTAATGTTGGAACAGTTGACTCAATTATGAGGCCGGTAAAAAATTGTAAAAAATAAAATTTACCAAATTTTATACCTTATTTTTTTTTCAACCTAGCCAGTTATATCCCACTGAAAGGACACAATGAGTTGGTAACCTTATCAATCCACGGGGTGTGACAAAATAGTCACTCTCACAAGCATAATAATTGAAGAAGAATCTTATGAACCAGGTATAATGAACCAGCCCCACACTGAGAGGACCCATTTTTTAAAAAATGCATTATAAAATGGTTGAGTGAAAGGAGTGAGTGAAAACGATGGTACCCCTTATTAATATCTTAAGTAATACTGTATGTATATTTTTTATATAATTTTTATATTAAAAGTAATTATAAAATAAAATATATATAATTTTATATTATTATTTAATTAAAATACTATTAAAAAGGGTTAAACATAAAAGTATAAAAATTACGAAAAAAATATATAAATAATATTACGCTAATCTCCCCCTCTCTTATTAGGGTTTCTATTTTATTTTTTATAAAACTTTTGTGTGGGCTATCTGATAGGATCCTCGAATATAATAGAACAGAATAATTGCACCAGCTAAGCACAATGGCCTCTCACTCCCAAATTGGTCCCACAATGAGAATCACTCCTCGAGTAAAGAAAGATTCCTTCACAGCTACAGACTCCCCAAAATGGGTTCTCTTCTGTTTGGGAGATTTGAAAATTGAAAATGGACAAGCATGACCTAACAAAATGTCCCCAGAAATAATTCTCTCCTCCTCACCTCTTTCCACCACTTTTTTTTTTCTTTTTTCCTTTTAATTTTGTTTCTTAATTATGTTTTTTATTCTATTAATCAGTCTTAATTACCAAACATCAATATAAAAGTTTGTTGACCCCTTCAACCAAACTGTTTCGCTCAAAATAATTATAATAAATATTATCATTATTATTATGAGATGTCATTTTCATTTATTTTCGTAATACTGAATAAAATGAAATTAATTGCAAGAATATAAAAAAAATGAACTCAATATAGTTAAATTAAAAATTTATTTAGCATCCATTATGCCATGAGATTATAATTTATTATTTTATCTTAGAAGATAAGGAATCATTAGAAAATTGTTCATCTTTGAGATGCATCCCCCAATATGGAACAATACCCCTCATTTATTTTTATTATTTTTTAAATAATCTTTCTGAAAGTGGTCCATAAACTTTTATATTTATTTGAGTAATTAAAATTAATTAAGAGAATAAAAAAAATAAAACTATTAATTTTAATGATGCCATTTTATAATTTAGTGATTAATTTGTACCATTTAAACTGAATTGTCCCGGGGAACTTCCCGTGGGGACGACACTACATCCTTTTGTGTCACAAATCAAATCTGTCTTTTCATCAATTTTTTTCCGATCCCGTTGATTCTTTATATAAAGACCACATGGGACCAGTCCTACAGTCAATGGCCTTGGGCTTCCAAGAACCTACTATGGTAGGACCAGCAATGGGAGATGTAGAGGCCCAAGAAGTAGGCCCATCTTCTTATTGGGCCTAATCTGACCCAAATGGTCCTTCCTCAGAGGCTCCAGTGACACCACATTAGCCCAGACCACCACTATCAGGGGACGGTAGAAACACCACTAGTTAGAGGCCCAAGAACTCAGCAAAATTAAGTTTCTTACCTTTTATATTTTTTTCACTTGATTAAGAGAGAGTTCTTATGCACCGCCAGGATTCCATTTTCAGCGTGCATGCGCTATGAAATGATTATATTTTTAGAATGCGTCTCTACCGAACTTGAAACTTTGGCGTTGCATGAAAGGCGAACCCTCCCGTGAAATACTTATTCAATTCTTGTTCCGTTTTATTCCCGTAAGTCAAATATATTATAAAAAATTTATTATTCATCACAGTGGGATTAAAATAGTTATAAAATTATAAGCATGAAGCAATAGGTAAAGAACAGTTCTTTTCATGAACTACAAATGGATAGAATGAATATGTTATACCAATTCCACCTTTAGCTAATAGTGATTTATGGACTATTTTCGTAACTATTTCACTTACGATTTAAGAAAATATTATTCTTTACTTACTATACTTAGAAAAAAAAAAATATATATATAGTGTTGCTATTTTTGATTATATATATATATATATATATATATATATATATATATGCCTTAAAGCGATATCATTTTATTAAAATTGTCCAGTAAAATGATGTCTTTTGATGGGTGCACGGAACAGGAAGAAGGGGTCAAATCGAACCCACTGGCATGGGTCTCCGCTCACACGCAGAGAACAGTTGCAACTGTTGCGGAGATAGGAGACGGAGGATCCCGCCACCGACTCCCTCTCTCTCCCCACCCTCACAACAATCCTCACTCAACAACACGACCACCACCGCCAACAACAACGATCCAAACGCAAATATTAAACTTCTACTACAACCAGAATCAGAATTCAACTGAGGAGAAACCAAAATGGCGCAAGCGCATTCGGAAGATAAGCATAACAAGCTTCTCCATGAAACCCTAGAATTATCCTCTGGGACCGAAGACTTCAAATTCAACGCTCAAGCCCCTGAATTTGTCCCCAGATCGCACACCCAGATCCCAGTTCCCAGCTACTACTATCCCTGTGCCAATTTCCTGGGTGGGTCTGGCGGTGGGCCTGATTGGTTTTATCTTGGGGATCTAGATCCATTCCATCTGATTTCCGGTCTGAGTTTCGCGATCCCCAACTGTTCGAAGAATTTCCTCGCCGATGATCTTCGACAAAGAATCGTCAAACAGGTGTGTGTGTTTATTTTTATTTTTTTGGTTTACCAGCAGCGTGTTTCCTGTTCTCAGCTAGTTCTTGAATAGGCTTTTTGTTCTATCTTGTGGTTTTGATCACGGAATGCGTCGTTTGTGGTTCTTATCGCGTTTGCCATATTGCTTACTTTCTTGAAAATGCCTGATGTGAGGAACTTAAATTGTGGTTTTTTTCCATCTTATTTGCACAGATTCCAAGTTCACCATTCACCTAAATTGGTGCTTGTACCTCAGAAAAGCTTGCTGCATTTGCCCTTAGTTCTACGTTGTTGAACTCTTTTGTGCTGCAAATAATCTGATTATTCGTACTATTTTTTATATTTTTTTATTTCTTGTAATTGTAAGATAGGCTGTCATAATTTCATCTAGATCTGGCTAAAGTTTTAAATGGAACTCTGTTTCCTTGTCCTTTTACAGATTATTCACCTGGTAATCCTAAATTATCCTTCTTGTATTCCACATTTTTAAGAACAGGTTGAAACCTCGGTCATTATCAAACATTTGTAAATCTACACTACTATATAATTTTGACAGACCTATTACTCTTTGTTCGACAGTGATTTGTTCCTATAACTTAAGTCATGTATGCATTTAATTTTTCTTCCTTCGCAAAAAGCATTTGACCATCAAAAAGTGTATAATGGGCCATTGAAAGACGCCCACCAAGGAAGCTTGGTTATGTGCTCCAGGTCCCCATATCCGTATCCTGTATATTTCAGATATAGATACTTGAAGATGCGGTGAGGATACGGGTCAGGTCTTGCCAATTATATTCTTTCCCATCAGTTCTCCACCTGTAGTTGAAGCATCATGATTGCCACATCTCTTGCAATTTTAGATGTTTAATATAATCATGTTTATATGTTAAGCTCTTTAGTTTGTTATCATAGTTGTCTTAGAACCATGTCAATAGTAGTTAGGGTTCCTTCAAGTAACTTGTCACTCTCCATCACTATCAAATCTGAAAATGGTATGCATAAACAGGTGAAATATCAGTTAAGTGACATGAGCTTGCTTACAAATGATTCCTTGATGAAACATATGAATAAAGATCCTGACAGTTATGGTAAGGAAAATTAAAGATAATAACATTGATTTTGTCCGAACGAGTCTACTCATGAGGTTGGCATTGTACCAGTTCCTATATCTGTTATTGCTTCTTCAAAGAAAATCAAGTCCCTCAGCAGTAACAATCACCATTTGTTGGTACAAGCACTAAAGTACTCATCAAAGCTTGTGAGTTTTTTGGTCAACTAGCTCTAATTTTTGCTTGTTACGGATACTTTACCACAATGTTCATAAGCTGGGACTAATTATGCGATGTTATACTTCCGTGTTTTTGAAGATTGTCAGTGATGATGGCAAGAAGGTCAAGCGTAAAAATCTTTTCACTGATAGAGACAAAGAAGACTTGCAGGTACTAGACGCGATGTTTTCCTTCTTTCTTCTAATTTTAGTGGTATGGATGATTCTCAAGTGCTGCTCCAAAAAAGTTTTGCATGGTGATGTTTTTCCATTTTTCTTTTTTCCTGGCAGTCTCAAACTGTTGTGGCAGAAAATTTACCCGAAGATCACACTCACCAAAATCTTGAGAAAATTTTCAGTGCTGTGGGAAGGTTGGACCGACCGCAACTTGTTAAATTCTCTTTCTAGTATCTTACATGTTTTGATTCTTTACTACGTACTAATAAAGTTTCTGCTGTCAAGCAGGGTAAAAACCATCCGCATATGGCATCCCCAGGAATCCAATTCTTCCTGCCCTAAAGGCAATTATTTTATCGGTAATAAGGTGAGATGAACAGCTTAATTTCCATTTGTTTGTGAATCGGCCAATAGATGCTCAAAACAGGTGTTACTGATGGTGATTTTTTTTTTTTTTTCTTTTGTATTCTTGACACTGTTTGGTTGCCTTTAAGCTCCATGCACTTATGGAGTATGAATCGACTGAAAAAGCTGAAAAAGCAGTAAGTCAACTCCCATAACTATAAATTCAGAACTACTTCTATTACTTTCTCCTCGATGTTGCAGTGTTTTAAGAACTTGTGAAACTTAGTAGGTCGAAAAGTTAAATGATGAAAGGAACTGGAGGAAAGGCCTTTGAGTAAGGTTACTGCTTAAATGCTCGGTATGTTTTGTCCATCTGCCCCTTTTAAAATTGTTTGTCTTTGCACTTTCAATCAGCTTACCAGAGCACCATATGGCTTTTATCATTCTAATGTCCAGCCGAAGTCTGTTTTGAAGACCCGGAAATCAGATTTTGATGGAATATTAGATGATGACGTTGCACTATCACCTGAATCGACCGATGATTCTGCTCACCCCCATAATGTTGAGTTTGCCACTGGTAGCAACGTAAGTATCCTCTAGATTTTGACCTGTTATATTTGATCATTCTCACACATTAACGCATTAGTTTTGCTGCTGGTGATAATACAGATCCCATAGATGGTCTAGACTGGCCATATTCTTTGCTTTTACACCAAAATAAGCTTATTGAAACCTACTTCATCGCTGATCCCAAAAAAATTGGGGGGGGGGGGGGGGGGGAAAATCCGTCTCCTAATGAGGGAATGGGTGTGCTTTCTGCTCGAAGTTAGTCTAGGTGGAAATGCATTCCCTGTGTCTCATTTTTCGACCCTCTTCAAATGCTGAAACAAAGGGGCCTTTTGATTGCAAAATAGCCTCAGAATCTTATATGAACTGTTTTGCAGGCTGAAGAAAATTCAGCAGCATCAGAAAAGGTATGGGCCTATGGACGCGGGAAACCCCGATTATGCACGCAGACCAGCGGGCGAGGCCTGCTTCCCTCTGTTCCGTGTGAAGCACCTACCAAACAGGTTGCAAAGGGACTGAGAATGCCGGATGGGACTTGGGGATTTAACATTAGGCAAGGGAAGCCAGTTAGCGAACCCGCTCGGACCAGCCCACCTTCAGGGTAATGGGTGGTGGTGGCCCCTTACGTATGCTTTCAGTCACTACAAAATAGACCTATGCTTCCTACTGAGAACTTGTTAATGAGTTTTGATGGGTGGTCTACTATTTTATTACTGGTGTATTCAATAACTCTGAGATGTATAGTATGCAGAAACTCATGGCAATGATTTTAGCAATTTAACCACAACCTTTCTCTCTCTCTCTCTCTCTCTCTCTATATATATATATATATAGAAAAATAGGGCCCACTTTCTGTTTTCTATGTAGTTATGAAAAATAGGAACCATAGGTTTTAAATGTTTTGTCACGTGCATGAAACTTAAGTTGGTTGATCTTTATTTTCCAAATTGCAACATGAAACCATGTGGGAGTAGGAAACCAGTTTTCCATAATGATATTGAACTTTTCTAGAGAACATAAAATGTCATGCTTGCGGCACTTTATTAAAATATATTGAAAAAATCCTTGAAATTAATGTAAATCTAGTTTCGCAAGGCAGTAAAATCAGGTCAATCACAATTAAGCTCTACTGTCCCCTATTTATGATTTAATATTTTGAAACCATATCAAGCCTTTTTCATTTACCAAAAAATATATATATTTCGTCAGAAATTATTTACCAAGTAAATAAAAATATTATTAATAAAGTATTTGTTTCCACACAAAAAAGCATGGCCTATTAGCTCAGCTGGTTAGAGCGTCGTGCTAATAACGCGAAGGTCGCAGGTTCGAGATCTGCATGGGCCAATCCTTCGATTTTTGGAAGTTTTATTTTTGTACTCTTGCGAATTCGCTGAAGCAGAAGCAAATGCTTTAATGGAGTTCCGATAAATCAGGGTACGTTGGCGTTGCTTCTCACACGGTGATGGGATATGTTGTGCGGCTTAATTTTGTCGGATTTGGCCATAACATTTCAACCTAATGGGACTACTGTGATGCTGATTTGATGATAATTTCTCAGATCTGAGGTGGGTTCACATAAATCTTGCTTTCCCTCTTATCAGATAAGCAATCCTTAGGTTTTAATGCAACTTTTTTTTTTTTTCCTTTTTTTACTTTTTCATATGCTAGCCTATATTACAGATATTGGTCGACTGTAATAACTATGATATGTTCGAATCATGATTCGTCTCCACCAAATGCTTGAACTTCGTCTGAAATTTAGTGGCCCGTCGAGTATTATAAGGTGCATGAATTATAGAGTAGCATGAGGGCGAACGATAAACCTTGGTAATTAGAGGTAAATGCACTTCCCATCTTCTTTAATTTTTCCTCTCTCTGGTGGGGGGAGAGGAAGGATAAGCATTGCTCAAAAGTGCAATGGCAGCTTTACTTTGCAAAGTGCTTGTTGAAATATCTATGTTTAGTGACTGATTGGTATAAGTTTCTATGCTTAGTGTGCACCTACAACACTAATCCTTCTTCTGGTCAACTAGTTGATGAAGATTAGCAAACTATTTAGGTTTAAGAAAATGCTACTACACCCATGAACAAAGTTTGCTTATATGAGCAAACTCATGTAGTCCCCACGTAATACTTGTACTCATGTCCTACTTCTTCGTCAAATTTGAGCATCATGGATGAGATTTTATCCGAGCAGTCAAACGTTTAATTGTTAGCTTATTTGTTGACCAAAATGCTTGTTGCAATATCTAGTGTTAGTGATTGATCGGTGTAATTTTCTATGTTTAATGTGCCTCCACAACACTAGTCCTGCTCCTCGACTACTCGATACAGATCAGTAATTATGTTATAATATTACATATACTGCCATTCTTTTACAAGTTGCCTTGCTTGGAAGTCACTTGCATGACCTTTCCTTGTAGATCTTAAGCTTTTTTCTATATTTTTATTTATCATTTTTATTTTTAACTTTGTATTTCCCTCTTGTATATCTTTGAACAATTGTTTCAGATGCTGCAGCACTGATGAAATGACTTTCAAATATAATAGCGAAGTTCATGACTGTCAAGCGGTCACAAAAGTCAAAATTTTTTCCTCTGTCAGCTTTACATCAAGTTGTCTTCTCTTCGAACAATTAAGCCATGTTAGCATAACTGTTTGATTTCAATGAAGATTATACGTATAAGCAAGGGCTGAACTAGAATCAAGGGGAGGTGAAAGTTTGGTTTATAATATAAAGATATTCCTTAAAATTTTGAAGGGGTCAAATCTAGAATTAGGTAGGGAGGCAATACAACTAATTGTAAGTGAATGATATTAGAGGGAAAGGAAAATCTTAATTAAGGGAAAAGCAGTGGTTAAATGGATTATGGACTGTAATTTTGTACTTTTCCCCTCAGTTGTGTGAAAGAATGGCCACTAGGTTCTCACAGGATGAGTGGTTTCACCACTATGTAACCCAGCCAATGAACTTATTAAGATCTTTCTTTGGTTTCTCATATAAATTCCCACAAACTCACAACACCACAAGCCAAATAAACCAGCAGTATACAAAAAACTACCAAATTGGTAGCCATGAGCCATACACTCTTCTCCTTCTCGACCATTCCTTTCTTTTGTTTAATCTTTGGCAGTGTTTTCAGTCAACTCGACTACAACTTCTATGTTAGATCTTGCCCTGGCTTGCCAGTGATTGTTAGTTATGGCATTTCCGCCGTGTTTAAAAACAATACAATAATTGCTGCGTCCCTCCTACGGCTGCACTTTCACGACTGCTTCGTAAATGTAATTATTCCTCTCTCATGTCCACCTCCTTACCTATATCCATGCAGTAGAATTCCGGGGTAATTCAAAGTCAAGTTAGTGCCGAAAGGTAGAATTTGGTGTCTTCAGAAGCAACATTTAAAATTTTGGAAAGCAGATTGAAGCTTTTCCCCCCAATTTTCACCTTCGTCACTTGGAAAACTCTTTCATTGTCTACACTAATATATACAGTAGACAAAAGTTTAGGCAGCTTCTGGTTAGGATACAATAGTGTTTGGGCATACAATAGTGAACTGTTTTTGAAATCCTTCATGAAGCTGGAATAAATTGTAGAAGTGAAAGAATGATGCTTGAACAGGTTGCTGTAACGTGGGCACACAAAAAGAAGAAGAAAGAAAGTGTTCAAAACTGATTAGGCGCTAAAACTGGAAACTCAAATATAGAATTTGTAGAAGTTATTCTCAGTTGAGTAGGTTAGTAATATTCTGTTATTTCTGTTTGACATATAGGGGTGTGAGGGATCCATACTTCTTGATGACACGAATGTCTTCAGAGGGGAGAAGAATGCTCTTCCCAACCGCAATTCCGCCCTGGGTTATGAAGTCATTGACAATATAAAAGCTGATGTAGAGAGGGCTTGTCCATCCATCGTTTCGTGTACTGATATATTAGCCCTTGCAGCAAGAGAAGCTGTGGTTCTGGTACCTAACACACTGATTAATGTAGCAAACGCATTGTCCCAGCAATTATTATTATTTTTCTAAATTGGTTTTTCCCCTCCTGATTTCTTGGCACAGTCAGGAGGCCCTTTCTGGCCTGTTCAGCTAGGGCGGCGCAATGGAATATCTGCGAGCGAGAATGCAGCCAACGAGCAGTTGCCGTCACCTATTGAGCCTCTAGAGAACATAACTGCCAAGTTTGCTTCAAAGGGTCTCTGTGTAAAGGACCTTGTTGTCCTTTCAGGTTAATTTTGTTTTTCCTTGATATTGATGGCATCTTTCACTCTATAGAAGGGACAGGGTTCTAACTTGCGTGCACGGAGCACGGTAGCCATGGGTGCACCGCTGGATTTCAGAGCAGGTGAGAAGGTCTAATAAGTTGATGGAACGTATTTATGGAATGTTGGCATTTTGGGGTTTGAGGGAATCACTAACGCAAGAGACAAACTGCACCTGTTTTAATTCTTTCATTTCTGATTGGTAAACACACACATAACTTAGTACAAGGATTCAAAACCTCGACCTTGCTCAGTGCCAATGATTAGTCATACATGTTTTTACCACTAGACTAGGCAACCTAACTGTGTGCATTTCAATTGCCATATGATGAAATTTTAGATGACATGGCTTCCTCTTTATGTTGTAGGGGCACACACTATTGGACTTACCCAGTGTTTTACCTTCAAGGGAAGACTTCGATTTTAAAGGCACTGGTAAGCCTGATCTGATGGTCGACTCTTCGTTCCTCTCAAACTTGCAAAGCACTTGTCCTAATGTGGACAGTTCGAATGCCAAGCTTGCTCCTCTTGATGCTGCAACTGTTAGCAAATTTGACCATATGCATTACACAAACCTCATGAACAATAAGGGGCTTCTGCAATCCGACCAAGCGTTAACGGGGGATCCGAAGACTGCTCCAATAGCCAAGTACTACAGCGATTACCCATATTTATTCTTCAATGACTTTTCAGTGTCGATGATGAAGCTTGGGAATATTGGGGTACTGAGTGGGAATAATGGCCAAATTAGGAAGAAATGTGGATCTGTAAATTGAAGTCACTCTTCATATGATACTGCTGTAACCCTCTTGCTTCTGCAGTAGCCACTGATGTAGCAAATGTGTCAACAAAATGGTGCTCCTCGACCCATTTGATTTTTGTACGAAGGCACACTTGGTTTGCAAAATGCAGCAGGGTACGGGAAGAAAAGTTATTTCTTAAGAATCGAACATTTAAGGAATAATTATTCTCGTAAGCCATGAGTGGAATAGTTTAAGAATAGTTAAAGAGTTTTTTGTTTTCCTACTTTGAGTGTAAGAGATAAAGAATGGCTGTTTTTAACTGCCGTGGATGGAATAAGTATTCTCGATTGTATCGAGAGTCTAAGGGAGCAAAACGAGGTAATAATTGTTCTGTAAGAGTAAAGTTAGAATGCAATAATTATTATCATGAACCGAGTGTAATGTCAATTGTCCCCTAAGACCCCATTGGCCAAAAAGAAAGTGGGGAAGGGAGGACAGCATAAAAGCCCAGCCAATTTAGTGGTCTTCCCTGTGCTCAGCAGTGCATTCTGTTTTGCTTTTTGTCCTCTCTCTTACAGTTCATCATGTCAATTTGCAGCAGCCTAGTTAATAAAAGCCCCACACAAAACCTACATGATTAAGAAAGTGTGCCAAGTTCCTTTTTTTTTTTTTTGCTTCAAAAGAAAGAAATGAAAAGTAAAGTACAGGTAAAGAAAATGCCAAAGAAGGGATGAAAAGCTAATGCAAAATGGTGTGGAACATATGCGCATGGTCTTCGCCTCGATAAAATGCTTCGATTTCCCTAACATTACTGAAAATTAGTAGAGGCTGCCTTGCAGACCTTTGTACGAAACAGACAACATCGACAACCCTGTCCTTCGTCTCTCCAAAGCAATCCTAACCTCTCCCTATTTCATAATTGGGTCCTCTGATTATTAATGTAAACTATGAATTATCATCATAAACATCCCCACAGAGACACAGCTTCTCCTTACATGTGAGGTACTGTGAGATTCTCTACATATTCTGACAAGTGACATATGCTCAAGAATGTACTTTTGATAACCTTTTGTTTCAAATCATAAAACTATTCAAGTCAGGCAGAATTTCCATGTCAATAATAAAATGATTATATGATAAAATGCTTAATTAAATAGTAAGTCCATGTTGCGTCTACCAAGTAAATCTAATATATATGTATCCCATAATCAATCAGAAGACTGAGAATATGTATATTAAAAAAAAAAAGTGAAGAGAAATTGGTGAGAAGTAGTATTTTTTTACTCTGATATTCCATTATTTAAACCAAAAAAATAGAATAATCATCCTCTTTTTTTTTTTTTTTTTACCCCCTTTCATGCTAGAGGTATATGTCCTAAATTGGACAGCTACTGCAATGTTCCCACTCAAATTTGGGTTTAAGTCTCAGATTACACGAGCTCACGAAACTACCATCACTGCATAGAAAGGAAGAAACTTTATTAACTGTATAAAGTATTTCACTTTTGATCTTTAATTATGCAATATTATTATTCAAAGCACGAAAAAAGCACTTTAAGAATTAATTTACAATTTTAATAATACTCAGCAGCTTGGGCTGTCTGGAGAAAGGACGCTCGTTCGGTATTAACTAAGGTTAATGCAGATTAGGTGGGAAGCCTAATGACAGTGATTGGATTACAAGATTTTCTGTGAAATTCACAGTACAATTCTTCAGCTTTTGTTGAAGGTTGAATAATGTTGCTGCAGCTTGCAGGTCATATTTTTCATTTTTATTAAATGATTCCCCCTGCCAATACATATATTTAAATAATTTTTACTTTCTCTTATTACTCACGTTGCACGTCAATGAAAAAGTGTAGAGAAAAGTTAATTTCTATTATCATAAAACTAAAACAAGCATGAATTTATGTGAATTTACTTTCTAAATCGATATAATTTTATTAAAAATTATAGATAAATTAAAATTATTTTAATTGAATTACATTGTTGGGCATGCACGCCGAGATTCATTTCTTTTTCCGAGGACAACCTACAAAAGAGGCTTCTAAGAGCCTGTAAGGGTCCACATGAAAGGCCCTGAGAAAAAGCTTCCTTTGGCTTTGAGGCACAGCTAATATTCCCACTTTCCCACCAGTCCCTCTCCTCCAATTCCTTTTTTTCTTTTTTTTTCCCTCCTTCCCCCATTCCTTTCTCCCCTTTAGCAAGTTCAGATCAAGATCAACCCAAAAGGAAAAAGAAAAAACAGATAAGGAAACCAAAAGAAAGGTCCTCCAAACACCTCCCCAAAAAAAAAAAACCCACGAGTCCCCCCTCTTGTTTTTAATGTCGCCATTGCTTTGAAAAGCTCAAGAAGCCAAAAAAGCTTTACAAAGCTTAAATCTTATCTATTATATTTCTATCTTTATCAATCTTAAACCCAAGCCGCCCTCCAATATCACCACCACTCTTCTAATACCCTTCTCAAAACTCTCTCTCTCTCCCTCTCCCTCTCTCTTTTTCTCTGAAAGTTCATCTGGACTTCTAAACAGACCCACTTTCTGATCCTCCATTTTTGTCGAGATTCAGTATCTACTTTCGATTCAGCTCAAATCTTTGACACCCAGATCCCAGAAATCCCTAAACACCTCAAAAAAATCAAGCGCTACAAGAGAAAGAATGTCGGCAACAGTGCCACCATTGAATTCGGAGCAGGCTTACTCGGCCCATTCGGGTCACGGGTCGGTGGGACCCGTGGTCGGGGTCCTCACGGTGATCGCTGTTTTGGGAGTGATTGCGGGCATGGTCGGTCGGCTGTGTTCGGGCCGTCGGATCATGGGCCGCGGGCTCGGTGACGTCGAAGGGTGGCTCCATAGCAAATGCTCCTCGTGTATCGACGGGAGAGCCGACCCCCCGCCTCCGCCCCCGCCGCAGGCCGCCGGAATCGGTGGTGGCGGGGCCGTCGAGGCTACTGCGGCGGCGGAGGACGCGGTGGGCACCACCGAGGGAGGAGAGATAAAGGAGGAGGAGCCAGCTGTCAGGAATGGGACGTGACACGGTTTTTGTTTTTGATTGCCCCTGCGAAGTGACGACTGTGCTTGTGAAGTGTTTTTTTTTTTTTTTTTTAGCTTTAATTTTGGAAATCTTCTATTTGGTTTAGTCAGTGTAATGGCTTCAAAGGAAAAGGCTCTGGGATTTGCATCGCTTGTTCATCATGGTTACGGTCACCGAATTAGATTTAAATGGTTTATTGTTATTTTTAGGATCCTAATTAAAAGAATGAAATAAATATTATCTCATTATATATAATTATTACAGCTGCCACTAATTTAGTTTGCTAAATGAAATTAAATAGATATTTTATAAAAAATAATATATGTAATGAGATGAGTACAAAGAGTTGGGGATGGATGAAATTGGGAATTAATAATGCTCTTAGACATTGGTAAAAGCTATACCTTGTATATTTTTCATATGATTTATGAGATAGCAATTTTATTTATGTTTTATAGAAAGATTACTTTATACGTGTTATATTTTCATGAATATCCATTCTATTCTATTTCATGCATATTTTGAAAACCAAACGAGTGATTAATGTGGTTTCAAATCCAACGGAATTCAATATAAATAAGCAGTATCGAGGCCCATCTTCGGACGGGGGTAAGAAAGTTTACTTTTGGGCCTAATTTGGGCTGTGCTTTGGGCCGAAACAAGGCCTAGTTTGCAAGCCCACGCAACCCCAGTCACCCAAGCAAAGCCAGCAATTAGGGTTTACACATTGCAACATCCTCAACCCGTATGGGCACTTTGGTAATTAAAAATAAGACATAAAAAACCACATTTATAATCAATCTGACGATCATTTGTTCCTCAGTCGAATCAGAAGTTGCATGTTCAAGGCTTCTACAAAAGGCGGCTTTAAGTTGGGCCCAGGGTATAAATGATGTGGGTGCACAATTCGTATAAATATTTGTCGTGAGATCCCTTGAAGCTTATGGTATGATAGTGAATGAAAGGCATAATTCAGTGCATTGTCCTATTAGGAGGTGTTTGGTAAATTTATATGCAAATATGTCTGGCAATCACGGCCCAACAAACTTGAAATACTCCTAAATTGGGTGATCTGGATAGGGAGTTGAATGGCCATTTGACTGTTCAAATTTAATGGTTGCATTTAGTGGATCCAAATTACAAGAAACTTTCACTTTAAATTAAGTTACACGCGTGCGCGCACACACACACATATATATATATATATATATGAATTGTGTTAGTAAACCAAGATTCGGTTTCTGCTCCTTTACTCCTTCAGGAATTGAGGCTCTCAAAATAGTATTGTTTTGGTTAAAATGGTACATTATTTAGTGTTTTTAATTAAAATATTAGCGTTTTCATCAAAATGACTCTTTTTGGGGACTTCAATTTATCACTTTTCCATATATATATATATATATATAGGAGAATGGTAGTGTAAGTAAAATCTTATATGAATATATGTAAGTACATGATACTTGACCATGGTTATGATAATTCCATCCATATGGATTGAAAGGGTATGAAATTATAAGAGGGTCTTCTAATTTTTCATGCAATTATTGCTTGTGCACACCTATCAATAAAAGGATGAAAGTTAATCCGGCCAAGATGTCCTTGATACTTCAATATTAAAAATGAAGGCCATATTCATTACCAAACTTGATGAAAATTGATAAATCTTCATATTTTTCTATACTCTTTCAATACATATGAATGGAATTTTCAAAAACAAAGTGAAGTAATTTGTACTCATAGTAGCTCACAAAAATTTTGCTTTATATTTGCATTCTCTGATATATATATATATGTATGTATGTATGTACATACATACTTATCGTTTTGCATTGTAGGGTTAAATCGCCAAAGCAACCTGCTCCCATTCATAGAGGAAAACAGAGCGAACATGAAAAGCAAGCACCTCTCTCCTTGGGTTTCTCATAAATTCATAATTCTTTGCCAAAGGTGTCTAAGAGGATGGGCCAAATGCAGCAAAGCAACAACCCTAGAGTCGATAGTTGAGCACTGGATCCCTTTGGACTTGGAGACTGTGTGATGCTAGGTTGGGATTTGGTGAATTAATTGGTCACTCCTCTAGTTCAAGTATCTAGCCCCTTTTCACTACCTAGGTTAAATCTTCAAAGTACCCCATAAGGGATTTTGCTGAAATTTCCTCAATCTTCACTTTACACGCCGCACCGACTCCCCTTTCATCATAAGGAGTGGAGTTAGCCGAAGGGAAATCTCTATAAGAACTAGTCCCTTTGGACGATGGCTGATTTCTTATTTAATTAAGATAGGACCTGGTGAATTATTTTCTCGGAAATAACCCAAAGTAGGCTCTTGTACTATCGTTTTATTTACTATTGGGACAAAGGCTCTTGATAGGAAAAACAACCCCTAGAAACCTGCTTATGTTGTGGAGTTTAAACTATTGTCCCCAAAACAAGGTTTCTCTCTTCAAATTTTTTTTCTCTCTTTGGAGTAACAAAACTTATATTTTCTTTCACTCTCATTTATAACAAAATTAAAAGAAATATATATATATTTATCACAAGACATGTGAGTATTGTTCTTATCTCTGATAATTGAAGTTGGTTGGCTCACACATTGGTGCAGGATGATATAAATCATACATGCCCTGATTGGGTTATAACATACAATTGAGAGACTTTTGAGGATAAATAACTTGAACCATATCATTAGTGGGAAAAAAAGAGGTTTGCAATAATACCATTTGAGAATTCATAATAATCCTTTTCTTAGGCTAAATTTGAACTTAGATCGCCTGTTAGTTACTCAAATCAATTAAATAAAAGATTAAAAAAAAAAGAAAAAGAAAAAGAATTAAACTATATGACGAACAGAAATGGAATCATCACGATAAGCAACCAATCACTCGCCTACAATGGTCAAGACAAAATCATAAGCCCAAAAAGTGGAAAAGGGAGGAATAAAACAAAATATCAGAAGGCGACAAGAAAAGGGCGTACATGCGCCTAGCGCGCACTTTAGCAAGGCCGCGTCGCCCCAAAATGGGAGGCGTTTGAAATATGGTACGGAGAGAGAGAGAGAGAGAGGGGCAGAGAGGGGAAGCTTGAGAGGAGGAGTTCGAATATAAAAGCGAGACTAGGGTTTCTCCATAATCGTCTCCATAGAGAAACACAGAGAGAAAGACAGATATGGGGAGGCCGAGGTGCTATATGGACATTAGCATCGGAGGAGAGCTTGAAGGGAGGTTGGTGATGGAGCTCTACAGCGATGTGGTGCCCAAAACCGCCGAGAATTTCAGAGCCCTCTGTACTGGCGAAAAGGGCATTGGACCCAACACCGGCGTACCTCTCCATTACAAGGCCTCTCTCTCTCTCTCTCTCTCTCTCTCTCTCTCTCTCTCTCTCTGTTCTTCCCTCCAAGTTGCTCTCTTTCTCTCCTTTTTATAATGCAAGGACTTTGAAATTCTTGGATAGTCAAGAAAAATGATGGGTTACTTTTAGTTCATCATATGGACGAGAAGAGCAACAACCTTTTGGACTCTGTACCAACTGTAGGTTAGAGTCATGGATGCGAGGGCTGTAAGTTACAATGAGATTGGTTTTTTGTTGAATGGTGCAAGACACGGACGTGTACATAATCTTCTCTTTTATAGAATTTGGAATTACAGTGAGATTGTTTTTATTTATGAAAATTACATTTATTGAATAGTGGGGGATGTGTCTTGTAAAATTTATCTTTTGTTCTACAAAATCTTGAGTTAACGCCTCTATTTTCCTTTATGTGCACTTTATGTGGGTGAAGTCTCACACAAACACTGGTCTTCGCAATTTATCAACTGCTATGATAATTATGAGCTTTTCTAGGATAAGCTTAGTCCTAAATATTTGCGTTTTTGTTTGAGAAACGTGTTGCTGGATTTTTAGGATTAAATGCAAGTTCTTTTTTTGCCTTTGCCCCTTCTAGGGAGTCTGTTTCCACCGTCTTATTAAAGGCTTCATGATACAAGGTGGAGACATATCAGCTGGTGATGGAACTGGGGGGGAATCCATTTATGGGTTGAGGTTTGAAGATGAAAATTTTGAAGTGAAACATGAAAGGAAAGGAATGTTGTCAATGGCTAATGCTGGACCTGACACAAATGGGTCTCAATTCTTCATTTCTACTACCCGCACTTCTCATCTTGATGGAAAGCATGTTGTCTTTGGAAGGGTGATTAAAGGCATGGGAGTGATTCGTTCAATTGACCATGTTGATACCCGCGATGGGGATTATCCTGCTCTTGACATAATGATTGCGGATTGCGGTGAAATTCTGGAGGTTGAAGATGATGGGGTATCTAATTTTTTCAAAGATGGTGATACTTACCCTGATTGGCCAGCTGACCTTGATAAGAGTACTGAGGACCTCTCTTGGTGGGTAGCTGCTGTAGATTCTGCTAAGAATTTTGGAAATGGATCTTTCAAGGTAATATAATGTATTGGCAATGGTTATTCTGTGTACTGTGTTTGTTATAGAATTTATTTACAATTTATTTATTAACCATTCAAGTACTAACTATGAAGAAATTCTTCATTGTAAAACTCTAAAAGTTGGAACATTTTGTAACATATTTTCTTTCGGTAATTGGTCCTCCCTCTTTCTCTCCACTTGATTGAAATTTTAATCCCTTTGCCGATTTCTACAGAAGCAAGACTACAATATGGCTCTTAGGAAGTATAGAAAGGCCCTCCGCTATTTAGATGTTTGTTGGGAGAAAGAAGGAATCGATGAAGGTGAACTTTTTAATTATTTCTTTTGGTTCTTCTCCATGCTGGACCTGGCAATGTATTAGCGGAATGTGTTTATCCTATATCAGCCTGTCTATTTTTCCTTCTTTGCTGCAGAGAAGAGTTTGCTTTTGAGAAGGACGAAGTCACAAATTTACAGTAACAGTTCTGTAAGTTAGTTTGCAGTGCACGATGCATGGTATTGATCATTTCAGCAAAGAAATTGCAGACATCATTTTGTATCTGGATGTTGCAGGGGTCCATGAGTGCTTTTGATTTTAATTTTTTCCTGAAAGTGCCCACAATTATATTGCTCGTAGTTAGACAAGCTTCAGAAATGCTTTTCTGGATCCTACATTTAGAACTCCATGAAAAGTAAAGTGAGTTTGCTAAGCCACCATTATAGTGTTTGTCCATGGCTCAGTTGCACTACCATTAGGTTTCCCATTAGGCTCATCTGGAAATGATTGCATTGAGCTGACCCTTTCTTTCTCCCCATAGTGGTTGAGGTTAATTAGCATCCAATGTGTTTGGGGATGTCATTTGGTAACTAATAGTTCAGCTTGTGTAGAAGATGCTGAAATGGTCCTGTTCATTGCATGATTTCCATGCCAACTTATAGTTAATGCCCCAACAAAGGTGCGGGATGCCAAAAAGGCGTACCTATTGCATATTCTCGTCAAAAATCTTTTTTGGTTTTATGAAAATGTAACATTTTACTGCACTATATCTACCATTCATTTTAAGTTATATATGATGTAATTGCAGTCTTTAACACACCTGAATGATAAAATGGTTTTCCGCTTGCAGCTGGTAACTTTTTTTTGAATTTTTATATATTATCCATTGATGTAAGTTGTGTAAAATCAGAAAATGGGCTCTACTGTATAGGACTAGATTTTAAAAATTAGTAACAGAAAGATGTATCATTTTGCACAAGATGTTTAACTTGTACTTCAAGCATATATTTAGCTTTTAATGCAGCTTGATGTAGATTCAAGCCTATGTTTCATTTTAGGCATACTTGTGCTTCACCTCCCTAGGGTGCTCCCGAGGCACGCCTAGCCCCCTGCAAACTTTTGCGCCTTTAATAACTGTATGTTGATAAAGTTTGGCAGCTTCCATCCCAAAATCTATTGGCATCGGTTGGGGTGGCCCCAAGATCTTACTAATTGAAGTGCTAGACTTCAGTTTCCCCGCGACATGCCCCCTCACGCTTGGCATTATCTGAGCCAAACACGTGGACAATTAATATTGGGTAATGACAGCATGTGTGGCAACATTTAAGCTAAGCACTAATACAATGATAAAAAGTCTGGAAGCTACCTTCCCAAATGAACTGGCATTGGGTACCCCCCCCAATTTCTTATTAATTGGACAGCATACTTTCTTAGGAGGTTCTTCTTCTCCCTATTATCCTGTATTCTGGTTGTAAGTTTCTTCCTTTGGCATTTTCCTTCGTTTCCCCCCCTGAAGCAATTAATGTATGACACACTGCCTAGGCTTGTAAACTGAAATTGGGAGATTTAAAGGGAGCATTGTTGGACGCTGATTTTGCTGTGCGGGAAGGAGTAGACAATGCTAAAGCATTCTTCCGCCAAGGTCAGGTCGGTGTCTTACATTAATAAAGTGGTCATTATGAAGATTATATTTTCCTATTTCTTTTCAATTTGCATAATTGCACATACTTATGTTCGGCCATTTGGGCACTGCATTATCTGGCAAATGCTTTATGATTTCCCTATTTAACTGATTCTTTATAAATTTCACAATCCTCTACTTTTGAAGCCCCCATGCATTCTATCAACATAATTTGTTTTATCATTTCCACAACTGCCTCTACTATAGGCTTTCAAGGTGTCATGAAACTTGAGGGAGTCACTGGTTTTCTTCCTGACATTGTGATGCACACAAAGTCTAAAAGCGTAGCCATGCATTATTTTACCACTTAATTGAATATTTTGGATGCAAACTTTCTCGACTCTCAGAAATTCCGGTAGTCCTGAGAATTCTCATTAGCATTTTTGTTTTATATCCTTTTGTATTGAATGGATGGTGTCCCTTGCCATTGTAACTCCTGCTTCTAATACTTTGTGTTTTTAAACCTTAGGCATACATGGCGCTTAACGATGTAGGTGGTGCAGTTGAAAGTTTCAAGAAAGCTTTGGAGTTGGAGCCAAATGATGGTTAGTAGCGATAGTTCGCGACTACTTTATCATGCAATATGTGATTTTTTAGGTTCTAGAAATTTTAACTGCAGATGCCAAAGGCAACTAATTATCTTATTTCTGATCCAAGAAGCAGGATTTCTCATAATTTCTGAGCCTGGCTCCTGCCATCTTTTCTTTTCAATGGTCAAAAATAAATGCTTAATTCTTTTTTGACATTTCTTGTACACCTTTTGACATTTGGTACTTGGTTTCTTCCAGGTGGAATAAAAAAGGAGCTTGCGGTGGCTTCAAAAAAGGTTAGTAGCAGCTCCAATCGTTAAGAAGACGATAATTGCTTATTGGAACTTAGTTTTATAAACTAGATTGATGCAGATTGCTGATAGACGGGAGAAGGAGAAGAAGTCGTATTCTAAGATGTTCCAGTAGCTGCTCGGCAGTTGTAGGGTATTCTCTTTATACCTTCTGAATTTTCAACCCTTCCTACCTTTTGAAGTAGAGTACAAATAGATCATGTTTCATGAACTGGTTCGATGACAGTTGATTCGTCTATGGCCACCTTCCCTAGTCCTTATGTTTCCTTTTTCTCAGGCCATGAGAAGTAATGTTTTTTCCTGGGAAAAAAAATGTCGCTGCAACATTAAAGCAAAACATATGTGTGTGTGTGTGTGTATACATATATATATATATATATATATATATATATATATATATATATATATATGTATGTATGTATGCATGCTTCATAATCCATATGTATTTTCTTATTTAATTTGTACATTTCGTCCCAGGTTTTCGGAGAGGATAAGGAAACGACCATACAACAGCATCCAAGAACTGTACAAAAACAAATGCCAAAACCAACTAGAGCAACAACGTAGAAATTTTGTCCAACAGGGGCATTTTCTTGATTGCTCGTACAAGGAGTATCATCTTTGGGGTTGTAGAACCGATGAACCCTTTCTTCTGTGGTTGTAATTGTGATATTTGTTCTGGACCCAGCTTTTATTTTGTTTTGCATTGCATCTAGCCCATCAATCTTATGTTTTCTTCTCTGATGATTTTCATTTTATCTTCTTCTTGTGTATCTCATCTTGCAATTGCAGATAAGAAAAATAAGCTACAATGATGAAAAAAAAAAAAAAAAAAACCTAGAATAGGCATTCTTAGTTGGATGAAGAGGGCAAAAGTGAACGAAACGATTTACTTGAAATGCTCAGTCAGTCAATTTCTTATATTATTATTTAGTGTTTTAGGAAACTTTTAGACTTTTTATGGACTTAAAAAGGTTTTATTATATATTGGATGTCAAGTTTATTTTAATTGTATGAACTTTCCTAAGTAATTACTCATTTAAAATTATAGCAAAATTGTAAATTCTTGGTATTATATTGCAAATGTAACAGTTGAATCAATGACCCAACCCTTTTACTAGGACGGGTTTAAAATTATAGCATAATCATGAATTCTAAGTATTATATTGCAACTTTAACGATTATTGTAATAATTGAACCAATGATCCGACCCTTTTACTAGGACGGGTTTAAAATTATAGCATAATCATGAATTCTAAGTATTATATTGCAAATGTAACGGTTAAACTAATGACCCAACGCTTTTACTAGTATGGGTCGTCTCAAAAACTACACTCTAATGTCACTAATATCCACGGGCTGAAAATAAAAACACAACATAAAAGGAACAAAGGAGCGTTGAGAAAGGAAAATGAAATTAAAGACAGATGAAAGTAGAAAGCGTGGTCAAGAGTTGTAGTTGTCGAGCCCCAAATCCCTCAACGCAGCAATTGCAGCATCCTTGCAGCTCTCGTGGCTTTCCTTGGCCTTCCTAATAATTTTCTCAATGCCATTGTTGAGCAGAAGAGTCCTGCAACCCATGAAGAAATTAAAAGCATTAATGTTTCTCCAATAATTTCACATGTTTATAAAAAGCAAAGCAATCCAAAAAGAGAGAGCATGCATTGTGGGAAATGTTCCATGTTCATTTCTAACAAGTGCAAAAATTTTGTTTTTGAAATGGTCTAAATTTTTGAATGTATAGGGGACATAATACTAGCTGTAATAAAACTGATATTTCAAGATGAAATTGTGTGAGAAAAGAAAACTGGTCATCCACAACTAAATAGGGCTGATTTTTTTTATTTAATTATCTTAAGGGAAATTCATGACTTCAAATGAACATGCCTGTTTTCTGGGTTCCTGACCACAAGATTGCGGATCATGAGACAGGAGTTCTTCTGCATCTGGCGTGCCATCGGAAACTCCTGCATGGCTTGGATTGCAAGGTCTCCTGCTCCAGCTTCAAAAGCACGAGCTGCATTATTGGGGGATCTCAAACAGAGTGCACAGAAGATAGACATTACCTGTGACACGCAAAATAGAATCAATCCCATGCAGGGGAGTTATTTCACAAAGTAACTGATATTTGAATAAGAGTTATTGGACTTGATCTTGTAATCACAAAGTACATGGGGCTGCTGTATAAGAGATTATTGTTTGCCATACTAGAAAATTTCTTAGTGTAGCGCCTCAAAATGACATCATTTTGCTAACATATCCCTACGTTTCACAAAAAAGTTTTATTTCCTTAAAGAACTCCAATTAGTTTTTTAATAAGACAGCCTCAATTTTAGGTGCTACACTAGGAAATTCCTAATACAGCATGCCATATTCACAAGTCCATCTATAAAACTCTCACCTTCATTTATTTAATCTGTAGAGCAGTATGCTAAAATTGTGTTTATGCACCCAACACCTGATCACAGGCTAAATGGCACAGAACGACAGTGCATTAAGCATCAACACAGACCAATTTGCAGTGCGGTGACCATGCATGATCATATATTACAAAGCTTTATTTTGCCTTACCTCTTGCAGAACAGGAGGATCATCAGAAAATCTTGCCGATAGTTTGATTAACCTATCCATTCCTCCTCTCTCAATGATATCACTCTTATTCAAATCACTTCCTGCCAACTGATTAATCATAAAGAATTAGAGATTCCTAATATATCACAAAAAACGAAAAAAAGAAAAAGAAATACTAGCACAGGATTATAAGCAGTACAGAGACTTGATAGTTTTTCGAGTTGTGTTTTGGGGTGGAGTATGCGCTGATGGAGGAGCCATTTAATTCACCCCAAGAGAGAGATTCGTCTCTGTGGCTCTACTTACGTTTGTTGTTAAAAAGAAAAAGGACTGCATTTAGCATCCCTGCAACGTGACTTACATTTTCGAAAAGAAAGGAAAAAACATAAACAAACAACACGCTAAGGTATGTATAAACTATCTCAATTTGTTTTGCAGGTTTACCGTTGTTCTCATTACAAATTCTATCATTTAGTCAAAATTTAGAACAGCTGTCAACTCCTTAAATGATTTTTTTTTTTTTGCCATATAACTAAGTTCTAGAATTGTGCATACTGAATGTATTTTAGTTGTCAACAACGTTACACTTATCAAATTAAAAGAAAAAGAAAATCTTTGGGTGCATGGTCTGAAAAACGCTTCTTATATTTATTCAGTTTATTTTACGTATTTACAACTCTGCCACTTTGTTTTCACTTATTGGAGGGAGAACACTGAAAACCAGAACAAGAAAAGGCATTTCTTTTTTAGAAATTCTTAAAATGCGTCTCCAAAGGTGAAAATGTGGTGCCAAACTTGTACATATTTTAAAGAACCTCAAACATCAAGACAAGAAAATGAAATGCCTTTTCCAAAAAAACACAACCTTTTTTTTCTTTTTTGGGTAAATAATACACACCCTTTTTGTCTCTGTCCTCATTAAAGGGTATTTCAATATCAAACCTTAGACAACAAAGAGCAGCAAGTTCTAGCCACAGTTCTACTGCCTTGTAGACCGCTGTCATCAATACATTGAAGAACTGATTCTATACCATCTTTTTCAGCAATGGACCTACATATTTCATCCTGCAACAAGTAGCCATTAGAATTTCAAGAACAGTGATCAAATAAGACGATAAAAATAATAGATACAGATACAAGAGTACAATAGGTTTCTCCAAAAGCATATATAAATCAGACACACATTTATAAGTATATATCAAGAAGCAGTTATGGTTCCTATCATTGGATCTCGACTCTATATATTTCTTCATGTTAAAGATTGCAGAAGCCAATAGTAAAGACAAGGGCATTGTACATTGTATATTCAATCAAGTGGTAAATCTGCAAACAAGAAGTCATTACATTGATGTTCGCGAAATCTCTCAGATTTCAAAAGACTTACATTGACAGCAACAGCCCTCAAAGCAATGATGGCTGAAACTAGACTAGTTGAATTAAGCCCATTATGAAGTGATTCCACAAGAGCTCCAGCAACTCCAAGTTTTGCAAATCTCCGAGCATAACCGTAAACCTAGAGGTTGAAATACATCAAACAGCTAGCCTAAACAAAAAAGCAGGCATATTTCAGGTTGTCAATATGCAGTGTAGATAAGGCTGCTGAGGCAAGAGAGAGCAGGAAAGCCAGGTTAAAATATTACCCACATCAAAGATATAAATAATTAAATAGACAAAGGGGCAGATGCCAGAAATGGTGGGAATATATCTGTAGTCACTTGTAATCAATTCGTTCAGACCCCCCGCATCTAATTTCAGCATGCAACAATGGGAAGACATGTATATACATTAATTATGCACTAAGCTGGGTCCTTAACTTACTTGTGAAGCCACGACACGATTATCATCAGACGTCAATAAAACGCGTATAGAGTCATATAAACTCTGGATGCTGCCCTTGCTATGAACCCTCATAATTTGAATGATAAGCTCATCAATATTCAAATCCATAAATGACTCCTTAACAATCTCGTTACCAGTTGCAGCTGCAGAAACAACAGCAAAACCACTGCTCAAAATATTTATTTTTTGACATCCATCATTTAGGATGCCCATCACGAGTTTTGCCCCACCACACTTGTGGAATGTATCTCTACATTGAACATCTGCAGATAAAAAGATTACAGGAACATATTACGCGAAATCTATCACAATAAGTACAACTCTGTGTAAAACTAAAGTACTTGCCCATAATCACTTAATATCATGAATTAGAATCCTAGCCTACTGGCAAACATATACAACATCCATATCACTGTATGAGGGTATGCAACATCGAACTGTCTGATATATAACAGTTATGTCAATGATATCCCCAGCACCCTTATGCTTATTTGTTCTGACACCTCTTTCATTCTTTAAACAGTTTATTTGGTTGTCTGCTCACTGGACATGTGTCACGGAAATATGCCATAAACCGAGCTTCAACAAGTGAGTCATAAAACCAAAAAATGTGGACAAGTAAATTAAAATGTCTGAAAGCCACAGCCCTCTACAAGTTACTAGTGTTTTTCCCTTAAAAGAAAAGGAGCTGTTGTTTGCATATCATTTTGAAGTGTTGCTCCAGGTTTCAATTACTTAAAGTCGGTTATACCTCATTGTCAGTTATGAAATAAGCAAAACATACATAGCAATTATACTTGATTGATGCACAAAGATATATCCCATACCATGAAGAAACGATGCCAATGCCTTCAAAGCCAAAACAAGGCCCTGTTCAGAATCAGCCCTAAACTTCGAACAAATAGAACAAGCCAATTCCACAGACCCATTTCTTGCTGCTATCGCCGCATTCCCCTCAACACAACACAACTCCGTAAGCTTTTCAAGCAAACCCAACGCCTCTTCATAAGCCCCATCTCGCCTCTGATCCACCCAACCCGAATCCAAATTCCTCAACCTATCCAGACACTGAATCACAGGGTTTTCCTTAACACTACTAACCCCCGGCACGCAAGTGACAATCCCTGTAACGAAAGAAGAAGAAAGGATGAATTGGAAACATAAAGCGGGAACGAAAAAGAGCTCAATGAAAGGGAAATGTAGATCTGTGAGTAAATAAAATCCATCTCGTCACCGGAGAGATCGACGCCTTGAAGGGACAGGGTTTCGAGCGCGTCGGAGAGGGCATCGGGAGCGTCCATTCCGAGCTCTTCCATGTTCTCTCTCACCGCCTCGTCGAACGCCTGCTGCGAGATCGTACGGGCGGCCTTAGGTGGCCCCATCTCCTCCGCCGGCCGTCGTCTGCTGCCGGCAGCGAAGCGGTGGTGATCGGAGTGTGTGAAAGAGTGTGATCGAGGGGAGGGAGGTTCTTCGTTCCTTGTTTTTTCGTCTGGTTTTGTTTTTTGTCTTTTTGTTTTTGTTTTTGTTTTTTACTGTTTTGTTTTGTCGTCTTGTTTTTGTTTTCTTTTCTTCTGATGAATTCCGTGTATACGGCTCGACCCGCTGAGAAGAGTAACTGGGCTTGACTAGAGCGAGCTGCTAATTCGCACTATCCGCCTCGTGTGATGACTTGATTCGATTGTAATTTTGATCCAATCTTCACTCGCGCATAATCAGACTATCAAATTCTATTGTTATTTTTTAATAATATGTTAAAAATATATTTTGAGATTTGAAATTAGAATTATCATTAAATATTGATTAGTTTATAAATATATCAAAAAAATATATATAAGCTTTATTAATAATATAAATCATTAACCCGTCAACCTGACATGCAACATGAGTTTGACCTGCCCGTCTTAACTTGCAATTGGTCTTGGCCTCCTGTTTGTCACCTCTTGACTTAATGAACCCACTTGTCTATTGCATTTTTACTCCAAATTGAATCTAAGCATCTATCTATTTTGTTTTAATGGCTGCACTAGATGGACATAGGATAAAAAGCTAACACATATTAGGTCTCTCATTTGTTGCAGGACTTCAGACTTTGTCTTGATGATTCAGTCGGTATCCATTTTGTTTTTCGGTGGCCTAATTCGATAGAGGAAGATTAAATTTTAAAGGGACATAGATGTGATTTTACCCAAAATAAAATTCAAGAAGCTCCGGCAATCTCAGTGGTCCCCGACATATATCTAGAGCCTACTCTACTTTCTAAAGAGTAGAAAGTCGAAAAAGGAAAAAAGGAAAGGTACCCTCCTCATTTGCCTAGGGGAAGTTCACGATAAGTCCCAAAGCAGCTAGCTAAAAGTCTTACAACGGGATTAATATTTACCAACCCACTAATCAAGGTTAACCTTTGCAGGAGGACTTAAATTAAAACATTATCATTATTTATTGGGAAAATATTTAAAAGACCTTCTATGATTTCAACCTATTTCTAAACCAATCTTCTCTTGTTTCAAATTATTCAATTGAATCCCACTAACTTTTAAAGTCCGTTTGGTTCACAGAATCTTACATTCCCACCTGGCATCATAATCCTCAGAATATGATGCCCAGAATGTGACATTCTTTCGTTTGGCATACTTGATTGAATTTTTCGGAATGTGACATTATTACGTTTGCATAAATAATTAGATTTAAGCAATTTTAAAGTTTTCTATTAATACTCTTAAAATAATAATAATAATATTTTTTTGGTAAATAAAAAAAATCATAATATCCATCACATAAAATATAACAAATTATTTACATAATAATAAAATATTTAATTTAAAGCTAGCACTAAAATAAAACCGATACTAAAGGTGGACAATCAAGAAAAAATACCTAAAATAAGGGGTTAAGGCTTAGATTAAATTTGTAACTAGAGGCAAAAAAACGTAAAAGTTCTTTGTGACAAAGTTAGCCCGACTTTGTTTCTCCTTTCAATCCTTATATAAACCCTATAAACTCATATGCAGTTCCCACCAACTTTTCTCGAGCGTCCATTTGGGGGAAGACCAAAAGATATGGGCCCTACTGTAGGAGTAGTAAGGGGACTCTGTCTGATGTCCATTTTATTGGCATCGTTGGCTCCTAATGCGGTGTTGGTCGCGGCTAAAACAGGCACCAAGAAGCCTCCACCGTACCTACCGCCGCCGCTCATCACTCCCCCACCCAACAACGACGACTTTCCCCCGCCTCCCAAGGGTGGTCCACCACCAAGCCCGTGGCGCCCATACCCAAATCCAGCTCCAATCCCAAGCCCAGCAGGGCCAGGACCATGGGGCCAATTCCCATGGGGCCCCTACCCGTGGCCAACTCCAACTCCAAGAAAGATCATCGTTGGGGGAGCCATGAAGTGGAATTTTGGAATTGACTATGCATCTTGGGCATGCAATAACATCCCCTTCTACCAATTTGATACTCTCGGTGAGGTCTCAACACACATTTGCATTTCCTCCTTTTATATTTTGCTATTCCTTATCAATAGATTAGAGCAAGGGCTTATATTTGAACTGTTATAAGAATGGCTGTGACTGGTTCCTGCGGGACATGGCTCTGCCGATCAGTATGACATTTTCAGAAGTTTAAAGAGAAGAACCAATCATTGGTTACTTTTGCAGTATTTCAGTATGCTCCGGATCCACAGGGGCGTAGCCACAGCGTGTATCTCTTGCAAGATCTCGACCACTACAACACTTGCAACTTTACCGGAGCCATTATGCTGGCGAACACCACCCAAGGCGGTGGCGATGGGTTCGGGTTTATGCCAATTTTTCCACGGCCTCACTTCTTCGCATGCGGTGAACACGATGGCATCCATTGCTCGATAGGCCGCATGAAGTTCATCGTCGTGCCTTCGACGGTCTTCTGAACCCGATTGCCATCCGCACAAAAAAACACGGCCGGGAAAGATGCAGGCGCACTTCTTTTATGTTATGCAAGTATCTTCTTCTCATGAATTTCTGTTCCTTGTTCTCTCCCCCCTCCCCCCCCCCCCCCCCCCCCCCCCCCCCGGGGTAGTATTAGGTATGCTGAATAAATGTGTTAGATGCTCGAAATTATCTAGCTCTTTAGCACCTTGAAGGAGAAAAAAAAAAAAAAAAACTCTCAGCAACTAAGTTTTCTTTTTCTTTCATTCTCAAAGCTTGATTAGTAACCAGTTACAAAGGGACGTATGGTGTACATGTATGTCCAGACCCAAATAGTTCACCTTAATCGGGTGAGCGTCTGAAATTTCAGACGACTCGGGAGATTCAACTCGATGACATTATAAACTGTGTTCATGGAAAATAACTGATCAAACAACCTACCAAGAACTTGACCCAACTCTATTCTCGCGCGGTATATCGCAAGGAGAGTTTATGAGAAAACAAAGATGTACCTAAGCCATAGACTCTCTGGTTTGGGTCTAATGACTCACTGAGAGTCAGAAATATTTCACGCAAGCGATCATCCCTCCAAGAAAAAGGAGTCAGAAACATGAACCGGAAATGAAAACGGAACAATGACTGAAAAATGTAGATCTGTTGATAAATCAAATTGATTTTTGTTTCTGACTTTGTGCGCTTTGGGGGAAAAAAATTGGGGAGGAGAGGGATAGGGGGATGACTGGTACCGGAGAGCCTCGGGAAGTGTATCGGGGGAGGACAAGCGGCGTTAGGCGGCACCGTCGCTGCTGCCGTCCGCCCGTCGGATTCCGGGAGGGGGGCGGCCGAAGTTTGGAGTATGAATTAATCATTAGTTAAATCTTAAGCCAACTTTTTACGCATTCACCCAAACAACAACCGACAAACAAAAGAGTGAATTTTTGACAAATTTAGCACCACTTTATCTCACTTTTTGTGTCCGTGCATGCATTTATCCCTTATATAAACCCTAGAAACTCATGTTCAGATCCATTTTTTTTAAGGGTAAATATTTAAAACACATCCTCAGGTGATTATTGAATAGACCTCGAGTAGTTTTTATTTATTTTTTTAATCACACTTTTTATACTTAGAAAAATAACTCAATAAGTTCGTGTTATCTAATTCCATCAAAATTGATAATGGAAAATCAGTTAATAAATGGAACAAAATGTGAAACTTATGAAAAGAAAAAGAGAAAGTAAATTATTGTAATTAAAAAATATTATCTTTTAATTAAAATGCAAATCTCGAGATCAAGAGGGAAGGGGTGATTTCCATTTGATCTAACAATAGAGATTTTGAGGAATGAAGTTTTGTATTTTAATTATAGAATATACTTTTATATTTTTTAATATACAATAAACAGTGGATCCAAAAATTGAAATTAAGCCCAAATATGCTAAAACCATTGGACTAAACGGGTCTAACCTAGGTCAATTTATGAGACCTTAATTTATTTACTATTTCTTCAATTTTTATTCCGTTTTCTTTTTTTTACAGTTTATATTATGGAGGTATGTTCAACCCCTTCTACACCTATTTTGAAATCTTTCAAACAATTTATCGATGGATAGAAGACCGTAATATTAGATAAAGAATCATAAGATAAATAAAATTATGTTCCGATTAACTCTATATCTTATATTAAATTCGATGACTTCTATCAATGAACTTTCCTTAACTCAAGTTGATACAATTCCAAATCACAGAAAGTGTTGAAAATGACGGACTAGAACTTTAACTTCAAATGGAGGTTTATGTTCTAATTAAAAAATAAATCTTCATTGTTAAAAAGCAAAGTAAGAAAGGAAATATAAGCATAAATAACCCAAGGAACTCCTTTCACTCATTTTTTTTCTTCACATAAATGAAAGAAAATGGTGGTTACACTATATATGTTTTCTTTTCTTTTCTTTTTTTTTATCTAAACGGGCACTTGACCCTTATTCAATCCATAAATGGGTCTGAATTTGAGTTTAAGTCTAGAAGCCTACATAATAGACCCAAATTAATGGGTCAGAGATGGTTGAATCCTAGATTTAGACCTGACCCATTCACGAGCCTAAACCTATCCATAAGGCAACCCAATAACAAATATAACTTATGAGGTTTAAATCCATGATACACACATAAGACAGCCCAATGAGAAATAGTTTTATTAGGTTCGGCCCATTATACAAGCATAGGCGGGTCAAATAACAAATATTTTTTTTGTAAGGTTAAACCAACGAGACAAATCAAACTCCTCCTTTCTCCCAGTGCATCCGACCCTCTTCCTTAATCAATCGATTCTTTCCCTCGCAAATCATTCTGTTAGAATTTCTTTTCTTGGTTGATCTCGTAATTTTCAGCCAACTTTACAACCTTAGTTTACTTTTATGTTGATCTAAATAGTGCTGGTCCTGTACTTCCTCATTAGTTATTTTATACGGTTTTCATAATTAGTAAATCTTAACTGCATGGATTAAAACCGCTTACATAATTTATGAATTTATCAAATTTCATTGAAATTCAAGAAGTTTAGGGACACTCATCCAAGAATAGAGGGTCATAAAATTATAAACTATAATAATCTTTGTACATTTTTCTTCCATATATCCTTCAAATTAGTGCCATTAGCATCTTAAAATTCTATGAAATTTGATGTATTCATAGATTACGCAGCATCTTTTCAATCCATGCGGTTAAAGTTTAAAAATTATGCAAATTATTAATTTACGTGATAGTGTGCAAGAGTTCATATTGCCTATGATTGAATATACTAAACGTTTTCAACAAAGTTTCATAGAGTTGAAAGATGACTTTAAAATGAAACAAAAGCAAAGGTGGCATTCAAAAGGAAGCCCAAAGCTTGCTACCCCAAAACCAAAAGCCCCCACAAAAGAATAAATGTCTTGAAATTGGATCTTTATTATGATTTTAGGATCCTGGAGGACCAAACCTTGAGGTCAAGGCTTATTTTAGAGAGATGGAATGTTACGGGCTTAATATTAGGGTTTTATTTTAGTTTTCATTTATTTAAATATTTGAGATTATTTTAGTTTTTGGATGTGTTGGGCAGCTATAAGAGACGTGGTTAGTGGGAGAGATTTTAGAGGGAGTGGTGTAAGAGTTATTTTTAATTGGGTATGCTTTATGTTGTATATATATATATATATATCCATGTTTTCTAATGAAGAGACATCTTCAAATTTATCTAAGCTAACTTGCTGAATATATGAAGGTTTTATCTTCCTCAGAATATATTATCAAAGGACTTCTACTCCCCTCAAAGTGAATTCTTCTTCCCCTATTTTAATTTTAATTTTACTTTTAAGGAGGCATGTAACGCAAGTCTAATAAAATATTTTGATTTTAATATTATTAACACTGAAAAGATAGAGAGAGAGAGAGAGAGGAAGAAACATTAGCATGATTAAGGTAGGTAATTGCCCACTTTAGGTCTTTAGATCTACCCCTGAGGGTGATCATAAAAAATGATGAGTCCTGCACTAGCTAGTTCTTTGTATTTTGTTTTGTTCTGTTTAATGGCCACGCTAAACAGGCATGTAATAAAACCTATACCTATTACATCTCTCATTCGTCGCAGGACTTCAAACTTTGTCATGATAATTTGATCGGCATTGGAAAAAATGTTTAGAAAACATTCTTGAGCTTGCTAATTATTTGATCCGTTTTGTTTATTGACCATCTAATTCGATGGTGAAGGATTGCTATAAACTTCCTAAATCAAGAAATCTTTCAAAATCAATCTCAAGAAAATGAAAAAAAAAAAAAACTTTCCCCTAATCAAAGGGTGTTCAGCTCTGTTTTCGTTCGATTCCAATCTCATGAAAATTGGAATGCTTCCGTATTATTGTATGTTATTTAAATTCGTATAGCGAGAATAGCTAAAAAATCCATAGTATTCTAGAATTCGATACATTAAGAAGTAATATAAATAAAGTGTATTAGAGAAGAGCTGAATCTATTTCTCCTAGCACTATCTGGGATGACAAAAAGCTTTCTCAATGGTAAATAGCTTGAGGAAGGGAAAAACTATGCCCGGTAAAATTTAAATTAAATACAAGAGGAGAAGAAGGAATTAGATTGGGGTGTGTGTTTATTTGTACTTGAAGGAGTCTCAAGTCACTTTGCGTCTAATTCGGTTAGACATAAGTTCATTTGGTGTGTTTAACAAAGGTACCGAATGAGTCAGAGGGGAATTCAAAATTTTGGGTAAACTTGACGGAGTAGGTATTTGTATAATTAGAAAGATGGAACGTTGATGATAATTCTAACAAAAAGGGAAAATTGATCATTATCCATAAGTGTGAGGGCTTATTTATCAAAATTGATCTAAACTCACGGTTACATGCCATAAGTTTATATTATCATCTCCCACTCCCTTCTTCACTTTTTCCCACACAGTTCCATGGTTACAAACCTCTGTTTTGAAATTCACTGTTTCACTTCACCCAATTTCACATCTAGGTTTTTCTCCTTCGTCTTTTTCCTTTAATTTGTAGAAAAAAAAAATACAAAAAGGAAAAATGAAAAGACATTTCTTTCTTCAGTCTCTTGCTTACGAAGAATGCTACTTGGTTGCTCAAGTGATTAAGTCACTTGAGCAGTGGGTGATGATATCGAAGGTTCGAAACTCATCACCCGCAAAAATTACTCATGATTTACCAGGCAGGCGTGGAGAGTGGGTCCTTGCGTAAGCCTGAGGTTTTGGGGTTCCCCTTGAGGGACCCATTTCCTCGTCACCAAGAAAAATGATATGGGCACATATTTACCAGAAAAAAACAATGTTATGGATATGAAAGAATTACAGTAAAATCACAAAAGACTTATGTCTTAAAAATTTATGACATCACAAGTTCTTTTGGGTTAAAAGAGACAAATGGCGTTGTCTCTGATTTAGATGTTTCACAGCTTCACCTCTTTTCCTCGGGTGATATTTTTCCACTCTGGTCCCTTCGAACAAAGGCAAAAACACTGGCCTTGTTTGCACAACTCCTCCTTTCATTTTCCCTTATTTCTCTCTGGAGAGCGTACGAATAGTTTTTGGGGTAAGTTCAGAGACACTAAACGTTGGAGGAGGAACTGTGCGGGGAGGAGTGGAGAAGGAAGGGGGTGGGAGATGATAATATAAACTCGGGGTTTAAACCGCGAGTTCAGATTTAAACTTCGCTGCATGTAAGCATATTAACACAGGTGGGGAAATGAAAAAAAATTAAACTCAAGATTATGAACTGCGATTTTAAAAAGTTGGGGTATACAAAGAAAGCTTTGAAAAGGTGGGGCATGTTTGTAAATGTTTTTTTTTTTCCATTTTGGGTATTTCAAGAAAAAAATTGAACATTATTATGTTTGGTATAAACAAGTAGATTCAAGGAATGTTAAAGTTTCCATTAATAGCCATTTATTATATATATATATATATATATATGTGTGTGTGTGTATGTATGTATGAATGTACAATATTCATAACGTAAAATATGGTAAATTATTTGCATGATAAAAAAAATATTTATCTTAAAGTTAAGTTAAAATAATATTAACAATAATGATAATAATAACTATATCGGTTGTAAATAAATATATGAGCTATGTACTTAAATTAGAATTTCGTCAATCTTTTTAGTTATAAGAGTATTTTCGACATTCTACTTCATCTCACATTCTAGCTTACTTGACATCTCATATTCCTACCTCTCAACTCAAGAATGTTAAGCTTGCTTTTTTCAGGAATATGAGATTCTAGGAATGTAACATTCAAAGAATCAAACAATGCTGAGACATATCAAATCCTGTAATATGACATTCTTGAATAAATCTCGTGAATCAAACGGATCCTAAATATTACTTTATACCCTAAATTATCAAAAACATCATCAAAGACTCATGAACTCGTGAGTTTTTAGATAATGTGTAGATTCATTAACTCGTGAGTTGTTAGATAATGTGTAAACTCGTGAGAATTCTAAAAAGAGAGCAGAAATATTGGGAAGAGAGAGGATCTAATTTAATATTCTGATTTTACTATTAAGAGGGGAAAAAAAAAAAAAGCGCCAGCAGCCGGAATGATTTCATCATGAATGACCTGTTTAAATAACATAGTTTGCATTCACTTTTGCCCGCTTGCATGTATTCATTCCCTTATATAAACCCTAACAACTCATAAATACTTCCATCAATCTTCCTGAGGAGGACCAGAAGATGGGCCCTAGAGTTGGCTTTGCAAAGGGGCTCTTTGTGATGCTCGTTGCCTTCGCATTGTTGGCTCCGAATAAGGTGTTGGTTGTGGCTAAAAAAACCCCTAAGAAACATCAGCATCATCCGCCGCCGCCGCCGCCGCCGCCGCCGCCGCCATCATCGCCTCCTCCCGACGATTCTCCACCTCCCGACGATTCTCCTCCTCCCGACGACGATTCTCCTCCTCCCGACGATTCTCCACCTCCAGACGATTCTCCTCCTTCGGACGATTCTCCTCCACCCGACGATCCTCCTCCTCCCGAGGATTCTCCTCCTCCCGACGACTCTCCTCCTCCCGACGACGATTCTCCTCCACCTCCTCCGGACGATTCTCCTCCACCCGACGATCCTCCTCCTCCCGAGGATTCTCCTTCTCCCGACGACTCTCCTCCCCCCGACGATTCTCCTCCTCCCGACGACTCTCCTCCTCCCGACGACGATTCTCCTCCCGACGACGATTCTCCTCCCGACGACGATTCTCCTCCCCCCGACGATTCTCCTCCACCCGACGATTCTCCTCCTCCCGACGACGATTCTCCTCCTCCCGACGATTCTCCTCCTCCCGACGATTCTCCTCCTCCGGACGATTCTCCTCCTCCCGACGATTCTCCTCCCCCCGACGATTCTCCTCCTCCCGACGACTCTCCTCCTCCCGACGACGATTCTCCTCCCGACGACGATTCTCCTCCCCCCGACGATTCTCCTCCACCCGACGATTCTCCTCCTCCCGACGACGATTCTCCTCCTCCCGACGATTCTCCTCCTCCGGACGATTCTCCTCCACCCGACGATCCTCCTCCTCCCGATGATTCTCCTTCTCCCGACGACTCTCCTCCTCCCGACGATTCTCCTCCACCCGACGATTCTCCTCCTCCCGACGATTCTCCTCCTCCCGACGATCCTCCAACTCCCAATATCTCAACCCCGAGCCCGGGCTCGAATTGGCCAACTACAAGGAAGATCATTGTTGGGGGAGGCACGGAGTGGACTTCTGGATTTGACTATGCCATTTGGTCGTGCAATAACATGCCTATCTACCAGTTTGATACACTGGGTGAGATCTCACACATATGTCGGCACACCATTACTTTCCTTGCTACTCTGCATCATCCAATTCCTTTTTTCTTTTGTTTTCTATTTTGCTACACCATTCTGAAGAACTAGAGATGTAAACTATGAAAAAGAAACATAAAATGCCTGTGTAGTTTAACCGAAAATTATGCATGGTCTTTTTTCTGCAGTCTTCAAGTTTTCTTCTAGTCACAGCGTTTATCTCCTGCGAGGCCTCAACCACTACAAGACGTGCAATTTCACGGAGGCCATTCCGGTGGCGAGCAGCACTCAAGGTGGCGGGAGCGGGTTTGAGTTTAAGCTATTCGCGCCGCAGCCGCACTACTTCGCAAGCGGCGGGCAAGATTGCGAGGCTGGTAAAATGAAGTTCATCGTCCTGCCGTGGCTAGTCTTTTGGGACTAATCATCATCATCATCAACATCCTTAAACATATTGCCGATGCACTAATAGTATGAAAATTTCTTCTTCGAATGAATTTCTGTTTCGTGTTCCCACCTTGATGTTATGCTTGCTCAATAAATGTATCTATAAATGTATTGGGTGCTTGAAATGATCAAGCTCTTTGGCATTTTGATTACTCAATTAATCAACTTCTCTTTCGCTTTTGTTCTCAAAGCTTGAATAAGTGGAAAACATAAGTGCAATAGCGGCAACAGATTATTCATGTTACAAGCAATTCAAAACTTTCCATTAGCTCTTTATCAAAAAAGAAAAAGAAAAAAACCGTTCCATTAGCTTAATGTTTTGCTGGGTTTGTGTGAAAAATTAAAACAAGCTAGTAAAACTAGTTTTCGGACCATAAAATAAAAAAATTAATAAAATGAAAAGTGTAAAAATTATTGATTGTGAACTTAGCGACATAAATGATGGGATGCCACAATTCCCTGCTAGAGGTTCTTGCTTAGATTGGTATTTAGTTGCAAGTGTAATTTTGACACTTGAATGTCTAGACCTAAATAATTCACCTTAATTGTGATAACGCGTAAAAATTCAGTAAACTTTTATTTATATTCATGGAAGATGTCGAATTAAACAACCTGTAATGAATTTGGTCTAACTCTATCTTTATTACTTTAGGGTTGAGTTAGGAACGTCAAATTTGTATTGTAATGATTGATTCAAACTTATTTCAAGCCTAATGGCCCAAGTATGATGTTAATCGTCAATCGGTTGTATTATTGTAGTCGCTGTAAATTTTAAGAACTGGGATAAAATTAGCTAATTACTACCTAGAGGATCATTGGTATTGAATAACAAGTTGGGTAGGAACTAAGTAGGTCCTTGTCTGTAGGTTACAAGTCCAAAAAAACTGAATTATTCAACTTAGTTGATACCTATCTGACAATTCCAACCTCCATACCGTTCTCTCTCTCTCTCTCACTTGCTTTTTTTTTTTTTTTTTGGGTGTAAATTTCACGGGCAAAACGTAACAATTTGAACTTTAAGAAAGATATCGTGATTTTATTGAAACTTCAAAGAAGATTGATGTAATTTTACTTGAGATTTTTAAAGGGTTTATCACCTTATCCTCCCCCAGTTATATATTTTTAACTTCATTCCTGACCATAAGTATTGTAGAACCTTGATCGATGTTATTCCTGACCCTTTTTATTATTATTTTTTACAATTTAGGTATATACCGGGAGCATCATGTGCATTGCTCGACTCTTCCTCATGAGTAGACTAGCTGCAATTGGAAACAAAATCATTTACGTCTGCTAATTCATTTTTTACAGCAGTTGAGCCTGCTCACGGTCACGGCTGAGGAAGATGGCTCGGAGAGCGTTCGAAAGTCATCGGAAAAATCCATTTCGAGGTCTTCGATACTCTGTCCACCGCCGGGAGCCATCTGATGCCGGAGGGAAAGCAAGTGCGTGGGAGAGGGGCGTTGATTTTACAATTTTATTTTTTGTACTTTTTTTTTTTTTTCAAGTACTCCTTCGTCGATGTAGATAATTTCCTTTCTAAATCTTTTTGCTCAAAGCTGGATTAATTATAATTTTTCAAATTTTTTTTTTAGCTCTCAAAAATTGCTTCTCCTTCGTCACCTTATTTTCACTTGTACAAAACATTTGTTTTTGTTACTGCCTGGAAGAAAATGAATCTACATGGGAATGGTGCACGATATCATCCACTGCTGCCCTCCAGTCATATATTAATTATATTTTTGTTTTCATGAAAGTGTGACCACTAAACACCGAAACAGTGCTTTATCCCTAGATGTCCAGTCAACTGTTGCGCCTTAACGTATTTCGGAGAGAACCAGCTAGCTCTGGATTCGAGTGGCATTTCACCCCTAACCACAACTCATCCGCTGATTCTTCAACATCAGTCAAAATACTAGAATTAATGACAAGCTCTAAATGGCATGTGATCCTTAATTAGAAGGAACAATAATAAATGTGCTCTTTCTAAAATCGTAGGCTTTTTTTATTTACATATACGCACACACATCCTAACAATTACAAAAATTTGGACATTTCAAATTTATCAAAAACCCACACAGCAACTCATGGATTAGAAGTATAAATAAAAAATGATGTGCTCGAGAAATTTGTGTGTGTATGCATATGTATGTATGCGCGCACACACGTGCGTGTGCTCGCTCGTGTTAGGATATTAAGAGGGTGGCTATAATTCAAGGCAGTGGATAAAGGCCAATAATAATATTAACGGGGAATTTGCAAAAAATAATGATTTTTTTACAAGAAATAAAAATAAAAATAGCTAGAGATAAACCTAAAGAGTGGAATGATGAGAAGTTCGTGGGGACGATCATAAGAAATGATGTGCTCGAGAAATTTGTGTGTATGAGTATGTATGTGTGTGTGTCTTTGCACGCTCGTGCATGTTAAGATATAAAGAGAGTGGCTATAATTCAAGGCAGTGGATAAAGAACAATAATAATAATAATAATAATAACTGGAAATTTGCAAAAAAAGAATGATTTTTTTACACGAAATAAAAATAAAAATAGCTAGAGATAAACCTAAAGGAGTGGAATGATGAGAAGTTTGTGGGGGCGATCATAAAAAATAATGCACTAGGCAAGCCAGTTTTGTTTTTTTTGTTGTTCTTTGTTTTGTTTCAATAGCCAAACAAGCATAGCATAAAACCAGTACTTGTCATGGCTCTCATTTCTTGTACGACTTTAGACTTGGTCATTATGTTTCGGTGGCTATTGGAAGAAATATTTAGAAGTTTGCATGCGCGATCACGAAAAATGATAAGTACTACAAAAGCTGAAGTAAAGTTAATTTGTGATTGACTTGTTTGTTTCGGCCCTAATAACACCATGCCCACACTCTTCCCACAACCAATTCATGAAAGCAGTGTTTATCTCATGGTTGGCCCAATTTTACAATTTTATACTGGTTTTTTTTTTTTTGTAATTTTTTAAAACCAACAAAGAGCACTAGTTTCATGAAATTGGTAATGAAAAGGGTGCGTGCATAATATTTTTTTTTTTTCCCCCTCAGCCCTTTAATCTTGCTTTATTTGATCCCTTTTGTTTCTTGAATGTCTACTTCTATACCGGAAGATTGCTGAAAATCTCCTAAATCAAAGAACAGTTCTCAATCTACCTAAAGAAAATTAAAAATAAAACAAAATTATCCCCTAACCAAAGGGCATTAACCTCTGTTCTTTAACGACATCTCGGATGAGAAGAAGTTTTCTCAATGCTAGATGGCTTGTGGGAAAGGAGAAACCTTGCCTCTTGAAAACTGTGACGGTAAAATTTAAATTAGTTGGGTGTAGGGTATATAAGTGGGAAAGAAGGAATTAGACTGGGAGGTGCGTTTATTTGTATTTAATGGAGTCTTAAGCCGCTCTATATTCAATTCGGTCAGGCATAAGTTCATTCAGCGTGTTTAATAGAGCTAATAAATGGGTCAAGAAGGAAAAACTTTAACATGAGAGGGGAGTGAGATTTCGGATGAACTTGAAGGAGTAGGCATCGGCATAATTAGGAGGATGAATTGTTAGTATTTGAGGATAATCCTAACAAAAGGGGAGACATTGGTTATTATTTATGAGCTTATTTGTCAAAATTGAAATTTCATGGAGAATTTCGAGATTTTGGTCAAACATATTGGCATCGGTGGCCGGTGGCGAAGGGTGGGGAGGGGGCATCCGTGTAAATTTACCAAAAAGAAATTCAGGATCCTCAGGTAACCTCCATGTTCCCTAGTAGATGCCTAGAGACCACTCTCCCACCCTAGAACAGGAACTCCCAAAAAAAATGAAAGACACCGTCCCCGGATGCCCATGAGAAGTTAGGGAACACGATGATTAATTAAGATTAATGAGTCCTAAACCAACTAGCTAAAAGTTTTAAAATAGAATGAATACAAAATAACCCACTAATCGCAGCTCTCTTTCGTCGAGAGATGCAAAGTACCCCTATTTTCTAAAAAGACATTCCTTACCCTTGAATGTTTTATATTGAAATTTCTCCAGATTTTTACCCTCTCTCTTATTTTTTTTTCGCAGTTTAGTTTTTTCCAAAGTTCATGAGGAACACACATTAATGAAATCCCTTATATATCCTTCGCCTCGATAAATCCCATTAAGCCCACGCGATTACAATCATTCGGAAAGAAGAGGTATGAAAAAAGTTGTTATGAAATCTCGAAACCAGGAGAAAATAATCAAAAACACAAAGGATGCACAATTTATGTCAGAAATTTCAACGGGGAAAAAAATTGCAGTGGGAGAATTGGAATCTACACTACCTAAAATGATTAAAAACCCTCGCCATTTATTTTAGGCAAAGCTCTAATTATACATACTTTAAAATGTATTATAGGACAGTTACTCGCATCCCCTGTGCCAATCACCGGCACTAGTGAGATAGTCCACAACAAGAAGTTGGCAAATTATATATGAGAGAATTCATGTTCTCATTACGGAAAATGTCACTTATACCCCCAACTCCTTTTTTTTTTAATGAAAAAACAATTTGTAGAATAAAATCATTGTTCTATTTGGAAAAATAAAGGGGATTACATGGGTATAAATGGTATATTTTTATATCACCTTTTAACTGGTAAAAATGTCATTTTAAAATATTCCAGGGACAGGAGTGTCTTTTTGTGAAACAGTGAGATTGCAAACTTTTTCGAATAGGTGAGGGGAATATCAATGTCTCGATCAATGTTGATTTGAGAGGGAGAAAAGAGGGATTAAAACACTAATTTCAACATTAATGATATGATCTAAAACTTCAACATATCGACAAAAACATAAAAGTTCGCTTTGGCAAAGTGAGCACGACCTTTGTCTTTTAACCCACATGTGTGTATTCCTTTTATATTATAAGGAAAAACTAGTTATACCTGGATTCATGTGAGTCCCTGACAAATTGATTATATAGGGGCTCGTATGGGCTCCAATGTGAAAACTGATTATGCATGTCCCGAGAATGGATCGCTCGAGTGCTCACCTCTAAGCCTGTCAGGGTCAAATCCCAAGCCCACGGCACCCAAACCCGAATCGAACCTCAAACCAAGCCCAACAGGGCTAGAACCATACGAGGCGGAGGCCTAAATCTTGCTCAATCTAACTATTCATTCATATGCTTTTGTTCTAAGACAATCGTTCACAATAAATCCCTAAGTCATTAAAAACTTATGAACTTGGGAGCTTTGGATAATGTGTAAACGCGTGAGAATTTGAAAAAGGCACAGTAAATTTTGGTAAGAAAGAGATAGAATCTAATTTAATATCCTGATTTTATTAAGTTGGGCAAAATCTAATAAAATATTTTTGATTGTATTCTTATTAACAGTAGAGAAAAAGATAAAAGACACAGCGCCTTTTTTTTACTCATAAAGTTCAAAGGAGCTCATACGCACAATCGTCAATTTTACTCAAGTATGGAGGACCAAAAGACGGGCCCAAATCGTTGGTTTCGCAAAGGGGCACGTGTATTTTTGAATATTATTTTTATTTATAAAATTTAATTTTTAAAAAATATATATATTAAAAGAAGGAATGATACAAATTGCACCATACCTACTCAATCCCTTTCCTCCCTCCCACCCCCTTGTGCACTAAAAGGATGGTCACGTAACTGGCAATTGTGTTACCATTCTTTCATTTTTTGGTTACGTAATTAGCAATTGCATTACTAATTTTAACATTTTGGTCACATAATTAGCAATAGCGTGATTAAAACTTATTTCAGGAAATCACTCTTCCCTACACCTACTTGGGGAATTTTATGTTTAAATTAATTTATTTTTAATTTTTTTTTATCGTGTCTCCCTAATTCACAAATCCCAACAACCCACTTTGTTTTTATTTTCTTTTACATTCTTAACATTTTCTCTTTTTGTTTGGTTTTTTTTTCCCCTAGGCTTTTTGTTACTTCTCACGTGTCCCCCAGATAACATTTTTTTTTTTTTTTTTTACTTCTCACGTGTTCACCCCAAAGTGTGAATTTAATATCCCTCCGGATTAACTTTTGAATGTCCATATTCTAAATTTCTAACTTACGTATTAAATAAATGTGAAGAAAAAGGATCAAATATTATAATTTAATTATGTATAAATCTCTCATTCATGGAGTCTAAATATTCCGAACAAATATATTGATTAGATCTCTTGGTTGTTTATAATATAAAAATCACTCAATATAGTAAAATTGAAATTTAAAAAATAGATATCCAAACGTTATTTTGGGATGACACGATAGATAACTTATTCTATAACAGTATAAATACTTTTCCATATACACACAAATATATATATATATATGGGGAAATGTGGTGTATGATGAAACCAAATTGAGTGTTTCTATGTCTAAAACGAGGTCTTAGAAGAGAATTTTATTCCACTAAAGAGCAGCGCGCCAAGCGACACCCATCGCATTTATTCAACTGTCATGATGACAAAAAAGGGAAAAAAAAGAAAGAAAACACTAATCTGTAGAAAGTCATCCCTTGTTGTACTAGAAGGACAATGGAGACAGAATGAACTTCATTTTCCCATCCTTGCAGTGGACGCCGTCGTGCTCGCCGCATGCGAAGTAATGAGTCCACGGCGACCACACCCTGAATATGAACCCTTCACCTTCTCCCGCCGTTATGTTCGCCACCCTAAAGCTTCCGGTCAGATTGCAGTTATCGTAATGCTCATAGTCTCTCAGTAGATGCACGCTGTGCTGAATGTCTACCCCGGGCCTTTTTGGAGCTGCGTACTTGAACACTGCAGATCAGCCATTTTCAGTCCTCCGTTATGCGTACTGACACTCCGAAAACAGGAATCCTTAATTAAAAAGGAGGAGGGGGAGATTGAAGAGATAAAAACTCACCTATAGTATCATTCACGAAGATGGGTTGTTCATTGCAAACCCAAGCGGAATAGTCAGCGCCGAGGAAATTCCATCCCTTGTCTCCGCCAACGACGTGCTCTTTAGAAATCCGGGAAGGGCCCCAGCCCTTCCCACCTGGCCATTGGCGAGTGCCATTCCCACCTGACCATTGGTGAGTGCCATTCCCACCTCCCCAGTTCCCCACGGTAACTCCCAGTAACATTGAAAAAGTTACCGCAGTTTGAATGAGTCCCCCGCCGAAACCCAAACCCAAACCCATCTTCCCCAACTCCCTCAAATGGATGAAAACGGAGTGCAGATTGAGGAATCTATGAGCGATGCTGGCGTTCAAAGGATGGTCTTACATGGTTCATATAGAAAGAACACACCCGCGCATCATTAGGACGGAGTTTGAGTCGCCGTGGTAAATTGTCGAGGGAATATTAATTACCAGGGGTGATTTTGAAAAGGTTGGGAAATCCAGTTTTACCTCGGATCAATTGTCAAATGAACTTTATAAATGCGTAATTAATTACCTTGAATCAATGGGGAGATCAGTTAACCACCTACCTTGGATTAACTTTGCTCCCGATACATATGAAAAATGCTTAAAAAGTGTAATTAGTGCAAACACGAATATGCATTTGCAATCATGAACCGACTGTGCCGTTGCATGTAAAGCATATAAATGTGCACGTATTGTCGGTGTTTCATGAATTTGGGGTGGGTGATTTTTTTTTCACCTTATTTTGGATACATGTATGTAAAATGTACAAGAAAAGAACAGGGGCACGTGCATCAACATGCAGAGCGACAAAGTCGAGATTTTGATAAATAGTGTAAAGTATATAAATTGAAAATTTTACAAGGTAGCATACATATATATATATATATATATATATATATATATATATATATATATATATAAATTTTGTTCGAGAACACGCTAAATAATCTAGTGACGTTAAATCTTTGTATTTGGATAGCAAGAGGCCAAGCTTTAAGAATGTAATTGCTTATTTGATTTGCAGAATGAAATGAAATAAATATTTCATAAAAATATAGCATACAAGAAGTAAATTCTTCATGAAACATAAGTAAAAGGACTTTCCAAAAAATGACTATACATTAGAGATGGGGCCTACTGACATGTAGGGATTTTTCACCAATTTTAATTATTGACTCGATACATGAAGCATTTCCATGATGTTTATAGGGAGAGAAAATGATTCATGCGCCTTGAACTTGTGTTAAGGGACATTTGCTTACAATTATTGACATTTAAATTGGGCTTATATTTGCTTCGATCAACCACTGTTCTAAAGTAAAAGATGGATGTCTTGATAAGTATTAACTCAATTAGTAATGACCTATTTTCCTATTCTGGTATATTAAACTGTCAAGTAATTTCATATTTTTTATTTTTTAGACTTTAATTTCTTTTATAATAAAATAATAATAATAATAAAAATAAAAGATGGGGGTTAGCTTTTGGCAGCGTCTCACTTCAATGCTTTGTTATTACTGGTTGCCAAGAATGCCCCCAGCCTCCATCTCTGGGCCTCATCAAGTTCCACGTCGGCCTCCAAATCCGGGGCACGGGGCCCAAAACCAACCCAAACCGAAACCCGTAGCTCCCGCTGGCCCGTACCCAACTGTCAAAATGGACGATGGGTGACATTTTGGTAAAAACGAAAAATATCCTTTTATAATGGCTAAAACTGGTAGTTCCATCAACCATTTAGTGTTTGATTAAAAATATTTAAAACAACTGATTATATTAGTTAATTATTTAGAAAAAGATAGCTGAAATCAATTAATCACTATTAAATAACTAAAATAAGTTGAATAAATATATGATGTTACCTATGTGATCAGAAGATTGTGAGAGGGTCGATTGCTAGAGAGAAGGCATCACTGTGGAGAGAGTGTTGTGAGAAGGCAGAGAAAGTTTATAAAGTAAAGATGGGAAACTTAGGGTATCTGAATAATACAAATATATGAGGGGTAATTATTTAATTTGTTCAAGGGTGTGATCGTCGTTTACTTTGTCAAACCAATTTTAATATAAGTGTTGGATAGATAAAGCTGTATGTACGTAGCTTTGGTTTTAAGTCCAAAAAAAAAGCCTAATTTTAAAGTGCTGAGCATATTCTACATTTAGCATTGAGCGAGGAAAACAAAAGCAAATGATTATTTAGAAGGACCTATGAACAACTTGCTTACACTAACCTTATTTACCCTCTCCCGAGCCCAAAAAAACCAAAAAAAGAAAAAAAATCCCAACCTAATCGATAATAATTGAAATGCTGTATATTAACACTAAATGATAAGTGTTTCTACGGTCCAAAACAACATTATTTTGGAATTTTCCTTTCAAGAACGTAAAATTCACCCCCATGCACCGGCCCCGTATGCTAACAAATTAAAAACGAAAAGCTAGAAGCAAAGCATAAAAGAGGGCATTGGTCTATTGAAGAGAGGGGAGACAACCCACACCCTCACATTTAAAACAACACAACAAAACAAAGAAAGGGCTTCCATTTCTTTTACTGTGTTTGAGATAGCAGCAGCTGCCCCAGTAGGGCAATGGACGGACAAAGTACTTCATCTTCCCATTCTTGCAGTGGCCACCGTCGTGTTCGCGGCACACAAGGTAGAGAGGCCGAGAACAGAACCCAGTTCTGAATTTGAATGATGTGATATCTGCCACTTGAGCACTCCCGTGAAGTCGCACGATTCGAAATGATCGTAATCTCTCATTAGATACACGCATTGCTGAATGTCCACCCCGGGATGGCTTGGAGCTGGATGCTTGAATACTGCAACGCAAATCCACCATTTTCACTCTCTTTTCTATTATGATACTAATTATAATAACAAGCCCACATTTTAACTCTACGCAAGCAATGACAATCTTAATTTGAAAAAAAAAAGAAGAAGAGATATTGCCATTATATAGTAATAAAAAGCGTTTTCATGATCAAGTTCCAAGCAAATCTTTAAGAAAAAATTCCGCTCAAAACGTAAACGAGAAAAACTTGTGTGATTAGTCATCATCGCACAATTTGGCGTGATAGCCAATCACAACATGACATGTATGATGACAATAAGAACCGTGGGGCTCATGCCCTGACTACAATCCTTTCTATTACCACATGAGCGGACGCTTCTGCAAACCGCCACTACACCACAGCGATTTGATGGAGAGGGGAAGGGTTTGGGAGAGGAGAAATAGAAAGAAAGATGAGAGATGAGAGATGAGAGATGATGGAGAGCAGAGAAGAAACTTAAAAAATAAAAATAAAAAATTGAGAGAAAGTTGGAATGAGAAGAGAGAAGACAGTTGACGTGAGAGAATACCAGCTGAAGAGGAATTTGAGAGAGCTGAGGATGTAGGGGAGGGAAAAATGAAAGAGCATATGATGTGAGAGAGAAAGAATAGTAAAGCAAAACAAAAGAAAAAGTCGAAAGAAGGCATATAAAACAGCGAAAGGACGAGCAGGTGATCGATAAGCCAAAATTGAACTTTACTAGTAAAGTGGAGGTCCAACTATATTTTGTTTTGTCCTCTCACGTGACTTAGTTATGGTTGGCTATCGCCATAAATTGTGTGATTGTGACCAATCACCTAAGTTTTTCTCGGCCTAAACTGCTAAGAGATAGTATTCTTAGGACGCATCTCTTCAAAGTTAAAAATAATAATAATAATAATAAAAGAGAGAAGAGGGAGAAAGAGAATGGACAAATTTATTTGAGGTAAAGTTGGGATGGGAGAGGAGAGGAGGGCGGAGAAATGGTTGAGGGGACAAAATGGGAGAAATGTTAAGGTTAAATATTTATAAAAATAATAATAATAATAAGTGGGGTAATTGCCCCCTCTTAGTATTTCTATTCTCACTAGGTTATACAATTCAAATATATGGACCTATCCTCATGTTAGCCCACCAAATTAGAAAATAATCATCTTTTCAAGGGCACCCACAAAAAATAATAATAATAAAGAGATTGGAACCATAAAGCATTGACGTGGAAAAGCTTGTATATATAATTTTTCAATAGCGACAGATATTTAATTTAAAAAAAAAAAAAAAAAAAGGTGTGGGTGAATGGGGATTGGAGAGCTTAAGTCTCACTTAGAGTATCATTTGTGAAGAGATGAGTAGTCTACTGAAAGCCCAAGCGCGCGGAGTAGTCAGTGGCGAGGCAATTCCATCCCTTCGAGCCACCAACCATGAACTCTCTAGAAATCCGAGGAAACCTACCAACCGTAAGGGCCCCTATCGCAGCCACCCCCATTCCCACCTCCCCAACCGCGCACGGTAACTCCTAGTAACATGGAAAAAGTTACCACAGTTACAATGAGGCCAAATCTTGAGGAATCAACGAATGATGGTGGCGATCGAAAGGACGGGTTTCATGGGGTTCACATAGGAAGAACACCTCTAGCAGGAATATTGATGATGAGTGAATATTACCTTGGTGTAATTTTTTGAATGGAAAAGCTAACCTCGGGGTAATTGTGAGGGGAATTTAAATAGCCTCAAATCAACTTTGTTGGTAATGCATGGAAATGCCCAAAACTGTAATTATACGTACTTACATTAAGGTTGCATTTGATAAATAAATCTGATTAGGCTCTAATTCTGAATGAATGCTGATTTGGTGCTGGTTAAATAAGAGGTGTAATAAGGGATGTTGAATATGTAATAGTAAAGCTATTTGATTACACATCTAAATGAAAGCCTGAATGGCTTGTATTTTTAATTTTACCCTTGTTATTATTTTATTTATTTGTTATTAAGTCATGATTCAAATTTATCAATTAATTAGCAGCTTCACATTTTTAATATCAAAATCTCCAAATTAAAGAACTTAATTAAAAACCTCTGAACAATTTAACATTCAGAGCCATTCAACATCAATTCAGTGCAAACAAACGTCCCTAAAAAATCCCTATTTGGTAGGGGCAGAACTACCTTTTATGTGTGGGGGGAGGGGGAGGGGGGCGGCACCCCTAATTTTTTCATTAAAAAAAATCCTCTTAATTTTTGGCCCATTTTGCAAGTTTCTCCTTCTTATTTGTTTCCCCAAAAAAATTTCTCTTCCCCAATAGTTTCACCTTTGGATTGCCTCTCATATTGGTCCTTCAGACTGAATTCCTTATTGCTGGGAGGAGTTGCCGATCTGTTATACAATTCTCGTTATATTGTTTTAACATTATATTTTTTTAGGCAATATTGTGTGCTTTTTTATTTTATTTTTTATCTAGAGCAATCCCATAATCTCCTCTTAAATTCTTCCATGTTATGGTATAATTGTCTCTTCTTTTTTTTTTTTCAAAAGATAATGCCGCGTCAAAAAAAAAAAAAACCTTATAAATATAACTTTTCTTTGCAATAATTGCCATTATTTTAATGATTCCGAGGAAAAAAAAATTATTGTAAATTTCGCTCCCCTTATGAAAGATTCCTAGATTTGCCACTGCTATTTGGGGAATCCTTCTCCCCCAAGACGAACGCAGTAACATCATACACCAAAACACACACATGAGCATATTCACGTGCATGAATGTATCCTCAGTTTTTCATAGGTTTGTTACGTTGTGGATCGGCTTTGTCCCATGGTAACTTAGACACACTTATGTGTGATTAGGGGCGGATCCAAGCGTATCAAAGGATGGGCAGTTGCCCCTTTATGTTTTTCTTTTTTATTATTATTTTCCTTTTTCATTGAGCTTTTCATTATTATTATGATTAATTTTTCTCCTAAAATGGAATGATTTTTTCCCACCTTAATCTCTCATAACTTATCCTGTAAAACTCTGCATCTTTTATTTTAAAATAATGATGATTATTCGAAAATAAAGAAAAACTTAAATGGGACTGCGGCACTATCGTATAGGTTTTCAAGATTTAAATGAAATGGCACCATATTGTCTGTTCAATGGAAGTTTTAATTCTATTTAATTATATCGATAATGAGGCTATTAATAGTTGTTTTCAAAATATAAAGCCCTATCAAATCAGGGTGCATATGCTTTAGTGCCACAGAGTGTTTTTTGTGGTGCTAAATTATATAGTGTTTGAAAATAATGATATCATATATATATATAATTTCTTGTTATATTTTATGTACGTGACCAGGCGCGAATTCAGGAATTTTTTATTAAGTTGGGCAAAAATACTCATAAATATTTGTTGTCTGTAATAAAATATAAGCTTCACTAAAATCTTTCAAAAAGAAAAATTAGGCAAAAAGAATGAAATTTGATTAGATGGAAACTGGGTAGAACAAAATGGATCTAAAATGTTATAACCCGCGCTTATTGAATTATGTTGTTGTACTTCATTCCTAGTTATAAAAGTATTAGAGATTGTGAATGAGCATCCCCAACCTAAATGTTCATTAACATACTTTTGTTCTAGGATAATTATTTACACTACATCTTAAATTACCAAAGACATTATCAAAACTTATGAATTCGTGAGCTTTGAATAACGTGTAAACATGTGAAATTTTGAAAAGGAGATCGTAAATTTTGGGAAGAAAGTGGCGGGATCTAATTTAGTATTCGGATTTTACTATTGTAACGTGGGCAAATCTAATGAAATATTTTGATTTTATTATTATTAACGTTGAAAAGAAAAAACAATAACGAATTAAGGTATTTAGTCCTTCATCCCAAAAAAAAAAAAAAAAGGAAAGAAAAGAAAAGTGGGCCAGTGACCCATCGACAAGGGCTTAATCCACTTCAAGTCATCCATCAGCCCAATTTGCACTCTAACCTAGTCAAACTCGCTTGACCCGACGACTTGTGCACTGATTCGAACAAAACTCAGTCCTTATAAATCCTTTAAAGTGTATTTAATGAGTTTTGAACCATCCACTTTCATATAAATGTAATATATCCATTCAATAAAGCTAATGGAGCTTTATGTAATCTTTTCAAAACAAGTTTACTTACAATCTAAGACTCAACTAATGATGAAGACAGTTTTTTTTAAATATGTGTTATAAATGAAGAAAATTATAAATAAAGATTATTTAATTAAAATAAAGGGAACAAATCTTAATTTTACTTAAAAGTAATGGAATGCCAAGCAAGAATGAGATTTTGCAAACCAAACAAGCTCTTTCATCATAAAAATGTGTTCCCTTTTTTGGTATGCTAAGTGCATTATTTTATGAAGGAATCCTTGAGCCAAGCACATAGTAGCTAAATTAGCTTCTGCAGCACCCTAAATAAAACCCTTTGATCACTTCTTTAGCATACTAAGAGAAGAATTGAAGATCATTGAACTTTGGTGATTATCTCAAAATGGTTATCGTGCTTTGATTTGTCATATTTTTCAGACTGAACTTTTATAATATCTCAATTTCATCAGTGAAGGGGAATTGGCTCCTCTCCATTTTATCCATCAATTTCTCTCTACATCTTACTCTCCTAAAAAATTTCAAGGTATTTTTAAAGAATTTAACCATACAGATTGAGATAACATAAAATAATACATAGACTTGCTATTTTCATGAGATTTAGAATGTTGAGTATGTTCATTATATTCATTGAAAAAATAACAATGGTAAACTACAATGAAGTTGAACCATATTCATAGAGATGTAACTACTGCCAAACATGACAATTCTATATTACCATGTGGTTTTGTTCCCATTTTCATATTCTTGTTTCAAATTTTGTTCGCGTTTCTTATTCTTGCTTTCATGTTCTCATTTTCTATTGACAATGAGAAACAGGTTTGATTTGTACACATTGTTTCCATTTTATTTCACAAAGTCCAACGGCAGCAATCGAAATCCGAAAAAATTTATCAGGATCCGATCATATTCCAACCGAATTTGGCCCGGATCAGGCAAAAGTGGACAGAATCCAGTGGCAACGGTGGCTAAAATCTAGCGAAAATGGCTGCCGAAGTTAGACATTTGATAGTTGTGGGTGGACTCGAGTGAAGGAAGGAGCTAAACATAATTCTCAAATTTTTTAAGGAATTCTCAAAAAATTTGGAAACGAATTTAAATATGAATCCGAAATACAGTTCCAAATCGTACTTTCTATTCTTATTTCCTACAAATTTGAGAATAGGAACAAAAAAACAGAAAGGAACAAAATAAAACATGCTTAAGTCTCTGAATATCCTCAAATTAGTCAATTATTTTTTACAGTTTAAGTTGGAGGAGTCGTCATAATTTTAGTCAGCCGCATCCATTTACTCCCCACAACGAGAGATCCTTTGTGGGATTTTGAGACTAACCACAACAAATACAACCACAGGATGAGCCATCGAAAGGGTCCACCAAAGTCTTGATTTCATTTGTGTTGGTATGTAGCCGTGCGATACATGAGGAAAAGCAATATCACGCAAATCCAGTTTGAATCAGCGCCAGTGCAACTCTTTCCAAGTTTATTTCTAAAACATCACATACAGTTGATTTGATTACATAAAACCATGATACAATATACGATTCATGCATGGACTATTGTTGTAAAGTAATATTATTCTTTCCAAAAAAATAATAATAATTTATAACAAATCCCATCACTCACGTGTGAAAGTGGGTCTCATATGCATGGGTAGATCTCACTTACTACATATGAGTGGTGAAATTTATTTAAAATTCATTCTTTTCTAAACGAATAGAATTATCCTTTTAGTAATAAAATCCCAAAAAGTTAAAATATTCCCTCACATTTATTCACTATACTTATCCTAATAGCCGCAATACATCTCCACCCACCGAAGAAAAGACAGGACGCCTTATAGTTTACACACAACTTTTATACGGTGAGGACGCCTTATAGTTTACGCACAACTCTTATACAGTGTCACTGCCAATAGCGAGGCCACGGAAAGGCGATGAACTTCATGGTGCCGTTGATGCAATGAAAGCCGTTGCGCTCGCCGCAGGCGAAATAGTGAGGCACCGCCGGCTTCAGCATGAACTCGAAACCATTGCCGCCGCCTTGGGTTGGATCCGCCACCCGAACCGCCCGGCTAAGGTCGCAGTTCAAGTAGCTCTGGTAGTCGGGTAATAGAAATACGCTGTGGGGAAAAATCCCTGCGCTTATATTCGGACGCGGATACTTGAATACTGCACAATAAAAAAAATTAAAGAGTTTTTTTAATAATTAAACAATTACTAAAATATTCATTTCTAAAAATTTTACACTATTTGAGACGTGGATGCCCATGTATACGGATGCCGAACACTGGGACACCAATTTCTTTTTCTTTTTCTCAAATTTTTTTATCAATATAAACTCATAGTCTTTTTAAAATTTTCGCAACTCAATTAAATACTAAAAAAGAAAAAAAATGGTGAAATATCATAAATAGTGTAAAATTTTTGAAAGGCCGAACTCTCATGAACTTCAAAATTTATTTTACCTATATTTATAATTCAGGGTTCGAAATGTAAAACGGCTCCACAAAATAAAAATATAATTCCCTCGGTACAGGAAAATAGACAATAAAAAGTAATTATGCATATAACTCACCAAGCGTGTCAAATTGGTAGAAGGGGATACTACTGCAAGCCCAGGCAGCATAGTTATTACCAAACTGCCACTGCACGGCGCCGCCCACGACAATCTTCTTGGGCTTGGAGCCGCCCCCCCACGCTCCCCCGCCTCCGCCGCCGCCCCAGTGGTTCACGTTCTTGTTGTTGTCGGTGTTGGCCACCGCCGCCGTGAGAGCAATAACCATACCGATTAGTACCATGAATCCCTTTGCGAAGCTAACATTTCCCTCCATCTCGATGCCTTTGTTGAAACAAAAGTGTTGAGGTTCGGGAGGGAATAATGGATTGTTAATGTTGGAGACGGTTGTTGGGATGGAAGAAAGCCAGGGTTTATTGAGGGGTTTATATAAGGAACTAAAGAGAGTTGTCTTAATTTGACAGAAATGACAAATTATCCATCTCTTTCCAAATTAGTCAGAGATGGAGAAATATATGCTGCAAAAATTCTTCCCTCATCAGTAAGGTTAATTCCCTTTTGCCTTTCAGCATAAAGTCCACCGCTTGACATCTTCTCGGGAAATTTCCTACGATTAGATTTGGGGCAAAATACTTTTTTTTTTTTTTTGGGTAAATTTTGGGGCAAAATACTTATGGGATCCCTAAACTTTAAAAACATATCAACTTGATCACCTTTGTTATGATTAAAATACATAATGAATTTTGACGTATCGAGGTTCGGCAGCATCAATCAATTTCATGTGCTCGATGTGTAATCACTTGCACGCGTTGCATGCACAATAAGATTAAAGTGCGGGAGTTTCCTAGTAATAGTAATATCAGAGTTAAAGTCATTAGTTTGAATGCCAATGATATTACTAGGAAAGGTAGTCGACAGTCTAGGGTTGGGCGACATCAATCTATCAATTCCATATGCTCAACCCGTGACCACTCATGTACGTAGAATGCAGTGCAGATACGTACTGCCCATTTTCTGACAGCAATTGCTTTGAGAAAGAATCATATATAGTCTAAAATCTTACAAGTAATATCTGAATCAAGGTCAAAAATTCAAACTCCGGCTCATCAGCAAAGTCTATGGATTTATGTACTAATTCTTAAAATATCTGAAACATATGAGCTACCACTCAAACTCCATTGAAACTCATTGGAAAATTAAGATAATAAAGAAAAGTAGAGAGACCCAAGTGTTACCTAATCCTCCATTGAAACAGAAAGCACGCCCATGAGCATCAACTGATAGTGGGTTGGTAGAGTAGAAATACAGAGGTCGATGTTCCATCTTTGACTTAGCATTTCTACTTCTTTTTCAAAGTCTCCCATAAATAATTCACAAAAAAGAAAAACAGTATAAATGAGGAAACGGGGTTGCGATCAGAGTGATGCAACCATGACAAATTAATCTCTATCATAAAAATAGATTAGTTAGTTTATAAGGTGTTTTTTTTTTTTTTTCAAGAAGGTCTGACTCCTCTTTTTATTTTTGACTCCTTACCACGTTTTTAATGTTTCATTAAAAATGTTTTCAAAAAAAAAAAAGGTACTAGGCATATCAATTTTAATTTAAAATATCATTCACAAGATGAAAAGTCATAACAACCCATAAAAAAAATAGAATTGTTCTGCTTAAATCATTCGTACTAGAAAACTTAAATTTAGAAGTAAAAGAAACAGTCTCATAAATTAATTAAATAATTCGATCTTAATATTTAACATTCAGCGAAAATTCTTAGTAATCCTCGACGAATAATTCCGTAATAAAATATCTTGCAATCTAACTTCCCCATGGGAAACAAAAAAATGCAATATTGAATGAATAATTTTTTTTCTTTAATTTATATAATAGTCGTTAAAAAAAATGTATTATAAAAGCATTGAGAGAGAGTTAAATCTGATTTTATTTTATTTTCGAAGCTTTATAAGATCCTTTCGGTATAATAAGCGGAGAATAAAAATACATCAAACAGGTCTCTTCTCCAGTTTTGCTTCTCATGACACTGATAAACCCTAAAAATGCCTCTCCCAAAACCCTGCCTTGCATCTCCGTTCTCGTCTCTCTCCTCTGCTTCCGATGCTCTTTTGGCAGACAAAGCCATCACTCTGTTCAAACGCCATCCCTACCACCTTCACTCCCTCTCTTCCCAATTGACCCCCCAAGCCGCGTCCTCTGTAATCCTCAAATCACAATTCGATCGAAGCCTGACTCTAAAGTTCCTGAACTGGGCCCGATCCCACCCTTTCTTTGATTTCCGCTGCAAATGCCTCGCCATTCACGTTCTCACCCGGTTCAAGCTCTACAAGGACGCACAAACCCTAGCCGAAGACCTCGCGATCGCGGAAAATGATGGGACGGGCCCTTCCATCTTTGAATGCCTGAAGGAATCGTATGACGCGTGCAATTCGAGCTCTGCAGTCTTCGATCTCGTGGTGAAATCCTTCTCTCGCTTGAACATGATTGATAAAGCTGTAAACGTTATTAATCTGTCCAAGTATAATGGATTTATGCCTGGCGTTTTATCGTATAATTCGATTCTGGATGCGATAGTGAGGTCCCGCAGTTCAGTGGATTTGGCTGAAGAACAGTACAGGGAAATGATAAGAAATGGGATTTCCCCTAATGTGTATTCGTATAATATTTTGATTAGGGGATTTTGCACCGAGGGGAAATTAGAGAAGGGTTTAGCAATTTTGAGCGAAATGAAGAGAAGCAGGTGTTTGCCAAACGTGGTTACCTTTAATACTTTAATTGATGCCTATTGTAAACTGGGAAGGATCAAAGAGGCATATGAGTTGTTAAAATCAATGGTTCCCACGGGTTTGGAACCTAACTTGATATCATATAATGTTATGATCAATGGGTTGTGTAGAGAAGGGATGATGAAGGAAACAAGTGAAGTTCTAGAGGAGATGAATCGGAAGGGTTTAAGCCCAGACGAGGTTACTTATAGTACACTTGTGAATGGTTATTGTAAGGCAGGCAATTTTCACCAAGCCCTTGTTTTGCATGCGGATATGGTAAGGAATGGACTGTCCCCAACTGTTATTACCTATACTGCATTAATCAACAGCATGTGTAAGGCTAGGAACGTAAATCGGGCAATGGAGTTAATGGATCAGATGCGAACTCGGGGACTTCATCCAAATGAGAGAACATATACCACATTGATTGACGGTTTCTGCCAACAGGGATTCCTTGATGAAGCTTATCGGGTTATGAAAGAAATGACTCAGAGTGGATTCTCACCTTCAATTGTGACTTATAATGCCCTTGTCAATGGACATTGTATTCTTGGAAGAATTGAAGAGGCCTTGCGAATGATTAAAGATATGACGAAGAAAGGGTTAACGCCAAATTTAGTTACTTACAGTACGGTTATATCTGGATTTTGTAGGCATGGAGTTGTGGAGAAGGCATTTCAAATGATGCACGAGATGATTGGGAAAGGGATTTCTCCTGATTCTGTGACTTACTCGTCGCTCATTCAAGGTCTTTGTGAGCAGAATAGACTAACTGATGCATGTGATCTTCTCGAAGAGATGTTGCGTACGGGTCTGCGTCCAGATGAATTTACGTATACAACCCTGATAAATGCGTACTGTAAAGAAGGGAATATAGAAAAGGCGGTTCTTCTGCATGATGAAATGATACAGAAGGGCTTGCTTCCTGACGTTGTCACCTACAGTGTTCTTATAAATGGGCTGAGTAAACAAGCTCGCACGAGAGAAGCCAAACAGCTTCTATTCAAGTTGTTTTACGAGGAATCTGTCCCAAATGACGTCACTTATAATACTCTAATTGAAAGTTGTAGTAAAATTGAGTATAGAAGTGTGGTTTCACTTATAAAAGGATTCTGCATGAAGGGGCTGATGGGTGAAGCTGATAGGGTCCTTGAGTCCATGTCTCGGAGAGACCACAAGCCGAGCGAAGCGATTTATAATGTTATAATTCATGGTCACTGTAAATCTGGAAACATTCGGAAGGCCTACAACCTGTACAATGAAATGCTGCAGTATGGCTTTGTTCCGCATACCGTAAGTGTTATTGCCTTGATAAAAGCACTGTCTAAAGAAGGAATGAGCGCAGAGTTGAGTCAAGCAGTGGGGAACGTGTTGAGGAGCTGCAAGCTTACAGATGCTGAGCTAGCAAAAGTGGTGGTCGAGATTAACCATAGAGAGGGAAACATGGATGTTGTTCTTGATGTGCTTACTAATATGGCTAAGGATGGGTTCCTTCCAAGCGGTGGAGAAACTGCTGATGCAAGGGGGTGATGCTATAGTGAGTTTTATTTTTTGTTCCATATGAAGTCTGTGCATGCTTCTTCTTGGACTGTAAATGATGATGGGGGGGAATCATAGTGAAGGAAATATGCTGAACTGCAGGACATACTTGCTGGAATATCAATCACTCTTTTCTCTCTCAGGCTAGTTCTTGAGTCTAAGGAAATGCCACAAGGTGACCAAGGGGGCTACCATGCGAAACTGTTCGGCCTACAAATTGTAAAATGGACTGGGGGGATCTGAAGTCCGCATTTTCTCGCCAAAATGGCCATGGGTATAAATTTATCACTCTGTATTTGACCATTAAGGATCTCAGAGCAAACTAATGAGAAGAATGAATTTATTCAGAGGATTAACAAGGAGGGCTACGAAGAAAGGAAATCCAGGGACACCCCTGACTCGCATTTGGGGACATTTGCATCATCAAAAAGCTTGTTGAGGAAATTCCTGTAGGATATATACAGTATTGAAATTTGCACAAAGGTGTCGCAGAGGGATGAGACCCCAACAACGACTCTTCCGCCGGTGACGCTGAGCTCCTCTTTGTTAGTTTTCCCCCAAAGACGGAGAAAGAATCATTTGGACACCCAGATTTGCTTTGCTTTGGCAGGTGAGAGCTTTGACAGATTTATCCTGTTTTGGTTTCTTTACATGTATTGATCCTGGTTTTAGTTGAATGATGGATTTGTGCCAAAAATAAATGATACAAACACACGGTGATCACATGGATTCATCACAACACATACACCCCCCCCCCCCCCCCCCCCCCCCCCCCCCGCCCCCCCCTCCCTCCTCAAAAATAAATAAATAAATAAATAAATAAAAATAAAAATCCTACGTGCTCGAGGCGTATGTATGAAGAAAAGGGGGCTCGAGGCTCAGCTGTCTCTGTCCCATTTTTTTCTTTTCTTTTTTTTAACCCTTTTTGTAGAGAATGAGAAGCTATCCTTCAATTCCCTATTTGATCAACTGGATAAGAAGGCTAGATTAGATTATTTAATCTATTTTCAGTTCTTTTTCAAGTATTTGATAGAGACTTGTACAACAGATTGGGTCATTCGGTAGAACTCATTTATCAGCTTATAGTAGGATTATATAATCTTACCATCTTATCTGAGAGTTCTAATAATCATATTTACCTTATCAAAAAAAAAGGACAGAATAAGAAAGGTACTCATTTTTTTCTCGTTTGGTTTTTTCCTTTTCCCTTTTCCTTCGCTCTTCTATTTTTTTTGTCATTTTGAATATGATTCGCCTTTAAGAAAATGATTACTCATTTTTTAAATAAAATTATTCTTAACTATTAATTTACTTGCATCTAATTTCTTTTATTTCGTTAATTTTTTGAGATTTTTGAGATTATTCAACTCTAAGAGCAAATATATACTCAATTCTATTTTGTTCATGTTTCTTAGAATTTGATGGTTTAATATTTTGGACGCGATTTAATGTTTTATCATTTTAGATTATATGAATAAATGAAATTATTTTTTCTATTAAAAAATTGTGACCTGTCTTTTTTATCTTGTTCCTTATGGGCTCCTTTTGCAGAGAAACAAAAATAATATGCTGTATGAAGAGAAACCAGTCATCAAGTCGTTGTAGTATAGTGGTAAGTATTCCCGCCTGTCACGCGGGTGACCCGGGTTCGATCCCCGGCAACGGCGACTGTTTTTTATCTATTTAGTGAACCTTTTTAGCTTAAAAGCGACGCCGTATTATAGGGCCAAGTGATGACGACAAGCCGAGGAAAACAATTATCTGTGCCAAATGTTTTACCCCAAATATCACTTAGAAACAAGAGATCTGCATTTCAGAGTTCATTATTTTTGTTTTACCAAAGTAAATCTTTTCATAAAGATTTAGTTTGGGCGAGGAAAAACACATTCCAACGCAATACGACACGAGAGATGTGGATCTCATTCACGTACAGAACGGATTAGTTGCGTGAACGTATTAGTTACTCAAGCCATTACTAATCCCGTCTAAAACACGAGCTCAGCCACACTAACCCAGCCCATTATGAAGCAGACGCCAGGTATCAGGACTACTAAAAACTAATAATAACCGAATGATAATAATAATAATAATCATCGAAATCAAATAAGGAAATCTGTAGTCTATAAATAGAAAGAATAATGTGTTGTTCCACAATAACTAAAGAGCTGGGCAAGTTCGGAGACTTTGGCAAGACAGGCCACAATTTGGAAGCCTCATGCCTAATAAGGCCAATAAACATTCAAAATTGGATGGGCTAAGAGCCTACATGTTGTTCAAAGACTTTTCTTTAGCTTGAGCACCAAATATTAGTAGGGAGGGAGGAATGATATCATCCAATCCAAGGGAAGCAACAAGCAGCACTAGGCCTGTATTCTTGCCCAACAATCCAAGAGAAAACTGTACTTACTTGCACAACCAGAGAAGGAAAGCCCTAAAAAGCCTCGTGCTCGGCGGCATCAAGGGCAGGTTCGATTGGCTTGCATGGCATTGCTACAAAAAATATTGCTCTCCAGACACAGATACGTTTGCTGGAGAGCAAATCCATGAAGAAGCGGGGAAGGACAGACTAAAATGGGGAAGAGGAGAAACCTTCTGAGGTTGCGTATTCCAGGGTCAGTTCCCACATAAGTGACAGAAACTCCAACGTGACATGCAGATCCAGGCACCAACAGGCACCAACAGTGAAATACACCAAAAGTTCTCGAAATGTCCATGACTGCCTTCATCATGTTGTTTTCTCCAAAAGTATCCAAACCTGTCCTTGGTTAGTTCAATAGAATTTGTTCCATAATACAGGCATCAACATCACCAACAACATTGGAAAACATCCGAAGATCTCGAAATGCCTATTGGTTATGTGGGCTATTTCAAGATTATCCGAAGCTGGACCAAACATTTGAATGTGAAGCATGGTTGTGTTATGGGGAAGATGGAGAATACCATCCAGTCCCCGTCAGGATGAAGATAGTTTCCCATTGAAAGGTAGGTGGTGCTGGAGTTCAAGGGGAAGCTTACTAGTGTTTCCCCACTTAACAGCACTTCCTTCAAGCTGTTTATCATTAGAAGCTATCAAAGTTTGAGCATTCTCATGCCATGGGAAAGGGAAAGCTATGGGAGACAGATTAGAGTAGGGATCCAGTCCTGTCAAGAAGAAAAGATTCCTACTAAAAATTTGGTGACTTAAGTCAAAGGGGTGAGTGTGAAGTGATTCTCCTTACGATCCTGGTTTGAACCACACTAGGTCTTAAATAAGGTCAGCTACTCTTTCCTTCAAAATAAGAGTCGAACAATCAAGCTCCTCCAGAGCCCCCAAATCATGTAAAAGAGGATCATCAAATCAGAACTGAGTCCTCAAATGTAATCATCCCCACAAAAACAATGGAAAGAATTGATGGCTGGGATGCAATGCATGAATGTAGGGAGGGGGAAACTACTATCTCTAAATGGCCTAGAAGACAAGATAATTCCCCGGAAATATTAAACAAGAAATCTGACTCTAAAGTTGTTTTTTGCGTAAACTTTTTGGAAAAAAAAACATATAAAACACAGATTGAACATTTCTCTAGATTACAAATGTAATTAATCATGAGCAAGTGTTTAACTACATTTTTGGATAATAAAACCTTTGCCAATGAACAACATGTCCTGGAAAGAATGAAGAGGCAATGAAGTGTTTGAAATCTAAGGAAGACATTTTTGACCCTAGACCTCATACACTAGACTGCAGCAATTCTCAGTTTTGTGAGACGAAAAAAGAGTGGCCATTTTCTATGATACAGGTAGGTACCTGTTCATACTAACTTAAGGTATTCACAGTGACCTGTATTTTTTGATCTTTCTCAATAAATCTTAACTATGAGCTAGCCCTAACAATGATTCTACTAGATAACTCCATAAGGATGCTTATTGTGTAGAATGGGAGCATAAATTATATCCACTTAAGTCTTTAGAAGCCAGTACAACTGAAGGAGCCATAAAAAGTTCAAACAATGTCACCTCCAATAGAAAGATTCACCAAATTGCTTGACAGACAAAATGCTATGTATGACCAAAACATACTACCGCCAACTGCTAGTGGACTCTCCAGATGATTTCAACCAATTTGATTAAATAAAATACCAGCAGAACATATGTGTAAGTACAGTGTACACTGCATCTCGTATGAAAATCTAGCCCTAAATCCATCTACATAGCTGGCAGACATGATTCCTTCCAATAAAGACTATAAAGATACTCTTCCATGACAACAAAGTAATATTGTTGCAATTAATTGAATTTACAAGTTCCTTATAAAAAACAGCAACAACATAATACATTTTCAAGTCGAAGTTAAATGGTTATGCGCCACAAAACATAGTAGACTTGGAAAAGCAAATGTGATCAAATGAAAATGGGTTGGCCCTGGCCGGCTGCAATGATGCTCTTCTAAAATCCAGACTTTTAAGATATTGCAGTTCCAAAGTTAGATAGTAACACTTGCTACAATACAACAGAGACTCACTGAATGAGGTATTTTGTTAGCCATAAAATCTCATTCCTTAGATGGAAAAAGCCCATAAAGAAAGGCAAGACCCCTAATCATCTGATACTCGTTAGAACTACGGAAAATGTACATCATTACAAGAAATGGTCCTCTTGACGACAAACGATTTACCTGGTGGATGAAAGCCTTTGGTGCAAATCCTCAGCCATTGCCTGCCTCACGCTCTCTCCCGAGTAATAGGACGACTTCTCACTCTCGAGCACCCTTGGCGGGGGACCCGACTCCTCAGGCTCCTTCCACGGCTCAGGCTCCGGCTCCCTCGCAATCTGACACAAATTATGCAACACACAACATGCAACAATGGTCTGAGGAGCATGACTGAGACCCACATTCAAATCTTGGAGAATTTTCCAGCGCCCCTTGAGCAGTCCAATCGCTTCGACCACAGAAGACCTCCCCTTCATCAAGGCGGAATCGAAGGAATTCTGGGCCGGCGTGCCCATTCCACTAGGCGAGAAAGGAGTGAGCAAGAAAGACAACAAGGGGTAGGTCCAATCCCCAACGATGTAAGGGCGGACATGGTGACCCCTCACATTGATAACCTTATCCCACACCACATCGCCCATGGTGAGCCTATTGTACAGAAGGCTGTCCCTAAAATGGGCGGCATCTTCGGTGCCCCCAGGCGCCTTAACGCACACATCCCAGAAGATCTTCTTGTGATCAGAGACTACCTGAAGGAGAATGGAGTGAAACCCATGTTGGGATCGGCGGTGGAGCTTGATGTGAGTGCCGTCGATGGCGCCGCACATGTTGGGGAGGGAGGTGAGGTCATGGAACGCGTGGGAGATGTCGTGGAGGCGGCGGCGGCCGACGGGGATCTTGATGAATTCGGGGTAGAGCTTGGTGGCTAGGAGGCGGGTGACCATGTGGGTGATCTTGGAGACGAGGTAGGGTTCAAGGGAGTAGCGGGAGGCGAGGGCAGGGGCGGAGAAGCCGTGGGCGAGGCGGGAGAGGACCATGGCAACGGCGTAGTCGGAGGGCAGGGAGAGGTTGGATTGGGCGATGTGGGGTTTGAGCTTGTCGACGACGGTGGTGAAGACGGGGTAGGAGAGGCCGTAGGAGGCGCGCCACTGGGCGTCGCGGAGGGGGGCTTCCATGGCCCAGATGCGCTCCGTGGAGAGGGCTCGGAAGGCGGCGACGCTATAGTCGGAAGAGGAGGATGGGGCCGAGGGGGAGGAAGGGGACGAGGGTCGAGATGAGGAGCCGGACGAAGAGGAGGAGGAGGAGGCGAGGTAGGAGAGAATGGAGGCGACGGTGAAGAGGAGGAGTGGCGCGGCAGAGGAGGAGGAGGTGGAGAGGAGGGAGGTGGGGGAGGCGGCGGCGGGGGAGGAGAGAGGCGAGGAGGTGGGGTCGAGATGGTTGTGGAGGTGGAGTAGGTTTGATAGCAATAGGAGGAACGCTTGATCCATTCTTCTCTCTCTTGGCTCTCTCAGAACTGAGAACTGCTCCACAAATTTCAATTTCAAGAAACGCTAGGAGGAAGAAGAAGAGAGGAGTTGGTCAGGGCAAACCTTCACACCCCCACTAAGGCGCTGTTTGGATGGGCGAGAATAAAGAAAAATATTTTTGTTTGCAGTTAGATTTTAAATTATTCAAACTAATCTTGACAGCGGAGGAGGGTCTCCTGGACAAACATTATTCCCCATTTAATTATTAAAACCTCCTCTTCAAAACTTTTTATTCCTAACCAAAAGTTAGGGTTAAAATAGAGAAAATGGGAGGGGTGTATGGATTCCTAAACCAATAATAGTTCATATATTTTCAACAAATCTAATTGTATATGGTTAGAAAAAATATGTAAAATTAGTGTACCTATCATTTTTTAAATAACTTTATAAATGAAACTTGTTCATTAAAGCATTGAGAATTTAATTATTTTCTAAGGGCTTAGGTTTCGAAAGTTTATAATATTAAAATAGGGTATCACTTGTATTCATATCTAATGAAAAATTGATTCTCCCATGTTTTCTTTCATCCATCGTTGAAAAAAGACTTTGGTAAGTAAGCTCAGAGGGGCACTCAAATCAGGATTTCACTCTTAAATAAACACTAAGGAATCACAATTTTAAATAGTGAGCACCTAAATTTCGTGCTATCATTAGGATACATGCTTCTCTCTCGAGAAATATCATGGGATAATTAATGTCAAGCTACAGATCTGAATTTTATAAAATTTGGGAATACTAGTTACAAATGTAAACTAACACACAATTTGCAAGTACTAGTTATAACAATAGGGACATGCCACCTTATGATGAAAATGTTCATATTCATACATATCGTACTCAAGTGCTCATATCCATACATATCAAGACACGTAATGCTTCTTAAAAATTTGATTTTGGATTAGGTTTTCCAACACACTTATCACATGATATGTGCACACATGCGAACATTTCTTCCCAAACTACTTGGTTTGCTTATGGGTTGTCCGATGAACAAAGATGAGAATGCCGAGGTTAGAGACATAAAAATCTCAAGGGTTTTCTTTTTGAGTAATAGTACATGTACATCCTTCACACCAAAAAGGTGACATGATGGAATACGAGTGATTCTTTTTTAGTGATATTTTGGTCAAATAACAATGTATAACCACACATATTCTACCTATATGACCACTTTCGATGTGAAAGTTGGGTAAAGGATGTACATGTAATGTTACTCTTCCTTTTTTGTTTTCATTCTTATTCTCAAAGCCAAACACAAGCCACCAGAATGGGCCTATCAATTGGGCCAGGCCTGTTGACTCCTAACAACCCTTAACTAGGCCCGTCAATTGGGTCAATGGCCCCAATCAAGTTGGCTCAATCAAAATTAAATTAAATGGGTCAGGACTTGGGCTGGGTCTAAATCGGACCTCAATAATATTGTTCAAATGAGCCTCTGAGTCGATTATCCTATTCTAGCAACAATTTTTGCACGAGCTTACCTAGAAAACAATAATGAATTTTGGAATGTCTAGCAAAAATCACGAAGCCTTCATGTCTCAAGCTAATCATAGCCACAATTCAGTGACCAGAGAAGATTTTTGAGCTTTTGAATGAAATAGACCTAATCGCCTCATATTTATCCTTTAATAGGAGTTACTAAAGTAGCTGATGCCTCTTCATTTTCTCTTCTCCTGACCCCACAAATTCAGTGAGGGCCTAGTTGATCACTCGGAAATTAGAAATTAGGTACAGATCATTTAAATCTAAAAAGATTGTGAATTTGTGAACGATTTAAGTTATTAAGATTATTCAAATTTTTCGAATTCTTATCATATAAGTTCAAAATTACTATACCTTATTTATGGATTAAGTAGAGATGGTAATTGGGCACTGTTTAGTAGCGGGTCAAAATTTTATTGCAAATCGAATTAAATCACTTGCCTTGCCATTGTAATTTTTATTTCTTTTAATATTTTCATGAACTCTAATTTTAAATCTAGAAAAACCTAGAAATCATAAATAGAAATTACAATTGGATGATTTGTATTCATTGATTGTAGGGGAGTGGGTTACTAGTAGAGCCTAAAATCATAACTCGTGACCTACCAACCCACCCAACTTGCTCATATGATAATCCAACTCGACGCGACCCATAACATAATCTTGACTCGCTCTTCACTTGCCCGTTTTACCCTATGTCCCATATTGATCCACTCACAACCCATCTAACACATCAAGTTGTCATTTTCAATTAGGCTTTTTTATTTTTTCAGGTTTAAATTTGTATTTTTCGTTAAATATTGATTAATTTATGAAAATACCAAAAGAAATATAAGTTGTACTGATTATATAAATCATTGACTGTACAACCCAAATCAATCCACCTATAATATAACTCAATCCGACTTATGGCATAGCCTTGACAAGCTCTTGATCTGTCCATTTAACCCGTGATTTGCACTGACCTAGGGGCGGAGCAAGAAGGTGCCACGTGGGGCACTTGCCCCAGCTAGATTTTTGGTTTTTCATTTTGATATATTCTTAAATTTTTTTGAAAATAAAAATGTAATGACAAGATAAGATGAGAAAATCAGGAGGCTAATTTCCCTACTCATTCTTCTCCTTTTTCAAGTACAATCTAATTCATTCATTTACAAACAACAATTATGGGCTCATATTTTTTTATATAATATCACAATTCCTAATTAGGTACAAATGCCCTCAAAATGATGTCACTTTCATAAAAAGTTATTGTCTTTTTAAAATCATTTATTGAAACAATACCATTTTAAGAGTATAGTTATGCTTAAATCGGGACCCTACACATAAAACTTTCACATTAGTTTTCAAAGGTTCCCATCTTTTTAAAACTTGAGAAACCAAGTTCGAGAAATTTGATTTGACTTTATTTCTGCTTCATTTTGTACACTAATTAACTAATCTTCCACATTCCCACTAGTTAATGAACCAACATCTTCATCTCCACAAAAATAAAAATAAAAACACACTCATGTTGAAGCCAACATTACAAATCTTGTCGTTTATCCCGAATTAAGACCTCAAATTTTTATCTACAACCATTTTACTCAATCTCATTTTAGTATATTGATAATTTTAGTTTAGTAATTATAATGACATTTTCTATCATAATTATTTGATTTTGAGTCAAAATTCGACCCTAAATTTGTTTCACCCCATCTGAAATTGGGTTCTAGCTCCGTCAATTTTGACCCTTGATTTGTATTATTAGTCAATACGGACAAATCAAAATTCAATCATACGACTCAGGTTCTCTTATGACCTGATCGAGCTTCGGATCACTCCATGGTTAACGGTCCCATACCCCCCCTAAGCCTATCCTTCTTAGTGGAGGATCGGCTCAGATTGACCATGCGCTAAAAAAAAAAAAAAAAAAAAAAAAACAAATATGCATTTTTATGTTTTTTTTTTTTTTTAAATGTTTGGTCAAGTCAATGGTATGGGTAATGAAATCTTTAGCTCTTCGTTCTATGTTTGCATCATTGCTAGTTTGTTGCTTGTCCACCTAACGCAAATTTGTAAGCATGTGCCAAATTAACATCCACTCACTCAACTAAGAAGACCAACCGACCGTTAAATAAATATAGGTTCTTAAAAATAAATGAACTAACCCTCTCTCTATTTCTCTTTTCGTGCCTATTTTTTAATCAAGCTTAGCTTGTTCACTCGCGTTTCTAAAAAGATTTAGTAACAAATTTGATTTGACCCAATGTTTAAACATCAAGAGATATTCATATGAAAACATTCTGCTAAATATTTTAGTATTGGGTTCAATGGCCACAACGTGATAGATAATGCCTTCAGAGTTTATGTATTGGATGCCTCATGTTTCTGAGGTACACGCAAAGTAATGGTATTGTTTTATATAAATGAGATTATTTTATTAAGAAACGAATTATCTTTTTAAAAATTAACTAGTAAAAAGATATTATTTTGGAGTATTACTACCGATCGTGCAAGAGATTTACTCTTGTTCGTGTTTCTATCTGGGTATTTGGAACAGATTGGAATCAGGTAGTTATAAAAATGTTATAATTTAAAAAGTAAAAAAAATAAGTGAAATTCTATTGAAGAGGTTCTAGCTACGTTTCTAGTGCTAATGAGGCATCGCCAAAGTGCAATATTGAACCCTAATATATGAGAAACCTAATTTCGAATCCTTTGATTTTGAGTCCGAAGTTTTTACCGACTAAACTAGTTGGCACCATTAAAATCATTAGTTTAAAAACTTATTTATTATTTTCATTGTATACACTCAATCTAATAACAAAGACCAAGACGTGAGCTCTTAAAATGCACATATTGATACTACTAGTTAAATCACACACATGCCAAACATGTTAATTATTGACCTTATCTACGACTATATACTTTAGTATATTTCTGTATTGAGTTAGTATGTTGGATGGTCCAATCCATTGAAGGGTAATCTACGGTTTTTATTATTTTAATGTAGACGTGAGGCGTAATCTTTAGCTACACAATATGGGAAAACGTTTCTGTCGTCCATTATCTCATTAAAAAAACAAAGAAGAAACTCTTCACCGTTAAAATTTTTGCATTGCACATCTCTATTTATCTTTAATCATCTAAAATGAGTTTTATTAATTAGAGTAAACAGTCAACAATAAATAGGAAAAGAATCCATTTTTGGTCATTTCCCCCTATCTCGTAATTATTTTTTGAGTAAAAGACATCGGTGCTTACTTATCTAATGCTCGTTATATTTTTCAAAAGACACTTACACTCCTAAATCTTTCAAGTTGATTTTTTTACCCATTAAATGTGATAACTATATAAAAAAAAAAAATGCTGAACTTCCCAAGGAAGGGAACCGGCCAAATCCCACCACTTACATATGAGGGTGGGGCCCATTCCACATGTTAGTAGATGGATTTGGCTGTTATCCTCTTTTTCAGGAAGTCTAGCATTACTCTAGAAAAAAAAAATGGTACATTTACCACGTATTTTATACTTGTAAAATAACTTTACCCTCATTCAAGCCCTTTTTTTTAATTTATTAAATAAAATAAGGTCTTTATTCCACAATTTTTTTCCATACATTTTTTAAATAACATGTATAATTTGAATTTTAAATCAATGATAATACAATAAAAAAATTTATCATTTATCAACTTGTAATGATCAAAACAGCAAAATTTAACAACAAAAGAAGAAAAAACAATCTAAAAGATCCAGTGGGTGTAAGTGTTGTTTTAGAAAATAGATTTGATGTTATTATTTTTTACCCTTTTTAAAAATTTTATTTTTGGCAAGGAATATCAAGCAAAATATTAACAAAGTAAAGGAACATTTGATAAAATCAAGTGTTAAGTCGTGGATACCGAAAATGCACTTGAATTTTATATATTGATTAAGATTTTAATAATTTCTCCATCTTTCTTCAATTTTATTTATTTTTTTTTTTCACTTTTTTTCAAAATAAAAAATGTAAATGAAATTAATCCAAAGGCATTACCGTAAAAATAACTTCCCAAAAACCAAAGGAGATAGAAACAAAGCAGACCAAGAGATCTTTATGGGACCACTTAGAATTAGCTTTTTGACTTTATTCTTTGATTTTTATCCTTTTGATTTTCTGTTCAAAATGCTTCACTCCAAAAATAAATTTACTTTTTTAATTACAAAAAAAAAAAAAAAAAAAAAAGCTTCACTCAATCCCCTAGTGGAAGACGAACCCAAGAAAATTATTTTTAAACATTAGCCATCCAAAGCTAAAAAATAAACACCATTTTCAATTTACCTTGATTCTGATATATATAAAACAGTTCACGTAAAAATGCTTAGCTGAATCATGTAGAAATGATTAACCAACTAAAAATCATCCATTAATCTAATGATCTCCGCAGTTAAGGTCAAGAACACCATAAACAGAAGACAGAAAAATAACTAACTAGGAAAGTTAGTATTAGAGGGAGAGAGCTACTCAGCATTGTGTAAGAGCCCACTCATCCTAAATCAATTTGTCTAATCCATCTTAACTGGCCAAGGATTAGGGTTCATAAATATTGCTAAAGCCTAATTCGCCTCGTATGTAGTGCCCTTAAAAGATAATAAGGAACTATTGTGAATGTGATTTGAGCACATCTCGAGCACTTTGCACCTTCACTTGTGCATGTACAGCTTTCCTTGGGGCTGGGGAATCGGGCTTGAGTGAGCCTAATAATGTTTTATGAAACCTAACTTAACCTAACTTTTAAGGCCCTAATGCCGCTGTCAGGGCCGGAATCGAACCTGAGCGAGCCTAAGATAAGCCACAATTTAGCTCAAAAGCTTAACCTATTGGCTCTTGGATGCATCAAATCATATTAGCCGCTTGATAACGTCATTCACTTTTGGCACGGGATCCTCAACTCGCATATGGATCTCAATACCCACAAGGCCAAGCACCAAAGAGGGGATAAAAAGGAAAAGGGTACAAGTTAATACAACAAGCATGCAAGAATATTCATTGGGAACCATCTATATTTAGTTTTATCCTGTTTAAGTGACTAGTAGGGATTATTCGAACCCAAATATAACCGTCCGATTTAACGAGCATGCCTCTCTTTATGAAAAAATAACAATAATAATAAGTTGATTTTATGTGGGTCTCCTGCACTGTAGTCGACTTGGCTTACCTTTGCATGCATGGTGTAGGGCTGGTCCTCATGCCCCTTCTTTTGCCTCCCCTAGGAATAAAGCCGCCTAAAGCTAAAGCAAACCCCCCTCCCGCATAATGATGATCTCCTACTTTTATCTCTCTCTCCCTCTTTATCCCTTAAATTTTGAAATTTTGAAATCATACAGGTGTGTAACGTAAGGATTTTCTCTAGTTTTCTTTTTTATTATATATATATATATATATTATTTTGTTTATTTGAGAACCAATTTTCTTAGTTTGACTTGTGTTTGGAATCAAATTAAACTAGCACATCATTACTGCCAAATCCTGCTCCTCCCTCCATCTGTCTATAAACATTTGTAATACATAAAGTTAAAAAAAGATGACTTATTTTGCAATTAGCCCATGATTGAAGGCTTTAAGCTTGTGTGATATGGTCATCCACAAGTCAAATCATCATTGCGAGGCACACAAATTTCTATTCTATGCTTAGCATGTGCTAACCTATATATGGATATCTTGATTAAATGCTTTTAGATCATCTCCTTCCATTACAAATGTAGCTTGCTTTTATTTTGCTACACATCATTCACAGTAAGAAGAAAAAAAAAATCACATAAAACAAAATGTGGATACACAAGAGAGGCTACTACTTGATAAAATTAATCCTGAAAGATTCACAGTAAATTAGGTGCATTCTTTTGCAAGGATACCATCACGTAATGATAATTATGATTATATAAACACAACCATATTATAAATAAACAAACCCAAAAAAAAAAGGAAAAAAAAAACAATGAAACTAGGGATGCCAGGTGGAGAGATCTTGATCATCCACGCGTCAGGGACCCAATTCCCCTGGAGATCTCATGCACGGCGGAGACAGAATTGAACCCCAAGCACCCCAACAGGTCCTGCTTGTACGGTAAGAACGTCTTCCTCCTCATCTCCTCCGAAACCGCCCGGTTCGCCTTGTAATGCAGCTCGTGAGCCGACGACCTGACCGGGCCCGGCCCGCTCCTCCTCCTGCTCGACCCGGACACGCTCTCCGTGGACCGGAAGCTCGCCCCCTTCGCCTCCTCCTCCTCCCCCTTCTTCTTCGACAGCAGCGGCGAGTAGTACTTCCTCAGCGGGTCCTTGCCGCTCGTGGAGGCGCGTCCCTCCGACGCGCTACGGAACAGCAGGAAATCCCTCAGCTTCCACTTCTTGGACCCCTTGGACGACGCCGCTGCTGCCGCGGAAGCCATTGACGACGAGACCGAGGAGCTCGAATTTGCAGAGGAGGAGGGGGACGTAGAAGGGGGCTTTCGACGGTTGGAAGCTTTCCGGGAGCTCTCCTCGCCGTCGAACGATAAATCGGAGACCCGAAAGGGAGAGAGCGATCTGGAGCCTTTCCGCGCGGAGCTGATCGAGGAAGCGGATGATGGACTGACGAATCTTTCTGATCTCCCGCGATGGCTCTGTTTTGGGTCTCCTTCTCTGCTTTCCGTTTCTTTCCTCGGTTCATCGCGGAGTTGCCCGAAATTCCTCGTCGAATTTCCCAGATCCGCCGCGTAATTCGCCCCCAGCGGCTTGATTTTGCCGCCGTCAAAGAGCTCGTCGGCGGAGAGCGCGTATGCTCTGTCCAATTGCCCGCTGAAATCGAACTCGAACTCGCCCACTCCCAATTCTTCGTCGTCTCCGAAGTTGTAGCTAGGCGGAACCCTCGTTCCCGATCTCGCCGGAGACAAGGCTTCGTCGGCGGCGCCCCCGCCGGAGGGGAGGAGGGAGAGGCTGTTGAGGCGGTGGAAGAAGGCGGACGAGAGGCGGGGAGTGGTGGACGCGCTGAAAAAGCCTCCGCCGGAGCGTCGAGGACTCGAAGGCGCGGTGATGTAAGGGGAAGAACAAGCGCTGTCCAAATTAAAGTCCACCGCCTGAGGAGGCGGCGGCGGCGCGACCTCCATTTCCCTCCCTTCTAATCGAGGTCGATCGATAATGGCGGCAGCAGCAAGGACCCGCGGTGAAGGAGAGACAGTCGGGCTTATAAGTTGAGAGAAATCACAGAGGAAGGAACAGAGAAAGTGGGAGAAGCAGAGGACAAGGATGGAGAATTTGACAAGCGCGGATATGGGCGTTCCACCGTAGCCGCCATTTATACCAGTCCTTACTCACTCCTCAATCAATTAATACATAATAAAATTCAAACTCTGTTTTAAAACACTTTTTCTTTTTTCTTTTTTTTAATATTTTTTTGGAGGAGGATGAGGAACATTTCTCCGTCCTTTCTCGGGTTGGCGTTGGCTTGTTTCGTATTTAATGGAATATTTTTATTCTGGTTAGCGGTTGAGGGCATTTGAAGTCGGCTTTTTAAGGTGAATGCCGAAATCAGCCCGGGAAGAGGGAGTGATAACGACTTTAAGGATGGGTAAAAGTGTCATTTAGGTTTGAGCTGACCCATCTACTTACAGGATGTTCGTATGTGAAATTGAAAGGGAGGGATGAATGGTAGTTGATTTGATAGATTGATGTATTACTGGAGGCGGGTATGGTCAGACAAATACAACTGCTTCTCTCTCTCTCTCTCTCTCCGTTGAAATTATTATTATTTTTTTTCCCCACTTTTTACTTTTGCTGGACCAGAGAGGGCCAATTAGACAAAATTTGTCAGCTACTTTAAATTGTCAATGCATGTGGCTGCTTTTTAATATGATATTTTTACTTCCCATACATTTCTCCTCTATTTTCCAATTTTTCTTTAAAAGAAATTCATTAGTTTTTGAAGTGCGTTATTTAATTTTATTATGAATAAATCTCACGTTAATATAATTTAAATATTAAAAATTATTATAATAATTTATATTTATAGCGAACCTCAAATGAATAGTTTTTCATTTTGAGATATTACAGTAGAGTAATTAATTAGTGTCAAATTATTATCATAATTTATATTTATAGTGAACCTCAAATGAATAGTTTTTCATTTTGAGATATTACGGTTGAGTAATTAATTAGTGTCGAATTATTATAATAATTTATATTTATAGCGAGCCTCAAATGAATAGTTTTTCGTTTTGAGATATTACAGTTGAGTAATTGGTTAGTGCGACACGCTACAAAAATATCTTTTATTCTATATTTGGGTAGTTCAGCCCTTGTTTCTTGATAAGCTCTTCGAGTTGAATATGTGTCAATTATTTCTTTCCTAGTACATATGGATGGTTAGATTCTACTTAAAATATGCCAAATTTTAATGAATAATAGCACCACTTTTATCTAATTAAATTTTTTTATTGAATCTAATTAAAGTTAATACTGATGAAAATATAAGTTGACTTTCCACTCTCCTCCCTTTTGTAAAGGAAAAAAAAGGAGCGGATGAGTGTTTTCTGAGCGTCCAAAAGTCGATCTTTTTGTGAGATTAGTGATAAGATTATCTATATTTTCAGTGTATGCATGCGTATGATTTTTTTTCAATTAGTTAATCATTTGTTATTACAAGTAAACTGTCCTCTTCTTCTCCTCCTCTTCCTAATGAAGAAATAAATAAAAAGTATTGCGGGGTTGGCGAGTATTTGTTAACCAATATCCTCTCAATTTCGTCGAGTTCTTTGTTAAAGGTCTCTTCTCACTCAATTTTTATGAATATTTTAATAGTGTTAGCTGTACAAATCGAAGAACTATATATAGGTAAATAAGTATGTGGATTTTCATGATATTTAACATGTATAACCTGTACGGCCTAAGCATTAAAAATTCAAAGTATTTTTTGATTTTTTTTTAAAAAAATACTTAGTTTTCCTAAATTTTTAGGATGAACAGGTAATATATTTTCAAATCTCATGAAAATTGACGTACTTATATATTTGTGTATGATTTTTTGATCCGTGCAATTAAAAAATATCGAAAATTTCATAAAAATAGGCTGGAAGAAAACTTGATAGAAAACTTGACGAATCCAAATTGAGAGGATCGTAATGGTGCATTTGTAGGGTTTTGATTATGCTAATATTGGGAAAATGTTAACAAATGGAAGGGAGCATAATCAATGACTAAGTTAATTATTGTGCAGTGGAGATTAAGTAAAACCAAAAACATTGTGCATCATAAACTGAATTTTGGATATTTAATTAAAACTACCCGCGAGAATTTATAATTATTACTTTGGGAAAAAGCGGTTGAGCATCTTTTTGTTTTTTGAAACGACGAGAAGAACAGGTTTTAATGGGCCTAGCTCGAAAAGCATATGGGCTTGGGCTTGAGAAGTAAAATTAGGCCCACAAAATCCCATCATTCTTTCTATTTATAGACTATAGAAAGTGGGTCGCCTTGTCTCTTTGTTTGAGGGCATTAAAAAGAATTGGATATGAATCCTCTTGATCGATAAAAGAATAAACGTATATAATTAGATAACTCTAATCATTGATCGAAAATAAATAAATAAATTTTTGATTCTCTGAGTTTTTAGTCTCTCAAGTTTAAAAACAACAGATTTTCTTTTTCTGGTAAATTTCTTTTTTAAAAAATAAATTTGAAAACAGCTAATTTCATTCGTTAAGTTTTTAAAAATTGCCCAACTTAATCCATCACTAAAAAAACCATTAGATTTTGATGGAAAAAATAATCTATCACGTGCATGTGGCTTTAAAAAAGGTTATGTTTGGAATTTGTTGAAAAAAAATGAAATTATTTTTAACTTTTTTTTCTATTAAAATTTTAGAAGAAGACTATGGTGTCAATGTATACGGAATTTTTTAAAAATAACACCATTTTTACTATATACATATGCGTGTGTGAATTTTTTCTTTTTTTCTACCAAATTGTTTTGGGAAAAGATCTTAGTTTCATTTTTTTATCTTTTATTAATTAAAGTTTTTAGAAATAAAGTATGCTAATTGAGGGGTTTTTCCTTTTTCATTTTTAATTTTTTTGCAACATGTTGGAAAAGTAATAACGAGTCCGTTAGTTAGGGACCCAAATTTCACATGATCATTTCCAAATTGATAGGCATTTTTTTGAAATAAAATAAAAAACTTGATAAGTGTTTTCACAAATTTGAAATATACCATTTTTTAAAGAAATCAAATGTGTGTGCATGTCACACGGATTTTTCCATCCAAATCTAAAGGTTCTGTCAGTTATGAACTAAGTTAGTCACTTTCTAAAACTCACGGGACCAAATCAGCCATTTTTAAACATAAGGGACTAAATGATTTTTCAGAAAAGCAGAGAGAGAGAGAGAGAGAGAGGGGGGCTAGGAGTTGAAAAAAATGACTACCTAATATTGTCCATATCACAAATTCATGATTTTTTTAAATTCAGGTCATCCGTACACATAAGAAATAGACTAGTGTTTGGAATTCTGACGTACGACGTCGTTTTATCTCAAACCGTTACAAAATAAATCGTCGGAATAAAAGAGAAACGGCATCATAGCATCGTGTTTGGAATTCTGATGTACGACGTCGTTTAATATCAAACCGATACAAAATAAATTGTCGGAATAAAAGAGGAAGCGCCGTTGCCGGGGATCGAACCCGGGTCACCCGCGTGACAGGCGGGAATACTTACCACTATACTACAACGACCTTGTTGACTTTCCCTCATCACATGTTATTAATAAAAAATAATTGTATAGATGCGATTGGCATTTACGAGTGTCACGACCTACGCTTTTCCTAATTCGAAAGGAGCTTTTACGCTGGAACAGCTAAACTAACCTCCCTATCCAAGTAACGACAATTCACTCCCATGAAGTGTATTAATTAGACTCTTTAGTTTTTTATTTTTCACAAGCCAGAAAAGTAATTAAAGGACAGGTGTCAAGGATAAAGAATGCCTAAATTTGAAAAAAAATAATGAATTTATGAATTTGGACAGCTTTCCGCCACTCTCCATTTTTCCGATAATGACCGATTAAGTTTGTGTAATTACATAAACCAATGACTTTACAAATTTAGAGAATTCATATAATATGTAGAGTTTGAAATCAAGATGCGCTGGATAATTTAAAAGCTCTTCGACTTTCTTCCCACCCATATGAACAAACTGCAATTGACGAACCTAAGTGAATGCCATAATAAAGCATTGTTGGGTGACGCAACAGAAGCCCAAAACTGTGGCCCCTATTAATTTGATAAAAATTAAATAACACTGTTAATTATGAGAAAAATAAAAAAAATCAATGCAAAAAGGAAAAAATAATAGAAGAATACACATTTTAAATCATTTCCCACGAACTACAATATAAGATGAGAAGATAACTATAAGAATTATATATTAGCTCTTTGTAGATTATATAATAATATAAACTAATCAATTTAATCGTGCACGCGATATAACACTACAAGATCCTTCCCAATTTTATTATTTATAAAACACGCACTCGCTACAACAATAAACGGCACGGCCATTGTAAATGTAAAAAGATTCAGATGGATACAATTTACATATAATACATTCAAAATCATAGGTACCTCCCTGCACCATTTCACCAAACCTAGTTTGGTGACCTAGGCCATGAGAGTTCAACACTACTCTCATATCCAAGACTTCACCTCACCAGGTACGCAGTTCTAGGGTTCAAGCCAAGTTCTACAATATCATTCCTCTGATTTGACCATGGAATCACGGATGGTCATGTCGAACATCAGCAGTGTGCTATTATTCCAGTTTCTCGTGTGATTCAAGGATTCAAACGAATGGAACAAAGATATACCCATGCTAAATATACTCCATATAGTTTCGTTTTTGATTTTTTTGATTGTAATTCATAGGGGGGAAGGGAGAAACCGCATGTAATCATAAACTTGGCTTCAACATATATCATGCAATTATAATTACCGAGATATACATAAACTTTCTACGCAAGCATGCTGTTAAACAAATTCACAGAACACATGCAGCAGCGGAATCACCATAAAGTTACATTGACGAGAATTTATCAACGTGCTTGAATTCACAGGGCGATTAAAGGGTTTGGACGCGACAAATTTGGGTATGGGGACCAAAATAAAAGGGGCCTCATAGCTCGGGACCAGCAAGCATAATTTACCAAACCTCTGAATATTTCAGAAAATTAGAAGGTATATAATCAAAAAAATTGATCACATAAAGATATGAGAACTTATTACCCATTTTTATGGTGAGAACGTACATATATATAAGCCCCCTCAAAATTTTGAAGTTTAGTTCCAGAGAAGCCGTACATCAATGTAGGATAGTAAATTCAATCCGATAACATAATTCAGCACATAACAAATTCTTTGCCTAAACAAAAGCCATCTCAACTCATTCTACTTTAAATAAGTCTTTCATAATTAAGTTTTAAAATGGCTATTTTTCAGCTTACTTGCTGCTGGGGATATCCATACCCATTTGAAGAAGCCCCATAAGCACTTGGATCCTGATACTGGGGCGCTCCATATCCATACCCGCTGTAACCTTGCACCCCATAGGATGGCCCATTCCACTGGTTACCGGAATCTGTTCTCCACTGTCAAACCCAACAAAATTCGGACAGTTAAACGAGAAAGTAACAATGAAGTTTATTTTGTTTTTTTTGTTTTTTGTGTCAATGCCGAACTCTGATTTGGTAGAAGAGGATAAGAGTAAAATGGTGAAGGAAATAGATAGGCAATGGCAACATAGGTAAGAAAATAGGGGATCCGGATCCTCTCCCATTCCCCTCTCCAATTGATGGCGCAGTTTGCACCATTTTTTTGGTTCAATGCATCTTTGAAAATTTGAACCATATAAATGGAAACAACATTCAAACATACACATGCTTATCAATTTTCAAGTGATTTGAAAATGAAAAACATATTCATCCAAAGTAGGGAAAAATTTCAGGCTTAAAAACAGTCCTGAAATTTTTTTTTGCTTAGGATGAATAGGATCTATATTTCCAAATCACTTGAAAATTTATAAACATGTATATTTTGTTTCCACCTATACGGTTCAAATTTTTAAAAAATACATTTAGCAAAAAAAATGGTGCAAACTGCACCATCAATTGGAGAGGGGAATGGGAGAGGGCACTGATCCAAAAATAGGTGATCTCCAATCAGCCAAGGATAGATTTTTCAGTAATACATATTCAGTTTACCTGCTTGTTCCCGGGACTGCGACCCCAGGACAGGCGAACAGTTTGCTTGCCAATAACAGTCCCATTCAACCTTTGCAATGCTTCCTCAGCACTGTTCCTGTAGAAAGAGACAATAGAGGTTATGATCCATGGCTCTGTAAGCCGATATTAATGCCACCAGTATTCACAGGAAGAATGATGACCACATTGAAGGGAATAGAAGCATTTAAGAATTATTCAATACTGATTTCATGGGATTTTATGATAAATTTGATTCCTACTATTTAAGTAGAAACCTTTAGGATTTTATTCCCGTTTTATAATAACGTCTAGGTGTCAATATAAGGGCTTCTTGCTCAGGGTTTATTCAGACTTGAAATATCTAACGTTAAGAATAATATTGGGAGTCTTTCTTTTGATTCACTTTCCCCTTTGATTTTCCTATTCTCCTTTAACTTTCCATTATTTTCCTTTTCCTTTCTGTCCTTTTGTTTTTACGTCACACATTCTCCATCTCTTGCAATAATATACCAAATGTACATAGAGCATTTCCACCATCAATATTTAAACACATACTTTAACAATCTTAAAAACATTAAAATCGCAAAGTTGGAGGTGTACTAGCAGCACAAGAATAACACCAACGCCAGTTAATATCAAAGTGCAGACCAATGCACGACACAGAAGTTACCTGTCAGAAAACTGCACAAAGCCACATCCTTTTCCAAATGGAATTTTTACTGAGACAACCTCACCGAACTGAGAAAAGGGCTGCCTGAGATCGTCATCAGTAACTTCAGAATCAAGTCCTCCCACAAACAACTGAAATGAGGCATGTATTAGTAATATAACAGGGTCAGTGATTTTCAAGTAGCAGAGAAATTCTTTACTCACTGTTGTGTTGGTTGGATTGCCATCAGGTTGAGAACCTTGAGGCATCGCACAATTTGATGCAGATCCACCACCAGCCAATACCAAAGCTAATTACAGGAAACAAATGAGAATTCAATCAATAGAAATATCACAGGTAGGTGGGATCATTTATCCATAACAGAATGCCACCTGGACAAGCAGTCTCCGCCTAAGAGCTGCAATGTGGCAGGGAACATGCCAGAATAGAATTAAGGAGCCGTTAAGGTTTCATAAAATGTGCTGGATACAAGGAAGCAAAACCCTAGAAGCTTTTCAGCTTATGAAAAGAGAGTTAATCATTAATGAAGCGCTGAAGAACTTCCGGTACTATTTGTTTCCCGTTTGCATGCTGGTCTGCTCCCCAACAAAACTACCGAGATAAACCAGTTGCAGACTTCTCTTACCAGGATCACAGTTCATTACATAAAATTACACAATCAGTCTTTAAATGGAAAATGAATAGTACATGATCCTAGGGAGAAATTCATTGCTAATAACTGCAAAATGAACCTGTAAAGAGTATAAAAGGGAGAACAGACTCAAAATAAATCCAGAAGATATGATAACAAAAACAGTAGCAAAGAGCTGGCATTCAAGTTGAAGTAAATAAAGAGCAGGGGAAAGAAGAAAGAACGAGGGAGACAGCTCTCACCTTGTTTAAAGGTGAAAATTGTGTCAAAACTTTTTTAATAGAAATTCTGCTACCAATAGTTAAATCCAGAGATAGCCCAGCAAGAAAATTTAAAGCAAGGAAATGGTTTCGCACATAATAAAGCCGAAAGAAAGATCTGGACGAAATTTAAAAATAGCAAGCGACTGGAATTAAAATGCATGACATTTTGGACCAGTGATAGCATGGCTATCAAATATTCTGTTCAGCCAAATTACAGCTATGAAATAATCAAACCATGAACAGAAAATGTTCAAGGAGATTCATCAAATAAACCTACCCAAATTTATACAATTGTATGACAATATGGAATTATGAAGGAGTTGCGCATATTAATATAGTGAAAGCACTAATGCTATAAAGTTGAGCATTGGAACCTTGTGAAGAATATTGTTGTTGTTGATATCCAGACTGCTTCTTGGGGGTCGCAATACTGATGCGCATGGGCCTGCTTGAACAATACATGCCATTCATTTCAGTCATAGCCCTTGATCTCTCACTTTCATCACTAAATCTGACGAATCCATATCCCTTTGAGCGGCCAGTATTTGGATCCATGACAACTTTGGCACCTTTAACCGATGGATATACACTAGAAAAAGTCTCTTGCAAAATTGTATCAGTAACATCTGAAGCTAAATCTCCTACAAATATTGCTAGATCAGCACCAGTATCTGTACGCCTTTCACCAGTATTAAAGGTTGCCCAATTCAATCGGAAGGGTTGCTCTATATTTGGCATTGTAGTGCCATTATAGCTCTGCAGGACTTTCTCAGCCGCTGCGTTAGAAATAAACTCAATGAATCCATATCCCTCTGACTGACCAGTCTGCTTATTGCGTATGACCTTCACAGCCACAACCTGCAAACTCAATTATTTTTTCGAAGCCAGCATAACTGTTAGGACTCAAGGGATAGAGAAAAGGAGCAACAACAACAAACAAAGCATTAGTCCCAATAGTTTGGAATTGGCTAGTAAGTGTGAACCCTCATGGCTTCTTGCCCTGTGAAGGTTGCAGAAGGTCATATGTGTGCGTGTATGAGGGTGGACTTTGGAACAAGTGGCAAGGCAGCTCCTTTGTGACTGGGAGGTCAAGGGCTCAAGTAGTGAACAGCCCCTTTGTGGGGAAAAAAAGCAAGAAAAAAGCTTCATACAAACAATGATCCCTCAACTCTTGCAAAGCAAGGAGCCTTGTGTACAACGATTCGTCAAATTACACATGGGCACCACACACACATGCGGTGTGTATACGAAAGTCAGACGCAACATAAATCCAAGTCAAAAATATTGTTGTACAATACATAGATACAAATAACGACAAAACTAAAACTGGTAGTGGAGATGAAAAAGGAGAACTTGTCGAGTGCAAAAAGTCTAATTAAATTATGAGATGCAATCTTACTTTTGATAAACATGATTAAAAAATAAATTAATTAACCATGAACAGGCAACACATGCCTAGTATGGAGGTACCAGCATGTAGAATGAACTCTTTATGTTGATCAAGGTCAAGGATTTGAATCCTAGGGGCTACTAAGTTGGGTGTGTGTCTGTGTTTACCCATGAAAAGACACGAGACTGAGAAAGACTAGGCAGGCATTGCTACATTTAGCATACAGCCGCACAAAATGTCTTTTGCCATGTACTCTAAAATCATTCACCACCTTGAAAACAGAAGCTTGAACAACAGTGTGAAAAATAATACCACAATGCATGCACACGCACTGAAGATAAAAATAAAAATAAAAAAAATTGCAAGAGACACCAGATTTACGTGGAAAACCCAACTAGGGAAACCCACAGGAAAAGAACCAGAATCCACTATCAAACTTTGGCGAATACAATTGCTCCCTTTCAGACTCTCAAAGTACGGCCGATCCTACTGGGCGTACAAACACAATATGTATGAAGGCGGAAAACCCTAGTGATTACAAATACAAAAACAGCCCTATAAACCAGACATGAACCACAGCGAGACCGCCAAATGCAGAGGACTTGTGAATAACAAAACTGGGCTCTGAATACAAGACATTCAATGGACAGTGTGAAAATATGTTTGTACCACGAGACAACCAACAGATGGAATAGTAACAAAACAAGCAAATGAAAGATGGTTTTACAGCAAGCTTCAGCAATCCAAAGGACCTATTAAAAGAAGAACAAAACAAACAAAATGGCAACTTCATGCAACAGGCAGATTTTGTAATATCAAACCCAAAAGGGTGAACAGTAAGGGTAGCAGACGCACTTCAGATTAAGAGATATATATTGTCCAATCAGATAATTCCAAGAATAGTTGTCGTACAAAACTCTATTCTTTTGTATATAGCTAACACTTTATCTGAATTTAGAATTAGGGCGTGCCAAACCAATAAGATTACAAGAAAGAGTATATATAAGATCAAAGCAGTCTCCTGTTCTATCAACATTGCAACTAATAGTCAGTTTTTTATGTTATAGTATCTGCATTTAGTATTGACTGTAACCAATTTCCTTTTCCTGCTCAGCATTGCAGTTCAGCCCATAGGAAGTGGGGAAAATAAAGTATCAACTTACATCACGCGAAGTCAAGGTGAAGCAACCATATTGCAACAATCGAATAAAAGATTTGCCTAACAATCCAGTTATAGGGTGTTAAAATAATGGAAGTATGCTATTTAGTATGGATCAGCATGCCACCCCAGTATGTATAAGAAACTACAGTGGCAAATGTTTATTTCTTGCCGAAAACCTTGAAACGAAAACGAGCAAGATCCCATAGAATATCTACAGTTGAATGAACTTGAGATGCAACTGGGATCAAACCATTTTCAAATCACAAATCAAAACTAGCATCAGCAACACAACAACTAACTAATCCGCCTAAAATCAAGGTCATAAACACAACATCAGCCGATTCACTAGGAAATAGTCAAATCAACTCCAAAATATACAGCACAAGAAACACTAACCTCGCCGGTTTGAGCGAAGCAAGAGTGGAGGTAGCTCTCGTCCATCCAATGGTGCAGATCCCCCACCCACACGGGTTTTATTCTCGTCCTTCTGAGCCTGTTGCTGCTGCTGATACCGCTGCGGAGCCTGCGGCGGCGCCTGTTGCGGAGGTGGCGCCTGCTGCTGGTGATACGCCATGTAGTTCTGCGCGTACAACATCTGCTGCTGCATCGCCATGGCCGGATACTGCATCGCCATCCATTGCTGCTGCTGCTGCTGCTGCTGCTGCTGCTGTTGCGCCTGAATCCACTGTTGTTGCTGCTGCTGCTGCTGCCGCTGCTGATTCGGATCTCCCCCGCTCGCCGCCGGCTGCATCATCTGCGATCCGATCTCCTTCCTCCCTCCGTTAACCAGATCTCGCCTCCGCAGCGAGCGAGCGCGCGCGCGCGAGAGAGAGAGAGAGAGAGAGAGAGAGAGAGGAACCCGGTACGAGCAAAGGGAGAGAAAGAGGGCCAGAGAGAGAGAGAGAGATTTAAACGAAGCGCACCGAACTTGTTGAGTATTTTGCGATCTCAGTTCTCAGCCGTTGACTGCAAGGATCGAGATCACCTCGCCGCGGATTCAGATGACTCTGGAATCGACGGTGGGAGATGGCCGACAGCTATCCCGGGCCCGCGTCGCAGCCAATTAGATATTTTCTCAAAGATGCCCATGCTTTTAGCTGGGTCCCACTTTGTCTATCCGTCGGATTCACATCGATGCGAGGATTCAATCGGGACCGTCCGCGGAGTTGGAGTAGAACAATGGACAGCTCACAACGTTGGGCGGCTATTGTCGATGACCTGGATGGGTCAAACTTGGGGCGCTTGAATCTCACGTGGTCTCAGCATACAGTTCGGCGGGCTTTTTCGGATGGGTCCACTTTACGCGGTTTTGCTTTGGCTTAAGAATTAATTAATTGCTGAGAGACCCGAATAATGTATAATTAAATCTGAAATCAAAAATAAAATTTTAGATCATATATTTTGTGTGGTTACCGCCGCTAAAAACTTGATTCTGAGGAACATAATTTAATTTTGTATAAATTTGCTGAGACGTATTTGATTCCGCTGTCCCATATGTACTAACAAGTATCCTATGATTTGTGTGATCCAGATTGAGTATTTATATTTGATGCCTTTATTCTATTACCTCATGAAATCAAGCCATGGAATGTTTCTTATATCTTGCAAACTCAACGTTGAGCATTGATTTATGTGATTTTTTTTAAAAGAATTTAGCAATTCTTGTTTGATTTTAAAGTTAAGTGTTTGATCTTTTCAATTCATTTTCTAGAATTTATAAAATTAAATGTTTAAAGAAATATAAAGAGCGATGAAGAGAATATTAGAGAGAGGAATCAGAGTGAGAAAAAAAAAAGACTGAAACGAAATAATTCATCAAAATTTTGCTTTTTTTATAAGATGTCTCAGAAAAGGCATACAAACACTCATAAACAATCAAATTAATCAAAGGGAGTGAGGCGTGTATCTTGTAGAAAGTTGACTGTGGCCTGCCATAGTTGGTCACAACCGTAAATCACTAATTATGAGCTTTTATCCTCCATATTGAAAATATTAACCTCATTTTACCGTTTTACGTTAGTGAATTGTAAAATAGCCTGCTCCACTCATTCAAATGTGCTTGTACCTCGCTTGTGCAAAAACGATCTGATTCACGTTTAGAATCTGTCCATTTCAATTGTATTATCAAAAAGGGAAGGTAACCTAAGTATATATGTATGTTATTTGCACTCTTTTAACCAAGGGCCCGTTTGGTTCACGGAATGTACTTGGGAAGGTTACATTCCAGCTTTTGGCATGACTTTAGAACGTAAGATTCCTGTAATATCACATTTCTGTAATCTCACATTCCTTAAAAAGCGGGGCTTAACATTCCTAAGTTGAGAGATGGGAATGTGAGCTTTTCGAGCAGGTTAGAATATGCACATGTAATAGAATGCCTAAACTATCCTTATAGATGAACATATTAATAAAATTCTCATTTAAATACGTAACTCGTATAACTTAAAATAATAATAATAATATCAGTAGTAAATAAACATATTAATCATAATAAAGAGTTGATAGTACTATTTTGAGAAATTTATTATATGTTCTAGAAATTCTATTTTTAGTTAGTAAATGTTTAAACTAAAATTTTCTTACTTTAAAATTTAAAAATAGGCAAAAAAATTTACTTCAATGCTAGCTTTAAAATAAACACTTTTTTATTATGTAAATAATTTGTTATATTTTATGTTATGAATATTATATATATTTTTTTATAAAAGGGTAGTAGTGTAAAACTTTAATATTAGTTGAATCTTATTGTTTATATTAAACGTAATAATGTCACGTGCCGGAAAATTCAACTAAGTATATCCAACGAAAGAATGTCACATTCCAGGCATCACATTCCGAGAAATGTGATGCCATATGGTACTGTAAGATTCCATAAATCAAACGGGCTCTAAGTTTTTTTTATTATGTGATGAAGTAAATAAGGTTCTTGGGGAAGTTAATAGTGATTACAGTAGGGGTTATGAAAAATAATTCAGTATTATAGGTTAGTGTTCATAACTCTCAGTACCAATAAATTTTAAAATGCTGCGGGCATGGGGCAAAATCATTATATTTCCCAATCAAATAAATCATATCTTTTCTTTTCCCTTTCCTTTCGCTCTTATATCTTTTCTAAGCAATTTTCATCGTTATTTTTCTCAACCATAATAAAAAATATATAATTAATTATCCTAGACTCCATCATGAAGGCCATTGTCTGTTTTCTGAAGGGAGAATGAGAACTAGAATGATTTTTCTACCAAAAGAAAGAACCAGAATTAAAATGAAATTATCATTTTATTTTTTAAGGAGCCGATCATATTAAGGAAAATGATCATCATATTTCTTTTTATCACGAGACACAAGAATAAATACTTCCAATATATTTTAAACAATGCCCTAAAAATACATGTTTTCAAAATCCACAGCAAAAGATCATGGGCTGTGATGAGGATCCGAACTTGAACCTGGAGGTGGATCGGAAACCTACAATCATGAAGTGTGATAAGGATCCAAATTCAAATTTGAACTCGGAGATAGTATCGAAGGTCATAAGGTGTGATAAGGATTCGAATTTGAACCCTGAGTTGGATCCGAGACCAATGGGGTTTGACAGGGATTTGAAATTTGAACTTGGAGGCGGATCGCGGAAATAAAACCTAGAAGTGGATCCAAGATGTCAGAAATGGGATGTGAGAGGGTGGCAGTGTACATAGCCTCAAAGAATTGGTTGAAGGATGGGCGACAAAACTTATTACGAGACATTGAAAAAGAGGTAGTGAGACCAGTGCCTATTGGTTCAAGTGGTGAGGAGTTTGGTTTCCCTTAAATAAGGTCTCAATTTTTATTTTTTATTTTTGATAAATAGCAAAGTCAGAGTTCAAGTCTTGTGAATGAAAAAAAAAATAGGCGTTGGAAGAGCTTTACTCCTACTATGGGTCCACCTGACTCAAACTAGATTTAGTCGGGACCATTTGGCCTTTGGACACCGGTGGCTAGACCTAAAAAGGAAAGAGCAAGTGAGATGGGTCGGTGGAGTTTTAAAAAAACAAGGGAATGGATCGTTGCTTCCATTTGCTCAACCCGACTTACGAGGAAGCAAAAGCCCTACTCAAGACCTTGCTAGCTTAGATCAATCGGATCTAGGATCTGATAGCATTTCGGATCAGAGATTCCATCAAACCCAATTTACACGTTTAAATGTCTCTCTTTAGTTTGGCACAGTGTACTCTAATGTAGCCTCTCAGTCAGCATGCCTAGAGAATGTTAAAATTTCCCATCTTTAGTACGATTTATCTATTTATACGAATGGAAGAATGCATGGGAATATTGTTTCGATGCATATGAGAAGAAAGATCGAACTGAATGCAAATGGAGGAAAAAAAAATTACATGGCAAAAGCTTTTCCACATTGTTTAATATCAAGAGCTAACTTGTAGATTTAAAAACAGCATATATTTAAATTATTATAAATCAAATCTTGACCCTCTGATTGTTTATCTACATTTATGATGCTTTTAGGATTCTTGAATTTACTTCTTATTGGAGAACAATTCATACCTCAGCACCCTAATATTCTTCTTCATATTTTTGAGAATCACGATTATGTACTGTAATTGTGTCTCAAAACTCGTTGAAGTTAAATGAACCTTCTGAAATAGGCAAAAACACCAAAACGTCCATCGGACTTTCTTTTCATTCTCAATTTGATCAATAATTTAATTCTTGAACTTCTATTTTCTACTCAATCAACTTTACTTTTGAGCGGGAAAGGAAGTTAGGGTATGGAAAAAGTGGTTTGAGTGAGAAGAAAAGAGGAAAAATAGGTTTGAAAAGGAAAATGAGGATTATGTGAACTTAAAGTTACATACGTGATCCTTCATGTAAACACACACTGGGATGTCGTGTTAACGATATGTGAAATCTTTTAACATTTGCTTTTGAATTGAGTAGAAAATGAAAGTTTAAGAATCAAATTGCTTACAATTGAAGTTGAAGGAGCAAAATAAAAATAAAGTGAAAATTCCATGAATATTTTAGTGTTTATGCTTTTCAAACAAGACAAGGCTACTGGGAATAGAAGAGACCCACATCTCCTCCTAACGTTTCGTAAACAATAGTGCAAGTACTCTAAAACAAATGAGCTTTTCACTCTCCACTATATACACAAGAATTTATTTAAGTAAAATTGTTTGTCCAGATTTGGCAGAAATTATTTCATCATGAAGGCTTAATTACAATCAAATCGTAATATTTATGATATAAAGGATTTGAGTTTCATTCCCACAACTATTACTTCTAATGCAATAATCGAAACTTGGGTCTAAAAAAAACATCATGCCATGCATTATCTCATGCACGTAACACTGGAACATATGCACACATCCACACTGAGAACACTACTTCTTTCCAATTTAACAGTAATACCGTGTTTGGCCGACCGCATAGAATAGGATGAATTATACTATTTTATTGAAAATGGAGATCTTTTGTTTAATCCACATAGCAGGATAAATGACGAACGATATCAGAAATAAACACCTTGACAGAAATGCCCTTAGAAAAATCTGATCCATCTTTCCTTGATCTTCTTCCAAAGAAACTCATATGTTTCCTTTCTGTACTTCTACCTCCGGCGAACTCCTCTGAGATAACATATCCTTCAACTTATTCTTTAGATCAAGCCATCCTTTCATCTCCTCCAAGTAATCCTTTTTTTTTTTAAGAAAACAATTATGAGGTGGTTCAAAAATTCCAGATCTAAAAACCAGAAAAGCCCAAAAAAAAAATCGAAAACCAAAAAAATACAAAACCAGAAGAAACATAAAATTAGGAATGCAAAAACCCGGAAAGTAAATAATAAAAAAAACAAAGAAAATCTAGAAAATCAGAGGATTAAAAAAAAAGGGTCACAAAGCAGAAACCCAATATTAGGAGATGCAGGAAGAAATTTACTTCAGAAAGATGGAGGAAAGATTTTTTCAGGCAGGTGGAGGGGGGGAGGGTCAGCAAGAAGGGGGCACTTTCGCCTGCACGTGTGTATTGGTTGAAGAAAAAGTTGTCCACCCCCGGTACAGTCCAAACAGCTGATTAAGTGAGCCGTATAGTATAAGCTTATACTATTCCTCCATAGCAGGCCCACCAAACACGGCATAAGGCTGCAGTTCACATTTAATTTCAAAGATCTGATTTAATTTTTAACAGTAATTAAAGGGTGATATGGTCAATCAAAATAATTCGACTCAGACATGCTTAGATTGCCTTCGAAACCATACAAGACATTTGTATTATTTAATATTTTCTCAAACCCAACTTGACGATAAGACAGAAACGATGAGATTTTCATAATAAAGAAATAAAAAGAAAATAAAAAATTATTACATTATATAGCATGGGAAAGATTCGAATTTTAGAACCCTACCACAAGGAGGGAGCGCACTTACCAGCTGCAATAATGCATGCACCTCTCCCAAGTAACATAAAAAATAAATAAAAACAAATCAGTTGAGCCGACATTTTCTTTTCTAGTACTCTCTCTCCTCCATTTTTCGTCTTTAATAATTGTTGACTTTTTAATTATGAACCTGTCCCTCGAAAACATATTGAGCTAGCGGTTGGCCAAATCAAAATCCCACTTCAGGGTTTAAGCTTTAAAATGTTATCTTACGATTTTAAAGAGGTCTCATGTGCGTCGGCTTGGATTTAGAAAAATAATATTACAAGTACAATCTTATATCAACATAAATATATATATATATATATATATATAAACATAAACATGCACCATTTGCATTTCATTTGAAAGATTTAATTATATTAACAAGATTTTAACTGTTATACTTTTATTATCTAAATAATAGGTGTGTATCATTAGTAATATCATGTAATCAGTAAATCCTCATATTTTTCAATGTTGTGGAATTTTTAGAAACAGGCTCAAATATTGCACCCGTAATATCACGTCCCACTACTCTTTTTGCACCCCCGCCGTGAAAGTGGAGGAAGAAGTTGTGGTATAAGTTATAATTTAGATGAATTTGATTAGTAATTTTCTCACTTTACCCTCTAAAAAAGGTCATATGAGAAAATTTTGTAAGAATAAAATTTATTTTGAGAAAATTTTAATCCGTATTTGAGATTTTTTTGAGTATTATTTCGGGTATTTTTCCCGATCAATTACAATTACATGAAGATTTGAATCTGAACGGTCAAACAGCCTCTCTCTCTCTCTCTCCCCCCATAAAACAGAGCCTCTCTCTCTCTCTCTCTCTTCTCCATCATCTTCCCTGCAATGGATTCAGGCAGTGAGATAGCCTACGATTTCTCTCCCCTCATTCGAGGCTACAAGGATGGACGCGTCGAGCGGCTCCTAGGCACCGCCATCGTCCCTCCCTCCGTCCACGCCCTCACCGGCGTTCAATCCAAAGACGTCACAATCGCCACCGACTCCACCGTCGCCGCCAGGCTCTACATCCCCAAATTAACCTCCTCCTCCTCCGGCGACCCGCCCCGGAAAATCCCCCTCCTCGTCTACTTCCACGGCGGCGGATTCTGCATCGAATCCGCCTTCTCCCCCACCTACCATGCCTTCCTCAATTCCGTCGTCGCCGAGGCCAATATCGCCGCCGTCTCCGTCGAGTACCGGCGAGCCCCCGAGCACCCCCTACCGGCGGCGTTCGACGATTGCTGGACCTCCCTGAAATGGGTCGCTTCTCACTCCGATGGCGGGGGCGACGAGGCTTGGTTGAAGGATCACGCGGATCTCCGGCGCGTGTACCTCGCCGGAGACAGCGCCGGCGCTACCATCGCCCACCATATCACCCTCCGTGCCGGCCTATCTCAAACCCCCATCTCCATCAAGCTTCAGGTAACCTTTGATTCGAGAATCTGTTCCAACCATTTTCAAGAATGCAACTGAAACCTAGCTGCTTCCCAGAGAATCTTTCAAAATTATAACCCGAGAAAGATGCTGAAATCTTCATACATCGCAGGGGATCATTCTGATCCATCCGTTCTTCTGGGGAGAGGAGCCGATCGGGGCGGAGAAATTGGATCCGGCGGAGAGGGCTCTCCCGGCGGGGCTGTGGCGGCTGGCGTGTCCGGCGAGCGGTGGGTGCGACGATCCGCTGATAAATCCGGCGAAGGACGAGAACCTGGGCCGGTTGGGGTGCGGGAAGGTGATGGTAGCGGTGGCGGAGAAGGATCGGCTGAGGGAGAGGGGACTGTACTACAAGGAGTTGCTCGAGAAGAGCGGGTGGGGCGGTGCCGCCGAGGTGGTGTAGGCGGAGGGGGAGGGTCACGTGTTCCATCTGTTCAACCCCGATTGCGAGAACGCGGCGACGCTGCGGAAAAAGATCGCGGCTTTTCTGAACGAAGAAGCTACCCAGTATCCCCCTTCTTGAAGGACGGCGAAGTGGGATCTAATTGGCTTTCTGCTCCCTCAGTATTATTTCTTTCATCTTCCTTTTCTTTTTTCCCGCCTTTTGAATATGGTGAGTTGATGTTTTTAATTTTCCTGTTTTATGATAGAAGAATAAAATCTAGCTTTCTCCATACAAAAATTCGTCCTCGGAACGCTTGATCCCTCCTCCATCCCCACTTTCAAAAACCAATGGATTGAAAGAACATGTCAACTCTGCTTAGAAATGAGAACTCGTCCCATAAATTTTTTCTCTATTTACATGTTTTTCTATTTTTAGCTGCTCGTTCCATTTATAAGGGTCGATCAAAGCAATCGAGTTACAATTATGACCAATTTAATCCAAATCTTGCTCTTCATCATCCCTTGTCATTAACACCCTCCTATTTGCCTTCCTCTCTGCATCGTCTCAATTATCTCTAAGGAGATATTCATATGTATTTCAATTGAAGCAACGAGTCCTTTCAATTGAAGTAGGATCCTTTCAGAGTCGAAATCTTCCTTGAACATGAAAATTTAAAAAGGAAGACCAATAACAAAATAAATATCACAAATAAAATGTCAATCCTATGATATAGAAAAGATGGATAGTTTTTCCTCTATGCATTTTTTTTGCTGAATTCTTTTAAACTTTTTGAATAATGACGTCATAATTTCACATATATTTAGAGAGAGAGAGAGATAATGATGCCAGATAGGTCGTTAGATCCAAGTTAAATCGACTATACGTGTAACTTGAGTGGTTCAATAGATCCATTTTAAATTAAATTAACTAGAGCTAACTATTGTAGCCACATGGACATGATCAAAACATTTACGGGTCTCATTAAATTTTAATCTTTGAGAAATTTAAGGTATTTAAAGTGTTATAATTTTCTTTTTTTAGATCTATCCACTACTGTCTCAGGAGGTCCCTAAGCGTCATATAATTTATGCATATATAGAGAACAAGATGATTTTAAAATTTGAGGACGCTACATGTAGTTTTATAAAGGGTTGCCCATTGCTTTCTAACTTTTTCGTTTCTGTTTTATTTATTTTTTGAACTTCTCGTTAATAATTTTGTGAGTTCCTGAATCGAAGGCACTTCTCGTTACTAATTTTGTGAGTTCTTGAATCGAAAGCACGAACGGTTCATAAGTGAAGGCATTTATTTATGGTACCATGAGCTATTAAGGGGGACACCTAAAGAGGGAGAGGGACCGGAGAAAATGATTCTTAACTGCAACCACAAAACTCTTATCCTAGCCAAGGAAAGAAGAAGAGGACGAAAACATAACACGCAAAGATTGATCAAAGGACAACAACACATGGCTACAAGACACCGTACGATCAACTAGTAGGAACCCTAAAGCTATCCAGTCCATCCTACACTTGTCTTTCTTTCAAAGGGTAAAAATGGAACTACAATAAAACTTTTCATCACTTGATTTTTCATTTTTTATTTTTTGGTTAAATCAAGAATAAGTGTAATAAGCAGCAGGAGAATTCTTGCTGCCTGTGAGTAGGAATTATTTTTTTCCCAAGAAAAACTGCAGAAAAAGCCCTCTATGGAGCAATGTTTTTTGAAAGGTAACAATAAGTTTAACTATAACTGTTTGCGATATCTGAGACATATGCTCTTATAAAATAAGGACCAATAAATAAAACAAATATGATTTATATATTTTTCCCACACTTTTTACATAGAAAATATTGAGTCGGTGATCAAAATATTTCTTTAAAAAAAATGACTATTTACGTTTTATTACGTCTGTATCAAAGTATAAACAGAGTGCGGAAGATGTTAAATTATTCAAACATTAAAACACACACACCCTCTCTCTCTCTCTCTCTCTCTCCGTCTCTTCCATCTTCTCAGCAATGGACTCAGACGGTGAGGTAGCCTTCGATTTCTCTCCCCTCATTCGAGGCTACAAGGATGGACGCGTAGAGCGGCTCCGAGGCACCGCCATCGTCCCTCCCTCCGTTCACCCCCTCACCGGCGTTCAATCCAAAGACGTCACCATCGCGGCCGATTCCAACGTCCCCGCCAGGCTCTACATGCCCAAGTTAACCTCCTCCCCCTCCTCCGGCGACCCACCCCGGAAAATCCCCCTCCTCGTCTACTTCCACGGCGGTGGATTCTGCATCGAATCCGCCTTCTCCCCCACCTACCATGCTTTCCTCAATTCCGTCGTCGCCGAGGCCAATATGGCCGCCGTCTCCGTCGAGTACCGGCTAGCCCCCGAGCACCCCCTACCGGCGGCGTTCGAAGATTGCTGGACCGCCCTGAAATGGGTCGCTTCTCACTCCGACGGCGGCGGAGACGAGGCGTGGTTGAAGGATCACGCGGATCTCTTGCGGGTGTACCTCGCCGGAGACAGCGCCGGCGCGACCATTGCCCACCATATCGCCCTTCGTGCCGGCCTAGCTCAAATCCCCATCTCCATCAAGCTTCAGGTAACCTTTGATTTGAGAATCTGTGCAACCATTTTCAAGAATCCAACTGAAACATAGCTGTTTCCCAAGAGAATCTTTCAAAATTATAACCCGAAAAAGATGCTGAAATCTTCGAACATCGCAGGGGATCATTCTGATCCATCCGTTCTTCTGGGGAGAGGAGCCGATCGGGGCGGAGGGATCGGGTCCGGCGAAGAGGGGTCTTGCGGCGGGGTTGTGGCGGCTGGCGTGTCCGGCAAGCGGTGGGTGCGACGATCCGCTTATAAATCCGGCGAAGGACGAGAACTTGCGGCGGTTGGGGTGCGGGAAAGTGATGGTTGCGGTGGCGGAGAAGGATAAGTTGAGGGATAGGGGACTGTACTACAAGGAGTCGCTCGAGAAGAGCGGGTGGGGTGGCGCCGCCGTGGTGGGGTTGGAGTCGGAGGGGGAGGGTCACGTGTTTCATCTGTCCAACCCCGATTGCGAGAAAGCGGTGGCGCTGTTGAAAAGGATTGCGGCCTTTCTGAACGAAGAAGATACACTGGAATCCTTCTCTTGAGTCTTGATGGCCACGACAATGATGATTGAGGTTTGATTGGCCGTCTGCTCTCTCATGAATAAAGAAAATGGGAAGAACAGATAGATGAAAAAAAAAAAAGCATGTAAAATTATTTTGATGTCCGATCTTACAAATTATGCGGTAGGTTGGATTAATATGTTTTAAGTTCTCAAATTTTCTAAAAATTATTATGTATATTTTTCTATGTTACTCAAAATCTAAGAAGTAAGTGAATCGGTGAAAACTAGAAATAATGCTGAAGCCAAATCAATGACGGTTCAATACCATTCTCAAGGTCACGGCTAGATAACACTTCTCACCCATAAGGGGATAATTAATAGTTTAAACCTATGGCTCAATCCCTAAGGAGGAAAACACACACTTAAGCTCATTGGCTCAATTCCCTTGAGGAATTCCTTTGGGAGAATTTCCTAACGTTTTCCTCCAAGTTGAGGAAATGCTCCCACCATGTTGCCTTATGGGCACGTGGCACCCTTATAGGGATTTTCTCATGATTGGAAATGTTGGGTGTGAGTAGGATGTGTCCTCCTCCCATTAGGGTCTCCTCCCCACTACATAAGCAAAATCCTAAGGTTTTGAGAGAAGAAAACACTTTGAGCATTGTAACAGCAAAGGAGAAAGGCATAAAAGAGCAAGAGCAACTCCCTTCTTTTTCAGCAACTCTTCACTGAATCACTACTTATGATAAGGTGAGGATAGCCCCTTGTAAGTTCTATGGCTTCATGAGCCTAAGAACTTCGTAAGTTTGATTCTTCCATGGAGATATATAGAAAATCCTATGAGTCCGACCTCTAACAATAATAAACTATAGTTCTTATGTTCTAACATGAATGGAGAACCTTAAGCCCTTTGTTTCTTTCTTTTCTAGGCTCAAGGCCCTGTTTCTCTCCCCTTTTTTCCCAGTTCTCATATCCGAACCCATAGTCCATTCTTCAAATCTGCTTTCTACAGATTCCTCAACAAATATGGGTTTTACTTGTCCCAATATATGATTTTAATTGAAGGTTTTCCTCCCTTAAGGCATTGGATTGAAGCAATTATTATCCTTAATGTGGACAATGAACTCCCAAAACAAAACTGATGAGTTTGCGACTCATCCAAAATCTCACAAACACTTGTACTAGGCCAAAGGAGTTATAAATTTATAAATTTATAAATTTGAACAATCGTAATTATTCTTTTATTTTAATTTTAAATTCTCTCTCTATTTTTGTGCAATGGAAAGTTAGGAATGTTTGATTCGATAAATTTATAATTTTTCATATTAAGAGAATTCAAAATTCAATAGATGGAATTGTAGTTGAGTCGCTGTGTTTTTATTTAAAAAAATGTAAATTTATAAAATTTAATAATTTTAATTATTCACGGCAAAAAAGGTTAATGATTAAGTTTGTTTAATTTTATAAATTTATAATGCTTTCAAATTTTTAATGGGAAAAAACAAAGGTAAACAAAACAAAGTTGCGTAAAACTTGTGGCCCCGGCCGTCGCTTGCTCCCCTTTTCTCCAGAACGAGCCACCGCAGCTCCCTCGTCTCCTCTCTTCCTCGTTCATTCCCTTCAACCCTATCTCTTCTCTCTTTTTCTTTGGATCAAATATGAAGTGAGCGTCCAAGACGTGGCTGCTGTTGTGCTGTGTAATTTTTTTTTTTTTTGAAGTTTAAACCAAAGATTAAGTTAGTTTAGCATTTTTCCAGGTCTAATGTGGTTTGTGCTGTGTGTGCTTATGGTTATCTTAAATATTTGCAAGCTGAAAGGATTGTGGATTCATAATCTCAAAGTTTGGGTTATTTCAAATTTGATTCTCTCGATGATTGTTTTGAGCCGACAAATACTCTTGCTTTTTTGCCTTTACTGGTGGGAATCTCTTCATCTCTCGAGGGGATTTGGAGGGAGGTCTTCTAACCATTGACGGTAAAAGTCTATTATGAACTCCCAGAAATGTGTTAGCAAACTTGTACACTCAATGTACAAATTTTTGTTGTGATCACTACGTGCCGTGATGTGCTCGCGTCTTCTTCCATGTGGGAGTATCCTCCTTATCTTATCTGGGCCAAACACCTTAAAAGGCACTCGATTCATATGATGATACTGGGGATTTTCTTCGTGAGTTGAAGATGGATGAAGATACTCACCAAGGCCAGAATTGGACTATTGGTGAGGTGGATGCATGACAGCTTCCTGATGCTAACGGTTACGGTAGGTAAGCGAAAACTCCCTTTTCATTGTCACCATTATTTGTTTTCCTTGGCACGCATCAATGTTCAGACCCAGCAGTAGTCTTGACATTTTTTGAATTTGGAGCAAAATGTATGATCCACAGTTAGCATTGTTTTTGCCACTGCAATCATCTTCATTAGTAGTGAGCTTTACCGTTCATCTTAAAGGGCAAAAAGTTATCTCATCATTTTGTCCTCAAAATTATTGATAGATCAGTGTACACTTCAGTTTGTTATGACATTTACTGGGGGTCACTGAAAGAATGGCAAAGGAGACGCGACGCGCAGATATAGTGTCAATCAGATAGATATATCGTTCTCTAGTATGAGTAATATGCATCGACTCCTAAAAGTTTTGAACATGTCAAGATACTGCTCATGTAGTGGCCGTGATTTTGGACTTCAAATGAGCACAAGAGCCCCCTTCTACCCAGAACCTTTTTTTCTTTTTTTGGGTGCTTCGACGAGTTACACGATAGCCTCCTGCAGCTCCCACAAAACAGGTAGCATTGTGCACTGAAATCTACACTTTTTTTTTTAGTTCTATGACCATCTGCTAACCATATAGTGTGGCTTTATAATGGAATGATGCTCTTTTATTGTTTTACTTTTACTTATGGTACCAAGATATAGGTTATTCATGGCTGCTGCTGTGGCCTCTAGTCAACTTTGTGTCTAATTTCTAACTTTTAATTCCTTCCCTATCTTTTAACAATTTGAATGGCTGCAGATAATTTTTGAAGATGTGATCGAGGCCATCACACTGTCTTCCTAAAAGTGAAAAGAAAGACCTGAAGTCTATGACAGTGGCAGTTGGAAACGAACCCGATGAAATAAACTCTCTCAAAACTGACCAGACCACATCTTCTCTTTCAGCATCATCATCATGGGATTTTGTCTTCTAGGTATGTGCTCGCATTCTCCCGATGTTCGTCCTCCCATTCTGATTCCAGACATCACAAATGGATCAGATGCACATGGTAAAATGATTCATGTACTTGCAGTTTTAGCAGCACAGTTTATATAAAAATCAAACTACGAACTGATTAAAGGAGGCCGTAAAAGGGTAAGTTTGCAAGCATGATGATGAAGGCATATTTGCTTCTTCGATGTTGCAAGTTACGTTTGTAATTGCCAGAATTTTCATTTCTGTCTCGACTTGAAAATGATTGCGTCGGTAGCCCTTGTAGACAGAGATGCTTGCTATAGTAGGCTACTTGCCATGGCTGCATCTTGAAAGTGAGATTTCTAGAATGTGACATTCCCTTTGTTTGGGTCCCTAATGCCTCGATAGAATTTGCTCATTCGGATCTACTGCAACTTTGTAAAAACCCTAGTGAGGACTGGTGAGCTTCTTTTGAAGTCTTGTCTCTGCTCTTATAATGAGAATGGACATAAAAGCCCCACAAACAGATTCCATTTATATGTTACCATCAGTACTCACAGTTTCATCCTTTTCACATTGACAAAAATGGTGTTGGGGAGCAGCTTAGAGATGCATGTCTGCATCCAAAACAAAAGGGGTTCCTCAATTTTCAGTGACAATCTTCTTAGTGGAAGGAAAAAGTATGTCTGGTGCCTGCAGGATTTTATTATTTTTGAAAAATCTCAAGCCCCAACTGCCAATTGTAGACCTCAGATGGGATTCTTTACAACAGAGAGGCCCATCTATCAGCTTTGTGTGTAAGATTGAAATGTATGGGGCATGGCCCCTCCTCTCCCCTTTTCTCTACTTCACTTTAAAGCTTACCAATTGGTCTTTGAAAACTTCCTTCGTAGACCACCTCAACCCAAAACCCCAGAAATCATTGCCTCCTGTTCTATTCAACTGTACTTTTCTTTTTTCTCATTTTAAGTTTGGAATCGAATCTATCGAATTCATAACATTAGAACATAATACTAGCAATGCATATTATTGGCATCTCATTTGCAGAATGTAGTAATCTGTGTTAGAATGATATGAGCATAAACCGTAAGTCCCAATGACTCGACGAGATATATTTATAGTAAAAATAGGGTACACAGAATAATAGGGTGGACATATCCAAAACAACAACGACTACATAATCATAATGATAATAATAATAATAATAATAATAACAACAACAACGATAACAACATGCTATGCTAAGAATTCAGGCACAACCTTCATTTTGGCTTCACCCTTGGACACTACATCTCAACAAATTACTATGCTTTTTTTTTTGTGGGGGTTCATTTATTCCAATAAATGTAACCCATAATGTACTCCCCGTATGACTAACCAATGGACACACGACTATTTGCATGCCACATGTTTTAATCAATATTTAATTTATCCAAGCTGAGGTTTGGCTCGGATGGTTTTTAAAAATGTTTTCAGGGAACATAGGTGAAATGGTTTAGGATTAGCTACTTTCATGGTCAATGATAGAAATAGATGAAAATAGTTATTCTATTCTCATTTTATTGCACCTTACGAATCACTCGCTTTAAAAGTTGGCAGTGTTTTTTTGTTCACATGCATGTTGGCAACAATTGTGCAGTTGTCCCTCTTTGTTAAAGGTGGCAATGACTGCTAAATAAACCCCCCACCCCCACCCCAGCCCCCCACTTTTTTTTTTTTGGCACTGCCCAAATCAAGGCCTCCTTTTGGGCATTGTAAGGCTCCTCTCTCCTTCTCTTATACATTGCTTCAGCAGCAAGTGGATGTCATGGTGATTGATTTCAGGACCATGTGGCTCTTGAGGACATGCCCCACTTTCAATTTTAGCCCTGCTGAGGGATGGGTAACTTAATCTTTTTTTAAAGTAAAAATAAAAATTGTTTTGAAGCTTCTTCTTACGATCTAGTCTGCACCATTTTCAAAATGGAGTATGATCTTGATTTGCTTCTGTTTATCATTCGATATTCATTTTTTTAATTCTTTGCTCTTTTTAAATTATGATAAAAAATTAATATAATGATGCGTTCCGGTAAAAGTTATTTTTACTCTTTAGCAAACAAACTTAATGACGCATTCTAATGAAAATTACTGATGGCCTAAAACACTAAAACATTAAAATCTAAAGAAAGAAACCACATAAACAAAACCGTTTCAAAAACAAAATTGGCGATCAAACGAGCAATATCATGGAGGTGTTTATAAGGCAAGAACCCCCTTCACACTATTAATTTAACCATACTTATTGTTTATACCAATATACTCTGAATTCAAGAACACAATCAATTTTTTGAGAATAGGCTAACCTTTTTAATCGAGAACTCCCGTCGAACTTCACTCAACTTCTAAACCCATTTATAATTTACGCCATTCTATTAAATATAATTATTTTTGTAAAATTTAAAGATAGTCGTTTATACTAAAGTTTTGGTCCTATATAAATAAGATAATAATTAATAGGTAACAGTTACATATAAGTTACTCATAATTTTACCTTGTAATATTTTTTAAGAGAAATACAAGATTCAAAGCAACACGAGTTTAAGTTTTTTTTTGTGTAAATACTGCACCAAGTTAACTTCATGAAAAAATCTTGAGATTCGAACAGAATTTTGTTTTATTACCAATCTTTTGTTTATCGTGGGAAGAGACTAGAGAGCAAAAATAAATAAATAAATAAAAGTTTCTCTTTCCGCTCCTTTTTTCTGAAATTGTTATAACTTTAATAATGACGTAACAATAATTATAAAACTAATATTATATTTTAGGACAAATTTGCAATAAATGAACGTGACGGATAAAATCGAAATGGGGTCAACAGTCAGTTCATTTAAAAAAAATTTTAATTTAGTTCTTGACCCCCACGCATCACGTTGGGCCACCGTCGCGCGCTCAGATCGGCACGCCGTTACCTAATTCCGTCACTGTAATCTCGGGGGCCCACACAACAGAACTATCAATCTCAACCGTCCGATGCAATCCCCCGAAATGGTACCGTCGACAACATCCGCCGTCTCCTGTTCCCCTTTTTCTTGGGCGCTCTCTGTCTCTCTCTCTCTCTAAAACCATAAACTGCATTACCAATAGAGAGAGAGAGAGAGAGAGAGAGAGAGAGAGTGTGTGCGTGTGTGAGAGTGAGTGAGAGAGAGAGAGAGAGAGAGAGAGAGATGGGAGAAAACAGGAGCGACTGCAAGACTAGTAATGGAGTAATTGCTTCAATGGAGGATTCGAGGACAGAATCTTCAAAGAGAAGGAAGATTAGTTCGTCCAACGTTCAGCTCCAATGTCGCCACCACCGCCTGTTGAAGAAATCGCCGGCGATTTCAACTTCGCTGGACTCGTCCAGCGATTCCGGTGAAGTGACTGTTCGTTCGTGCTCCGATGGCTTCCCGGAGTCTCGTTCTTGCACTGCCGGCTCCAGCGAGCTCAGGGAGTTTCTGAGGTTGAGATCCACAGATCTGGAGGTGAATTTGAATTTGAAATCGAATTTAATACTTTTTAATGCCACCAGAATTAACGAGGCCTCAATTTTTTTTTCCCTCCCTAACAAACTTTAACGCCTCTATTTAACGCTCTTGAATGTTCTCTTTGTTAGGAGGCGCAGAGTTTTGAAACTGAAATCTCCATGTTCACCGACGACAACTTCAGGTCCGATTTAGCCTTTAATTTTCACGATCAAAACAAGAAGATCTCTCCATGTTCCGTTTCGTCTTCCCCTTTAAGCTTCTGATATCTGTTCTCACAGATCCTCTGTTTCGCGTGCTCTGTCGCAGTGGAGAGACGTCTCCGGCGAGCGAGCTTTGCCGCGGAGACACAGAGGAGCTGGATTCGCCGTCGAAGCCGAATCTCCTGCGGGGATCGCCTGCGGGAAAGACGCCGATGGCTGAGGAGATCGAGGAGTTCTTCGTCGAAGCGGAGAAACACGAGGCGAAACGGTTCGCGGAGAAGTAAGTTAGCAGGAGGGGGGGGGGGGGGGGGGGGCGCAGGATAAGGGGGAGCGTACTTTAGCCCCAACGGATTTTGTATGCACCCAAATATTCGAACAATCATTACGTTTTCTGATTTTGCAGGTACAACTACGATATTGTGAAGGACGTGCCGTTGGAAGGCCGGTACCAGTGGGTTCTGTTAAAGCCATGATCGACGAAGATGCCAAACAGCGAATGGAGAGAGAGAGAGAGAGAGACAGAGAAGATGATAAAGTTACACGAGGTAGGACGCATAAAGGCATGTTTTCGTTTTGGGATGGGAAAAAAAAAAGAAAAAAGGGGGGGACCGTGTGTGATATTTATGTGTACACCCGTCCCTATTTCTCTTTATCTGTTTCTGAAGCTGTATCTGTCATTCTCTACAACATCCCAATGAGCTTCTTCTGCAACGTCGATCCATTTGGGGATCACCACACCTTTTTTAATTTAAATTCATACAGTTCCCATCCACCTTCTCCCTGTTTTTGGTACTTTCTCAATTAACTTATATTCTTGAATTGGTTGCATGCGTGGGATTGTACTCTAGGCCAGCCATCCAAGTATTGTTCGTCAAAATTACGATAATAAGCTACGGAAACTCCCGCTAAGGGACACTTCCATGGGATGAAAGTAATTTTTATCAGGCTTCCTTTTGCACGCTTCATAAATCAATGATCCTTCAAACATGTTCACACATGTAGATCTTGCCACATTTCACAATTACAAAACTTTTTCACATTTTATTTTGTGAAAAGAAGAACAGGACCAATTTAAAAAGGTCTCAATTTAAATGCATTCTTAACAAGGAAAACACAAATAATTGGTAAGTTAATTAGTGAAATACATTTTGCGGCAATAATGTAGCGAGCGAGGGAATCCAAATAAGATGATCCTACGAGTTTCACTAAAACAAGCTTATTTTATTTGTTATTTGTGAATTATTTGAACAAAATAAAATTTTGAAACAAGCAATTGATTGTTTAATTTGTCTCTTAATTAATTTAAATCGAAACATTCTTCCTCTCCAAATAGAATGCTCTGTAGCCTTTACATTATCTATAAGAAATGTAAAATGGTGTTTAATCATTTTGTAAACTTGAGGGGGTGAAAATTAATTCGCTTTAGGCTTTTAGACTTTTCATGGTCTGGAAAATATTGAAAGCTCAGGGCCTTACATCATCTATAAAAAGTATAAAATAGTGTTTACTCATTTCATAAAATTAGGAGGGATGAAAATTAATTATCTTTTGACTTTTAAAGTAGGAGAGTGCTAGGCATAGGTGCTCACCCTTACTAGCCTCCCCATTAAAAGCACAAAAAATAGAAATAAAAATTTAAATTTTTTTAACATTTTTACTAAAAGCTTTTAAAATTTCTCTTGAAATTATAAACATTTTTGTAAATAAATTCTTATCCGGTCAAACCACGTGTTAGAAAAAAAGACAAAAAGCGGATGATGGCAAATTACAATATAGTCCCGGCGAAAGTCCACGACTCGAAATGCGACGTCGTTTCTTATAACTTCCCAAAATAACAAATAAAATTAGGAGCTTTATCCTAAAATGTGCACGGTGCGGAAGGTCGCAGCTGGCACATCTCCGATCCTCCGCGAATATCCTCTGCCGCCGCTGCAACTGACACCGACACTACCATCGCGTCCGCCGCCGCTAAATCTCGGTCGCTACCGGATTCCGATGAGCCTCGATCATCGTCGATTCTGAAAACTCGCTAGGGTTTTAATCGTTCCTTTACCTGAAACCCTAGCTCTCGAATGCTGTTGAGTCCCTCAGTACAAGCGTTCTCAAACTATGTGGGGAGGTGGAGGAGGGAGGGTTTATTGGGGGAGACGAGAAATTGAGAGGGTTGATGGGATCGTGGTAGCCTTCTGTTGGGCTTCGATTCATGACATGAACCTAAAGAGCTATGCGGACCTATACGCTTCTCTTGGCTGGAACTCGCTTCTCTGTCATGCCGATTTCCTCAGCCCGTGAGTTGAATCGCTCTTCAAAATTGCGGCTTCGTTGAGTTGCTAAGAAAGTTAGAGTTTGACATATTTTGTGTTGTGTCTTTTTGACATGATGAATAGTAGTAAAAGAGTATGGTGCATTAAGTCAAACAGTTGTGTATTTGACGCAGTTGAATTCAAGATCCCCAAACTATTTTCTTGTATAGGCTTACTTTTATCTTTTTAGGCGGGGAAAGTCTGTTTGAAGATGGGTGGGGATTGTAATCAAGTACTTAGCCTCTTGATTACTGTCTCCTTTAACTTTGCGGCCATATATATATAGAAGTGCATCTGAGGTAAGGAGGTTAACATTAGCTTATCTATTTTCACGTTACCTAACAAGTCTTGAATTTGAAGTCTCCTGGTTCACAAATTGTTTCTTCTCCAATTGACTGTAAGAACATCTCACCATGTCATTGCTAGAAAATGTTGTTAAAGGTTGTCTTCATTAGGATGAAGGTTTCAAAGTTCAAAGTGTGAAGGACATTGGCTGTAGGAAGTAGGGAGAAAGAGAATAGGATAACAAAGATTGAATTTTATAACCAATATGAGTTTTTAGCTTTGCTGATTTAGTTTTAGATAACTCCTGTAGCAGGATAGAAAGGATCCTGGTTGTGTTCATTTAAAAATAATATGAAGGGTGCGGAGCTGGACAGTAGAGTTAGAAACATCCTATCAAGTTCAAGGCTTCACTAGTGACATTACCTTTATGCAAATAGTAAAGGAAGAAGGAATGGAAGATAAATTCAGTAGTCTTCTGATGTGGCTGGCATCCTTGGAGATTTTTAAGGATGTCTGAAGTAACGTTTAGGTTCTGGTCTTGCATTTATCAACGGAAACTTTGTTTATATTGTTTTGCCGCATTTGATGATCCTTAACTTTAAAATATGTGCAGGTTCTTCCCTGAGAAGGCTACGTCATTAGCGATAAATGTTCTTAATGAGCTTGTTGAGGTCAGTAAAACCAAATTTTTTGTGTGTCAAATATTTGGTTCCCCTTCAATTGGTAGGTACTTTGGCAAAATTTTGTAGGAATCCAATCTGATACGGGGGTTATCATATAGTGGGTGCCTACAACGAAAATAAGTAAAATGAAAAACCATATTCAACTCCATTGTGGTGTGGGGGTCCCATACCGCGGAGTTTCTACTATGTATTGCCTGCCATGTGAGAAAATCACGCATTTATGTATATGTTGGTTTTAATAAAGGTCAGACTAATGGGAATACTTCTTTATTCTTGTTTTGTGTTAATAGGAGCTAAGAATCAGGCCAAGGCCTATTGTCTTTGCAGCTTTTTCTGGGGGTCCAAAAGCCTGCATGTACAAGGTTTTCCAGGTAATATAGCACCATATCATATTTTTGTTACATGTAGGTTAATATCATGTTCTTTTTGTTACTTCCAATGGATTGAGAATGTGTGCTTGGTTTTCAACTTTGGTATTGGAATTAATTTACTTCTTGTGATTCAGATTGTTGAGGGAACATGTGAAGCTCATCTCAACATGGTATGCTCGATTCTACTTTAGTTTCAATCTCTAAAATCAGTTGGGTCCTTGTTTGTTTTTTAGGAAGAAGAGAGCTCTCAGTCTTGGGTTCTAGTGATCTTGCAATATAGAATGCTGGTGCTGTGTTTTTCTGTTCTTTTATCAAATTAACTCCCTTTTGTACTTTATTGGGTGAAGGATGATAATCAACTGGTTCGAAATTGCATTTCTGGACACATCTATGATTCTGGTCCAGTGGATTTTACAAGTGATATGGGTGCCCGATTTGCAATGCACCGTACCATACTTAAAATGCCTGGTCCACTGAAACTAGCATCGTGGTTTGCAAGAGGTGTTACTTCTGGCCTGGATGCTCTATTCCTTACCAAATTTGAATGTCAACGTTCTGAATATTGGGAAACGCTATACTCCTCGGTGGTAAGTATTCTATAGTGTCACTGCTTGCGGTTGTTATTTATCTTGCTCATCTGAATAAGTTTCTTTATTTGTTTTGTCTTTTATGTTTGTTTCTCTATTTTCCCTGCTAGGGCTTTGGGGCTCCATTTCTCATATTGTGTTCCGAAAATGATGACCTAGCTCCATACCATGTAATTTACAATTTTGCCCAACGTTTGCAAGATCTCGGGGGGCTTGTTGAACTAACAAAATGGAATACCTCGCCTCACATGGGTTAGTATCAAGCCACTTCTCTTTGCATGTTTTATTGCATGGTATGGTTTTGATTCTTATCATTGGATTATGCACAATTCCACACACATAGAAGTACTTCTTTTGACCTAGTCCTGTACATTTTTGTTTTCATCATACTATTTTCTTTTTAGTGCAAATAGCAGTAATCCATTTGTGACATGATGTACATAACATTGTTAATTCATTCAACACTTGACTTTGCGCTTACTTTGTCAAGGTATGATTTTGATTAGCACAATTTGATAGTGTCTGAGCTACAAATTTCCACACATAATTCTATTCACATGTCCTTTTTTTAATTCATGTCAGATGCATTTTACCTAATGATTTCATTGACATACGAAGTTATCACCTTGGGTCACATGGATACCTCTTATTCCCATAATCTCCTTGATATCTTTGCTAAAGAAGGCAACTTATGAGCTGCCCTCAATACGAACACAATATTGAGTAGCAATCCCATGCTTTTTCTTACTACTTAAAGGATGTTATGACTGATATGGATGGTCAGAAGATACAGTTAGTTGAGTTATATGCTTTTCATAAATAGGTTTTAAGAAGTCACACAAATTCGAACATGTATTATATCTGGATGAAGTACCACGATTTTAGATTTTTTTGTTATGGGCTCAGATGCAAATCACACTCCCTTTTCGGTTCTTATAACATCTGATGCTGGAAAACCCGGGGGTTTGTTATAATTCGCGGTGGAATTTTTCACTTTAGAATTTGTTTTTTTCTTTTTTTGTTGCAAATCCATGCTCACAATGCTCCCATACCAAGGTCGTTTATTTTTTGTACTTGTATAGGCCATTACAAGCATAATCCGATCCAATACAGAGCTGCTGTAACTGAACTGCTTGAAAAGGCAACCACAGTTTACAATCAAAGGGGAGAACAACATGAAAGGGAGAGAAACTGCTTGGACAGTACGCATGATGAGATATCTGAGCTAATCTGCAACCTCCAGAATGCTGCAGTTAATTCAAACAAGAGCCTGAGAAGGGTTGCAGTCGGGCCAAGCGATCATTTCTACATTCCAAGTTCATCAGAGTCCCAAACTCGCAGAGGAGACTCGGGGTCTTTAGAGGATGAACAGAAAGAAAGAACGGTCCCCCTTGTGACTCGCCCTAGCATCAGTGGGAATAGTCTTCTCGGCCAAGTCCTCTTCGATGTCTGTGTCCCGAAAAACGTTGATGGTTGGGATATCAAGTTTTCCGGTTCGCTAAATGGGCAACCATTTGCTTCTGCTTGTAGGCGATCACCTCTCCATGCACTTAAATGCATGCGACGCTCAAGATTATGATATCACTCTATAAATGAGGAAGAACAAAGAAAAAGAAAAGGTCATGGAAGGATCTTTTCTCTCGGGTTTTAGGACGAAATGTTATTAAAAGTTCGAATGAGGGGATCAGAGGAGGTTTTCCTTCAATCTGCGACCCTAGTTAGTGCTGTATGATGATGTTTCGGAGGATTGAGAGTGCAAATCGTGTCATGATCACGATCGGAAATGGTGTGTGCAGTCTATGTTTTTTCCCCTCTTTTCGTTGCAGACCATGATGTCCTTTTATTGTACTGGGGTGTATTCAGTGTAACATAATCAGCCACGAGGTTGGGGTATGGTGAGTCAATGTAAATAGGGAAACACATGGACCTTGTTTTATCCATATCTTACAAAGTTTTCAGTCTTTGCACATGAAATTTGGATACGTTTCTGTGAATTTGTAAAGTCATGAATTTGTGCAATTAGACGATTTTGATTATTCGTGGTAGAAAAAGGTGGAGAGATAAATGAGAAGCGGAGGAAATGAATGGTTAAGAATTTTGATTATTCATAAAATTTTGGTGGTCCTTGTTCTTAAAATTGTGCATAAGTTAATATATGAAAAGGTAAGCACACTGCGCTTAAAACTCAGAGAGAGAGAGAACTTTGATTTTAAAAGAAATTGTCATCACCGGGAAGCAATTTAAGAGCCTTTTATTCCTTCAAAATCGACCTTGTCAGTGAGGGGTGGCCTAGATTCTAGAATTTTTAAACTTTTTAAAGTTTTTTTGATCATCAGGTAATTCGGTTGGATAAATTCAGGAATCAGAAATCTTTATGTTTAGTTGGGAGAACTAGAAAAAGGATTGGTAAATTATTATGAGTATTTGTAATACCTGGATTTCTAAGTCTACCTGAACTTATACTATTTGTATAAACTAAAAGCAATTTTTATGTAAGATTATATGTTGTTGGACATATTTTCTTAAAGAATGTGTTCTCAATTTTTTAGGGGGTTTCTTTTTTGGTTAGGAATTTTTTTCCTGATTTTCTTGATTATAATAATTTGATTAAAAAATCAGCCGATAAAATATAGTTCAGTGAAAAATTAAGTAAGCAGATTTTAATTCAAAAAATATTTATTCAATCGAAAATTTCCTAAACAACCTGAATGCACACCCCTACCGTCAGTCCTCTAATCAATTTTATTTTTCTAGTTAAGTGTCATGACCAGGTGGTAGTTTATTATAAAAAGTAAAAATTAAAATTAAATATTCTGGTGAGTAATGCAGGCTAGCTGAGGATGGAGCCGGTGCCGGCGCATTGTGCGTAACAGGATAAGCCTTCAAGTTTTACTCGCATGTGGATAAAGTTCATAATCAAACGGCTAAATTTCAGTATATAATCTTAATTAAGAAGACATTATTATGTAAAGATATCCATATAATTGACAAGAAAATCTATATTTATATATAATAACTGAAGAATGGAATCCTGTATATCTAATTTTTATCACTTATACCAATATAATTTTGATACGTATTATTTACTAAAGATTCCCATTTAATCTCTTCTTTTGATGCTTATTTTTTTCAATTACTTTCATAAACAAATTTTCCACGGTCTGATTTAATATAATTATATATTGTTAGATTTGTTTCTCTATTTTCTTGACTTTAAGACATATATTGAATATATTTAGTTATTATTTAGACTCTTAATTTTTATTCTAAAATTTAAAGTACTTATAAAATGATGATGCGCCCCATAGTTGTATGTGTATCCATTTATCCGAATTAATGGAACCATTCTTAAAAACAAAATAACTAAGAATTATTAATCTGCTTTAATATTTGAGTATTAATATACTAATTAACTTTGACGTAACACATGCATATAAAAGGGGGAAAAAAATAAAACAAAACTCAAAATAAAGTATCATTTTTTTAAAAAATATTACAAGACATAAGACACATGAGTAGCTACTTCAAATTAATAAGTTACTTTCCTGTTAATTTGAATTTAAAAACTTTACTTTACTTTTTTATCCGTTATGTTATACGTTTATTTATTATTTAAAATCTAAGCAAATAGTAAAACGATTTTATGAGTATTGATGGATAATTTGGCACGAGTCTTAAAGCTGGTTTCAAAGGAATGTCACATCATATGTCAAATTTATGAATCTGTTGTTGACGGTCCTCAGACTGCGTTGTTGCGGTACTGTGGGGGTGACAAAGATGGTTCACGCGACTTACCCGCTGTGCCCGTGTGAGAGTGAAGGATGAGGGGTTCAGTGCTTCTCACAGAGCTGCCATTGTAGAGGTTGAAGAGCAGAGAGAGAGAAATGAGAGAGAGGCAGCCATGCATTTTTGGGGTGGAAGACCATATCGTGAAGGAGGAAGTCGTGGAACGAATAGAAGAGGACGTGGAGGATTCCGGGGACGAAATTGATCGGATGAATGTAGCTCAAATTTCTCTTTCTAGGCCAAACTCACGTGCTTCTCCGCAACTGGTCTGTGAATCTCTCTCTCTTAAAAGCTTTCTTTTTCAATTATGGGTTTTGGGGTTTAATATCTTTGAATCTGCAAATTCGTTGCAGGGTAAGTGCGAGAAGCCATTGGAGGCGAAAGGGAATACAGCTTCGGATGCCACCCATAAGAGGAAGCAGGTGAAACCCTTATGCTCTGTTTTCTTCGGCTACATTTTGTGCAATGCCTGTTTCTGTTTCTACTTTCTAGGTCTTATGGGATTAAATGTCCCCAAAATTTGAAACCCTAATTTCTGATCAATATTGAAAAATGTGGTCGTTTCTGTTGTTTTTAATGTATTTTTTTGGCCATCTTAATTATGTTTATTTCCTATGAATCTGTTTTCATTTGTCTCTGCTTATCTTTGCCATATTTTTAGGCATGGATTATTTTGTGATTATTTTGTTTACTTAGCTGTGAATGGAGAGAGATGCATAATTGCTTGCCTCATCCGCTGGAAAGCAGGCCTTCGATCATGGAGCGAGCTGAGCAAGTTCAAGCAAATTTGGCAGTTGGATCCCTCAACTTTGTGAAGGTTATGCTCCCTTCAAACATGACTCGTGGATTCACAGTGGTATATACTCGAAATGTTTTGAAGTTTGAAATATCGATAGCTTTATGTGAGTGAGTGAGCTGTATTTCCTTGTAGCTTTCCTGATTGTGCCATCTGTTTGTGTGTGTCCTGCATTCGTTTTTAATTACCCAAAAAGAATGCTTAAAATTTCAATAGAATCCTGGGGTGCTGGATTTGAATGAATTCGCACATGTTCCCTTGTTTGCAGAGACTTCCAAGGGAGTTTTGCGCGTTGCATATGCCGAGGCACAATTCAATGGTTACATTGGTAGATGAAAGTGAGGAAGAATTCGAAATACATTATTGTGCAGATAGGATGGAACTGAGTGCCGGATGGAGAAAATTCTCCAGGGTGCACAACTTGCTCGAGGGCGACGCTCTAATCTTCCATTTGGTCGAACCAAATAAAAATAAGGTAGCTACCAGAACTTTTTTCATGTTCATATCACACTCTTCCTTTTAGTTTTCCCTTAAATCCTTAATTTCAAATATCATGCATTAGAAGAGGCAATTCGTGATATGCTCTGTCATTGCTTTATGAATCAAGTTTTTAGGGTGAGGAGGCTTTTAGCACTAGACATAGTTGTAAGCAGGAGAAGGTGCTGCTGAGGATGTTTAAAATGATAATTTGTAGGCCAAGATTTTGATTTTGGATTGAAGGTTCCAGCAATGCTATTGGGTTATGTTTGGTAGGAATGAAATGAATTTTAAAGGGCAAAGTAATTCTCATTAATTTGCCTCAACACATATTCATTCCCATCTTAGCCCAAAAAGAACTAAAACATCAGAAGGAGACATTCCAGTGACAACTACTTTTACTCTTTTGAATGCCTCTTTTTTTTATTTTATCGTACCAAATGTAGCTTTGGACGCTGCAAAGATCTTCCAAGCTGTTAATGTAGGTTTATGCTTCATTTATCAATTGCTTGCCTCTTCTGTGTTTGGTGGGATTGTTTATTCAAATTGCAGATATTAAGCTCAAACGTTTAATAGGTGTACAGAGTAAGCACAAACAGGCTAGCAGAAAGAAATGGGGCTGTTGGCCTTCTGAATACGGTTGGTTCAGGTAAATTTTCCTGGTATTTTGTTTTGTCTCTCCAATATTTACTCGATGATCTGAGAAATTTAATCTTTCCTCTACTTCATATTTCCCTTATAAGCTGAACTAGTGTCAAATTCATTGCTCCCTTTGAAAGCTGAGCCCGAAGGAGGAAATTGTGCAAAGACGGATTTTCAGAATCATAAACTTAAGTGCTTGAAGCATCTTCCCCCAAAAGTTGTTCGTGAGAATTGCCTGGTTCACTTGAAAACCTGTCTTGGGCCTGTGGCCGTCAAATGCCCAGTAGGAGGCCCGTCAGGAGCTGCCTCAGAGTATGGCAGCAGAGATCTTCGTTCAGAGGTCTCTGAAGCTCTCACTTCTCGACCATCCTATGATTTTGAGAGAGTGAGCTGCATCGAGAATTTCACTGTTACTGTAAACGGTTCAAAAATCGACTACAATCTCCCTCATCACGTCTGGACCAGATACTACGAATTCTGCTGCAGTCAGAGATCGTTTCTTCATGCCCGTCTTATTCGAAACGTTACTCGCCAATTGGCAGTTAAAATAATTTCAGAGACCCTTAGTTTTGCCAACGCCATTACAGATTCCATGCTGTTCACATCCCGAGCAGATTTCACAAACTGGGGAAAGAGCTTGGAAGACTTTCAGATGATGGAAATGAACGTTGGGTCCTTGCGTGCCCGTCTAGACGAACTTGCTAGCCTGGCCTTTGAGTCGAAAGGGGAGGTCGAAGTAAGGAGGTATAGAGAAGCTCTGGAGAAGCGTTACCCGGTAGTGGCGAAGGCGCTGCTGGGTCTTGAATTGGAACTTCGGGAATTGGAAGGCAGAGTGATGAGGTTGGAGGGTGAGATGAAGTCTCATGCAGCGAATGTGAAAGAGGCATGAGTTCATGTTCGAGAAAGAGGCTAACGCCCCATGGTGAGGATCTGAAACTTTTTTTGTGTTCCGCCAAAGAGTTTTATTTGTCAAAACGACATCGTTTTTGCATGCGGGCTTAGGTGATTCCTAAGGCAAAAATATCGTAAATAAAGCTTTTCGATTTCTGTCTCGGCCACAGGACTTCTTAAACCTTTCAGAACCCTTTCTAGGAAGTAGGTGTTGAGATTTTGTTTTATAAACTGTTTCAATTAGCTGTTTCATTAGGATACGCACTGTGGTAGTACCTTATTGTCTCCGCTTATTCATTTTTCCTAACTTGCCTGTGTATATTATTAATGAATAATATTATTATATGTCATCCGTTTTAAAATATTAATGTGACAAAATTTGAGTGATCTTTTTAGGTTATAAATTCTCATTTTTCTTGTCGATATGGATGATCTGAATTTATAAGTTCATGAATTTGTGCAATTAAGATTATTACAATCATCCATTGTAACAAAAGGTGGAAAAGAAAGTAACTGAGAAATGGAGAAAGCAACCTAAGGTGAAGAAAATCTCTAACATTAAGACACACATAATTTGTATGCATTTAAGCCTAAAATAATAATAACATTTGCTAAAATATTTTATTGCACACTTAAAACTTTTAATAAAATGATATTATTTTTAATATGAACGCGCGCAAACTGTAATTTATAAATTTATGGTTTTTTAAACTTCTGGCAACCCTCTGATTCATCGTTCAAAAATGAAACGGCAAAAAGGAAAAAAAAAAAAAGAAAAAGAAAAAAGAAAAAACACACACGCTTGGCAGTCGCGTAGAAATTTGAATTTGGGCTCATTTATCAAACTCCGGCGAATAAAGCCGTATGCCCGTCATCAATGCCGCCCATACTTTGATTTTCGCCACTTCTCTCCTCCCTGACTCCCTCTCCATTTCCTCTAAGAAGAGTGAAGAACAGGGCTACTGTAGCTCGGTATTCACCGGAAAACTTTCAAAAGTCAGATGACTCGCCCTCATTTTTCTCTCTCTGAACAGAAACCTGTACACATCTCTCTCTCTCTCTCCCTCTCCCTCCCCCTCCCTCTCTTTCTCTTTGGTTATTCTTGATTTATTATTACTGATTTTGCCTCCTTTTTTTCTTTTTTTCTATCACTTGCAGAGTAAGCGGAAGAAATGGGAGGCAAAGGAGGTGCATAAGACCCAGAATAAAAGGCCTATGGGTCTTGACTATGAGAAAAATCTAGTGAGTTCTAATCTCAATAATTCGTCTGTTTTACCAAGGTTACTTTTTTTATATGGAATGGAATGTTTGTGTGTATGATTTAGTGTTGCTCTGTGGTACTACAAAAGAAATAAAAATAAAATCAAGTGTGTGAATGAGAAAGATCGTGAACGGGTATTATCATCATTTTTGAAATTTTATAATGGAATAATCAAGAGGCCCCTGGTCCGTTTTGTTACTGAATCAGCTCAATACATAAGTTGCTTGACATGAGTATGACTAGTTGTATGAGATTTCTCAATCTTTGTTCTAATTATATGTGTTCATTCCTGTCATCCCTCTTGTTATGAAGTCTGGAAAAATTGAGCTGAATTATAGTTTATACTTTTGGTGATTGTGTTTCAGTTCAGCCAATTCTGCTAACAACATATGGCAAAAATGAATTAATAAGGTTTTGTTGTGTGTGTATTTTGGACAGGAAACCCGTAATAACTTGGGGAAGTGTAATCGGTCAGTTCATCTTAATATGTGGTTTGTCTTGTAGTCTTTCCATGATGGTGGAACGTGATATATATATATGTTAGCAAATGCTGAATTTGTCATTTTCTCAATGCAGTAAATGTACGTCTGACATGATTGGGTACTGTAGTGAAGATAAGTCTCCTGTTATGGAGCGAGTGAATGAGATTCTAGCAGCTCTTGAAGCTAAATTTCCAAGCTTCGTGAAGTCTATGCTCTCCTCACATGTCTCTGGTGGGTTTTGGCTGGTAAGACTTATATCGCTGCTGGGTAAACAATTGTGTGAACCTTCTTTTTGTTGTTGAATCAATAATTTTGTGCTTACTTCCCCATGGTAGGGTCTTCCAAAGAAATTCTGTGTCATGCATTTGCCCAAGCATGACGACACAGTTATATTGGAAGATGAAAGTGGAAAAAAGCACATCACAAAGTACCTTGTCGATATAACAGGATTGAGTGCTGGATAGAGAGGATTTTCCATTGAACACAAATTGGTCGCTGGAGATGTCCTAGTCTTCCAGTTGGTTAGACCTTGCAAAATGAAGGTAAAATTATCTCTACTTTTGAGCATTTCTCATGTATGATTTCTGATAAATTTAATTGATGTGCAGTTATTGGTTAAGCTTTGAGTACTGTTTTCATCTTGGTTTGTTGGGTCCTATTCCTAGTAGGGCAATATTTTCGATGCGAGGGTTCAAAAGCCCAAGGGTCCTTGTGCTTCTACACACTTCTACCACCTCAGCAATTTTATGACATTTTCTGTGCAGAATTACTGTTTCTGGTTATTCTAGACTTCCAAGATCTATATTAGCTGCTTTAACTTCTGATCCCCAAACTTCCAGGTGTACATTGTGAGATCAAATGGTTTGGCCATAGTGGATGGTGCTCTTGATCTTCTAAATCTCAACACTTCTTCAAATAGAATTGATTTTGGTGAGTTATTTCTTCATTTTGCTTCGTTATTACACAGACTTTCGTACTTTATCAAGCCACATGTGGAAGAAACTGACTTCTACTGCAAGCCTCTTGCAGTACAGAGAGCCCATAACACCATCCCAAAGGATGGTTTCATGATTTCAAACGACCCTATCAACAGTCATTCCAAAAATGAAAGTGAGAACTTCGGCTCAGATGTAATGAAATTGGAAGGAATTAGGCTTTCGGAATCTGCGGTTGATTTTAACGAAGTGAAGAGCATAGAAAATTTCACCATTCATGTAAATGGTTTGGTCATAGATTCGGAGTTCTCCAAACATGTTCGGACCAAGTACTACGAGCTATGCTGCAGCCAAAATTCATTTCTTCATGACCATCTTCTCAAGGGCCTCAATTATAAGTTGGCTGCGGGAATCATCTCTGAGACAATTAACATTGCAGATGCTATAAGAACTTACATGGCCAGCATGTCTCAAGAGAATCTCGTAATATGGGAGAACACATTGAGAGCCTTCCAAGTGTTAGGGATGAAGGTTGGATTCTTGCGTAGGCGTCTAGAGGAACTCTCACACATTCTGCGTTACTCACAAAAGGCTGATGAATTAAAAAGGAAGCTATTCTAGGTGCATAGAAAATATACACATAAAAGTTTACAGAATAGACATGAGAACATGAGCCTCTTCACTAGTATAGCGAGGCCCACATGTGGCAGTGTCTATATATTTTTCTGTGCATTTTCCTTGCTACCTATATATAGTGATTGAGAAGATTCGAAGAGTTGTTGCGCCGGAGGAGGTGAGAACTTTGGAAACTAGGTTTTTTGGAAGAAGAACAATGATGCTTGGTGCCGAGATTAAAGCTCTAAGGATGAGCCCCAAGAGGCTTGATCTCATGTTTTGGGGAGAGGCTAGTGCTCCATGGTGAATATGTGTGTAACATTACATGTTTGCATAGATTTTGTGCACAAGTATGCGATAATGGGCAACATGGTGGTAGTAATTTATTGCGGGGGCAAAACTTTTGTCGTGAAATGCTGGAAATCATCTCTGTAATCGATCACAAAGATGTAAAGCTGTGGAGTTTTTCTCACAATGATGCAGTATTATTCATGTTGGACTCTCTCTCTCTCTCTCTCACCCCTTCTCTTAAAACTGAGGTTTAGATCCTTGCAGTGTTAGAGCTAAGGAAATTGGTGTGGCTAAACTAAGTAAATGTAATAAACTTATATACAGAGGAGTAAGAAGACTATATTCAAATGTAATCCCTCGTGAAACCGTCGAAAAAGGGTAAAATATAAACCTTCAATTTTGATATCTTTGAGGCACCATTACACATTTGTACTCGTTAGGATAATTTTTAAAAATATTTAATTTTATATATATACAAACACATTATTTTTTACAACTAAACCCATAAAATAATGAGAGTCTTATGATTTTTACTTTTTAAAATATTACAAGACGCTTAAGTTTTATGCCGTCGCTAAATATTAATTTTTTCAAATAATGAGGTGTTTAAAGCGAATTATAATAAAATAAAATGCCCAGAATTTTTAGTTTTTATTTCGGGCTAAAACGGTGATTTGAGAATCCCAAGCACAAGAGCAACAAATGAAAATAAAGAATATATGAGACCATACTCTCTCTCTAATTTGATTTTTGAATTTCAAAACTGCGGAGGCTTTCGGCGCTCCCGCACCCACTGAGAAAAGTCACTCTCTTCTTCTTCTTCTTCTGCATCTTCTATTGGATTGATCTACCAGGCCTGTTGAGAGAGCAAGGGAGATGGGGGAGACGTATGAAGAAAGGAGAAGGAAGAGAGTGGAGGAGAACAAGAAGAGAATGCAAGAGCTCAACCTCAACACGCTCGCCCTCGCTCTTAAAAACAGTCCCAAGCCCACTCCTGTCTCTCCCCCTCTCTGTCTAGATCCTCTGTGTCTCTTTTGATTATGGAGCTAATGGGTCTTTTTCTGATCGATTATGGGTGGCTGGGATCTCGTTTTTCAGGTGAAGCAATCGAAGCCCAGAGTTGTACGGGAACCACTGGACCTCTCTGCCGTACGAAGGTCTATCCGTGTCAAGGACAAGCCCGCTCCCAACTACAAGGAAGTCAGTTCCTTTGCCCCTCTATCCGTTTCTGCGATATCGTGACAGCACCGAATGAATATATTATTATAAATTTATTGATACTCCTGCAGACTACAGTTCCCTGTTTTAAATATGTGAAATGTAAAAATTTCCCGCAACTTAAGTTCTTAATCAATACTAAATCCCCTCATAAATCCCTACTTTTAATCATTATTTGTGATAGATAGCTACCCATATCTGCTGGTTTGCCTGATTAGTTCTTAGAAACAGTTTGTGGTTTTTTCCCCCTTCCTACATGTGTGGACATTTTTTTTCTTTATGAATTTATTATATTCTCTTGACCAAAGTCCAGATGAACATGATGCATTGATCCTTCCAAACTGTAGTGGTTTAAATAGTCCCCTCACAATTTTTTCCCCGTTGGTAATAGTTTCCTCCCAGAACTAATTTAACCCAAGTTTTTACTTATTTTGAACAGATTGCACTTGAACCTTTGGGGCTGGCCAGAAGGTATGTACATGTTTCTCAATGTCATATGTTAGTGTCTTATGTTTGGTATTTGTTAGGATTTGATACAAATTTTTGGGTTCACAGCCTAATAACTTGAGCTCTACTCATGTTGTCATAGCTTTAAGCTTTTCGAGCTGCGTATCTCTTACATTTTGTTGGGATTCACTTGAAGGACCCATAGGCGAAGGGATTTGTTGAGTAGAGTATATGCCGGAGATGCACAAAGGGAATGTGCTATAGAGAAAGCAGTAGTATTGCAAGAAGGTCTAGAACCAGAATTCCCAAGCTTTGTTAAACCAATGCTCCAATCGCATGTGACTGGTGGATTTTGGCTGGTAAGTAGTTTTCTAAGGTCTCGTGCACCTTTTGCTAGAGGAAAACAAGGTTCCATAAATTATGTTTGACTTTTCCTGTAATTCTTGAATTGAATGGTTTCAACAGGGTCTTCCTCTCTCCTTTTGCAAGTCTTACCTTCCCAAGTGTGACACTGAGTTCATTTTGGAGGATGAAGATGGAAATGAAAGCTCAACCAAATACCTTGGCCTAAAAAACGGACTTAGTGCTGGGTGGAGAGGGTTTGCAATTGAACATGAATTAGTTGATGGAGATGCTTTGGTTTTCCATCTGGTTGAGCCTACTAAATTTAAGGTGATCAAATTGATTTTCCAGTGCCTGCTAAGATATATATATATATATATATATATATTGGTGAATGCTAAGATATTTATGTGCATGTAAATCATTTTAACTTTTTTTTTTAAGCTTAAAATATCACAACGTAGGTTCTTGAAATATTACTTCAGTGTGTGATATACCAAGCTTTGAACTAGTTACAAGTTACAACATTTCCTGAGGAAAGGCTGTCATTGTGAAAACCATCTCTTATGTTTCAGCTACAGAGGGACTAAGCTTCCATTCTTCATTTGTTATTAGTATGTTTCTATTTGCTGAAGGAGATCTTACTCTTCTTGTTGGCTGCCTAAGCTTTAATCATGATTGAACTTCATGTTTCACAAACGTCTATATGTGTTTACCAGGTGTACATTATTAGGGTATACCAGTCAGATGATGATGATGATGCGGCCTCAGATGTTGCAAACTTGGGAAATAGTGCGAAACGAGTGAGAGCAAGTAACTGCATTTCACTCCTTGAAAACTCAATCCTATGCTGCATTACTTATTTAACTATTTCAGCCCAATTGCTTCTTGACAAAAAATGTAGTAAGCATCTTAGCATGCCCTATGAAGGTCCGTTTGAGATAATATATGTCCAATGATGGACTATTATTATTTGAAATATTGGAGTACTTAGAACAATCCCTATTGGGAAAGGTAAGTGATATTTGTCCAATGATGCACTTGGAAAGTTAGTTCACTGCTCGCTTATGGAGAACTCAGTTTGAAACAACTTGCATGATAGGTAAATGTAAAAAAAAAAAATTGCGTGTATGCATCTCAAATTAAAGAGCCACATTGATCATTTGAACAAGATAGGCAAATTTACCTGCACGAGTTGTGCTTTTTGATAGATTCCACTGAGATTAGGATTATATAGTGATGGTCGTCATTCTTGGTGTGTATATATATATACCTACCCTGTTATAGTTGAGCTACAATTTTTTTTCCAGTAGTGTGTTTCCTTTTTAAATTGTTTTATGGCTACACCCAGATCCCATACCTTGTTGTCAACTTTTAACTAGAGTGTGGAAAGCTCTTCATTACAGCTACTATATTGCTTCAAAATCCTGAGATGATTTATCTGAATCAAAGTGAATGAAATTTCAATCTGGAAACCCCCAATTGTTTTGTTGTGGCGTGTCTGAAGGCATGTACTTGACATTACTTCCATCTTCTCTTGGTGTTTACTTCTAGTATTTCCCTCCTTTTGCAGGCAAAAACTAGCAGGGGTCATCTTCCCCTCTTGTCACAAACAACGGCCAAGGCCTAGAATTGGTACTATCTAGTTAGATCCCTAATTTCTGAAGCCAGCCATCATCTCATTTTGCTTCTCTTTTAACTTGTTCTGATCTTAGACATTAGTTATGAAGTGTGTACATAACTGCAACACATTCATTCACTGTAGTAATATGTAAGAGAGCAATAGCATTCGTGATGAGTCATGTTGTGTACTTCTTTTAATCTGACCCTCTTCTTCTTGGCTAGTGGCGGCAATGGGACATTCCAAAAGCAATATTCAGGGATTTAAACAGTTGGTTCCCACCAAAATCATAACTATTGCTCCAAATCGAGTTTTACGTGCAGTGTTTTATTATATGCAACAAAGCTGAACCCTTTTACTAACGATCATCAAAGCTAATCCTTCAGAAGTTATTGGTTACCCTGGTGTTGCAGATCTCTCTTGTTATTCCTCTGAAGTTTGTGAGTCCTTGTAAAATTGATTGACAAAAGCATAAAAGACCCACTGTAAGCTCCCTTCTCTGACTCGTGTGAGCTTGGTTTTAGTTTCTTTCCCCAATATTGATTGAAGGGACAGAAGGTTCTTAACGTGTAATGCAGCATTACGCGTGCTTGTGAACATGGTAATCAAAGTGGCGTCTTTCACTTTCCCTACCAAAAAACAAAAAACAAAAAACAAAAAAAAGAGAATAGAAATTATGGGGTGCACTTAAAACGTAAAAATCGAGACCAGTTGAATATGGTACTTACTTTCAATGCATATAACTATGTTTCAAATTCTCAAATCTCATAAAAATCATCATGCTTAGATTTGAAATGGGGGGTTTTGCATTAAAGTGAGAATCTCCTATGTTTCTTCACTTTTCTTCGCCAATTGTAAAGTAGCCAAAATTATATAAAAATAAGAATGAAACAAAATTCAGGCAGAATAATTCTAATCTTTTCTTTCTTTTTTTTTTTGGGTGAAAGAAGAGGTACACTTATACATCTTTTTGGAAGGAAGTTTCCCTAAAGAAAGGTGAACAGCCAAAACAGGCCCACGGCTCTTTGATTCTTACATACTTTTTTTTTTGCTCATTCGTAAAGTTTTAACTGTTGCACCGATTAAAGTTTTAATTATTACATTTTATCCATTTAATCTATGAATTAGGGTCAATGCAACTCACGTAACTTTTGTCCACTTCTCTTTATACAAGTCAATTAATGTATATTAAAACGACATCCCCCGAGAATGGTAATAATATGATATATATTATTATTATTATTATTAATGTAGAATGGGAGACATTATCAAATTTATGGGATGTTAGTATTTCAAAGATAAAATTTTTCTTATGAATTCCTTATAATGGTTTATTGTCTCTTCATATAATGTATATTTATATTAAATTAATTGCTTCAGATTTATTTTTACTAATTGAAATTAATTTTATTTATTTCATTCAATATTTTAAAAATATATTAGAATGATATGGTAAGAATAGTAACAATATAGTATTTATTATTATTATTATTTCAAGTGAGATAATTTTGTTAGGGGGTCTGCAAAATTTTATAAGTAAATATGTTTTGGTAATTAGCATTGATTGAAAAAATAAAAAGGCAATTGAGAGTCTTTAACTCATGACTGAATTATCTTGTTTAATGATATTACTGACTAATTTACACAAATTTAAATGTTAATGGCTAAATTATTTACCATAATAGTTGTCCAGATGCGCTAATTTTTTTGTTTTCTTTTTTTCCTCATAATTGACAATTCATTAATGAGGGGTGGGCATGGGCATCCATGGTAAAAACGTGACGGAATGAATTGCAAGAACAAAGCCACACGCAGCTCTTTCCCCTAGATTCCACCTTCTGTATCTATCTTTCCCCCCCCCATAATAACATTACGTCTCTCTCTCTCTGTCTCTGTCTCTCTCTCTCTCTCTCTCTCTCTCTCCGCTTGTTCTGGATGGAGGTGCGAGCTTCCATCGCGAGCAAACCCTACTTTACTCGTTCAAGACCCTAATTCCCTCCCCAAAACCCTATAAGCCCCCTCCTCCGCCCCACCATCGGGCGCTGCCGGGATGTGGAACATCGCAAGGTCGGCCGAGGCGATGTTCTCTCGCTGGGCCGTGAAGCGCGCCTTCAAGTTCCTGCTAAAGAAGAAACTCGGCCACGTCATACTCGGGGACATCGATCTCGACCAGCTCGATGTGCAGCTTGGCGCCGGCACCGTCCACCTCTCCGATCTCGCCCTCAACGTTGATTATATCAACCAAAAGGTATTCCCGCTTTGCTTGTATTGAGGGTCTTCTGTCGCTCGGCCGTTGAATTTTGTGCTTTTTTTTATTTATAATTTATATATATATATATATATATTTGCGGGTTAAGAAGAAATTATTGTCTTCTTGGCTGCGTGGAAGAGGCAGGAACAGAAAAATAATGATTTTTTTTAATTTGATATATTCTTAAAAAATTAAAGTAAATTGTGTTGTTGTTTCGGGCTCAAGAATGAGGAACCGTTCAGTCGTTTAGGCCTGATCAGTGTAGTTGAGATGAACTTTTTCATTTGGGAACTGAACCCAACATATAAAGTTTAATCTCTCTCTTTTTTGTGTTCCCTTAGCTTTAATAGCAAGCCCTGAAGCGTGAAGGAACTACTATAGAAACTATGAGAATTCTCGAGGACACGATGTCAGTTCCTTTTACCATTGAGCGGATGTTGCTCGGGGGTTTGAGGGCCACTTTGGTTTTCCACATTGATATTGAGTGTTGTTGTTCTATATGTGAAATTTTTTGTCTCTGCATGTTTTTGAATCTGTTGCACAACCTAAGCTGATTTTTTTTCAAGATAATTTACAAAATGATATCCTTTTTAGTCAATAAAATACTTTCTTTGGTCTTGGTATGTTTTGCAATCGATGCCTGTTGACTTTGCCGTGCATTTCACAGCCAAGTTTTTTTTTTTTTTTTTTTTCCTTCCATCGAATCCCCTTTATAACTTTTTTAATGGTTATGGCACCATCTTACGTCTGCCTCCTCCCCCCCCCCACCCCCCCAAAAAAAAACTATATATATATATATATACTCCCCCAGTTTGGTACACAAGCAGGAGTGATTGTAAAAGAAGGATCAATTGGTTCTTTGTCAGTTAAGATGCCTTGGAAGGGTAAAGGATGTCAGATCGAGGCAGATGAACTTGAGGTTGTTCTTTCTCCTTGTATGGGAAATCGTTCACCTGTTGGAGCTGAAAGATGTTCTGGTCAAGATCGTGGATCCTCTATCAGTGATGGCTTGGGAAGGCTTGGTCTTGGAATGGCGGACCATACTGCAACATCTACTTCCATGGATGTTCATGAAGGAGTTAAGACAATTGCCAAGATGGTGAAATGGTTGCTTACAAGCTTCCATGTTAAAATAAAAAGGCTACTTGTTGCCTTTGATCCTTGCTTAGAAATGGATGAAGAGAAAACTATGTCTCAAATGACCCTGGTCCTTAGAATTACAGAAACAGAATGTGGAACAGGTCTTTCTGAAGATGTTAATTTGAATGGTGATGGAGAGAACTTTCTTGGGATAAGTAGACTAACAAATTTCGCTAGATTTCAAGGGGCAGTCATAGAGCTTCTGCAGATGGATGAGGCTGACAAGAACATGTCGCCTCCATCTACATTAGGTTCAACATTTGGTGAACGGTTTTCAGGGCACCATCCCTCGGCTGCTGCAATACCAATCTTGACTGGAGAACATGGTGGGTTTTCCGGGACACTAAAATTTAGTATTCCTTGGAAAAATGGTTCCTTAGATATCCGGAAGGTGGACTCTGATGTGTATGTTGACCATGTTCAACTAAAATTGCAACCCAGAATTATACAATGGCTAATGTTGACTTGGGAATCTCTTCGAACTTTAGATTTTCATGGTAAGGGTCATATGCATCACAAGGCAGCAGGTTCTGCATATTGTAATTCAGCGTCCCACTTTTCTTCCACAGTCGTAGGTTCTTCCGTGACTGTTACTGATAAGGTGTTGCCAGATCTTGGAAGTTCCTGTGTTGATAATTGTTCTCCGAGGGACAGCGACCCCGAAACAATAACTGGTTCTTTGCTCCCAGGGTCAAATCTTATCTCAGACTGGGTACCATTTTATGTTGATAAAATACAGAAGGACCAAGCAGAAGAGGCAGACTTTGGTGCAAGGTTGGTAACTTTTTATGCTTTCAGGCTATAGTTGTGCTAAGGGAATTAAATAATTATTTTGATAATTCTTAAGGTTGATAATTCTTTAAATTCGTCGGAAATTAAATAATTATTTTGCATGGGTTCTTCATCTGCAAAATTCATTTGCATTGTGTTGCATTTGGATTCTATACTATCTGTAGTTTATTAGGCATGTTGTCTGCACAATGTTGGAACCTTGAATTTCTCTTGGGTTGGGTACCAAGTAATGGGGCTTCATCTTCACTTTACACATTGTGTCACAAAAGTGGATCCAGCAAAATTTACGGAAAATTTTTTGTCAGGAAGGAGGAAATTTTGATCAGTATGGAGTTCTATAAATAAATAAGTGAATAGAATAGATTACACTGGGAGAACTCTTTTTTTGCTTTCACGGATTCTGGAAGCGGGTTTAGGGGGGGTGTTTGATAAAAATTCAATGTTAACTCATGGATACTGAAAACTGATATGAATTTTGGTGATTAGTTCAGAATGTAACTAGAGGCACTAAACTTTGATTTCTAAAGCAATTTAATGACAATTGCTAAAATGTCTTAATCGTGGTATTTTCAAATTCTACCCTTGTACCTTTTAAAAAATAATAAATCTCTGCACATAAGATGGAGGAAGCTGCCATGAAGAGAGAGGGAGGGATGGAGGGAGAAGTGGGTGGTGGTAGGCTGCTAGCGTCTGGCGGCATCAGTTGAAAGGAGGTGGTTAAATGGGGGGAATCTTCATAGATGTGCGTGGTTATTTTGTTTACCAAGATCTAAATCCGAATCAAACTCCATTTTTGGCTAATCTGATACGAGCGTTTCAGAGCCATTTAGTGGTTTGTCTGATTGAATCAGATGTGATGCCAATTCAGTGCTCATTATGAGAAAAGAAACTTCCTCTAAGGATTAATCAACAGACAGAAAGGATTGAGAAGTTCAACAGACAAAATCTTATTAATTTCAGGGACTGATCGTGTAGGGACCTCGGGGTAGAGGGTAAGGTAATACTAATAGTTAGAGAAAGGGATAAGGTAATTTTATTTATTTGAGAGAATGTAAGGCAGTAGTAATAATCAGGGAGTGGATTCAATCTCTACTGAAGGTGCGTAGCACTCTGTATGCTAATTTATCAAATTTATCAACTTGTGGCCTATGCCTATTTATATTGCCTTTAGATGTTTGGAAATTTGTTTTTCGCTTAGAAAGGCTTCTGGGGAAAATTTAATTCTTTGGTTTATGGCCTTAGATTTGAGTATTTCTAATGTTTGTTGTGCATTGTAATGTTGACATTGGCAGTTTGGATCAGTTTTTTGAATGTTTCGATGAAATGAGAAGTTCCCAATCAGCTATAGGTAGTAGTGGGATATGGAACTGGACGAGTTCTGTTTTCAGTGCAATAACTGCTGCATCAAGCCTTGCTTCTGGGTCGTTGCAAATTCCTTCTGGTATGTGCTTAATGGCCTGCACCGCATTAGCCATATACTCTCTCTGAAGAGAACTAGGTTTTATGCCCATTATTTATACATTTTAATTTTTAGGTAAATATGTAACAATTTAATACCACTTACTGAATTAAACCGTGGCCAGCACTATTAATGCCAAGGGATGAGCCTATGACATGCCCGTGCTCATATCCCATATATGTACTTCCTACTCTTTTGCCTATTGAAGGTGGAAAGTAAATTAAAAAAACTAAATACAACTCTTATTTATAAGAAAAAGGAAAGAAAACTGAAAAGAAGCCGCAAATAAGTTGAACTATTCAGAAAGATTTCTGATGGTGGAACATTGGAATGCTTGTTTTGATTATGCTTATTTCAAATCATTTCGTCGCAAACTTAGCACCTAGCTTCAAGTAATAGAAACCGCCAGACAACGGAAAGTCAATCGGCCAACAGTTTTGAAGAGTGCCAATCGAAACATCAACTTGCCAACCCAAGTCCCTTTATAAAACTAATCGTTGCCATTTTCTTCTCCAATCTCTTTTTAGTTTCTCTATTTTCAGTATATAATACTTATTTTATCTTCTTTTCCTTGGAGGATGCCTTATTATCCTCCTATTTGCTTTTAATCAATTCTTTTTTTATATATAAAAATAATTCTTCCCTGGTAATCCACTGATATCAGCTAAATAAAAATGCGACTTTTGATGGAACTTTATACCTCCAGCTGAACCTTCAAGGAAACCATCCTTGCTCACTTTAGAACCTGATAAAGAGAATAGACAGAGAACAAACCAAAAGACCTTAGCATCCACACCATCTTCTGCTTATTTCCATTGACCTGTTATTTCTTCAATCTGTGGAGCATAAAATCCACCATCCCTGGCTCTCAATCTTTAATCAGTCTTTATATTATAATCTTTTGCTATGATTAGCGGATATTATAGGTTTTTTTTTTCTTGGTTTCCTTTCATCTATTTACAGAACAGCAGCATGTTCAGACAAATCTTAAGGCGACTATGGCAGGAATTTCATTTGTCTTCTCCTTTGATGATGAAAATATGAAGCCTTTATGCATTCTGAATGGTGGTTGCAGCAATTTTGGTTCAAGTGCTCATTTCTTGGGTGGTAAATGCGAGGAAGTGCTTCTTGTTCTGCAGGTGGTAATTGCACTTTTGCCTTTCTCTTTCTTATGAGTGTCACTCAATACACTCAAATTCACTGGTCTTCCATGTTTTCTTCTATGCTAACTTCAAACATTTGATAAGGTCCACAGGTATGTCCTCAGGAAATAAGAGTTGAAGCTACAGTGAGGCATATTGAAGTTGCCGATTACTTCAGTGATGCGATCGACATCATGGATTCTGGCTTAAATGGATGTGAATCCAATAGTAAGACTTTACTGATCCAGCATATTCAAGCTGAAGTTCAAGGTGCTCTCCCTCCAATGGCCTGTTCAACCAAAGATTCTGTACAATCAAATGAATTAGTTGCAACAGATTTGCCTACTGGACTGTCTTCCTTGGATGGTTATGTAGGCAAAACTGATTGTGGAAGCGTCGAGACAAATGACTTGGTGAAGGTTATGCTCCTTACGTCTACGGGCGTCAGTCGCTGTCAATTTAATGTGAGTTCAAGTTCTTCAGATTTTGGTTCTACACGATCAGTATCCTTTAGATTGGAGCTGCCACCACTTGTTGTATGGATAAACTTCAATTTGATGAATATAATATTGGATCTCTGGAAGGAAATTGGAAATTCTATTGAAACAAAGAAGTTAAGGGGTGGTTTTGTGTCTGAAGCAACCTCTACTCAGAAGCAAAGTCTGCGTGGTAATATTATTCTTCCTAATGCAAGGGTAATATTATGCTTCCCTTCAGAGAATATTTCTAGGTGCTACACTGCCTGGGATCAGTTTATCGCACTTAATTTCTCCTCACCACTGACTCTGGGCAAGAAAAAGGTTGATGATGCAAGTACCTTTTCACATGCTAATGCACAGAAAAGGTATTCTTTAGTAGCATCTCATTCTTTGCATTTGAACGTTGGTGACTTCGATCTTTGTCTAGTAACTAGGGAGGTGAAAGGCAACAGTAGAAGTAACTTCTGCAGCAAGGAGAGGAAGAGATTTTCTTCGCACTCTATTGTGCGTGTTGCTAATGGAACCGGTTCTGCTTCCCTTATTAGTATGATTTGGCAGGAGGGCTCTGTGACTGGTCCTTGGTTGGCAAAGAAGGCTAAGGACTTAGCTGCTTCGGGAAATTTGGGGAACAAAAGTAAAGTCATAGGTAAAGGTTATGAATTTGCATCTGTTACTACTGTGAAAGATGTGGAAGAGTCAAAGTTCCATTTACGGCGAGAGATGATTAAGAGTTCTTCATTTTTCCTGCATGCCTATTTACCTCCTGTTACAGTGAATCTAGATAGTTCTCTGTATAAAGATTTTTATTGTCTTTTAAATCAGGCGATAGATGGGTTATCATGTCTATCTTGTGATCCGTTGAGTACTGTGGAAGACTCCACTGGCTCCCAAACATCATTACTTGTGGAATGTGATTCTGTCGAAATTTTAATATATCCAGATGTGGAGAAGGTTCAGAAAAGCTTGATACAGGCCGAGCTTCCTGGATCATGGCATCATTTAAGACTAAAAATTCAGACGTTTGAGTTGCTATCTGTCTCCAATATTGGAGGAATTAGGGGTGTCAGTTTTCTTTGGGTAGGACATGGAGAGGGAAAATTATGGGGATCTGTAGCTGGGTCGCCAGATCAAGAGCTCCTCCTGATCTCCTGCTGCAACTCTACCATGAGACGTGGTGATGGAGGAGGTTCAAATACATTATCTTATGGACTTGCTGGTTCTGATACAATACACATGCGGGATCTGGAGAATTTTAACAGTTTCACATCTATTACTGTGAGTTGTGGCACAATTGTTGCGGTAGGAGGTCGCTTGGATTGGTTTGAATCGATATCTTCCTTTTTCAGTTTGATCCCTGCTGAAGATGACAAACCTTTTTTGAAGAGGGATTCCAAAGACAGTGCTCCTCTTAGAGCTTCTTTTGTTCTTAACTTGGTGGATATTGGTTTGAGTTATGAACCCTACTTTAAAAATCTGTCTACCGTTGGTGAAGTTTCTGAATTTAACTCCAGTTTTGAAGTCCAAGAAGAAGGGGATAAACATGTTGCCTGTCTTTTAGCTGCTGCTTCCTTGAATGTTTCTAATGTAACCATGGTGGATTCCTTTTCTAATGATTATAGAATTAGAGTGCAGGATCTGGGGCTTCTTCTTTCAACTGCATCCAGGTCTGATGATATTGTTGGCTCATATAGCGTAGAAAATCTTCAGAAGATTGGCTATGTCAAAGTTGCTGGGGAGGCATTTGTTGAAGCAACTTTGAGAACAAATTGCAAAAATGGCCTTCTCTGGGAATTGGAGTGTTCTGAATCCAACACTCACATTGTGTTTGATGTTTGCCATGACACCGCTGCTGGTTTGATGCATTTGATTGCCCAACTCCAACAGCTTTTCTCTCCTGATGTGGAGGAGTCGGTTGCGCACTTGCAGGCTAGGTGGAATAATGTTCAGCAGTCAAATGAGAAGAATTTTCTTAATGATGAAACTAGGATCTGCAATATTGGCTCCCCTTCATCAGCTTCCCATCCGTATAACAGGGAGAGTGAACCTGTTGTGTTTGGCTTAATGGGTGAGATATGCGAGGATGCATTTCACTTGGATGGAAATCAAATTCATGCTTCTGATTCTTGTGAACTGCAACGCCATATTTCACTTGATGGAACTGTTCTCGGAGATTCAGGTAATGTTAGCACCCGAGCTCCTGAATGTTTCCACCAAAATGGTCAAACCTCATATCTGGATAAAGGTTGCATCCCAGAAATTATAGAATGTTTTTACAGACCTGATGTGCTTTCACCATCAGAATTACCTGCTACTGACCAATCGTTAGAAGATATAAAAAGAAAATCTAGAACAGTGGAAAAAACAAACATGGAGAGAGAAAATGGATGGTATGGGGACACCTCGTTGAGGATTTTAGAAAATCATATTTCAGAAGTGAGCGAGGAAGATGGTCTAAAACACTTAGTTGAAGGCGAGGTGCCATGCACTAACCGTATGAAAGCAGACGACATTCAGAGGGCTAGGGGACGGATAGTGCTGAAAAACATCAATCTCAGATGGAGAATGCATGCAGGTTCTGATTGGTTTGACTTGGGAAAGTTGCACTCTTCAAGTGTTCGTGGAAGGGATAAAGCTGTATGTGTAGAGCTGGCATTATTTGGAATAGAATTTCAGTATAACATATATCCCGAGGGTCAAACATGTGCGTCCAAGCTTTCTCTTGCAGTTCAAGATCTTCATCTCTATGACAACAGCAAAGATGCACCTTGGAAGCTGGTAAAATTAAATTTTCTGTTGTGTTTTATTTATTTATTTATTTTTAACTTCTGTTTTTTGGAAAAATGGTTTATAATATTATTTTTATTCAATTTTCTCTGGAAGGTACTAGGGTATTATGATTCAAAAGAACATCCTAGGGAATCCTCTTCAAAAGCTTTCAAGTTGGACTTAGAAGCTGTTAGACCAGATCCATCAACCCCTCTTGATGAGTATCGGTATGGATTGCATTTTGTTCTATCAGTGTTACTGTGGATATGTTAAAGCATTCAAAATGTTGTTCTTGGAACATTGTTAAGAACCTCAAGCACTCCTTGATATAGGGCAACGCCCAAGCCAATCAATTCAATTTCGTAAACTGAGAAACCCTAATACATAGAGGCCTTTTTTTATAGGCTGAAACTACTTGGAGAATAAGTAAACTAAACCTAGAATCCAAAATAATATCAAATACTAGTTTCCTAATCTGATAGTATCCTAATAATTGAGATAATGAGCTAATAAAAGCATCTGAAATAAATATAAAATATTGCAATTATTCCCCACTGAAATCCTAAATAACAAATAAACCATATATTTCTCAAAGTTAATAGCTTTGCTGGATAGATCGTTCTCCATCACTCCTTAAGGCTAAGGTTTGAGGGATTTGTGCATAAATAAAAACATGTCAATATGTTTTCCTTTAGACTTTTCTTAGATAGATGGGAGCTTCCATTTAAGGCCTGTAAAGGGATACATGTTCTTCTCATCCTTCTTTAAAAGTGTCATTTTCTTTTCTTCCTGTTGTGATGAAATTGTATGTTATCAAGAAGCGCAAAAGCATGTAACAAAGTTGTCTAGAAAATTTGAAATTCGTGGTTCTCTTAGGGATTTTGTCTTTGTTGTTACATTAAGTTCTCTTTGTATCGCTTTTAAAAAGAAGTTTAGAATTTTGTCACCTAATTGTCTGGCTCTTTTTTGTGTTATACAACAATTAGAATTTCACAGAACTGTTTAACTATCTAACTCTGACTATGTCCGAACGTTGGGTTTACTGTATGTCATCATGTATTTCCATTTGCTTCGTTCCACATCTCTGAGTTGGAAATATAATGCTGTCCTCGTGTATTAGTGTTAAATCATTTTAAACGATTCAGTTATCTTCTCCTCTTCTACTTTGCTTCTTATGAATGCATTTATTTTCTTTTTCCTGGTGTGTAATATATTGCTCCCCGTTCATATTGGATATAGCTGATTTTATTAAAATGTACTTATATCTTCAAATTCATTTTAGGTTGACTACCTAAAATTTTGTATGAGAAGAGGTTTTTTTTCTTTCTGCCTGTCATCATTATTGTTGTTTTAATGTTTAATATTAGTTTGATAATGCATTAGCCATTTTATAAAGAAAAATCAATGTCTCAAGGTTCATGTGAAGTATGCAGAAATTTTACTACCGCTTGCAGCATTATTGTACAACAATTTTCTGTTATTTACCATTATCACATTATTTTGCAAATTGTCGTCTGTATGGCAACACAAACACATCAGATGGGTTTTATTGCTGCGTCCAGCTCATGGTTTAACATTTGCATTTTCTACGTTCCTTGTTAGAATGTAGCATGTTTATTTAATTGCCAATAAGCATGACTTTACTTCTCACTAACCTGTTTACACTTCTGCTTATACGGATGGAACACCTATACAGTGTTTTAGGTTGCTAATTTCTTCTCTATTTCTATTTGTCCAGATTGCGCATTGCTTTCCTTCCTATGCTAGTGCATCTTCATCAGGTGCAACTTGATTTTCTCATCAGCTTCTTTGGGGGAACAGCTTTGCCAGTCGAACAATCTCTCATTCCTTCTCAGGAAATTGGTGGGTCAAAAAATTCTCCAACGAAACATGGCAATTTTCGGCAAACAATCAGTGAGGAGGCATTACTTCCTTATTTTCAGGCAAGTGATTTTATTGCCTTCTATTTCCTGCATTTTCACTATTCTGTCACTTTTAGTTTAATCTTGGATCTGCTTATGTGCATTTGTTATTGTTTGTGTTTACACTTCTTTGTCCTGATTAGTGACATTCTTATAAGGATTCTTGGAGATTGGGTGCCTCACGCTTCATTGAAATGAAGTCCAAAATTTTCCTACTAAAATGGCAAGAGATTATTTAATTGGGTTTATGTGATTATTTAATGGCAAGGGATTATAATCAGTTTGTACCTTTCTATTTTGTATTCTAGATCAAATTATGATGGGCTTCCAGTAGATAGTTTTTGATTGACTTGTTTTTGTGAGTACGTGAGCTCTCAATGCGATCAAACTCATTTTACTGATACGAATCAAATGTGTTGCAGAATTTTGATATATGGCCTGTTCTTGTTCGGGTTGACTACACTCCATCCCGTGTTGATTTGGCAGCATTAAGAGGCGGGAAATATGTAGAACTTGTTAACCTAGTTCCTTGGAAGGTAAAATTCTTTATTTTGTTACTCCCTAGAGTATTTTTAAAATTTTGTTTTCCATTTTATGTAAACAGCAAAAAAAAAAAAAAAAATTAAATGGAGAATAATTTTCACCTGCTAAGGGGAAATTTGGCTTTTCCACTAAAGTTGATGAAAATAAAAATTACTCGACCTTGATGCCCCACTTTGCCATCCTGTTGCTCAAAATATAAATAATAGCCACCACTGCTGAATCTCGTATTCAAGAATCAAGGTCACAAACTATGCAGAGGTCAGCGCCATCCGCTGTTGCTGGATCTGGGATTTATGACTTGAAATGGTAGATCGAGACCATTAGGCATCCCAAACTACATCCAGCCTCTATTCATGAGCTTAGATCTTTCCTTCCATGGCCGATGGCCTCAGCAAGACCTTAGATATGCTGCGTTAGTGTCAATTACTATATGGAGCAGACATTGGGCTTTTTCGATCATTTGATTTCAGTTTCAGGGTTATTGCCTTCGATGTGCATAAATGTGTGGCTGGGATGGCCATAGCATCGTCAACCTGAAAATCCAGGGGCTCTTATTGGCATCGTGGACCTGTAAAATCTGGTGGCTTTTTGACTTTGCAGGAGTCTCTGAGAAGATGACAAGCCTCTGATGCCGGACTACACTTCCTCTTTGTTGAAAACCAGAATGAGTTATTCTTAGTTGGAATATAATATATTTAGAAGATTTTTTTCCCAAACCTCACAAGGGAAATGAAACCTCAAATATCATTTTCATCAGAAAATAATGTTCTGGAGAAATTGATTTTCCTTAAAAGAAAAATTATCCCTCCCACCAGTGGAACCTAAATTTGTTATTTTATGTATGGTGTAAGAGAAACCTAGCCCATCGAAACATGTGATGATATTCTAACATACAATGCCTCATGCTGGGCTCAGACTGCTATTGAACATCCGTCAACCCCCCTTCCTGTGGCATACAATTCCTTCCCCTACTTTGGCAATCATGAGTGCTTGCATTGTTCTAGTGGTTCTTATCTTCCTAACTTAAGCTAATTGAAGTGGTAATATAACAGGATTTTATTTTTCTCTTTCGGTCTAAGTAAACTGCTCTAACTTGTTACAAAATGTAATGTTACTGAAATTTGAGATTATTTTTCTGTATGATTATAAATGCAGATGGTTGATCTACAGTTGAAACATGTTCACGCTGTTGGTGTGTATGGTTGGGGCACTGTATGTGAAACTATAATAGGTGACTGGTTGGAGGATATTTCTCAAAATCAGGTGTTTGTTGCCTTTTAATTTTACTGTTTTTTCAATAAGAAATGTTGTTTTTGTTTTTGATCACTGTATTCTGTCTGAATGTTCTGAATCAATGTTGGACTATGTAGATTCACAAACTGCTGCGAGGGCTTCCTACCATTCGATCGCTGGTCGCTGTTGGGTCTGGTGCTGCAAAGCTAGTTTCTTTGCCAGTCAAAAGCTACAGGAAGGACCACAGATTGCTCAAGGGAATGCAAAGAGGTTAAAATTATTTGCTGCTCATCTTACACATGTCTCACCAGTAACCTTCTTTTCACATAAAACCCTAAGAATCCTGTACCTCTTTCGAGGCTTCAGTATTTAAGCTTGATACGAAAGATGTAACTCTGTTGGAAAATATAATTTGGAGTTACAGCAAGTGATCATCAATATTTCTTCACATGGTTGCAAAAACAATATTTTCCTCTGATGGGGACCCTTTTCTTTTCCCACACCGTTCTTTATTTTTTGTTCCCCTGATCAGGTAATACACATGCATTCAGCAAGTTTAGACCTGCAACTTTTTGCACATCCTTGTGCTTACAAGGAGAGATGCCATTATATCAAAGTCTCTTGGCCTTTCTGTACACCATTCTTGATGAAAGACTCAATGATTTCTGCTCTCTCCAGCCATCCATTCTTTTTTTTAATCAATTCTTGTGTTCTTATGGTAGTTGTGATGCAATTGTGTTTGCACATGTGTCGATAAAATTATAATTATTTCCTTGCTCACTTTCTTGGTTTTTGACAAATGAGGTAAGATCATAATGATAGAACTGTTTTCCTTTTCCAGGTGCCACTGCATTTCTTAGAAGTATTTCACTTGAAGCTGTTGGCTTGGGATTGCATTTGGCTGCAGGAGCTCATGACATACTTATTCAAGCAGAATCAATTTTAGCAAGCATTCCCCCTACTGTACCATTGCCAATTGCAAGTAGAACAAAGACAAATATGAGGTCTAATCAGCCTAGAGATGCTCAACAAGGTCTCAAACAGGTATAGGTTTTAGGACTCGTCTTGATGGACATGCTTTTCTGAAATGCTTTACTTGAGTTAAAGAGAAGCATTGAATGACAACTTGTTGGGTTAACTGATGAATAAGTCTTGAGTCTCACCTTCACCATAGAAAACATATAGTGTCAGATAATTAACCTGCCCTATTATTTTGTCCAACCCCTTTCACAATGGCATTCTGTTATCTATTATTGGCATTTGATTGAGTTGAATGTAGAGGGATTTCAATGTAATAACTGGCAGAGTCTTCTATGATTGGCAATTGATTGAGCTGTACAGTAAGAATAATGCAAAAATTAACCTTTGAACTTGTGGGGTTAAAGTAGTTGAGCGAGGCTTTAATAATTGCAAACAATGCTAATGTTCTTACGTTGACAGGCTTGTGAGAGCCTAAGTGATGGACTGGGAAGGTCGGCTTCAGCTTTAGTTCAAGCTCCTTTGAAATCATATCAGCGTGGCGCTGGTGCCGGATCGGCTTTGGCAACTGCTGTTCGGGCTGCTCCTGCTGCTGCCATTGCTCCTGCATCTGCTGCTGCAGGTGCTGTACATTTTGCTCTTCTAGGTGTCAGAAACAGGTAAGTTTCTTATTGTTTGTTATGGTAAAATATTTCCTGAGAATTTTTCCTGATCAGTAAAACATTTCCTGAGATTTATGATTGGTTGTGTGCTAATCGCACCTGCAGCCTTGATCCTGAGCATAAAAGACAGTCCATGGAGAAATATAGCCCCACTCAGCCCTGGGAAAATAGTTAATGATTTGTTACTCCTAGCTTTAGCAACCTGCAGCGGAATTTTCTTCAGCATTTGCAGCCTGTGTTCTTGCCACAACTGATTTTTGCCCACACATTTCACATGTTTTGTAATGTCAAAGGGTTTGGAGAGTGGAATCAAATTGAGAATTGAGAATCTCTTGTTGCCCCTGTTTTTGAAAGTGAAGATCAATTATTGAAGAGCCTTGTCTGGTGGTTAATGTGGAGCTCTTCCTGTGCCTTGTGAGTTGAACCTTCTCTGGAACATTGTATTTAGCATATGCTTTATAAAAATAGTATAACGCATGAGAAAAGAGCTTTTGTTGTTATTTATAGCATGTATATTATTGAATATTGATACAAGAAAATGGAAAGTTTTCTTTTGGTTATACTACTTGCTTCTTTACCATTGGTACCACAAGCACTCCTGAAGCGTGTTTTTTCTTCAGAAAAAGCAAAAATCAAAAAAAGGAAAAAATTAAATCCATTTTTTTTATTTTTTTAAAAACTGAAATGAAGCTGCGAATGCATTGGGCACATGCAGTTAAAATCTTGGAGTGGGCTTTACATGCCAAGACCTTATAATTTTCTTGATTATTTTGCTGAACATCTGTATACTTGTTTTCTTATCATCATCATTACATGCTGCTTAGATTCTGTGAAAAGCTGAACATAATAAAAATTTTAATTGCCAGGATTTCAGAAGGATTTCGTTTGCATTGAAGCAAGACAAAAAGGCAGGTAGGCTACGGTCCTGTATATACTGTGCATATGAAGCAGTTCAGATTTATTTATACCGGGAAACGAGCCAGGTAATTACATTGATTTTTTAGGCTTTAAGTTAATCCTGTGTATAGACTGTGGTAGATGTTCAAATAAAGATGCCTCAGTTCTAGTATATATGCTAATTCTGTTTCTTGTACAAAATTTTATTCTTGACGGTTTAGCTATTTCTCTCCTTCCATTTTTGTGGTTCTTATTAAATCGTAGATGGTGCAGTTGCCTTCCTCTTTCTTGAGGGAATGTTCGGGAACGCTTTAGGGATAAGTCATTGTGCAAGTGTAATTATTTGTACAAGTGAATCTATTTTTTCCCCAAGACTCAAATTTCGATCAATCTAGGACTTGAGGTCCTCCTGGAGATGTTTAGAATTTAAATCTTGTAGATGTAATCTTTTGTGTTTATCGAATGTAATGCACAAGGTTGCTCATATATGTACTATCACTTTGATGAGCATCTCAAAAAGTTGCCATGTCGTGGAAAATAGTTTTCAAGTAGAAGTCCCAAGTTCTAAATTGTTTTGATGCTCATGAATCCTGAATTAGTGACTAGCTGCTAGAATGTTGTAGCAAACAAGCATATAGGACTTATATACAGGACTGCAGCTTGGGATTCTTAGGATTAATACCACAGGATTATGTAGGAAAGAAGGAAAACAGATCTGTATAAGCACATCACTTGGTAGGATATGTTTATGAATCATGAGAACTAGTCGATCCAAATTACAAAATATCCAGAGATAACAATGAATCAGTGTAATACTTCCCACATGATCGGTCTTACAGTTAGACTGCTGAAGAAGAGAAGTACGACGGACCACTGACACGATTTTGATATCTAGATTTCTTGGAAGTCAAAAAACACAGCACCCATCTCCAAATCCAAAGCCTCTAGCTGAACATGTTCATCATCAATAATGGCATCACACTTTGGAATAACCTGATTTAGCTTACCTCAGTTTGATTCAGCTTCCCTCAACAGCTCCTGTTAGCCCGCAAGTAAGAAGAAAAAAGAAAAAAGAAATGAATCAGTCAGAGAGAGCCTGCTTCTTTTCTCAATCAGTGCTTACATTTGCTACCTTTTTGATTTCCATCTCACCTGTATGGTCTGGCTAGCCTGTACTTCCTCGCGAACAGAACCAGATTCCTTCTTTTCAATGGCACTCCTTCCTCCGTCGTTTCCATTAGCTTTCTTAGACGCATTCCCCCCTTTCTTCAGACCCAGCCATGTAATCCGACGAGACGTGTCCTTAAGCGGGCGGAACAACACATGGTTGAACTCATCATCTCTTAGGAGTTCATCTCTCAGCGTCTTCTTGGAAGGTAATAGCTTCCCTTCTGAGAAGAGCTCATCCGCAGGCATCGTCGAGTAGTTCGTCACAGAGAATTCAAAATCCGAGGACACAGGACCCTCTCTGTAGTGGTATTCATTCTTATAAGCCTGTTGGGTGTCAAGAAACCCATTGGAGAAAGAGATTCTAGGGCTCAAAGGGGTAGTGGTGGTGGGAAAGGTGTGGTGCTCTTTGTTGAACATGTTTATGGATGCCATGGACGCTAAACTGCTGCACACACAAACACACGCTCAGTGAAGGTTCTGAACTGGTACCCTTGTGTTCTTTTGTTGTTTCACTCCACATGCAGTTGCTTCTATTTAAATTGGGGAAGAGATTTTGGGTTCCCTGTCTGCATGTTACTACATGTTGATTGTTGAAGAGCGGTGTCTCATGTGACACTCATTTTTGTCACCTTGCTAATTTGTGTTATTATTATTATCATAAGTTATTGTTTTGGCTTCACATAAATAGGAATCCACAATGGGATCCGTTTAATATTAGCATGATGTGTCATGTTTGCTGGCATCTGAGGGTCTTTGACTGACATGCAAAGGGTTTTCTTTTTTTTTTTTTTGGGTTTTCTTTGATTTCGTTAGGCAAATACACACGAATCCGACAAATTTCGAACTTGCTACAAATTTTTTTTTTCCTTCTTTTACGGCCTTGCGTATTTAGAGGAAGGAGAGAGTTTGGATTAAAGACCTTTGACTTGTTTTTCTTTTTTTACTTCCTTGTCTAGTTTTTTCACCCATTTTGTTGGGTTTTTATTTTTTTAATAATGATTTTGGTTCATGTTCTATGCTTTTTCACCTCTGACAATGTCATATTAGTTTAAAGACTGATCAGTGATAGATCAGCCAAATGGCCATCCTAGCTGTAGTTTGGCAGTGTTATGATTGTGACAAGTAAGCCAGCAAGGGACAAAAAGGTATGCAAGGAGAAACCATTTATGCTTTCCCATCTTTCCGCTCCCCCTTTGTGTTCCCCCATCACATGCATTTAGCCCTTTTACAAAAGAAGCAAAAGTAAACCTAGATTTATATCTTGTGCGATGTAGTAGGCATTATTAAATTATCGATAATTATGATTTTAATGTATCTAATTAAAGTGAGAAAAAATTGTGTGCACTTTTTTTAAGGGAAAACAAAGGTCCTAGTTTGAAATGCATGGTTGTTGAGCAATAGAAAAAAAAGTAAACATTTTAAGAGAGTTTAAATGGGGATGTGCTATTGAAAGTTTCAAATTTTTGTTGATATAACAATATTGACGCGTGTGAAAAATGAGTCATACTTGCAGTCACTTGCCCATTATCTTATATCGATTATATATATGTGTGTTCATATGTATGTGTAAATTCCTTAACTATTAATTTAAGGAAAGGAAAAAAGGAGGGGGAGAATGAGGTATATTCATGTCTTATCTGAAAGTGGAAGAATTTGTTTTTGTTCAAAAGAGGTACATATAAAAATAAAAAGTTATATTATTCTCTCTTCATTTTTTTTAACCCATAAACCCCCCCCGGACTTCTGCTGTTGTGCCACATTGAGCCCCCTTGCTCAACGGCGATGTTTCTCTTATCAATTTCATATAGGTTTCCAAGGGGAACAAGGGAACATATGCTCATTCAGCTACAAGTTGTACGGGCTTCGATTCAGATGTCTCACTATCATGGGAATCTTTTAAAAACGATGATAAAAACAGTAGAATATATCAGTCTCGAATTGCGAATTGGACACGTTACCCAGTTTTAATAGGAAGGGAAGACCAAATATTCTCAAGCAGTGCATCAAAAATGATTGTGATTAAAAGAAAAAGAAAAAAACTATTTGGAAAAACAGGGCTTTCTGCTAATCACATGATGATTAATGAGAGAAGAAACAATTCTAACATTAGAACAGAATGTGTGCCTATATATATATATAGGCTAAAATACGCTTGATTAAGTTTACCCAACCTCTTCCTTCACGCTACTTGATTTTCTTCCCCTCCAAAGCCAAATTTCCTCAGTAGTTGATTGACGTTAACCTTAGAAGGATCAGATTCTCCCGAGTGCTGCACGAGCGACGTGCTAGAACAGGCCTGCTTATGAGGTTTTAATCCTCTAATCTTACTTCTTGGGTGACACTGTCATCCATACCTTTGACTAATATTCAAACAGCAGAAGACAGTTGGGAATCGTATATGTTTCGAGCCACATACAACCATATCGTGTTTTGAAGGGAAATCACACAAATAACTATGAGAATCCAGTTACAAAAGCAGCTTTTGAATGCCCTGGAAAACAATAACAGGTACACTGTGAATAAGTAAAAAGATGCAGTCGGCCTTTTGTTATTTGCTCCTTTAATGAATTCTTACGGTCACACGTTGGCTGTAGTTTATTCAAGCAAGTATGAAACTGGAGGTGTGATGCTGTGATACACTCACGCTACCAAAATTTTACTGAAAATCATCATCTTTTACAGAATCAGGGGATGATCTTTTGAGGGGCAACTGATTTCCAAGAGGGAGTTTCTGCTTTGACTTCACTGTCACTGCAGCTCTTAAAGGAGTTATTGATGGTTTGTTAGGGACCCTCAGTGAAGACGCAAGTAATGTGTTTCTGAGGGAATTTCTACCGGAAGAAATTGAGGGGTGTAATTGTTTCTGCTGAGGTAATTGGTAGGAAGCTTTACCTGAGCTGGATTGGTTTCCGATTGCATCTGCTTCTGGCGTCTTCGTTGGCAACATTGATTCAACAGGAATGAGCTTCCCGTCTATTTGGTTTGTAAAAACAAATGTGACCTGCAACAACATGGACATGACAGCTATGAGCCAACTTGCTAGAGGCTGAGATTGAAAGTTGAATACTACATCAACTCATTCAAGTACCCAAATAAAAGGAATTGGTAAGTATGAATTTACACAAATAGAACTAAAATTTAAAACTTGCTGAGTTTTTTTATGGATTCAGATTTTCCCCTCACAAGACCCGAAGTAAAACTCGAACTCTAACAATCACCGTATTGCTACATCTTTTCTTCTGCACAACATAATGCTTACATTCTCAAGGTACTCATTGCTTTACATTCAAATTCGTAACTGTTGCACCTGTTTTATTTTCTCTTACTGTGTTCACAGATTAGTGAGAGAGTATGATTAAGTGATTCAGAAGCTTGGCAGTTCTTATACTTGCATATAAGTTATGACAGATATGGAGAATCACTAAAATTATTTATAGTTTCAACGGGAAGAGTACAATCTAATGGGCAGTCGTGAACTTACAGCATACCTCATCGCCAGCCGAAGCTTGGAAAATAGCATCAGGTACTGAGGTTGACAAAACATGATGCCCCCAACTACGTAAATCCTCTTCTAGAGGTGCCCCAACCTGGAGAAGAAAGATCTCAAAATTTAAAATCATCGAAAATGCCCAAATAGACCACAAATGTTAGGACGTTATGTCAAATGATTATGCGACCAACCTGTTTCTCTGAACTTTTCATATTATGCAAGCAGCCAGCAGCACTTGCAAACCCACCAATATCAGAAGCCTCTTGATCTGATTCACAACCGTGACCCAAAGCTTTAACATCGTCTGGTTCTCCACTAACTGCAGGCGAGTTGTCTAGCATTCTATCATGATTTTGACAGCGGATACAGTTCATATTTTCGTGAATTTCAGACCTACATAAACCAGATTAATCAAAACCTTGACACAAGATGGAGTATTAAACATAAGTTTTGCATGTAAACTGTATAAAAATAGATCGTGCAATGAGGCAATGACTGGGCAACTAGACTAAAGGGATTCTAAGACCCCAAGATAATTATTCTTGTGTGGAAGGTAATCTTTCAGCAGAAAAAGATAAACTATGCAGTTAAAGCACCTTACAGGAAAAAAGGAATAGTGCTGGGGGAGCCAAATTTGGGAATAATAACAAGAGAAAAGGGAGTATAAACCAGAGCGCATGCAATTTGCATGTGTCTGCCTCCAAAATGACACCATTTTGCTAAAAAAATTTACTGTACACTTATAGTTTTTCACAAAACAACATTGTTTTTTAGGACAGACGCACGCAAGTTGTATGCCCGTGTGCATAATTTCTTTTCTTTAATAACAAATATCTTTTCTGCTAGACCATTATTGAGAACCAGGGCTTCACAACAGATGATACTGATGTTTATACCCCAACTGTTCCCTGGCACAGCCAACAAGGAGCCTGTATCGAGCATTTGTGAGTTGAGCTCGCTTAGGGGGGAGCTAGCAAAAAGCTCACAACGGTTTCTTGAAAGTTAAGAAAAATATTTCTCAATAGTGTTCCGTATTGTTTTAATCCAGTATCTTGTGTCATCCATCAGTTGCTCTTTTACCCAACAAGGTACTTCAGTGTTCTTTTGACTCAGCTGACATACTATAGTGTTAACAGGACTTAATAATATATTACTGTGCTCGTAGACCATGAAAGTGCTTTAAATTACAGGGGAAATCTAATCGATGAAGGCAGCATAATATATTACCTCGCATTCTCATGAAATGTGAATAGATTGCGTAGATCTTCCGCTGATAGTAAGTTTGCCTGAAAATGAAATTCCTTGTGAGCATTGTCCTTGAAGAGCATATGCAAACCACAAATTTAAATATTAAAGATAAAAAAAAACGAGACAGCAAGACTGAGGAAAGAAAAAAATAATCAGGGGATACTGGAACCTGGGCCTTAAGACTGTCTGTCCGCTCCTTCTGAATGACCTTCTGAAGACCTTCTTTTGACATTTGGCGCTGAAACACCTGTCAAGAATCAAATCTGAAAAAATCACAACAGGCAAACTAGCATAAAATGATCCAGACCAACAGAAAAGTAACAACCTTTTCTTCAATGGTTCCAGTGCTTAAAAATCGATAGATGTATACTCTCTTTTTCTGTCCATCCCTCCAGACTCTCGCAGCAGCCTAATTACAGGTAAGATAAAATACCCCCCAAAAAAAAAGGAAAAAGAAAATAATGTTATGCCTCCTCCAAACACGCATCATAGTTGCTTATGAATAGCCTAAGCAATTACTTGTTTGTCGTTGGCAGGATTCCAATCAGGATCAAACAAGACCAGGCGATTTCCACCAATCAAATTGAGTCCACAACCGCCAGCCTTACTGCTCAAGAGAAATGCAAACTCATCCTGCAAGATGTGGTTTCAGTTTAATGATTAGCACATGGGCCTATAAACATTATGTCTTTGCATTGTCCTTGTGTATATATACACGTGTTTGTTGTGCATGCAACTCAAGAACATTGAAGGGGCTGCATACCTTTGTTGGGTCATTGAAACGGTTGACCAACTTCTGTCTTTTACTGATTGATGTGGTTCCGTCAAGTCTCAAGTACGGATATCTTCTTTCACGACACAATTGAGCAAAAAGGTCGAGTGTCTGAGAGGTTGCAAAATAAAATAAAATTTCACTTGAAAACCTAATAGCATAACAGCCTAATAGAGCAGGCAGTGAGCAGTGAGCAGGGACAACAACATCAATAATCAAATAGCTTTAATCTAACATTGCTACCAAGAAATTTAAAAAGCACCTGTCAATTGGTAACGTGAATTGGCAACAATTCACACCATGGAGCATGAGTAAGTTCTAAATTCTCTTTATGGTACAGCTTCCATAAAAGTTCACAAGATTAAGCCACTCGTAAAAAGGAAGTTTAGAAGGAATATAAACCAATGTTTTACAAGAACTTGAACGAAAATGTTAACTGACAATTTATCCTAAGACTGCATATAGAAAATGGCACACCCCCACAACACTGGAACATCAAAGAGTTGTATTTCAACTGCATGGTAAATGGGGGAAAAAAAAAAAGAAAATGGAAGATTTACATGTCTAATTCCCATGACATATGGATGAAGCCAGAACCAATTTTTAGCACTACCTGAGTATAGTTTGAGACCAAAACTATACGGTCATTGGTTCTCTGGCGCATCTGAGACAGCAAACGTGCTAAGACCTGCATTTTTCCAGATAGTTCGACCCATGTTCCATAACCACCACTCCATGATCCAGATCTGGCAAACAAAATTTTTTAAGATCTTTATTACTGGGTGAGAGACATAAAGATGCAGAATTATATTGACTAACCTTCCAGAGAACATTTCAGGAGGAAAAAAGCGCATACAATCCTCGAACCCTGAAGTTCCTGGATTGCCACTTTTTATAGTGTCATAAATGAGCTGCAAGATAAAGCATCTTTCATGAAAACAGGTGTAGGTTCTAAAACTTTTGACTGTAAATACACAGATTAGCATGGTGTTCCACAATTTGAGACCTCCCTGCAATCATCCTACTTTTTAGCTTGAAACTATTCCAAGTTTTTATACACTTAATATTACAAATCCTATGCCTTCCTTTCTGCTGGGGTACATTTCCCGCAGGCTCAAAAATCACAAAACTTTCCAGCACAACGTTTTGAGTTTCAGTTGAAATACAAAGTATATTTCAGAATTCTTCTTGGATGTAACTGGATTCCTCAATACCAATCCATATAAAAACAGACGTTAGATGGAGCTATTATGCTAAAGAGACTTTTCTATTGTTAATACCTTTGGATGATTGCAAAGCTTCTTAAGAACTGTAATGTAAGCCAGTATCTTTGATTGCTTCATTTCTTCAGTAACTATGCGTTTAACCTGCACTAGAGCACAACAACAAATTGAGCAGTCACGTCCATTCTCTTTGTAAACTGAATTTCAAGACACTTTGCTGATCATTGAGAATGAGAAGAGACATTTTTGGAATGAATGAAGTGGTTATATAATTCAGACTGAAGAGGAGTCAGCTTGCAGCAAACAACTTCAACGATCTGCATGGAAAAATATGGTTAAAAATGATAAATTACCATCTCTAGAGGTATTTTTGTTAACCATAGATTCATTTGAACAGAAATGAATAACGTAAACTTTATGTGGCAAGATGTTTGACAAGTAACGAGTAGATCTAAAAGCTTGAGCTGTTAGGTTGTAGGACCTACAATAGCAAACAAATTGAGTTGATGCACAAACACAAAACGAGTTGCACTACAACAACTACAATGTGGAACAAGAACAGAGCATGAGACCCGAACCTAGGACTTCTTGGAAGTAGAACTCTAATACCATTCATAATGACCACTACAGCTAAAAGCTTGAAACTGAAAGGCTGTGGGGTCAAAATTTTTATGAAGCTATCCCAAAGTATCATTTTTTGTTTTCAATTAAGACAGCCAGCATGATCGTATGGGCCTGTAGGCTAAACTGCCTTGGGCAGTGATAGGCAGGCGTAAGCATAAAGATTGTAATATATATATGAACCGAACATAATTTAAGTGGTTTTATTTTGAAAGGATAGATACAGAGGGAAATTAGAACAATGATATTCAAAGGGAGAAGTCTATCATTGGTCTTTTGTGCAAGATCATCTTAATCAATGCCTTGGAAAATAGTCAAATTTGAAGTTCAAGAGAACTTTAAGTCTTTGTTTTTGTGCAGTTATCAACATAAATCTCAAACCTGTGATGTTTTCCCAAATGACTGGTGCTGTGGGGACGTGATGCAGATTTAGAAGCATCGATCTTTGGAAGCTTTGGATCAAGATCTTGACAAATTGAAAATTTACTCAGGTAGAAAACAAAAGAAACAACTCAAAGCTAATAGCATATGCCATTCATAAAATATCATAAGATATCTATTGAACTTATTCTGCATTGTCCAACACAAGTACATAGTTTGAACTTCTAAACAGTGCGAGGGCATATCAATTAAGATACATGGCTTACCTTTGGTGGCAAATGATTTGACAATAGTGCATTTGTCCTCCGCAATATAAATTGATTTACTTTTGCACTTAAGTCAACAGAGCGCTCAGCCCCTAGCCTTTTCTCTTCTTCAGTGGCATTAGGTTCTCTTCCACAGATGATTGGTGTCTTTATGAGTGATATGTAACAAAATTAGGGGGAAAAAAAAACAAAGATTGAGTTGCAAATAGGTTCACTGAAGATTAAAATAGAGGAACTAAAAAGCACTTAACAGTGACATTCAATTACATTCAGAAAAGGAATGTATAAGCATCAAAACATTATATCAATTGTTCACTTATGATACTATCAACACCACTGAAAAACTTCTTTCTGATCCATAATAACAGTTTACTACTTAAGATATATCAATTTTGCAAGTTAACAGATTTAAAGCCCCAGCAAAACATGGGTGCTCAGTGGAACACTAAATGCTGCAAACTCAATAAATGAAAGCAGAAGTGTTAGCATTTAAACAAACCCGTAGGCAAGAATCATCCGAATAAAACAAAGCAAAAATATGCAGACAAGTCTATAAAATAAAAAACGAGCCTGAAAAGTAAAATAAAAGTGTCCTCCTTAAACTCTATATATAAATAAAACAAAACAAAATATGCAGACAAGGCTATAAAAAAAAAGGAGCCAGAAAAATAAACTAAAAGAGGTCTCCTTAAACTCTATATCAACATAGCTGAATTTTTTTTTAATAAAATTATGGGTAAGGCTCAAGAATAAAACATATGAATTCCCTCTCCTGATGTGATTTTCTCAAGTCAAACTTCTTCCAAAAAGGCAGCAATGGCCTTTTATTTATTATTTTTTATTGATAAATACACACGCACAATGGCCTTAGTAGAAGAATGTAAATGGGAAATGTATAGCACTTAAATGCAACAGACTACCTCATAGTAACGGCGAAAATGTGAAACATCACCCAAGATTCCAGGATTAGTAAAGTTAACCATAGCATAGAACTCCTCTAGGTCATTCTGTAGGCAAAATGAAAGAGAAAGGAAAATGAATTATACAACAAAACTTGGAAGACAATTCATTAAGATGAACAAAAACAAAGTTGTACACATATGGCTCTCACCTGCATCGGAGTTCCAGATAATAGGACACGGCGCTTACATGTGAGTGAAGCCAAAGCCTGAGCCAGATATCATCAGAAAAACTGTGAGGCCGTACCTGTGTTACTGTCGGGAAAAGAAAATATAGGTACCACATGTCTTACCCGATTTGTTATTGTCTGGTCATTTTTCAATCTATGAGCTTCGTCACATATGAGAAGGTCACACGAGCCACTTTGATTGAATTTTGGTGAATGCATTCGAAATGTCTCGTATGAAACAATTAACACCTAGAAAAGCATCGAGTGAATCAGTACTTGTCTAAGGGTTTGGGACAAGTTGCAGAAAGTTACTTGTAAAGGGCTACAAGGCTTTGTGAAACTGTCAATTCCGGAAACAACATCGTCTCGACTGCTTTCACAAAGAGCAAGGAGCTTGATTCTTTCTCCAACCCACTTCCTAATTTCAGCCTCCCAGTTGCTTACAAGACTAGTTGGAGTGACAATGATTGCCTTCTTAGCCATAGGATTACCATCAAATCCCTGGCGAAGAAGAGTAAACAGCAATGTGATCGACTGCAGAGTTTTTCCCAAACTGTAACAAACACAAGGCAGTGACACAAAAGATAGATCCAAAGTCAAGCAGATATTATGGAAAAGAAAATGGAGTCACCACATAATGGTAAATGCCCCTGAATCTAAACATAAATAATATATGAGAACAAAAGGGAGAAGAAAATGTGTATTTACCCCATATCATCGGCCAAAATGCATCCAAAAACATTAGCAGAGGCACATAACCCAGAAACACAATCAAACATGAACTGAACCCCTTCTCTGCATTTAAAAACAAAAGTGTGGCTTGTCACGAATTAAGTACTGATGGCCTAACCTCCATCATTTCAAATTCTTTTCCAAGTTGCAATATATATATATATTTGATAGGCACAACTTAATTAATAATATCATAAAGAATATATTTATTTGATTAATAAATAGCAGTTGATATCTAAATAAAAGACAAAAATAACATATAAGCATTAAAAGAACTACTCCAAATTCTACACCGCAACATGCCTTTGATGAGGTCGAAGGAAACGAGCAAGCAAAGGATCCACCACAATTGGTGTCAGATTACAAACACCCTCATCAGGCTCTTCAGGTTGCCACAACACCAAAGGATCAACCCCAGGTGGCAGACTCACATTGTCCTCAGGCACATCTTTCTCTACAGCAGCAGGGATATTCAAGCTATTGGTTATTGCAACTAACACTGGCCTTGAAGATCCCCAGGGGACAAATCGTTTGCGAGCTGAAAGACGGCGAGCAAGATGTTCATTGTGATCACTATAACCATTAGGGCATGGAGGTTTGAAGGGTTTTCTTGCAACAGCTGCTCCATCTGTCACTGAAAGAATTCGAGGAAGAAGTGACTGTCTTCTCACAACAAGATTGCCTCTGAAATTTCGCAACAATGAAGTCATTCTATCTCTGGTATATTCTACCTGAATTGGGAGGTAAATGACTAATACAACAAAACCAACATTTAAAATTAAATGGGCAAACTGCTGAAAAAGAAACCGGTCCCATTGTCTAGAATTGAGCTTCTCACTGTTTTTAAACCAGCTAATTGTCCTTTCATTTTACAAAGAGTAGAACTCCAGCACTAATAGAATCTAAAACCAGACATTCATTTTTTACCTCCATTTTCTCATAAACCAAAAGGGATCTAAGCTAATACAAATTATATCCATTACATGCACAGAACAAAGCTTGCGGCAAAAACAACACTAATTATCAGGACCTGCTTCCTTTCCTACCCCCTTGCACTAAAAAGGAGAGGAGTTGACATTAATAACCAAAGCCCCATGTGGACCCTAACACCTCTTTCTTTTTGTGAGGTGAAACCCTGGGTTTAGCCTCCCCCAAACATACTGAGTTGTGTAGAATCATGTAAATGTATTGCACGTAACGAGTATCCTGATTGTTTTTTTTTTTTTCTTTTTTCCCTGAGCGGGTATCCTGATTGAGAAAGAGAGAGAGTACCTGACCAGAGCGGAGACATTTTCCGATTTCTGATCTTCGCTTAGCGGAGAAGAATCGAAGGTAGGGTCCTCGTCACCGCTTTCCAGGAAATCATCCTCGCCGCCGATCTCGCCGACGTAGTCATCGCCGGAATCGCTGGGATCTGGACATGAACAAGCTCCTCCGTCGTCTTCCATGGAAGCTTCCTACGAACACTAACTGCGGTCTCTGTGAGAGAGAGAGAGAGAGAGAGAGAGTTGCGATTTTAATTTCGCAATTTTGGCGGGACGGAGATGCCATTGCCATTAAGCGCGCTAGGTTAGGCTTCGCGGGATAGGAGAAGCTGGGCTCTCAAGCCCAAGCTCAAGCACGTCTCGGGCCATGAACTTCGAAATTGTTTAAAAATAGTCTATGAACTTTTATTTAATTCAATTGTGTCACCGAGATTTTAAAATTTATCTCAAACTAGTCATTATAATTAACGCCGTCTTTAGGTAACTCTATTTTATCTAATCTTAAAACGTAAGCAAACCAGGTTATTGGTGAATCTTTTTTCTTTAATCTCATTATGGATCCATAAGGGCTACCTTTTATGAGCGTGTTTATGTATATAAAGAAGTGTCAGAATGAGCACATTTAATATGAGTATAAAATAAGCATGCTCGTTCTAGTCTGTTTTAAAAATTTCATCCGTACAGATTGAATGAGCATAAAAAAATATGAAAACTTGCCAACTCTTATACAATTTGGTAATAGGTAGGGCTTTCATTTAGATTTTGAAATATGAAGAGATCTTGGCCTAATTTATCCCGGAAATGAAGACTCTCTATACATCATAAAATTACATGAAAATTAGTAGGTTCTCCTATTTTTTTCATACTCTTCCAATTCATATGGGTGGAATTTCTAGAACAGTCTTCTGAGTTGATATGTACTAATCTCGTGCTTTATATTAGGTATACTCATTCTAACATTTTCATGTGCAGATATACATAAGAATTTCATTTTCAAAATTATGATATATATAAATTCACATTCTCGTATATATAAGTTCAAATTAAGATATAGATTTTATCTAATCATTGATATAAACATACCATTTATATAAATACATACCCATTCAATAAATTAGATTAAAAACAAATAAATCTATGATAAGTAGCCTTATTATCCATATGGTTATTTTGTTGATGATAACATAGGACTCATGGTTAGCAAATGCCTTTACTAATGTCAAAAAACGCTTTAAGATGGAGAACATGTAGGAATTATACTCGACTAATCAAAACAAGTCATATCATACGATGATCAAACGCATCCCCAAGTCCTTAGTTAAAAATTAAGCGTCCATTAAGTTTATTTACGTTAAAAATCATACCTGGTACTTGGATGGTATAACTTGGTTCAATGGCCATTTCTACTTGCGATTCAAACCAAAAGATCCTCCAAGGTTCAAAAAGTCGGACCAATTACCATTTCAGCTAAAATCATTTAATATCATGGAATAGCGCACTACTGCAATAACCTTTCCCTTGATCGTATTTACAAAAAGGGTAAACGAAATCTAAGAAATTTCTTAGATTGTTTATTTGTGAAAGAGCCAAATACTCTTTAATTTATACACCATTATAAAAATTTCAATCCTACAGATTGAAAGAACATGAGAAAGTATGAGAATAATCCAATCTAATTTATGCTATATGTGTGCTAGCATAATTATAACGATTAAAATCTTTTTGATATTTCATCATGTTCATGAGGGCCTATACATCGCTAAACTACGCGAGAATTGTTAAGTCTTTTTTTTCTTGTTCTTTCAATCCATAGGATTGAAATTTTTATAACGGGTGCTTGCCCCTTTCTGTTGGGAATAAAACCCTTTGAATTTTGAAAAATATCACAGATTTAAAACCCCCTGACGGAATATTATATGCGCACACAACTATTGCTCCGAAATAAGTAAGACAAATTGACAAGTAAGAACAACACAAGGACTTAAAATGGTTCACCCAAAAACCAATCTACGTCCACAGAATGAACAAACACCACTTTACTATGAGCATCGCAGAGAGAATACGATACAAGAATAAATAGCTGAGTTTAAAACCAAACCCAATTATGTACTAAAAAACCGAGCACCACTTGTAAACATTCCCTGACAAGCTCAAGCCTACGGAACAAGAAAAATAATTCACTTATTTTTCTTTCTTTCTCACACCTCAGTTGCTCTCTGCGTCCATCTTCACAGCTCCTTCTCTATCAGGCGTGCCTCGCATTGTTGTCCTAGCAATAGATAAATAAAGCCCTAGGTGTGGGGGCCTCAGGGTGGGGGTTCCACCTTTTAAGACCAAAAATAGATAAATAAAACCTTAATTGGGCTGGGCTTTGAGAAGCCCAACTTAGGTTGGACCCAAATAACCCAACAAATTGATGGTGAATGGGAGAGGAGCGACATGTTTCCGTATTTTTATTTATTGGTGAGGAACCCAACACTTTCATATTTAAAAAATTTAAAAATCTTCTTTGACTCTATTTTCCTTTACATAAAAGACCATTCATATATAAAAGAACTCAATCGGGTGAAAGAGCAACTTACTCGTACTTGTCCATGGATATACGTAGAATTTTTATTCAATTTAATAATATTAACGACACGCGTACTCAAGACTGGATTTTAAAAGCAAATATTTTCGCAACTGAGGAAGCAACTTCCTATATATAAGTGAACATATATCAAAGGGGATATGATTTTCGAGTTCAGCGAATGCCCTCCGTGCAAGTCATCATGGTCATGAACTCATCCATGTCGATCATACCATCCCCATCCCTATCCACTCTCCTAACCATTTTCCTGCAATCCTCCAAGCTGCACCTCTCTCCAAGCCTCCTCAGCATCTCCCACACTTCCTCCGCGCTTATCCTCCCGTCGTTATTCGCATCGAATGACCGAAATGCGCTCTGTATGTCCGCTGAGTTCACCCCGCCGCTCTTCCGGTGCACTTCCATGAACTCGTCGAAGTCGATGAATCCATCACCGTCCAGATCGGCAACCTTGAATATCTTGTCCACCTCACCCACTGTTCTCTCCTTCCCCATAGCTTTCAGGATAATCCTGTACTCCGGACGGGATATCTTCCCGTCCTTGTTTGCGTCGAATTTGTCAAAAACCTTCCTCATCTCGTTCAAATTCGGCTGGAAGATCGGCACGAGGCCGGAGTTCTGTTGATTACTTGGGGAGAATTGGCGGGATGGTTTTCGGGAGGGCCTTCTTTTGGATAGGTTGTACTGGAGATTAAGAAAACTCATGTTCTTCATTTTCAGTTTAAGCGAACACAGCAAGGATAGCCAATTCGAAATGTGAGTTTGAGACATATGTGGGGCTCCTTATATCCAGTGTTTGGTTCAGAGAGGATACAAGTTGGACACATTCTGATACTAATTAAAGTGGGAACGAGGAGGCAAATTGAGGTCAGAATAATATAATTCCTTTTTATGGGCAGAAGAATAATACTATTCTTGTCAACAGTGGAACGGAAAGAGAGATTCCAAGATGAGGATAAGAATAGAACCTGAAAGCAAAGTGGGGCACGTCTTGCAGGAAAGGATAAAAGAAAAGAATAAATTCTCAACGCCGAAAGCAAGGAATCTCTGATTTTACAAATTAGCCTTTTATTATAATAAATTTAATTTAAGGATAAAGGAAACTGAATTTTATGATCCATCACTTCGTTATCTTCAAGCAACGAGAATATTGAGATGGCTTTGGTGTAGGTGACCTTTTTGGCAATATCAACTTTATGCTCATTATAAATTGGCATGGAAGCTAATATGTTTTGTAATTTAATCCATTGACTTGAGAATTCTAAAATATGAGGAAAAATTTAACTCCATTCCCGCCCTAGGAATAAAAAATGTTCACGACGGTAAACAAATGCTTTCGTGTACATGTGAGCGTATTAATATAGGATTTATATTAATTGAGCACGATCATCCATGACTTGTACTGGACTTTCAAGTAATCACACTCTCTTATCCAATATGTTACATGATAAATTGTGATTAATGGAATTAGTTGTCAAGGCGCTAAAACGAGCCAAGGTGCAAAGGGAAGCTTGATCGCCTAAGCGATAAGGCACCCGCTTAGGTGCTAGAAAGGCGTCCAAAGAGTGAATAAGAGAAATATTGATAATTTAATCTAAGATATAAAAATATTTCCAAAGTTAGAAGAAAAAGTTGGTCAAAATGAGTGAATTGAGATAGATAAAACATTAAAAAATATATATTCCTAAAGAAATAATACATTCAAATTAAAGTTGCAATTACAAAGCCATATTTTTATAAATATATTTAAACTATTTGGATAAATGAAATGATTTACGAAACAAGATAATTGTAAAATTAATACACACTTTTTGTTTTTGTGTAAGATTGTAAGATCTTAACTTCTTTACCATTTTCGAATTAAATATGCAAATTTTCTTTTTTTTTCTTTTCATTTTTTTTTTCCTTCTCTTCTTCTTCTATAACAAGGCATCACCTAGGTGAGCAAAGTGCTCTCCTTGGCACCCATGGACTAAAGTGCTGCTCGCCATGATTCATGGGACCACCTTAACGTCAAGGCGGCGAATTGACAACTATATGGAAATAAATCTTACATCATTTATACAGAATTTTTTCAAGATGTATAAATTACATTAGATGTTGATTTCGGCAATTCTCACTTGTTTTTATTATTTTTTAATTTTTTTTATATAAAATATTTTTCAAATGTATTTTCAATTTCAGTGTAAGATTCACTAAAAAGCAAAATGCTTGAGCTAGGATTAGATTCTATTTTTATTATATACGTATAAACAATATTCATAGCATCTAAATTGGAGAAGAATTTTTGCTTATTTTACTCCTTTTGTTTTCAAGAGACCTCCAAATATTTCTTCGTGCTATTTGAAATAAAAGGCATTTTTAAAATAACTTTCATTCCATTCTCTTACTTTTTTAAGAGCTCATGTGTGTTTTTCTTTTTTCTTTTTTTTTTCCCCGTGGATATAAAATAATTTTATGCTTTCGATTGCTTGATTTGGAAGGGGTTTATTAGGCACCCGATTGCATTATCCGAGTCGGGCACAGCGGGTCGGGTTGCGAAGGGCCCATAGCGATTCAGCTTCGAACCCCGCTAAAACCCTAGCAGCTTTCTCCTCCAATAATTTTCGTGAGATCACAAATTGAGCTGCAGCCATGAAGGTTTTCGACATCAATGGAACCCCTCTCTCTATCGCCCTCTTCACTGATGTCACCAACTCCAAGTACTCTCGCTCTCTTCTTCTCTACTTGATGTTCTTTCTTGCTTGCTAGGTTCAGAACTGCCTCAAATGGCAGTTTTGGGCCATTCTGAATATAAATTGGGAGAGAATACAATTCTCGAACAGATTTTGGTTGATTCTGTAGATGAAGGTTACTCACCGGCTTTAATTTGAACTCGGGTTTATATTAGTTTAGTGTTAACCTTGCTCGTGCAGTGAGCAGATTTTGGGACTACTGATTCTGGGGAAGTGTTCTTAGTTTCTTAGTGTACCTCTAGCCATAATAGAGCGTCCAGTTAGGGTAGAAGGACAATAGTTAGGGTAGAAGAACAATTCATTGGAGTCATACTAACATCTCATCTGGCGGTTTTGAGTATTGATTGTTGAAGCTGTCAAGGAAAATTTACTGTCCCATAGTAAACAGAAGATGGCCTAGCTTTTACCCGGCTTAGCTTCCTTATTTTACATTTGTATTATTTTTTTCTAAATAGATTTTTAGGTATGTGGAGGTTGTGATCTGAGGCGTCTTAGCAATACCTCAGTGTATTAGATTCTTGGCTACACATGTCTCGGATTGCATCATGCAGCTAAATAAATAGATAACATGAGTTGATTGGCCTTACTGGTCTTGGATCAGTGTGATCTCTCTATCATTGCATCATAAGTAATTAACATGAAATGGGATCAAGATCGGATGCTAAAGTCTAATTAACCAGATGGACGACGTTTAACGGTGAGCAGATACTGCACACAAGTTATAGGATGTGCCATGTCCAGCAGGAAGTCAAAGTCCTTTAAAATCATTTTTGGGGTGAAGTCATATTTTCTGCATTGTTCCCCGTTAAGATGGTGTGAAGATTTAATTCGGATATTCTGAACCTGCTATTGGTGGCCAATTGTTAATGTTTTCTGATATTATTTCTGCTATATCCTTCTGTTGTGCTTTTGTGGCATGGATTGATATGGACTATAGCTAGTTTGCATGCTTTGAGGTATAATCTTTGTATGACTAGACTCCTAGTTGAGGTTCAACTAGTTGCTTAGTCGAGTGGTACCAGCATGTACAATCAATCCTTGAGCTAGGAGAGGACAAGGGTTTGAATCCTTGTAGTTACTAGATGGTACGTGTGCCTACCAATTTGTTTCTTATTGTTGTTTTATTGTAATATGTGCTACTTTTCTTTTATCTCGTTTAAATCTTTAAGAGGTACCACTCCTTGCAAAATTATGGAGTGCTTATAAAAGAAGATAAGCTTCCGAGGACTGAAGTGCTTAATGAACTAGTTATCTGGCAGGGAACTCCTGGGTCTCATGCAAGCTGGAACACTGGAACCAGAAACTGCATTTGTCAATGCATTACTTGTACAATTCCTTGATCCCCACTGGTGTAAATTCATTGTTTTCATCCCTATTCCTGTGTTTTGGGAGCTGTGCAGTTAGGATCTGCTTGAATGACGGGATGGGAATGAGAATGAGAATGCCGAGTCCCATTCCATTGTTTGATATCATAATAGGCAATGGAATTGTCATTCCCTTAGAATGGTCGTACATCATACGAGGAAATGACTATTCCATTCCTACCTACCAAACGCAATCTTAGGATTTCTGTGACATTATTTCTGTCAACTGATGGTGCAGATACCAGACGTTTTCCCAATTTTAGCAGCTGCATACAAGACACTTGTTACCCAATCACGAGATTCATTGACTACACGCACTCTCCATTCTGAGCTCGTTTACAATTACTCGGGATCTAAGCATGTAAGTATCCTTTTATTTTTAAATTTAAATTTCAGGTTTATTTTTCTGTCATTTTGGATAATTTATTTTTGGATTTCTTTCTTAGTAGATATCAGAATCCTTGAAGAGGTGTGGCATCTCTGAAACCTCTACTTATGTCCTTGCAGCTCGTTTTAATGCTTCCCCTGATGAGGTGAGTTCATCGCGTCATATATTTATGTCATGTTTGGTTCATCGTAATAGCTATTTCATTATATTCCTACTCCTAAGTAATGTTTATTACTTCATTTGGTTCACTTTAGAACTCGCGAGCCAAAAAAGAATGGCCATTCCGCTCATGGTCCATTGGAACATATTCTATTCCAATGCAATAGCAACTTCATTCGCACTGTTCCAATCTGCGAACTGAACATGCTATTAGTGTCTACATGTGTTCCTCACTGAAGTCCATCGAAACAAGTAATCAATTCGCTGACATATATTTGGTCATCCACTAGATGAATGCCATAAAGAAACTCATCAATGGAAAAGAAATTGATTTGGGGGAGTTGCAACAAAGAGCAAACAATGCCCAAATACAGAAGGTATGCAATTTCTGTTGCTGCGATCTTTTTCCACGGGTCACTGATTTTCACAATAACAATATTTTCAGATAATGCTGCTTTCCGCTACTACTGATCAATGATTCATTTCACGCAGCATTACAAGATTTCTGGATTGGAACTGGGGATGTCCTCCCTTGCAGATGCCATTACATGTCGGATTGCCGCTCGGGATGCTTTGTAATGACCTGAACTGCTCATCTTTGCTTGCATTTTGTATGTTGATTATGTCCCTACTTCTGTTTCTACCTCTTATAACTTTCAGGTGATTTCGTGCTCCAATTTAGTAGTGTTTTTATCAGTACCATGCATTGCTCATGAAAATGTTTTCTGGTTGGAGCTATATTTTATCCGCATTGCTCTAATGTTTTATGTAAAATTTGCCAGCTTTAGGAGTAAACTTGTGGATAGACAAGTTTCCCGTGTACCAACTGTGAATTTTATAATTCCCATACGAACCTTTTATATTACATTACTTGAAATCCCAATTTAACTATAAGTTTTTTTTTCTTTAATTAGTTACACTATCCTATTATTTTGATGTAGATGCTAGAGACATTTTATGATTGGTTTCAAATTTACTATCATATTTTTTTAATCTAAAAAAATTCTCTTTTCTTCCATTCTATAAACATGTGATCTGAGTATTGTCCTCACCTCGTTTGAAGAGCAAACCAAACGAAGAGAAGGGTTTTAGTTTAAATCTCCCTTTCCCTTCATTCCCTTCCGCACTCTCAATCTAAACAAAGTCTAAAAGAAAAGATTTGAGAATACAAGATTTCAAGTAGTTCTTTAAAAGGAAAGATTTGAGGATACAAGATTTCAAGTAGATCTCAATGTGCATGTGAAGTAAAAAGTTTAGACTACCTTAGATAAAAGAAATTATCATTCTTGTACATCGGGTTTTATAATAATAAATACTTAAAATAAAGAGAATAATATTCTGAGGTGCATATTATATAAGTCATATAATGTGTATTTTTAAAATTATATAATTTCAGATCATTTTTAAAGATTCAATCCTATTAATAAAAAGAACATTAAAAAATAGGTAGGTCGGTCAATTTGAATTAATAAATTTAATAGTGTAGTATTTCTTATTTATATTATAGAAAATCATCAATCAGTCATTAAAAACTAACTAAATTTCTAAATATTTAGTGCAAGTGTTCTACTATGAAAATTTATAAGTAGCTTTAATTTTTCATGCTTTTTTTTGTTGATGTCATGTGAAATTATGTAATTTTGAGACTCACTTTATATAACTTGCACGCCACACCTACAAAACTCTAAAATAAACTACTAATAATTTTGATGAATGGTAATTGTCTTCAATATTTCATCAGATTAAACTTTTTGCTATACGTTAGGTTTTTAATCTAAGGATATTATTTAAAATTTTTCCCAATAAATAATGTTACATTTTTGGGTCTACTTACGCGTAACACGCTTCGATTATGCATAAACAAAGTCTACTGAGATTTTGCGAATCATGAGAGAGACAACTTTTTTAAATGCTGACCAGAAAAGAAAGTGGGGGAGAGAGAGAACGACAGGTGTGCAATCGCGTGACGGGCAACTTCTATTTCTTAGCCCCGAAGAAAGAGAGTCCGCAGCGTGTCGTTGATGCGAACTGGCAGTAGCCGGTAACTCCAATCTTCTCCCAATTTAGAACCCTAATAACTAACCCAATCCATCTCCCAAATCTTCACCCCCAACTTTGAAATTCCTCTCTCCTCTGTCACTCTTGCGCCTCCCAATTCCCCGTTAACGAGAAGAATCGGTCGCGGCAATGGGCGCCTCTCAGAGTCGGGAAGGCCTCGATCTCGACGAATCTTCTGACGAAGAGCTCCAGCGAGAAGACAGTGATGAACGCTCGGGAGAAATAGCGAGTTCGATCGAGGATGTGGACGCCAGGCTCAGGAATCTGAAGCTGAAGTACCCTTCCGAGGGCTCTCAATTGAAGAACCCCGTCAAGCTCTATCTCCACATCCGCGGGAACACCCCGAAGGCTAAGTGGGTCGTCTCCGACAAGATCACTTCGTATGCGTTTGTGAAGACTACTAGCCTCGAAGAAGAGGGTGGGGATGAAGGGTCGGACGGTGAAGGGCGTGATGGGTTTTGGATTTTGAAGGTGGGTTCGAAGATTCGAACTAGGGTTTCCACGGAGATGCAATTGAAGATGTTCGGGGATCAGAGGAGGGTTGATTTCGTCTGGAATGGAGTGTGGGCGTTGAAGTTTCTTACGGATGAGGATTACCGGAGCTTCGTTACGAGGTTTCAGGATTGCTTGTTTGAGAACGTGTATAATCTCAGGGCCACGGAGGAGAACAAGGTTAAGACCTATGGGAAAGATTTTATTGGGTGGTTGAAGCCGGAGGCAGCGGACGACACGATGTGGGAGAATGCGGATGATCTTGCTTTGAAGAGTCCCGGATCGTCATCCACTCCGGGGAGGTTGAACCAGGATTTGCTGGAGGAATTTGAGGAGGAAGCGGGCACGGGAGGTGGTATACAGAGCTTGGCGTTGGGGGCTTTGGATAATAGCTTCTTGGTGAGTGATTCAGGCGTTCAAGTTGTGAAAAACTTTAGCCATGGAGTTCATGGGAAAGGGGTTTACGTGAAATTCGACAGTGGGGGAAGGAAAAATTCGAATTTGGGGGATTCAACCCCAAAGAAGGCACTTTTAATGAGGGGTGAAACCAATATGTTGCTAATGAGTCCATTAAAGGAAGGTAAGCCCCACGCAGCAGGGCTTCATCAGCTTGATATTGAGACAGGGAAGATTGTTACTGAATGGAAGTTTGAAAAGGATGGCACAGATCTTACCATGAAAGACGTGACAAATGATACCAAGGGTTCGCAGTTGGATCCTTCAGAGTCCACATTCTTGGGATTGGATGACAATAGGCTGTGTCAGTGGGATATGCGCGAGCGGAAAGGGATGGTACAGCGCCTTGCGTCCTCTAGTTCACCTGTTTTGCACTGGAATCAGGGGCATCAGTTCTCGAGGGGGACCAATTTTCAGTGCTTTGCAACTACAGGTGATGGTTCAATTGTTGTTGGGTCTCTTGATGGGAAGATTCGGTTGTATTCCAAAACTTCCATGAGGCAGGCCAAAACAGCATTCCCTGGGCTTGGTTCACCCATTACCCATGTAGATGTTACCTATGATGGGAAGTGGATATTGGGCACCACAGACACCTATCTAATTCTTATCTGCACTCTGTTTACCGATAAAGATGGGAAGACAAAGACCGGGTTTAGTGGTCGGATGGGAAACAGAATCCCGGCTCCAAGATTGTTGAAGCTGACCCCTGTAGATTCACATGTGGCTGGAGAGAACAATAAGTTCCATGGTGGCCAATTTTCATGGGTACTGAAACTTTCCTTTCTATGTTTGATTTCTATGCTCTATTCACTGGTTTCTGAGTGCTAGTGTTTTTCTGCTGCATATTTATACCTTTTCTGTTAGCTTGTGTAGATGTCTTAATATGCGTTGAGGTTAAAACTTTAGTTTAAAGCTTGTTTCTCATTAAAACTCTGCTGGATAAATAAGTGTTCTGTCCACAGGAATGTTGTGCCTGTATATATTTATGTTGGAGGATTACGAGTGTGTAAAAAATAATAAATTTTAGGAACACTTTTGCTAAATTTTCTGAGTAACCCTACTGCTTTAAAGACGTGTTGTTGTGGTGGCCAAGTAAGGTTAATTGTTTTGTAATTGGTTTTAGACGCATTCAACAGTACATGTTTCAGTTGTTAAGGTCTTATGCAATATCCTTATTGTGGGATGAATACTTCTTGGAAATTAGATAAGTAATGTATGCTTCTAAGCCAGTAGAAAACTCAAGTGTCAAGCCTTGGCCTCATTGTGATAGTTATGAGTATACTTTTTGTATGGGATTACTAGGACATATATGCACTTCTGGACAAGGTTCTCCTAGTATTGCTAATTTACTTCCTGATGACGTTGAGATTATTTCACATACATTCTAGTTTTGAGTTTGTCAGATAGTATTAGAACTGATTAGCTCTTTCAAGTTGTAGATAGTCATTTGCTGAAAGTTCTCGGACAAGTGGAATGGGCAGAATGTATTTCCAGGTTTTTGGGCGGAGTTAGCATTGTTTTTGATATTGGAGAATCAGATAATACCGTTGCTCATTGAGATTGGCAAAATGGGAGTCACTGTACAAAACTTTTAACAGATTGTACACATTCTTAATCATTGCAAAAGAAAAATAGTGTGTTTACTAATTTGCTGATTGACCTCTGATGCAAATGAATGCTGCCAATGTTTTTCGAAATTTTCACACTGAAATCTGAATCCTACTCTCATGCACGGAGAGATGAAGAAACATGAGCTATTTTCTTTATTGTAATCTACGGGCTTAATAAGCAATGGATGCTGATTTTTCAGTGTTGAATACTGTATTCCACCAACTCTGATATGTGCTTCATGCATATCTTGCATTATTTTTATGGTGTGGTTGATACAATGCCAGAGGTACTGGAATTTTTATAGAACAGAAAATGGAGGCGTTGCATCGCTTTTCTTTATTCTTAATTCTTTTTGTTAATGGCTTATTCTTGATCTTTTATATGAGCATTTTGAATAGTTGTCGTGTATATTTTGGTTATTTTTTGCTTTGCAGTATGGGTTCTCATTGCAAATGCATTCCTCTAGTGTCTCTCATCTCCATGTAATTCTCAGGTCACAGAGAACGGGAAACAAGAGCACCACCTAGTCGCAACAGTAGGCAATTTCAGTGTGATATGGGACTTCCAGCGGGTAAAGAACAGTGCCCACGAATGTTACCGGAATCAGCAAGGCCTCAAGAGCTGCTATTGCTATAAGATTGTGTTGAAGGATGAGTCCATTGTCGACAGTCGCTTCATGCACGACAAATTTGCGGTATCTAATTCCCCCGAAGCTCCGCTTGTGGTGGCGACGCCCATGAAAGTTAGCTCTTTTAGCGTTTCCGGCAAGAGATGACATTGTTAACTTCAACTCAACTGACATGTTTGTTTTCTAGTGTGTCTTGTACGTATCAGGTCGAGCTTTGGTTATGAGTGGGTTCAAAAGCTTCCGTTAGTTATTTTTTTTATTTTTTATTTGTTGTTTTCAAAATTTGTGGTTAATTGGAGCTTGGCTTCTGCTTGTAAATTGTATGAGACCCTTCTACATGTTTTTCTTGTTAAAAGTCGTTATAATTGTTTTTTTGGCGTGTTGCATTAAGGTCTGGTGCCAAATCAAGGGGGAAAATTTTTTTGTTTTGGAAAATTTTTTTGAAGAAAAATAGATTTATGAAAATTTGTTAATCTTTTGTTATTTGGTTGAAAATAATAATTTATGAGAAAATTTATAAGAAAATATTAAATATAGTTTTATGGGAATGAAAATAATAATTTATAAATAAAAATTGAGAGTCAAAATGAATAGATATGAGTGGTAAGGGTAAAATGAGTATAATAAAAGGATATACGGTAAAAAAAAAAAAGGTAAATGAAAGACTTTGAGAGTGAAATTTAAAAAATATTTTACAGAAAAAATAAAAAATATTTTTATTAATTGAAAATTATTTTTCGTTAACTGAAAAATATTTTTCATTGGCTGTATCCCAAATGTGAATTTTCTCGTTCTAAGCCGAGCGGAAATCAGGTTGCACGTGTTTTGATTCTACTGGTCCAATCAATCTTTGCTTGCTTTTGTTGTTTGGAGGAAGTTCCCCCATCTCTCCTAACTTTATGTTTATTGGATAAGAATTGTAGTCCATGTTTCCGTTCTTAATTTGATTTTTTTTTTTGTGAAAAAGGAAAATTGGTTCCAATTCCACACGTGCTTGTATATGTGCATGTGTTGAAGTATTTTTTAACATAAGAATCTGCCATTTTTCACCATTTTATAAAACGTGCTTCTACTTCTATATTTTTTATACACAATTCAAATAAAAAATATTGATGTCGAAAAATTTAAGGGCAACTTAAATTTACCACATCAGCATTTCAGTATGAAGGGGGTATAAGTAGAATTATTTTTTTATGAAAATCTTGCTTTCCCATGTATCCAGTTGAATTAACTAAAATCTAACGAAATGACTTTACATGACAAAATTATTGATTAATTTTCATCCTAAATTAGTATAAGAAAGCCTCTTCTTTTACTTTTATTTCAAGCAAAGAGCAAAATTAGCAACTTAATTTATTGGGTTGTTTGTATGAGTTTCTGATAAGTTGAGGGCACTTATTAGGTACTTAGAACTATCAAGTCCTATTTCATCACGACTTCTTCAACTAGAAATTCGAAAGCAATTTATATTTTGCAATTTCAAAATAAAAAATCTTTGAGTTTTTATTGATTTTAAGGCTTGAATTGGAATCCCACGATTATTAAAGTTTTCATCTTAAATAATTTAAATCATTTTAGGTAGGCAATACAGCTTGAGGGCAAAAATGACTTTATCGGACTAAATTAAAGTCCAACCCCAATGAGCACCTGCCATTTTTTATTATTATTTCTGGTGGATGCTGCCGGGTTCCCTTATTATTATTGCAATCAAAAAAGTTCAAAATTGATGATTCATCAAAACCAAATATAATAATAATAATAATAATAATTATTATTATTATTATAAATTGTTGAACTACATATTACAAATTTCCCGCCAAAACTGCGAGAAATTCACAACTGAAAAGCAAGACTCTCTCTCTCCAACTTCGTTTGTTGCCACAGACTTCTCTTTTCTTCTGGAAAACCAGAAAAAAGGAAAATTTCCCATATTAATATGTTAAAATCACCAACTGCACTGCTGAATGTCCCCCGCATTCGTCCTAGAATTCAAGGATAATAGCTTTCTCGTTAAAGTTGAGGGCTTGCTTGTTGTAAAAGAATAAATGAAGTTTTAATGTACCTCGTTTTTCGCTATTTTATGATGCTCAAAATGTATAAGTTGTTTACTTTAAGATAAAAGTTAACTCTTTCAACTCCAATAAAATAATAAGAGATTAACTGCTAATTTTTAAATTATAAGTGGGCTTCCTTCAACCCTATCAAATAACAAGAGAATTAAGTGTAATTTATCCAAAAGATAAATATTATATAATTTGACGGGACTAGTTCAAAATATGTTGTACTACAATATACCTTTTTTTTTGGCACCTAAATAAAAAGGAAAAGGGGAATAATAGTTGTTTCATCGTACACTGTAATGAAAATTCAAACTCCGAATCTCTATGATAGAAATTTTGGTCGCTATTAAACGAGCTGCTGCTTATAATTATTTGAATATACTTTGACGATTCTAGGAAAGGGGGCAATAGAAAAAACTACTTTTCGAAAACAAAATTCGAAATTTAGGGTACGTTGCCCCCTTGAAAAACACACGTCTCCGGCTCTAGTGTAGCTTTATTGAGGTTAAACCTCACGGTTCCTCCTCTTCGGCCTGTGTGCTCTCTGGGAATGGAAAATTGAGCTTCGCCCGCGGCCCGCGTAACTCAATGGCTTTGCTGTCGTAGGCCTGGGCGGCCTCCTCCGCCGTGTCGAACGTCCCGAGCCAAACCCGCGCCCCTCGATGAGGGTCCCTTATCTCCGCTGCCCATTTCCCCGACTGCCGCTTCCTCACGCCGCGGTATTTATTCTCCCTCCCGGCGTTCCCCATTTCCGCCGCGGAATACGAAGAAGCAGCGGCCTCCGCGCCGAAGAAGTTGCACCCGAGACAGCCTCCGATTCCGCACACGCGGCACGTCTGGGGCTCGTCGGAGAGAGGGAGCACGGCGCCCTCACTGCTGCCTCCCTGGCCGCTGACGACGCTAGTGAGAGCGGCGACCATGTGGGAGAATTCCTGTTCCGGGGTGACACGACGCGGCTGGGGGTTGTTTCTGGCCAGAGAGCCGCCGTTGTTTGGATTCTCCATGCTTGGGAGAGTGAGCAATCCCCGAGCGGAGGACATCGAGAGAGGCACGTATTTATACATTGCGGGGTGTGGGGGAGAGGGAAAAGGATTCCGTGAAAATATAGGTATCACCGACCACTAAGAGAGAACCACGTCAACAAGAATGTTTCGACGAATACATTTATAGCACCGACCACTAGGAGAGAACCAGCTGGCGTCGCCCACTTGAGCTTTTTTTTATTTATTTTTTTTCTTCAGTCTAAACGCGGTGCCGCCTTCTTTCGCATGGAAGCGTTTGGTTAATTGAATCTCTTCTTTTTTGCTAGCCGTGTAATTGTTGTGTTGTTTTTCGGCTCAGCAATAATTTTACTTTTACAAATAAGGATCACCCAAATTTAAAAAATTTTATAAAATTATAAAATTTATTTATTTTATTTTATTATTTTCTATACTTTTAGTTTTTCTCATTTCATTTATTGTTTTTAGCAATACATGACTGGCAGTGTTAATTCTGTAGATTCATGTGTCTTTTCAAATTCAGAGGGTTCAATGATTAGAGAATCGTTGGATGATATTTTTGGAATTTTTCTAAATACATCAAACGGTCCATATAGTCGCTGGACGGTCCAGCAGTTGAAGAGGATCTATTCCCAGTCTATATCTATAATTCCGCACCTTGAAAAAGATGGATTTTGCTCCTCAAGGCATTCAAGTGTGCACTTCCACTGATTTTACATATGGCATTTATTTTCTAAACATATCGGTACAGATGGAAAGAACTTTAAAAAACACGCAGACATGTTAGTTTTCATGGGATTTTAAAATAATAGAAAATTGCTTCATCTAACCTTATCTATGCTTCGTATTTTTACATTTGATGAAAATTGACATGGTTATATATTTTTTCTTTTCTCTTTTCATTTGTCGGTTAAGATTATCTAAAGGTGCTTCAAAATGGAGTAAAATGATGAAATCAGGAGAGAATTGGGGAGGGGCTGGATCCCCCAAACACACCATTCACCATTCAATTTGAATAGTTAGATTCCCAAATGATCAAAACGCTAATAATTATTCCTCATTCACTAAATTTGTGAGTAGATTAAAGATCAACTCCACCATCAGTGGATCCATCAACTTGATTAGGGTACGTTTTAAAATAAAAAATTAAGGATTTTTACCTTTAACTACTCATAGTTTTAAAGACAGGGCTAATTGTTAGCAATTGATGGTTAGAGGGCCTGAATGATCAAACTGAAACTCGAGCAAACTGATATTTGACTGATAGTCCAAAGTGTAAAAAGTTTATCATGAAGCTACTAATAATAATGGACGAGAATAAATAAGAAGACATTTGAAAAAATCTCATTCCCAACAAGTTTTAAAGTGTTGCATCAAGTTATAATATAAATAATGTGAATATGTCACACAATAATATGAGATTTGGAGTAGCTTTAAATGCATCATTTAATTCAAGTGGCAACAAATAAAGTAATTCAAATTAAAAAAAAAGACTGAAATTGTTTCACTAACGAAACTAATTCTATAGGTTTATTGCTCCTAAATTTTGGGAGGGGGGAAAGAAAAATATCATTTTCATTCTTCCCAACTCGCGGCTCGATGTTGAACTTGGGACCCATTGTCAACCCTGGCCCATCAAGGGTGGGTATCATTTTGAATTAAACCGATTGTGATTTTTTTATTTTTAGAATTAAACTGAAACTAACCTTATTTAATTCAAAATAATGGGATCCACGGTTCCACTTTCGTGTTTGGGTTAGCATGCCATTGACTTCAAGACAGATTTTATTAATAATAAAATTTTAACGTATATATAAAAACAAGATCCACATGTCAAATCTTTTGACTGGGTAAAATATTGCGGTTTTCTTTGTCGTGCACGATGGAGATAAAATTTGAACTTTTGATCTTTATTCTGATTTTTTTTTTGTTTTTTTTGATAAGCCATGGACGTGCAAAAGGGGTTGTGGGGTTGGTTTCATACGTGTTGGGCCATGGGCTGCTTTCCCTCTGACCCCACGCATCCATTACCTTTGGATTCGGGATTTTCTAAAAAGGTACCAAAATTTTTATTATTTTTTTAAAAAACTACCTCTCTCGAAACAGCCTGCGTTTCAAAGTTTTTAAATTCTACGGTACTATGCGAGATGTGTGCTTAGCTGCGAAATTAAGTTTTATAAGTCAAGACTTAATTTTTTTTATTAAATTTACTTACTACCTTAACGTGTTGTTGGGTTGATATAAAGGTAGTTTTGGCTTTCAAATTTATTAAGCTTTAACTATTTGAGTTTACATAATTACCCTCGCTCAAGCCTTGATATTCTAGTTTACTCATGCTTTTTTACGTTATTTTCTTCGGTTTTGATTCGGACAACGGAACGCCCATTTCACGTTCAATTTTATTAAGTTCGATTCTGAAGCCAGTACTTAGTTTTGAACCCGATGCTGAGATGACGGCTCAACACCCTCTCGATGGGTATCGATTCTCTTCCCAAATTAACCTCTCAAGGGATGCTATTCAGAAGCTCTGATTATGAGGGTTTCAAGGTGCGCAGAAGCATCGCGTACACGACACTAGCACTTCCTTTTCCTCCGGTCCTCCCGAGTCGTAGAAGTCTGGGAATATTCCAGAGCGAGCGACACAGGGCGTTCAGAGTTTCCGTGCATTTTAGTTGGAACGCGGCGTCGATGGAGTACGGGGGGCGGCTCATCTGTGGAGCACTACCGTCTCAACCAATGCGCTCTTTCCCTGTACGAATGGGGGAAATTCTGTTCTGACTCAATTGTCCCTTTTTTTATTATTATTATTATTAAATTCGGATAAAAGCACATAAATCCTCCGCCGTTTTTTTCTCCCCTTTTGACGGTTTCAAAACACGAAAAGAGCAAAATGGAAAACCCCACTCAGGCGTTCCAATCATGTATGCGTAAAAAAGTCGTAATTATTTATTTAAGTTTTAAATTTATTATTACTTTATAAATAACAAATATTTTGAGAAGCCTTATTTTGGACAAAAATAATAAATTTTAATTTTAATAGATGGTCAAAATATTTTTATTTGCACAAAGTCGTAATCATTCTCTGAATTACAGAGTGCACTCTTTTCTTTAAATGCAGGTGAGCCCAATTGTTACCAAAGGCTCTGAACTCATTTATATTATTAATTGAGATTAAAACGTCAAAATGCATCTCGAACTTTGCCTTGATTTTTGATTTGATTATTGTACTTTCAGTTTGAGTAATTTTAACCTTAAACTTTATCCCTCTTTCTTAATTCAGTCAAATAATGGATGGACATTCGCTAAAAACTGAGTCTCTTTTGACGTGGCGAAAAAACCTCCTGATTGGGGTTAAGTTTACATGTTTTGCCATATCTTAATTGGGTAAGGATTTTTTATTGATTTAAGTAAAAGAGTAGAGTTAGGATAAAAAAAATTTTCACGTGTATATTTGGAGGTATTTAAGTGAATACACAAATACAAATATATAAATACATAGATATAAACTACAACATGATGTAAATAACTATTCTTAAGATTTTAAGTTAGACTTTAATTGAATTGAAGCAACATGAAACAGTGTGGAACGCACTTGTAATGTATGCTTAATACTTTAGGTAAAATTTTAATTTCTTTTTTTAAAAATAAAAAATCCATTTTAGGGAAGAAATTATCCATTTACTTGTTTGCCCTATCCAGAAGAATTTTTACTCTTACCCGTTAGCGCAGAATAATTAAGTTTTTTATTTTACCCGTTAGAGTAAAGGTAAGGCTTTTAAAATTGGATTAGGATCCTCAGAGTTTGAATGCCTTCGAATTTGTGAATTTGAATAATCTTGACCATTTATTGTAAAATAAAAAGGTATAGAAGGAAATAAAAGGTGGAAAAAATGAATAGTTAAGATCATTCAAATTCATAAATTCATGTTTTTTTATTTTAATTTTAGGTGATTCATATCCTTTAAAATTAAGGTAAGAGAGTAAGGATAAGACTCGTACCTTGTCCCTCGGTCACCACCCACATCTGTAATCACCTAACTTCCCGTTACTATCCTATTAATAAGCTGAGGAGGTAGGAGCTTTATGAGGGCAAAGGTATGCAATTGCCCACGTGAAATTTTCCAATAGTATTCATTTTTTTAAAGTTGCCTCCTAAATTCACAAAATTTGGCCGCAAAAAATCAAAATTAACAATAATTTTGCATTTGAAGCCCAAAATTTAAACTTGTTTTGCCTCATTCTTTTTTTTTTTTTTTTAATAAGGCAGGCCACATATTTCAAAACTCACACTTAGTATGATAAAGTAATCATTTATCATATGCATTCAAAATCCATACTTTAAACTTTTTTGCACTTTTTTTTAACAAGTTGTACCGCATAATTTAACCCAACACTTAAAAGAAAGTTAAAAAATAAAAATAAAAATCCTATTTTTGCAACTTAGATTAAAGAAAGGGGAAATCAAAACTCGCTTGTACCTTACCCTACAGATCTATGATTGGAACCTTTGTAGTTATTAGGTTAGATGCATGTCTATTTAAGGAAAGTTTCATTCTGTTTGAAAGTAGTCGATTTGGTTTTTAAAGTTTATGAAAGTAACGAATTTGGTCCAAAAACTTATGGAATAGTTAGATTCGGATGGAAAAGTTAGAAAACCTTGTCCAATTTGGCCACACCCATATAAGAGGGATTAATACTAACCTCAAACTTGATGAAACGATTATATGCAAAAATAGTTAATTAATTCATTTGAGAATTCATTTTATTGAGCTTAGAAAAATATGATCCTAAGTTTCGTCATGCAATATATATATATATTGTATTGTAATTTGCCCACGGGAAAATGTGGCGGCTTCATCCCTGTCAGTATATCACTCTCATCTTCATGTCGCCCACCGCCAGGGCCTCCAGCTACCTGAACCCGATGGCGCACATGAGCTTGAGACGGTGCATAGAGGGTGGAACGGTTTTGTGCGGGATATCTTTGGCAAAGCAGCAATTCGGGACTAGACCGGGACATCGAGAGGTGCTCATTCGGGGAAAACAGAAATTTTTCTACCAAGAGCAATTGGCCTCGTCTACATATAGGGGTGAAAAATACACCCTATTAGATGGTCATCATACGTATTTTGAAAATCTTGAATATTGATTTTTGTTTCGAGTTTGTCAGGCTTTGTAAAGTTTAAATCCGAATGAATTTGGTAAGTTTAAAATTTGAATGGATGATCAAGATCACGGTGACCATCCAACAGCCAAAAACAGAGTGCATTTCTTGTCCGGAATACAAACGGGACCGATTTGAGAAGAAGTTATATACAAAACAAAAGGATGAAATCACAGATTGTTTATTGGGAGATCAGATAGTGTTTTTCCACACAAAAATAAAAAAGAGACGGTGAAAAAGAGATGGCCCGATCCACACAAAAATAATTCTAAGCTCAGGAAAACAGAAAATAAATATGCATAAACCTTTGATCAAAAAACTGCTAAACATGCTGATCAGCACATAATCTAAACCCTAAATCCCAAAATAGAAAATTTGATTTGAAAACAGAATGTGTTAAAAGAACACACCGATCTACACATAATACTTGTGAGCGATCGTCACATGTAAGTAGTCACTAATATTCAAACAACTCCTAGTCACTTGCATAGACTAAATCAGAATGATCCTGATCACGAAAATTTAACTCTAATAGATCAAAGCATGGTCTATTAACTCATGTTTGGTTTTGTTCCTATTTTTTTTTCTTTTTTTCTATTTCATACTGACAATGAGAAATAGGATTGGCTCATACATTCTTTTTTTTTTTTTACCTAACAAGGTCCAATGGTGGTGCTCGAAATCCTGCAAAAGTGGCTAGAGTACGATGGCATCGGTGACTAAAGTTAGATGGTCGATGGTTATGCGTGGACTATAGTGATGAGGGATAGGTAAATATTGTTCTCAAAATTTTAGAAATATTTTTGAGAGTGGCATTTTCTCACTCTCAAATTTGTTAAGAGATCTTCAAAAATTTTAAGAATATTTTTAAAATCTAGAAAATAGAAATATAAATTCTTTTTGAAAAATTAAAAATAAAAAAAAGGAACGAAAAACGGAATGAAAATCAAACGGGGCCTCAGTAGATTACAAAAAAGCCCTTTACTATTATTTTTGGCGTTACGCAATAAAATGCGCACCGAACAACCCAACTGGTTGAGGTCAGCATGGACCCACCAGTACGGGCCTCTTCCGGGGCCCGCATCATTTTCATATTATTAAATAATTAACGCGCCCGCTTTTTAAATTCCCCGAGAGCTGTTACTCAATCCTAATTTATGTGAACTTTTATCCGTCATTGTTTTTCAATTCCACACGTGCCCATTGGACTGAGAATCTCCATCCCGGATTAACACGTCCAGCTGACTTGGGTCCCATAGATTCTGTCCTTCAATCGAACTCGCATGAAATTCAAATAAGTGAGTTAGAAAATTTAAAAAAAAAGAAAAAGAAAAAAAGAGGGAACTATTCAAGTGAGAAAAAGCACACAAAATTATATATATGTACACGACTCTTTCGAGATGTATAGTTACACTCTCATCCATTTTCTTAAAAATATGAAAATTTATAAAAACCAGGGAAAGGAAAATTTTCCCCTGATAGCAAATGAATATGTTAAAATCCGAAGATATATTATTGCATGTATCCGGCACTGGTAGTAGAATCTGGTGAATCCCCAATGAAGTTCATCATCGTCATCAATTCTCCCTCGAAGGATTCCCAGATTTGATTCCCTACGTCGATCCCAGATTTGATTTCGTCGAATTGCGTTGTTGTAACATTTTCTCCGCCATTCAGCTGCGCCTGATCCTGCGTGCTGTCGGGGAACGGGAAATTGAGCTTCGCTCGCGGCCCTCGGAACTCGACGGCGGCCCGGTCGTAGGCTCGGGCCGCGTCCTCCTCGGTCTCGAACGTCCCGAGCCAAACCCGTGTCGCTCGCCGAGGGTCGCGTATCTCCGCCGCCCATTTCCCCCACGGCCGCTGCCTCACGCCGCGATATTTGTTCTTCTTATCCTTGTTCTTCCTCCGGCCGCTCCCGCTACAATTCCCGCTCTCCCCTGCTCCTCCGTCCGTGGCCGCGGCGCTGAAGAAGTTGCACCCTAAACACCCGGTGATTCCGCACTCGCGGCACGTCTCCGGGACATGGTCGGTGATGGAAGCTGAAGAAGAAGCGGAGGCTTGTTCTGGAGTCAGCGGCATTGGCGGGAGAGGGGCTTCCAGTTGGCTTCCGCTACCGCCGCCTCCGCTGATGACATTGGTGAGGGCGGCAACCATGACGGAGACTTCCTGCTCGTGGCTGAGCCGCCGCGAAGGAGGAGGAGGTGGGGCCTCCGCCGGAGTGCCGCGGCGCTTGGGTCTCTTGTAATGAGGTTTGTTTTGCATGGTTTTCGTGTTGTGGGAGCTTCGAGTGATTTTGCGTTGGCTGATGATTTTGACTGATTTTGCATGGTTCTGGGATATATATATGTTTGGGTCGGTGCTCACGTGGCTGCCAGGTGTATTCACGCAGCTTAGACACGGGGTTGAATGGATTCCTCCGCCTAACGTCATGATCACGTGGGGCAGGCCCGTTCTTCCTTTCGACGAGGGATGGCGAGATATGTATCCTTTTCAGGTGAAATATGCGTGGCACTGGGAAATGCTTTTGCTACATTTTAATTTTATAAACTACAGATTCCGTCAGTTTGGAGAAAAATATTTTCACAAGATTTTTTTTAATGTTTGTTGAGGGCTTGAAATATTTTTAAAAAATGAATTAATGGATAATAATATTTTTTTTAATCTGTCTCATTGAGGCGAGTTGGTTTGGATTGACCAAATTATATTTTATAACCTAATCTTTGATAAAAGTTTTAAATCTAATAAAATTTTACTATTTACAGATTATATCTAAACCTTTTTAAAGGGTTGCAATTCTATCATACTCTGAAATATTCTTCAAATTTGACCTATATTTATAGTGAATTTTTTTTGACAAACATTATTTCATCATAAAATTATAGATTTCATAGCAAAATTGTTCAAATAATTTTCTTTTACAAATTTTTAGGGTAAAAAATATTTATAATAGGCCAACTTTTTTATAAATATTTTCTCAAATATTCTTCTTCTTTAACCCTTTTACTTTTTTTTAATATAAATTTAGATTATGAATTTCGTATGCTCCAATTATTACAAGAAGGAGTTACACATTAGTTAAAATAAATTTAGTTGCTTAAGTATTGATCATGAATTTTACTATAAAATATTAGCTTTTTTTCTTTCATAATTTTTTTTTCTCATACAAGAGGATAACAGGTTAGAATTTTTTCTCATTATAAATTTGACCTATTATTAAAAAACATTCTTCAAAAATATTATTTTTTATAATATTTTAGTAAAATTATGAATAAAAATGTTAAACACTAAAATTGTACCTCTTTAGAGAGATAGAAATATAATTCATTAATAATAAAATTCAAACTAAATTTTTAATATTTATCAAAATTTAGACCATAAAACATTCGGATGGGATTGAGTTGTCAAAAAATTCGACTTCTCGATTCCGGTTGGGTTCAAGTGTTAAATTCAGTGTAATAACCATCAACAGCTCCATGTTGGGCGCCACAAGGAAACAAAATTTATTGTGCGACAATTATTTAATGCAAAAGAGTGCCATCGGAGATATTTATTACTGATTGTGCTTTGTATTATTCGGGGGAAGGGTGCCCTACTGAAAAGGCGTCTGACAGATGCGTCCGCAATGTTCCCATTCGAACGGACATCCGGTAAACCAACGGTCTTCCCCAAGAAAAGTCAAATATCATTTTATGAAAACAGAGAAAAAGTGGCCAAATCAAACCATTCTAGAATGTCAACCCGTACACTTTTTTTTTTCAGACAATTAAAAAAATTAAGGTGAAGAAATTTATTTATCTAAACATTGGGAACTCAAAACCTCGTGAAATGCGACCATATCAGCTAAACACACGAGTGCTCCGTACCATAAACTAGCATTATCTTCAACGGGCAAGGTTGAACTTAGATAATTACTAACATTATCCTTACAACATTATAATATAATAGTTATATTTAAATCTAAGCAACTCCCAATCACGTGTCTTTATTTATTTATTTTTAATCCACTTAACTGCAAGAACGTTGACTCATCAACCCATGACTACTTGCTACGGGTTGCCTTGCCCTACTCATATGTAGGATAAACTTGACGTTTGAATAATAGAAATGAAAATATAAATAAAATTATTATTATTTTATGTAAAATAATAATTATTACAAGAAAATAATTTGTTCATTATATTTTATGTTATTAAATTATATTTTATGTTATCAAATAATGGGATGAGATTCAATACCCTCATTCTCATTCTCATATTTCAGATAAAATCCTAATAAATAAGTTTGTGGATTCAAAAAAAACATCTTCATTGCAGGATCATAGTCTGCAGTTAATAGCTAGCAAAACATATAATTATTATTGAGTCCTACAATTATTTTTAGCAAGACCCACTTTAGTCAGTTAATAGCTAGCAAAACATATAATTATTATTGAGTCCTACAATTATTTTTAACAAGACCCACTTTAGTGATCATATCCATTATCTTATCATACATGTATTGACATTGTTCCATAACTTGCTGACACGATGATATTGTATCATTTTGCTTTCAAACTATAACATTTTTTTTGAGGACACTATTTACAAGCATTTGACCAATCCAGAAGAATGTTTTGACGTGGTGGGCCTCTAGTTCCTATGAGTGATGCCTAACGTGGGAGTTGCAACCTAATTTTGTACTGCAAAACAGAGCCGTCGGAAACGGGTTGACTCGTTAGTCAAAACGAATATAGGCATAATCGATCGTTTAATTAAATACGTAGTTAGGGATCCCGTTTACATGTGATATTAATAAATAAAAAAAAGTTGTTTCAACGAACTGGATGCGGACACGAGCGCGACACGCCACGCACGCGTTCTGTACGGCCCTCGACGAAACTAGGACGATTTAGCAAAATAATAATTTTCTGAAAGAAATTAAATTATCTTATCTTTTTAAATAATACGATGCGTTCGACTGATCACAGAACCACGCAAATTTAAGATTTAAATGATAAAAAAATCAATAAAAGCAACAAGCGATGTATTACTAATAAAGGAATGCCGTAACAATGCTCTCACCTGTAGAAATCATCAAGCTCTGCCAATGCCAAGACACTCGTGCAACTGGTGGGAGTCCTACTCTTTGTTTCATCATTCATTGTTTCTCCAGTAAAGAATCTAGTTTTTCCTACCAAGAAAAAAAACAAAAACCGATCTGGCGAGTTGTTATGCTACTCAATAGCCCAACATTTATACGGCAAAAGTTGATCAAGGTCAGGATGCGACTCGATCATCCTACCTAAATTTCTCTTCATAGGAAGGACAGTAGGAAAAATTGAAAATCCTGAAAAGCATGATCAACTTTTAGCTGCCAGTAAAGACCAATATATATGCGCAAAGAAAAACCTAGAAGCGATCCATCTCCGCGCAGGTACAAGCTCGGGGATTCTCTTTAGAAATAAGATCTTTTGTCTCATCGGCTGAATCTGCATTCGGATCCAAAATAGAATAGTCATTTTCATCCGTTTAATGTATTAGCGAGTTATGAAATGAAAAAGAAGGCACAGGAAAAAATCGGGAACGAGGAACTGCTCTATTTGATGGGGGAAGCCTCTGAAAGCTTCAAGCAGTAAGCCACAGATGAATGAAACAGAACAGAAGCAGCAAAACAAAGTCAGCTTTAATTTCCAGAAAAACATCCCCAGATCAGTCCATGTGTAAGCCCCCAGATGGCCAGGAACACACCCACAGCACGCATCTTCCCAGCATAATTAGAAAATTTAGCAGCTTCAAGAAGCGTACTATTTGCATTCCACAAAAATAGACAAAATGCACCAACCTGGAGTAACCTACAAGATGGATGCTGTCAGATTTACGATGTTCCAACCTCAACCTAGGAGATGGCCAAGCAAGGCAAAAAATGATTAGAAAAATAAAAAAATATTTCAATGGGCGAAGTAAATGTGCCTTCCACAGATGTTCATGTGCTTGTAACTGTGTGTAGAGTGTGTGAACGGAGCTATGTAAAAAAAGAAGTCAGATGCAACACTGAGCATTGATAAGTTCTACTAGAAATCGTAAAATAGGAAAAGCAGCTCTGAGAAGGTACCATTAGTTTCAAGCCAGTACTATGGATAAACTACTGCCTTACAGAAGTCGGCACCTGTGGTTTGATCACCTAAGGAAAATAAATTAATAAAAACAAGTAACATAATTCTACTAATGATGTCTCTGCTACCTGGTACCATTATAGTACTGCGCTATTTCACTCATTAATAACCAAGGAAGGATTTAGAAACTGATAAAATCAGATGAGGGAGTTTTCCATCTTCAAGGATTAAAGGTGAAAGATAAGACTAAAGGATTAAAGGTAAAGGTAAGACTAGGGCTTGGAAAAAGATCGATTCCTCTCATTTCGCTCAGATTAGGCTCGTTCTACTTTGAATCGAATTGAATCAGAATGATTCACCCTACGTTTCGAATCATCTGGCCCCTGGATTGAATTGAATCTTACCATTTGAATCGAGAATTGTACGACCCTAACCACAGATGATAGCAACCTGGAAAAGCTTGGAATGAACGGAACCTCGTACAAAATATGTATTTATGTGAGCCCGTGCATGCATGCGTAGCAAAGAAAAATGAAGTGACAAAAACATTCTAAAAACTCATGGTTGTAGAATTTCAGTCGGCTAAACACTTAATATAGACAAAATACCTCATAGTGTATGTCACCGCAATCACTAAAACAATCATTACATGATCTGGCATCAGGAACAAGAAATCTGGGATATTGGAAGCGCCGACTCTTCCTCCTCTGGAGAATCACCGAGTCGGACTTGTATGGGACTTGGGTGCAGCGGAAACTCGTATGGGACTCGCCAATTACGGTACCCCTTTTAAAAAATAAAATAAAATCAGGGGACACGATGGGGACAATTCTAACCCATTTTTATTCTTTTATTTTTTCCCCCCGGGGGGGGGGGGGTTTTCTTTTTTTTTTTTTTTTTTAAACCGAAACTGATGAAAAGGAACTAATTAAGCTTTTTGTTGAAGTAATGAAAGTATGGATCCTTTATATATATAATTTTGCCACAACCCCGCGGCATGCATCCCCATTTTTCAAGAAATCACGCACCTGCATATCCTCGCACACATGCTTCATAGTAAGCAACACAATCATGCTGTATAAGTGAAACCCACAGTGGCAGTTGCATAAAGCTTCAAAGAAGACCTGAAATACAAGGCACCATAGTCGAAAGACCCCTAAAAAAATTGATTGAGTTTCAAAATATAATTTAAAAAAGGTTCTACAATCATAGTTATCAAGGCGTCAAGGTGTCAAGGCGGTGCAGTGTGGTGCAAACCTAGGGCGCCTGGACGCCTAGGCGCTGAGGCGCCCTCAAGGCAGCTCAAGATGTCGCAGAAGAAGAAGAGGAGGGGGAGGAATCACCGTATGAAAAAAAAGGAGAAGAAGAAACAGAAGAGAGCAATAGAGAAGGACAACAAGAGGGGTAGGAGGAGTGCCACATCTGGAGAGGAGGAGAAGAAGAACATACCTGATGGGGCCCTCATTCTTTAGGAGAGCAGATTTTGTGAATCTGCTTGAAGAGAGAAGAAATTTGGAATTTTGGATTAAATTTTGGGCTCATTTGTGGGAGGGGAAAAAAAAGGCCCAATTCAACTTTCTAAAGTACATTTGGGCTTAAATAATGGGCCTTACCAATTGGGTCTTTTCTCCCACAAAAAAGCCCAAAAAAACCCACAAACCCACAGATTTAAAAGCCCAAAAGACAAACAAAACCCTCAAACCTGACCGTCTTCCTCCTTCTGTGAGTTACCTCAAACCCTAGTCGATGCAGTCAAGGAACTCCATTAGATCTGCCGAACCTGAGAAGAATTCCATCAAAGTCAAAGTCATGGAGCTCGAGAAGCCACCGGATCTCATGAAATCGAGAAGAACTCCACCATATTTGATGAATTCAAGAAGCAATACACCTATAATGGAGTAGTTAGGCTCAAGGCGCCACTCGCCTTGCCCCCTCTAAAGCGCAAGGCGTCGCCTAGGTGACTATGTCTAGAATAAACATTTTATGCAATTGAGTGGATTTATCACCGGACTCAAAATAATGTACGGCATTTATAAGCATGTGAATGATGTGCTATTTCTGGAGACACATAAAGGCACCTACAACTTTAACCGAAAGAGAATAAAATCATAGAATAGGAGGCAGTTATGTAACCAAAGAAGTATACAAAAAATAGCTTGTTGACAAGTTAACCCATATTAAAATAATATAGATGGCCCATGGACAGGAAATTAGTTGTGGGCAGCACGATCAAAATTTCTTCAATCATTTCAATCATTTAGGGGGGGGGGGGGGGGGGAGGGGGATTGGAAAAAGTTTGCAAGAGCGTTTTTATTCAATCATCTTTTCTGGTACCTTCTTCCTAGTAACAACCATTATGCATCAGCAAATACAACCTACGAAGACTTTGAAACGATCTATCTCCACGTGGGTACAAGCTCCATTGAGAATGATAAACTTTGGACGAACATCTTCCACCTTTCCATCAGCTGAATCTACATTTCGGATTTGAAACAGAATTGTCATTTTCATCTGCTTAAACAACTAGGAACTGCTCAAAACTGGGTTTTTCTTTAGTTTTTAATGGACTGGAATGGAACCATGTTCCCCCAACACCAAGAAATTACGATACATTCTTGTATCACAAGACTAGGCGACTAGAGGTTGCATGGTCATTTGAGAAACATAACAAGCAAAAAAAAGGAAATAAAAGAGAAGCCAGATGCTGAGCGGGATAGGCTTCTGATACCTTTTAGGTGCCGTCACATTGTGCAGGTGAAAACTGCAGTCAGTAAGCCACAGATGAATAAAACAGCACAAAAACAGCCAAACGAAGTTAGCTTTAATTGCGAAACCATCTCCAGCGAGCTCCAGCTAAAAAAGGAAAAAGGTGGGGGGGGGGGGGGGGGGGGGGGAGAGGGGGGGAAAGCTGCTGTGAGGTCAAACCACATAGATGGAAGAGAACAACGCAGAGAGCATTAATCCGTGTATGAGCCATGGAATGGCGAAGAACACAAGTGCGGCGAGCTCCTTCCCAGCATATTTAGAAACTTCTTCTACAGATGCACCATTTGCATCCAACATAGCAAGAAAAAATGCACCAGTTTGGGGAAACCTAGGAAATGAAATTGTCAACATCTTGGTCAGGAATCCAAATTATCAATCGTTTTAAAGTGTTTCAACCTCTAGACAATGGCTAACAAGGTACAAAAGGTTTAGAAAAGTAAAAATATTTGAATGGGCCTAATTTGCTCTTAAGAGTTTTTCAACATACAATAAGCCATGTTAATCAAGTAAATCTCCTGCATACAGATGTCGATGTGCCTGTTAACTCTGTGTGTGTGTGTGAATGCAATTGCGTTTGCATATAACGTGTATATGTAAAATCTATGTTAAGAAACAGAGTCAACAGTAGATACTGAGCGTTGTTAATATTGGAAAATTAGCTATGAGAAGGCATTAGCTGCCTTGCCGGTGCTATGGGGTTTCAGACCACTATTATGGGATCAACTTACCTTAAAGAAAATAAGTAGAGATCTATGGTCTGATCACCTTAAGAGAATAAATAAATAAGTCTCAATGATATCTCTGCTACCTAGTATCATCATCATATTAACCAATTGCATTCTTAAATAACTAATTAAGGATGGATTTACACACTGATAAAATCAGAAGAGTGGATTTTCCAATCTTCAAGAACAAATACTTTGATCTCCAATCAGAAAATTCCAAATTCGACCTTGGCTCGGGGATTTTGACTCTGACTTAGAGTTCTTGTTTTGATACTTTTTGAAGGCTTTCTATTGTAGCATTGGATTTATAAACTTGCACTTCATAGGACACCTTCAGAAGTTTTCCAGCATCTGTTGAATCATTTTCATGGATTCCGACATTTCACTAGTCCACACTATATTTTGCGCATAATGAAAAGCCACTTTTTTGGCATTGGACTTCCCAAACCAGCAACAACAACACAACATACAATGAAAACGAAAAGAAAAAAATGAGTTAGTAAAAAATCATATTATATAGAGAGAGATAATATTAATAATCATAGTGTTTAAAATCTCAAATCTAACAACCAGGATTGAAGGTGAAAGATAAGACTAAACAAAAGATCGAAAACAGATCGATATCTGGTCATTTCACCCAGATTAAGCCTATTCTACTCTTAAATGGACGACTTCGAGAACATAACAACAATCTGAAAAAGCTTGGAATGAACGGAAATTCCTGCAGAACATTTTGCACAGAATTTCCATGTGCAAGTATTCGTGTATGATGTGTAGGAAAAGAAATAGGAAGTAAAAGAAACATTCTCAGAAATCACGCTTCTAGAATTTCCAGTTCCTTTAAACATTTACTATAGAAAAAAATACCTCATAGTGTATGTTGTCCCAATTATTACAACAGCCATTACACGATCAAACATCATAAATGGAAATTCTTCGCTTTGGGTCTCCCATGTAAGCAACACAATCATATTGTATAAGCAAAAACCACACTGGCACATGTATAACAGCTTCAAGGAAGGCCAGAAATACAATGCAATACAGCAGAGGGACCCTTAGAATATTAATTAAATTTTAAAATATAACTCAAAACAGGTTTCAGAACAAACATGTTATACAAGAAAGAGGATTTATCACCAGAGTCAAAATAATATAGCACATTTATGAGTATGCGAATGATGTGCTATTTCTGGAAACATGCAAGAGCGCCAACAACTTTAATGGAAGAGAATAAAATCATAGAATAGGAGGCAGTTGTGTAAGCAAAGAAGTTTACATAAAAATAGCTTGTTGACAAGCTGATCCAGAATATAAAATTTTAGATGGCTCATGGAAAAGAAATTAGTTGATGGTAGCATGATCAGAACTTCTTCAGCATACCACTGATCCACTAGATACACCTAAAAAATAGAAGTACTAAGAAATTACAACCTTATGGAGAGGCATACCAGTAAATTGAGAAGCTATATCCAAGTCCAAGCATCCCCCAATAATCACTTGAACTGGGTGCATCTAAGATGGGTGACCCCAATAAACAAACCCTTGGTGGCTCAAAGTGGGTCCCAATTTGCCATTGCAGTAACACTAGGGGCTCTGAGAAACTACAACACTAAGTAACAGGCATTGACAAGTTTTGCCAGTTTCACCTGCCTCAGTCTTGGAGGCAGCGCTTCTGCATGTGAGTCCAAGATTTCTAAAGAAATGACTTGTGAAACATCTTCCTGAATCCTGTGTGCATTCTATAGAAAAACTGGTTGAACTTAGATCATGCACATCATATAGAGGAGGAAGTTGGGTAAAGTCTCCATCTTGGGCATCAGTTCCTTTCTAGAAGAAAGGTATCTAAGAGAACTCAAGAATTCTAGGCTTCTATAGTGACATAGAAGCTAAACTTCAATATGTAACTGTTTCATTATAAAGTCTAAAAGGCCAAACTCAGGGTCCTGATAGAATGTTTAAAAACACCAAAACAATTTCACCTCGCATTGCTGGAACATTTAATATGAGACTATGGCTTCAGTTAGCAATTAGCCTTATAATTTGATAGCAGCTACCTTTACAACTCTATGGCTCCTAGAATTTATTTTCCATAAACTCGATCAACTTATCATGAAACGCATTTAATATTTCATCCTGGACGTTAAAAATCATACTGACGAATCATCGGCATGTTCTTCAAGTATGAACCAATTAAATCTAAACTTCTCCTTTATGTGACTATTGTTACCGCTTCCTCTGGAGTTAGGGTTCAGTTTTTTCAGATCATATCAAGAACGCCATTCAAGATTAAACTATAAACAAGAACATAGCAAAGAGAAACTAATGAATGAAGCGCCACAGGAGCAACGCGAAGTAGAGTCAAGAAATCTTACGCGAAAGATGAGTCTGTCGAGGAGGGGTTTGACAGCAGCAAAAAAGAGGGCGAAGAGTGAGAACAGCGAGGAAATCCCACGGGGTTGCGATTTGCATGAAACTCCATGAACACTCCTCCGTCGGCGATTGCGAACCGGGATTCAGGGAGAAAGCACGACACGAACCTTGAGACTCCATCATGAGTTCTAGGTTGAGGATGAAGAGAGGGAGGAAGAAGATGGTGGAGCTCGAGGTCTCGTTCTATTTAAACGGCCACTTTAGGCGCCGTTTTCCGATCCCTGTTCTTCAAATCTTATCACCGTGTGAACCACTTGCCGGGGGAAAAATGACCCTTATTTTAACCCGTATCATCCACTCGTTATACCAAAAGTAAGGATAACTTATGAATTTTATCAAATTAACGCGTTAAAATTAATATGATCTATTTTTTCAATCCTTAGAGATAAATTTTTCAGAATGGATCTATGTCATATACACACACAAGGTTCATCAGTGTCAGTGTCAGGTGCATCTTCACATAAGACATATCTTGAAATTATATAGTTTTAGATCTTAAAAAGACTTAGCAGTATGATAAAAAGAATATTAAAAATTAAGACTATTCATAATTTTTCATATAATTTTATAGAGTAAAACTTTTACCTTTGAGTATTGAAAAATTTAGTTAGTTTTCAACGGCTCAGATTTAATGATTTTCCATAATGTAAATAGGAGATCCATACATAATGCAAACTGACTAGCCCTCTTATAAAATTTTTTTTATGTTATTTCCATCAATACGATTGAATATTTAAAAAATGATTTAAGATTATATCATTTTGAGGGTACACTTCATGTAACTTATATGAGGTGTACCTTATATGCATTATTCTCTGTATTTATAAGATAACCTTTTCATCTCCAAAACCATTTGTGTGACTGCTTTGTCAAGATTGAGTTCAAAACCAAGTTTTGACTCAAAAACTGAATCTCTTGTGAGATACTATTTGACCGTCTAAGTTAAAAATAAGCAAAATGACCAAAAGATACGAGTAAAGTAAAATGGTCAAAACTTGAGTGAAGGCATTTGGTTGAGCTCAAATTTTCAAACCTTAATTTGAGTTGATGAAAATCATGGTTTTGCAAATGCATCATTGCATTAAAGTAAGTCTTGCAAATCGAGTTTTGTGGTGGCTAAACATTTCATATCGACATAACTTTACAAAATTAAATTTTGACTATCAAAGCTTAGTAGCGAGGGCAGATAAACATGCACCACGTTAAATAAAGCTAAGGAACAAAAACAGGACAAAATTAGTACTTGGAAGCAGAACAAAAGACTTTTGTAAAATGCTATCGTCAACAAAATTAAGTTCTGACCCTCAAAACTTAATAGTGACATGCACCACGTTAAATAAACCTAAAGAACAAAAACAGAACAAAATTAATACCTGCAGTAACACCAGTAAATATTATTACTAATAAAAGACTCGTAAAATGATCTCACTAGAAGAAATCGCCAAGCTATGTTAAGACCAAAAGCTCCGTACATATGGCGAGAGGAAAAAAAAAAAAAAGATGAAGAAGTTCATGCCCCTTGTTTTTGATGAAATTTCTCTTAAAAGAATAACATCCTAGTAAAAGACATTGACACCAAAAATACTAAACATCCCATATATTTTCTAAAAGGACATTAATACCTCTGAATCTTTATATTGTTTTTATTGGCCATTAAATGGTGAGAACTCTCTCTCATTAAAAAAAGAAGAAGCAATTACCTTGTGTTTTAAAATTATAATATCAGATTACCCTCGTCAAATCTAGTTTATTATTAAGTAGAATAAGATCTTTAATCCACAACTTTTGTTCCGCACAAAAGAAGATAAGGAAGATGATAATAGCAAGATAGGGCTTCGGTGAATCGACTAAGACACAGTAGGTAATTTATCTAATGTGTCATCCAAAAATTACCTTTTGACCTGTATTTTTAAAATTCAAGCTTATAGATTAAATGAGCATGAAAAAGAAAAAAAAGATGTATTGTCAATTTTCATATAATTTCATAATTTATACCCCTCCTATCCATTGAGCCTAAAGATATAAAATAACTAAATAGTATAGATCTATTGACTGCTCGTAATATAAATAAAAACTTAATACATGATAAAATTATATAAAAATTAATATACAAACAAATAAAAACCTAATAATAGAAAGATTCTAGATGTCTTTTTCGGATCCTCATTATTAGTTTGGTAGGCTACGTCGATGAATGCAGGGGTAACGGGCCCCTGTACAAATCCCTCGTCAGGCCCATGGGCCATGAGCCGAAGAAACTAATACTCAAGGCCCACAAGTGCGCCCCACCAATACTGTATTGCGTCACCGAAGGTCTCGCAGATGAGGCGCACCCATTCAACCAATCAGAACTCAACACGTGGAAGATTTCAGGCCAATGAGCTGGCTTCCGCGTGAGCCCATGCACACGCGCTCGCAGTCTCATGCAGATGAGTGCCCAACCCTATATTAGCGCACGTTAATTAAGTTGATTATTTAACCTTAAGTACATCGTGTTAAACACAAACATGGATTCCCTAATCAAAAACATATTTTATTTTGGGGCTTGAAGGGTAATTTAACTCAGAGATCCATCTTCCTGTGATCAACACGTGTCCTGCATCATTTAATTTCGTCCATTATTGCTACATTTGAAGGCTTTCATTAACAATATTAATGAAAGTTGACCCTAAGGGGCTAAATTATTGATCGATATTGGATCGAGAATCTTAAGTAAATGAAGAAATAAATACTGGAAGAATCTGAGCTGAATGAAGCGTTGAAGAAGTGGATTAATTTTTATGGGGTTTTATTTGTATAAATTTGTGATAATTTTATTTTTTAAAATCTAAAAAATAATAATTGGAAACTTCAGATTTTCTTCTCTCCAAGCCAACATTTTCCAACAGTTCGCTTTTAGTAAAGTTTGTTTGCCCATCCAAATGAAGAAAATGAAGGGAAGATAAATCTTTCCACTAGCATATAATCATATTTTCTAATTATGCATCACTGAAACTAATCTTACAAATTACAAATCGGAAATCTGGCCAAATACATAATTATGAGATTAGCTGAGGACCCCTCAAAAAAAAAAAAAAAAGAACTGGGAGCCCAATTCTATCCCTTTTCTTTCAAAAACCTTGCTGGAAATCCATTTTGTGGGATTGGGAATGGACCATACTGAATCCCAGTTTGGGGTCCCACCACATCCCACCTGCAAATAAATCAGCCAAGGAAAAAAAAAAGTACTTGTCAATTTCAAATTAAACATAATATCAGTAATAATTTCAGAAATTTTTTTTTTTAGAAGTATATATATGTGTATGATATATACCTGAATTTGGTCACGAGGTGATGCACAAAAATAAGCATCTCTAGCTTGGCAAGCTCATTTCCTGGACAAGCATGGACCCCACAGCCAAATGGCATAAATGTATTGGGTTTTGGGGCAACCTGCTACAGTATTTTAAAATAAAAATAGTCAAGAAAAGTTGCATGATTGAAGATTTAATAATTTAAATTCAAAGCAAATAATTAATTTCTAGCTTTGAAGTCAGATCTCACGGTGGTTAAATCCTCATTTTACCTTTCATACTAACACTGGCTATTAAGAGTGATGATGTATTTGACTTGACAAAAAAAAAAAAAAGAGGCCATAGAACGTTAAATTACCTCAAACCTAGAAGGGTCAAAAACTCGAGGATTAGTGAAGAAATCTGGATTATGATGAATGTTTCTAAACAACGGCAACACTTTCCATCCTTTTGGAATAAGGTAACCTGTCACAAACCCTAAATGTCAAAGATCCATAGTAAGTATAGAATATTTAGATCCTCTTATTACAACTTATAGAGATTATACCTTTGTATTCAACTATCAACTACTGCTTCCCTGAAGGTGAAAGATATGATGCTTGCCATCCTTAAGCTCTCCAGTATTACCTGAAATGTACAAAAAAGTAAAAAAGAAAAAGAAAATTAACAGTCTTCACATGAGAAATCTTCTTTTTTATTCCCCCCGCAATATTTTCCAAATTTAAACTAGAGTTTATGAGCAGTACACACCCTGAATGTAAGGGGCATGTTCCTGGTCTGAGCCCATCTCAAGGGTCTCTTTCCTCCGTCATTCAACTCATATATTGCCTCCTGCTCTGCCTTCACAGCTTCGAAGAGTTTCGGGTCATCGTGGAGGTACTTGAGAATCCATGTTATGGCACTCCCCGTCGTGTCCTGAGCCGCGAACAGCACTCCGATGACATTATCGGCGACCTGTTCATCGGTTAAGCTCTCACCCTTTTCGTCTTTAAAGTTGAGAAGCCGACCGAGGAGATCCTTCTCTGCTAGCCTCTTCTCCTTTCTCTCGTAGATTATCTCCCTTATAATCTGGCTAAGCCTTTTCCTTGCCTTCAAGTGAATAAGTGTACACACAGGTTAGATTCAAGATGCTTCGTGTCATGGGACATAATTGAAGCATTATATATATATATATACACAGATTGGCACTTACCAAAATTGCTTTGCTGTAAGCAGTTCCTGGTATGCTTGTTGGGAAAGAATTGTATCCCTTTTCTACTATCCTGTAGCTTATTCCGCAGTTCTTCTTTGTAATTTCCCTCCAAGTGACCAAGAACAGAAAGAATGCCCACATCAAAGGAGAACTGTAGATCATCGAAAACCATATATTATAAACCAAAAAATTATACATGATCTAGATAAAAAAAAATGGGCACTGTCTCTTTACAACAAGGAGCGCACAGTTTCAATCATTTTTAAAAATTCAATGGTATTATGCCTCATTCATACATATCTAGAATAAAATACCATTATCATACAAAACGGGCAAAATAATTGTCTACATGATGAGGCTTTTAAATAGCTCATTTGATATCTACCAATTATATATATATATATATATAAAAGAGGTAACTGAGACAAAAAAAAAAAAGGAAAACAAAACAAAAGAAAAATAAAAATAAATAGTGTACCGAAAAGGTAACAAAGGCCAAAAAGAAAAAATGAAAAAGAAAGAAAGGAAAAAAATAATATGATAAAAGGAAAAGAAAAAGAAAAGTCAAAGACAAATAAAATAAATAGGTGCATTGAAAATGTAATCGAGGTGAAAAAGGGAAGGTAAAAAAAAAAGAAGAACAAATGGAAAGAAAAATAAAAGAGGAAACTATATATGTTAGGGTAAGTTAAGGTATTTCATAATTTAGGTACAAGTATTTTGGTAACTTTAACTTGATCTCAACTTAGTTTTAGTTTTAGGTCGTTCAAAACCATGATTTTGCTAAAGCACGTGTGCCTTGTTATTCTTTAAGAAGTTGCTTAAAACATCATACCTTAGGTATCGAGTTTGGAAATACCTAGACCATTGTCTCTAAACAGTATATATAGTATATATATAGGGTTATAGGTTAATAGGACGTAAGGTCCATTCAAAACAACTTATGCCCATGTATCATATAGTAGAACATTCATATTAGGATATAAAACGTCTTTAACTCTCCTATCTTTTGCAAAGTATAGTTTTGGACTCAAAATTAAATTTTACAAAACTAAATTTATGCCCATCAAAAATATCATGTCAGCAAATTTGAACAAAATTGCTTTTTGACCCTCAAAATATAGTTTTGAGCGAGAGAACCATACATTATAAAAGCAAAATAAAGAAGCTCATTTTTTTAGTTTATATATATTTTGCAATCAAGGCCATACCAGAGGACCCAGTCTCCAGAAAATAGTGGGGAAGCCATAGATAACACCAATTTCAGAAGAAAACATAGCCCACGAGGCAGACTCCACGTTATTAAATCATTCAATTAGGCCAAAAAAAAAAAAAAGGGCCAAAACACCAAACAAGTGCATCAGTGGCACAGAGAAGATAATTATATATACGGATATGACAATCCTCACCTTCTTCAGTTGCTGAAATGTGTGAATGACATGTCCATTAGCCCAGGAATCCAGGGTGGAAGCTGCGATGGCATCGATATGGGGAACGAAGTTGCGAATCGCATCAGGGGATAGCGCGGATTGAACGAGCTTTCGAAGGCGAGAATGGTAGTCCCCTTGCTGAAAAAACAAAGCCGCAGGGCCAATTAACTGTTCTTTGCTCTTGGGATATGTAGGCTTGAACAAATGAGCCTGAGTCACCAGCACAAATTTTGATGCCTCAGGGCTCGCCATCATGACACAGGGGCACCCCAGTATGTGGGTCTTGAAAATCTCACCGTATCTGAAACTCGGTCACCATTGAATTAACAGCAAATGATTGGGGGAGAGGGAAGAAGTTCTGGTAAAAATTATGGAAAAGAAAAAGAAAAAAAAAGTTACCTTTTTTGTTTGGTAGCAAAGAAGAGATTGGGGTCTTGGGAGTAGAGCTGTAGGGTCTGGCCAATGTAAGGCCATCCCATGGAGCCTGGAGGAAGCTTAGGTCTCTCTCTAGTTTTGTGTTTTCTGTGTTTGTTCCGTCTATGGAAGATGGAGAGTAAAGTACTGGAGAGAAAGAGAAGGATATATATCAGAACAGAAAGAGTCTCCATTAAAATGCAGTGACTCTCTCTCTCTCTCTCTCTTGTAATGAACCTTTGGCTCCTAAATTGACCAATTGCAGTGAATTTGGTGTTTATTTGGGTGGGGGGAGGGGAAGGAGTGGAAGAGAGGTGTGAGAGAAGTGGGCGATGGCGAGGGATAAGCCTTTTCTAGTAATGAAAGGAGAAGACGAGAGGGGGGGCCTTTATATAGGAGGGACGTGGTGGGGATGTGTACCGAGCCATGTGTTGGGCGATGACTAAGCAAATCTAGGAAGATTACGAAATGGATGCAACTCGAAAATCTGACGTCACCATGGAAGTAAAGACTTTCTTCCCCTGAGAGACAGGGAAGCGGATTGGGGCCTAATGTAAGCATTTTTAGGAGGACAAGATTGAGATTGCAAAACTTATGTCGTGGGTATTTAAATCAAATAATAATATAGGATTAAATTTGTTTCATTAAATTAGAATAACCTTACTCTTATCTAGTCATTAGGCCTGACACATAAATTTTGCTACGTGATCACTTTAGGTACTAAGAATGTACATGTAATATAATTCTTTTAAAAACCTATCAACCTTTCAACAAGTCGCGGTGCACAAAAATATATAAAGAATGAATAGAATAATATATTAAGATTAAAGATTTCAGTTTTATATATATATATATATATGAAGAGCATAAATGAGGCTCACAAATTTTCGTACAAATAAAAGGAAGATTCGACAAAATTTTTTCTCTTTTTTTTTTCCTTGGTTGGGATTCATGTGGATTTATTCCATGTATGTTGTATTTCCATCAAATAGCTATTACATTCACACACTACTCCCTTCTCGCGAAGCTGACACAGCGCTAAGTCATGCTGAGTTAAAGCACTGAATTGATTGAGATACAGCACTGAGATTGAATATTATTTTTAGTCTCATTAATATGAAAATCAAAAGGAACAAACAGACAAGGTAGAGTTTTGAACTAAGGGAACGTTTGGTCTGAAAAATCTCATATTCTTGCTTAGCATCACATTTCTCTAGATGTGACATTCTTATATTGAGTATGATTAGTTAAATTCTTAGGGAACATGGCATTATTATATTTGTTATGACCAACAAATAATTTAATTCAAACATATGCTAACTAAAAATAGAATTCATATAATATAATAGTAAACTTATAAAAATAATATTATCAGCCCTTTACTATGAGCAATTTATTTATCTATAAATTATTATTATTAGTATGAGTGATATAAGATATATACGTAAATGAAAATTTTGTCTATTTATTTATTTATAATGGTAGGTTACACTTTCACTCCACTCGGAAATGTTAATATCCCGTTGCCCCATTCTTTCATGTTCTAGAATGTGAAGTTTTAGATTGTGCGATACGTGACGATCTCAAAATCGTACTAATTAATACTCAAATGCGACATTATGAAGCAGGCTTCACGTTAATAACTCTATCCGATTAGCTTAAAATATATTATTTTCTTTACGAAGCTTAAGCTGATTGAGTCGGCATCAAAAGAATTTTTTATTTTATTTTTTTTATAATTATATTTTGTTTTGCCTTGATTTTTCCAGATGAAGCTAGAGGTCGCTAGGGCATGATGGAGAAACCAAATCTCTCCCGCAGAAATGAATTAGACTTTTCATTCCCATAAAGGACCCACCTAAATTGGACAATTATTTATGATATTTAAGCAGTCTCCCCTCTTAATGAGTCAACTATTAAACCTTGATATTTATTATTGGTGGCTTAGTACGAGTGCACAGATTGACTTTCGATGCATGTTGATGAAGCACTTGACTCATTCTTCGAGTCCTTATATTTTAACGGACAATAACGTAGCAACCTTTTTGCCCTGCATTTATTTTTAATTTTGTGTGGCTATGTTTAATCCTTGTTCTCACCACAAAATAATAATAATAATAATAATAATAATAATAATAATAAATAAATAGGAAATTGCACTTAATCCTCCCCGTGATTTGATGCAATTGCAGATAACCTCCCTTTGGTTTAAAAATCAGCACATAGGACCCCTGTGATTTCAATGGACTTGCAAAAGTTAACTTTTTCATCAAATTTAACAGTTTGTTCTAAAAGAAAAGACTTTAATTTCTAAAATTACCCATAAAATAATTTCTTAATCCTTATTTTAGCAGTACCCAAATAAATGAATACTTTTATACTTCTTGTACCTTGAAAAAAATATATTTTATAGAGGTTATATATTCATGATCCCAACTAATCATGATGATTAAAAACATGTATACCAATATTATAAGCATCTAGGTAGACTCACACATAAATACCTCTCTCTTTTTTTGTACAATAAATATATCTTTTTCATGGCTTAAAAATTATAAAAACAACTATCTCTTTGAGAGCTATTGTGATTGAGATAAAGAGCTAATTTTCGGTAATTTTAGGAAAATTAAATTATATTTTTTTCTATTAAACACTCTAAAATTTTTTTTTGAAGACCAAACAGTTAGATTTGATAGAAAAGTTAACTTTTGCAAGTTTATTGAAACCACAGGGGAGTTATGCGATGATTTTCAAACCACAGGGAGGTTCCCTGTAACGAGGTGAAACCACAGAGAGGTTAAGTGCAATTTTCCCATAAATAAAATGCAATGACTAAACTGTGGAATGCGAGCCCCAAGTCTCATAACTGGCAACCCTGAAGTTGACTCGATCATAAACGATTAAGATTTAAATTATTATTCTAAGTGAATTACGTTCGTATTTTTGTTAAGGGTTTAGGCGGCACTTAGATAGCAACGGCTTTGTTATTAACCCCTTATAAATGAGGGTTGATTTAAACAGTTAAACCTATACTTTATTTTGACCAACATAGAAAATCGTATTAGAACTCTTATATTTTGACTACTCACACAAAACTTTATTCATGATCAGGTGAAGGCTTATATTTTAGTATGTAGCTTACTGTGGGTTGATATTTTAACACGACGGTTATAACTCTGCTCTATGATCTTATGTGCATCCTATACGGATTAGGTTTTATATACGGAAAAAAAAAAAATGAAGAAGATGGTAGCCCCATAACTCACATGGAATGTGGATCTCATCTATCATGCGTATGATGGGGCGGACAACTCATCCCAGTTGTTGGGGTACCCGACGTCGATACTCCAAACACTCTCGTTTTATATTACAATTGTTATAATCATAGCCACAAACCATGCTTCGTCAAAACTCATACATATTATATCTACCTACATTAACTCAATAGGCATTGGCTCGTTTAAAGCTGCTCGAGCTGAGCTCTACTAGTGACTGTTATAATAAAATAATAAAAATAAGTAAATAAATAAAACTCACAAATACCTTGGGCTAAGGATGTCAATTTAGATCTAGAATCGAGAACGATCCTGGATTGGTCCTATGAAAAATCGTCCCAAAATCATCACACTGATAAATGGGACGGCTCTGGTATTCAATTTTAGAATCGGTTATTAAGTAGGACAGTCAAGCTCCTGCTAGTGCTAAAACCGAACGACCCATTAGGAACCAACAAGGAACTATGCTCATTTTTAAACCCAAAGCCCTGAAATTTTTTTAAACTTTTGGCCTAATCCAACTCATTGGTTTTTTTATATCCTCACTAGGTTAGGATCAATTATCATGTTTAAGATTTGATGGAATATTTTCATACTACGCTTACTTAATTAATTTATCATTGAAATTATAATTATTTATCATTACGCATCATATATCGTAATGATTATATTACATAATATACGGGGCTAATAATCGTCCAATTGCTAGATGGGACAGGAAACTTATTTTATACCCTTTAATAATTAAAATAATTTTGAGATTGGTATTTTTAAAATCGGAACCGATTGAAACCGTTCCAATCGGCACCCTTACCTTGGGCGGTCCGGCGGTCCGACATTTCGTGGTCTAATAAGGTATGGTAGTAATTTAGACGGCGGGGCATGCCCGTAACCTTCATCTAAAAGTGGGTGGGTGGGGCCCGAATATCCGGCGGGGCATTCCAGCTCACACGTTCGATCTGTCGCCGTCTTTAATCGGACGGCCAGCCTGCACCCGGTCGCATCATCAGGGGGCGTCACCATGTCGGTGCACGAAACGGGGGGTGGGGCCGCGAGTTTCGGAAGGTTCGGGAGTAGGAGGGGACCGCTAAAAGCTTCGGAGACTACTGCGAGGACGACGACGGACGGCGGTCGCCGTCACAGCCAGCTGGTTGGGACACGTGGCGCTATCCTCGTGGAGAGGCGTCGAGAAAGTTCCGGACGAGTGTCACCGTCACGGTCATAAAGTCGCGGTCACAGTAACCACGTGGGGCCCTCGGTTTTAGCCCTAACAAAAACAGGGGACACAAACAGTTGGCCGTCATATTAATAGTGCTCCATTTCAGGTGGAGTAATGCTCCTAATCCTCCCTTTTCACATCTTTCACATTAAAAATAATAATACTTTAAAATTTAATTAAAGCATCCTTAAAAAAAAATTAAGAACATATAAATCTTATCATGTTATTATTTCAATATAGAGAATGTGAGAGGAGATGTACATATTGTATTATCAGCTATAATTAGCCCAATCAAATTTTTCAAAGTTTTGATATGTTCACCAAGTCGATTTCACACAAATGACTATTGAATTTTCCATTAAATTATAGAGCTCAGTGGGTACAGGGATACAAGTTTAAAATTATAAAATTAAGTCTGTGTAACCTTTATATTATCCTAAAAATAAAAAAATAAATCAAAAATCAAAAAAAGAAAGAAATAAACTACAAATATTTGAATCTTTCATAATTTTTAGGATCCATACATTTCTATGAAAACTAAAGTACAGGCAATAACGACTATTGCTATAGTTGATATAAAACTTTCCCATTACAATAGAGTTGTGATTTGAGCCATAAGTCCTTGAGCGATACGTGATAGCCCCATACATCAACTAGATCAAGCATAGTGGGCTCATTCTTCTTCATTCACCTATAGTTTTCAGAGGAAAATGGCACGTGCCCTCCCATGCTGCAGGGATGACACGAAACTGTGGGTATGGTGACGCTGAAGCAACCAGTTGGTGGAATTGTCAGCCAGCACTGTGGACGTTCATTGTGCCAACAGGGATCACACGTTGAAGATACACAGAATCACCCCAATCTAAAGAAACAAAAACGGAAAGAAGAGGAAAGGGCAAAAAAAGATAAATTGATGCACATTGGGTGGTCGCCGAGCATCCATGCGTGCATGGATATGGTGAAGGGCCTCAATGGATGAAGAAAATGCATGTACTTTTTAAGATCCGCAAAGATTTCTTTCTGATTTCCTTTAAATCTGGAAAGACCGAAATGCAAAGAAGACTGTGATATTGCTCCTAACCTTGCTAATCATTAGGGGTAGCCCACTCTTATGCAACATATGGGGATATCTTTCCACCTCGACCCACTGAGATTCGGTTGGGATAATACTATATGTATATTTTTTCACATTAAAAGTAATTACGTGGTAAAATTTGTGTAATCATGTATTGGTATTTCACTAAAATAGCCTCCGAAAAGGACCATACAGTTTTTTGCACTCCACTCGGTGTAAAGTATGTGTTAAAAATATACAAGTATAATTTTTCATTCAACTGAATAAGTGGAAATTCCATGAATTTAGAGGTTCGTGATCAATCATACGAAGTGGATATGACTATCCATTATTAAAATAGTGCTCTTCTTGAATTAAACTTCGATTTGCTTGGTAGCTACAGAAGCGACCTGACCCCCAAAGGCATCCATCAAATTTCAAGAATCGTAAAGAAATATACTAGCACTCACCCGGTTAGAGCAGTGGACCCATATGTTGATGTTAGCAAGGACTTATTAGGATCTAAGCGATTGCTTTAAACGGTTAAGATCTTTTAACTTTATTCTTGGATTAAGATGTAGGAAGAAGCTAGGAATAGTAATTATTATTTTACCGTTTGAAAAGATAAGAGGAAATCAATATATATCAATCTCCGATCTCTGGTCAATCTATTCTGATTCTCATTTTACTGTGAGCACGAGCTCACGCTTCTCATCTCTTTCATGTCATGCCATTAAAAGTGACAAGAGCAACAGGATAGAGATGACGACGCAGGTGGGGTGGGTGATTGGATCACCACCAGCAGCCGCAAAACAAAACAAAGGACTTGAATCATTCATTCAATGAGGCCGGAGCTCGCATCCATTGACATTGTTTGGATTCTCACGTTGCTTTATATTTTTTTTCTTCTTTTTTCCCCCTACTTGTCGTGTTTGGATAATAATTGATATCCCTTATCCCAATTCTATCATGTAGCAGCAGCTGGTAACTCTATCTTGGAGGGTCCCGCTGGATAAACCCTAAAGGTCAAAACATCATTATCGTTTGTATTTTATGTAATATTTCATGTGGAGTCGTTTGTAAGATTAAAAAAATATTTTTTATTAAATCTTATGTACAATTATCTAAGTGAGACCTTTTTTTTTTTATATTAATAATTATGATAAAAGAGTGATGGTGTCATTTATCAGTAAATGAGAAACAATTAACGAGATAAATTCCATGATTTTAAAGTTTAAAGATTAAATTGATAACGTAATCAAAGTTCAGGGGCAATATAATGGTTTCATCAATCCTGAATGATCACCCAACCTCAAGGTACCATTTTCGGGGGAAATAGATGCTCGAAATTTGGAAAGTCAAATTTGTGAGTTTGGATGTTCATAGCCTACTTTGTTTCATTCATCCTTAGTTTCTTTCCCAATCTTTTTATATAATAAAATTGATAAATTTGGACAATTTTAATTATGGACCAGTCCCACGCATTGGTCCAATTGAAAAAAAAAAAAGTATGTTTTTATTATTTTTTTATTTTTATTTTTCAAATGGGACGAATAGTAAAAAGATGGTAAAAACATACTTATCTTTTTTTTTTTTTGTTGGAAATGCATGTGACCCTTTTCCCTTTAATTATTTGTTTTTTTCACATGTAGTTTCTTTTATTTATTTTTTTTACCATGAATGATTAACATTTCCAAGTTATTTATTTCATGAATTTTCAAATTGAAAAAAATATTAATTTTTATCTAAATTTATAATTACACGACTTCGATGTCAGCCTTTCTTCTAAATTTAAAGCATCCTATGTTTTACCACTTTTGGGTGCGTGGCCTTCTTCCTGCGATGCATATTTTCACACCTTTTACCCATTACCTCCTTCACCAACCACGCGATACGACACCGTACAATATTAACAATTTTCCTAAAACTATGAATTTTGAGACGTTAAGAGCTGGCACATACTTTTAATTTATATGACAGAATATTATATTTTATTATTTTATAGCGAGTAATATTATCCTCATAACTTAAATTACTCAAAAATTATGAATTATAATATAAAGATTCATTTTATTATCTCGTACTTCTTGAGTTTTGAGTAATTTTACGAGCGTAAAATATAAATTTTCATTTTATATAACACTACGAGAACCAAAGTCAATCGGTTGAAAAGATACCGAGGAAGTGCTGAAGAGCGTCGGCGTTCAACACGTGTCGAACTCGGACACGTCAGCTTCAGTGGAGTGCTCGTGTCATGTTGACGCTAGTGGACTATTTTCCTTTTCTTTTTTTTTTTTGAGGAACCCATACCAAAAAATCTAACAAAAATACATTACTGAAAATGAAAGCAACAAAAAATCACAAATACAAACGCGATTGTAAAGAAGGTTGGGGTGGGAAATCTTTGACGAGATCTGAAATTTTCACAGGAAACAAACAGAAAATGAGCACTTTCAAACACTGATGATATTATTATGAGTAATATTATATTTTTTATTTTAAAACATAAATTCCATATAAATCACACCACTCCTCCCATGTGACATAAACAATTAAATCTCATTTTATTTGAAATCATCTTTTTTAAAAAAAATTAATAAATTTATTCTATTATTATTATTATTATTATTATTATTATTATTATTATTATTATTATTATTACGATATGATTTTCAGAGAGAGGCGCCTGTCAATTGTTTCCATTTTTGGAAGCATGCCGCCGATGGAGACGGATTGATCCTAAACCCACCCAATCACTCTTGCAAATTCTCATATATTGAGACATAAATATTTTTATAAATGAATTCGATCAGATTGTGGAAATTCCAACCCGTAAATAAATTAGAGGGGTCACTTATTTGGAAACATAAGATGTGTACTACTCTTCTCCGTCTTCCCTCTCCCTAGGGACACCCCCAAAGTGATTTATCAAAATGTCCGCAACTATGGGCACCAGGTCCTTACAAGGGACACCCTTCTTGTAGACATCCCCCAAGTGGGAATCGCTCCCAACCCTCCCTCCCAAGTACACATCCACCCCCTCACACATCCTCTGATTTTCATCCCTCGTCATGCACCCCATGAACCCGACGTCGGCCACTTGCACCTGCCCGCAGCTGTTCGGGCAGCCTGTCCAGTGCATCCTCACTGCCCGGGGCACCGACACTAGCCGCCCCACCTCCTCGGTCACCTTCATTGCCCGTGCCTTTGTCTCGATAATGGCTTGCCCGCAGAACTGGCTCCCCGTGCAAGCGACCAAGCCCTTCATTAGAAGGGGGGGCTCCGGTGAGAATCTGTCCCTTAGAAGGGGTTCTTGGAGCAAAGCCTCGAGTTTGGAGTTGTTGATGTTGGGAATGATGATGTTTTGTTCTACGGTAAGCCGTAGTTCGCCCGAGCCGTACGTGTCGGCCAAACGGGCCTAGTTCGTCCATGTCGTCTGCTTGGACCCGGCCCACTGGAACATGAAGGCCCACAAAGCTTAGGCCTTGTTGTTTTTGTGGGTGAACCCCTAAATAGTCCCTTCTGTCCCAGAGCTGCTGAATCAGGTCTTCAGAGGAGGCTTTCTCCAACTCCTCACGGGGCATCCTCTTCACTACCTCCGACCTGAATCCATCTATCCCCTGCATTGAATCAAAACTAATGAATCAATTACGACCAATTTATCAAAACATTACAGGTGCAACACGCTACAGATTTGGGAGAACATTTTTTGGGAGAGCCCCATAAAATGGCCTTTCGGATTTGCGCAAATTTAGAACTTATCCAAAAGCTACTTTCCGAGTCCCCGAGAGCTCACTTGGGCTTTTCGAAGGCATAGTCAAACTTGGCCATATGTGGGAAAAGAACTGGGCCTTCTATGCATAAAAAGGGGTTGCATTGAAACTTAAGAATCAGGAGAAATGTATCAGTGGATCCCAAAATGTTGAATTAGCTTGGCACCATTGAAGGAGGAGAGGAATACTCACGAGTTCATCAATTAACCACATCATCCTTGTCTTTTGCCTGTGCCCTCTTGTACCAAGATCCCTGTAAGCCTCTAATACCGCTTTGCAAACTGGAACCACATCATTGGATGAGACCCAAGCATCGAGTGGAACCGCCTCGGCGCATCGTTTTGCACTAAAGAACCCACCCACTAGCAAGTTGAACCCAAAGCGCCCATCTTTCATTGCAGGCATGTAAACAAGATCATTGATATGGGGATGCTCAAAAAGATCATGGGAACCCACCACGCACACATTCCACTTTCTTGGCCTGCTCAGATTAAAACATAAAGACCATTACCTGAAAACCCTAATTTCTTTTCCAAGCAAGTTCCAGCAAATCTGTAAATAAATCTTACTATCTTACGAAATGCTTCCTTTCACGGAATCAATTTGTAAATAAATCTTGCTATCTTACGACATGCTTCGTTTCACGGAATAGAACAGAGCGAGAATGGAATAGCTATCCCATAGAACATGAGTTGAATGTGCATTCTTGATCAGGCCAGAATAGATCCTATATAGGAATAGCTATTCAGGGCTCTAAGGTGAACCAAATAACTTCATAGCTTAATACCTATTCCATTTGAATAGACTTAGAATGGAATAACTATTACCATAGATTTAATGACATCATTGACGAGGAATTTGTAAGTTACTTGGTTTAGGAAGGGAGATAAGAGGCGTACAAGTTAGTGACGGCAGGATTGCCTCGCGAGTTGGCAGTAACAAACTGGGTGAGCAAATTTGTGTAAGGTCTTGTATCGACAATCTCAAGCGGGTCAATGCCAGCGAGAGGATTACCCACAGGGTTCCTCACATTGTCCATGCCGCTCTGCAAACTTGTGAGGCCAACCTCGTCAAGACCCTTGATGATGTCGGGCACATCCGGCAGTACCACACCTCGTATTTGCCAGTTCTGCCTCGTAGTCACGTCCGCGCAACCCTCCTTCCCATATTTCCTTATTACGCTAGCAAGGAATCGAGTTTGGGGGCTTGTTGTCACTCCATTTGGTAGCTTCAGTCTCATCATAAATCTACCATCTAAACATCATCAAAAGAAGCAAACAACACATGAATCACATCAGTATCAAGTGGGTTTCTTCAATGGTACTCCTTTTTTCTCTCCCCTTTTGGGACAATGGGGACATTCAATACAGGAGGAAAAGAAAAAAAGGTGTAAGAGAAGACACCCAGACGCTTCAGAGCATACAATATATTAGATTGGAACAGCAGCCACCAGAATCTTATTTTTCTACAAACTCTTTGATAATCAGAGATGTAAAAGTCCAGTTCATTAACCGCATAATTGCATCACAGGGCTCAATTGGTTGAGAAATTTCAGTTTCTCCTGATCTTTCTAGTGCCCCACATATAAAAGCTACAGTTCTCAAAATAATTCTTCCTCTTTCCTCTACCAAAATTCTTTAGCAAACAAATGATAGATCACATAAAGAAATTAAAAAGTTAAGGAAAATGTAATCCCTTGAATTGAAGAAACCCGAATCAACCCAAAAAAGAAAAAGGAGAGAACTAATTTGAGTTGAGGAGCTTACATTGATGCTTTCTTCTGTGGAAAAGGCCAAGCCATTTGAGCCTGACATCAATATCATCCTTACTGAGCTTCGATTTCTCAATCTCCTCGAAATCCATCTTCGCCAGCTCCTCAATCCCACCCTCCATGGCGAGCTTCATAGGTTCCTTCTCCAGCTTCAGCTTCTCCTGAGGGTTTATCCCTTGTCTGAACTTCTCCTTCAGCACCCAATACCCATCTCTCTCCTCCACCCTCGCCTCCAGTCTCCCGGAATCCACCCCCGCCGCCGGAGATTCGGGCACGGTCGCCTGAGAAGATCCGAAGACCCTCGTCTTGGACCGGGTCGGGGCCGGCATCGGAGGCGAAATAAACCGCACGGAGAGCGAAGACATGGCGGCGAAGGAGAGTGAAGAAGGGGATAATTGGGTGCATTTTGTAAGGAGGGGGATTGTGGCCTTTGGGAACCTCGGAGCTCTGTCTCTCCCCTGTGCGTTAATGGCCTCTTCGCTGCTGCTAAAGGGCGTTTGATTTTGTTTTTCTTGTTTTTGTTGAGGTGCAGACGGAGAAGAAGATGAAGATGACTGTTGTGCATGGTTTTACCATAATGCCCCTGTAATCTATTTTGTGAAGCTGGGAAATTGTAGCACGTGGGGGCATGCTAGGGATATTCCTTCGCATCTATTTGCTTTTTCCTTTTCCTTTTCTGGATAAGGAGGCCTTAAGTTTAAGGCAATTATTATTTTTTAGAAATTAAAAGCTTTAAATAATAAACAAACTTGTGTGTGTATTATTATTATTATTTTGAGGGAAACAAATCACTTATTATTATTATTTTGAGGGAAACAAATCACTTGAGTAAATTAGCGGCTAAGCAGACTATTTAATCTTGTTATCTACGATTTAATCATGAAGCAACTTGTTAAACAGTCTATTTAATTATATATTTAAACAGTCTATTGGGTAATATTATGTTAAATGGGAGGAATTTTCCCAACAACTCCAACTCTTTGAAGGGGCCAAGGGTCATCCCCATACCCTTGACTGTCCCAAACAAGCGGCTCAAATTCTTTGCAGCCCCAAGTTTTGACTAAGACCCATTAAAAAACAAAAGCTCAGCCCAGACCCAGGAGGGCTACTAACCCAAATTGATTTTTTTTTTTTTATAAAAAAAAAATAGACAGTACAAATTGTGAATGGGGTAAAATTCATCAATTTGTTTTCCCATGTTTCAGTAAGTATCAGTATGGGAAAGAATCGCTCTTTCACCAATTCTCTCCAACCAAGCTCTGCTCCTGTGTGTGCTGGGCAGTCATATTGGGCCTTTGGACATTAGATTCAAGGTTCGACTCCCCATTCCTTCCCTAACTGCTTGTAATAATGAAAAATAGGAAAAAAAAAAAAAAAGAAGCTCTGCTCCCAGGCTGAGTTCATGAAAATACAAATGCAATTAAAAAGGAAAATCCTAGCATTCTTGTTTCAATTTCACATAAAACAAGTAGTATAGTTCTAGGCTTGACCAACAATGCATATTACACCCATTAAGATACTCCTCCCAGTGTTCTGTGATGCTAGGAATGAATAGCTATGGACTCATATTTTGTGTTAGAAAGTACACGCAGTTAGCAGTATTAAGGGGCACCTCCCCCACCCCCAAAAAACCAACTCACAATCCAGCGGTTCCTCATAAATACGAAGCGGTATCTTGCAGAAGGCAAAATCGATATGGCCATGAGCGATCATCTTTCCCTCCATAAAGATGCAGCTGGCCGTTTCGGTTTGGAGAAGGGGTCAACAGACTTGAATTCACTACACGAAAATGACTTCGAATTTGGCGCATGGGTTTCTTTCTATGTGACTTCTAAAATCCGCTGTGCCCGTGAATTTGAAGGTATACAAGGCCTGTCTCTGTGTCATCCCAAGGGGATATACTCTGTAGACTTTAAGTTCATCCCCTCCTCTGATGCTTTCGGGTCTTTCCTGTTTCCAAATGGGTACATGTTTCAGAGACTCAAACTTCTTTAGCACTGCAGACTCCAAGGCTTCCACGGTTAAGTTCTCAGATCTGTAAACCGCGGCGAGAGATTTAGATGTTACCAGGGGAAAAGAAAAACATTAAGTCAGAAGTTTCGACTTCAATATACCAGAACAGCAATATTTAGAGGGTCGTTTCAACTTAGAATGCTAAAATGGAAAGCAATTTAATGATGGTGAAGATGTGGCTGTGCTAACCAAGGACAAAAAACTAATGCATCATTAAGCAAGAAGGGCAATAATAATACCTTAAAAATATGGACACCATTTCAAATCTTCCCCTTTCTCTTACATACAAATGGTACACAGTTTCAGACCCTTTGTTGCATCTGCAGGGACGTTTACCAAAACGTGGGCTTTTTTCCTCCTCTTCTCGGATCATCGTCGCCAGGTGAATGCAAAGACGGCATGATGAGTGTACTGCTGCCATATCCACAAGGGCCTTGAATGAATCAGAGGGGCCATCGTACTTCCACCTAATGAATAAGATCGCCAACAACATGAGAAGACCAACTTGAGGTGACCCCTCATATTGAACAAAACCACTATAAAGAAAATAAAGAAATGGTCATTTGCAACTAAGCGAATTTAATTTTACTTGAGTGTCTGATTGTATGCATCAGGATTTTCTGCAAGGAATTTCATGGTCTTGGCAACTGCATCAACGTCCTTTAGCTCCCTAATGTGTAAAATTGAGCCATTAGAAGGAGCGAACTCTTGAATGTTTGGAGCACCAATGACGACAGGTACAGCTCCTACAAAGTAGACATTATATCCCAGTATTTAGAAAGTAACCAACAATCCAATTTTTCCCGTACAACATGATCGCTGAGTAGTGAGTATAGTGAATTACACCCTGTGTTCTCACTAAATCTCTGCTATCAAATTTTACCGTCTCTCAACCATTTCTACTCTGTTTGGGTAAAAAAAAACAGTGGAAGTACTAGGGCATGATGATAACTAGAAGTTTTTGTGAAGCACCAGATATCTGAAATCAACCAAGGGAAACAATTTATTTGAAAATTAAAAAAAAAAAAAAAAAAAAGATAACAGAACCTCAATTCCTCGTCTACCCAAACCATAGACAACTCAAAACTAAGCAATGTTACGAACTATTATCCGAAACCAAACGACTCTAAAAAGTTCCAAATTGACCCCAAATTCTCATTATTTCACAACCAGGAGTTCCTACATTTAACTTTATGACCCAAACCAAGTTTGGTAGCCATAGTTAAGATGTATGGATAATTGCTTGTCCTAACCAGGAATAAGATAAATTATTCCATCATTCTAGTAGGTATACATTGCATGGAGCATTGCTTGTCCTAACCATGAATAAGATAAATCATTCCTTCATTCTAGTAGGTATAAATTCATACAATGTTGAACAGCAGGCAAATCTGGCACATCCTTAATGACAGTCAAATCCCAAGACCCAGCCAGATACATGTATCACACATTTTGATGCACCCACATCACATTTTTGTGACGATATATATGAGAAAGGAAAATATAAACCAAATTTAAAAGCCAAACTCCAACTAATGAAAATTAATTGAAGTGGTGACATGGACCGCCTACTTAAAATACAGATATATGTCAGGACTTGATAGCAGAAGTGAAATTACCAGCAACAAGAGACTGAAAGAATTTTTCAGTGACATAATCCTCTTCATTGGAATTCTCAAATGCCAAACTGAATTTGTGATGTTTCAAAGTTTCCACTTTATCAACTGCAAGAAGATTAGAAACAAAGTTACTGTGCAGAATTTCTAGTGAAAAAATTCTAGCTGTCTTTAATGATTGTTGTCATGAAATTTCATTCAGGTTCAATTCCATAATGATGATGATGAGTGTAACATATTAACATAAAATAGGCATTATAAGAAAGTGCACTTGTCCTAAAATTTAAGCATCATGGACCTTCATCTATAGGTCCTTTCCTAATATATAAAGGACCTTTGTTTCTAACTCTTCCCTCCAATTCTCACTGTAACTGTGAGAACAAGAGCGCAAGTTAGCTCAGTTTATGATTAGACGAGGTTTCCCCATTTATAGCCAAAAAAATAAAATTTAAGGTTTTGCCATTATGCATTTAAGGCCTCTCCTGATCTTCACTCGGTTTTTTTTATCTTCTTAATGCTTCTCTTTATGACAACCAATTCTGATCACAAGCAGGTCAAAGATTATTTATAAGTAGCACTTATAGCTGAAAAATAAAGAAGCATACTAATATACCATGTCAAGAGCAGAGCACAATATATAAAACAGACAAACCTTAAGGAGATCATAATAAAAAATATCAACATTGACATGCCCAAAACATTCCTTAGACGTTTTTACTCACACTCTACAAATAAATATACTCTTATCAATAAATACGTTAGGCTGCGTACCATTTCCATTACGGGTCCGATGGCAATGCCCATAAGAATCTATCTTGACTTTTGCCTGTATAGCATCAAGAGCTTGCAAGCGGAAGTTGCGTGCAGCACAGTTGGAGATGAAAGCAGCAGCGAGGGCTCTCTCAGTCTTTGGTTGCAAAGGTGCCATGATGTCATACTCAGCCCAAGAAAAATATCCAACAGGAACATCTGATGACAGACTAGTCGTCATTACAACTTTGTACCCCCTCCTAACATACAAGAATATTTGAAAAATCAGCTCCTGAGACTTGATCAGAAAAGATTATACACTTATATGTGCATTGCGACAAAACACCAAGCATTAACTCAACAAAGACATTTAGCGACCCAATAACAAGGATTCATTGATTAACTTACTTTCACTCCTTGGATCATCAACATCCAAGAAAGAATTTGCGAAATGAAAACCGACCTAAATCACAGTCTCTCCTCCTATCCCTCCTCTTAATTGGAGGATTGGGGGAGTGGGGCCTCCATACAACAAGGCAGGTAAGAAACGCAAAGAAGGAAAAAAAATTGAAGACTATACAAAAATATTAAGACAATAAAAGGGTTTTGTTGCATGAGAGCGCATGTATTATTCATCATTTTTTCACTTTTTTTTTAAATCCATCACAAATTAAATTGAGAAGTTTGTATCATTCTCTGTATAAATTTAAAATGAAACCATGTTTGATTGTGCTCACCTCATTTCTACATTCCATAATGGCACCACATCTATATATATCCGCTATGTAATCTAGAAAAGATTATTTGGGATTCCTTTAAAAACAACACTCCCAGATTTTATAACTAATAAAAAAGAAATGCCCACTTGTAGGCTGCCTCATTTACAAAAGAAGCAAAATCAACTTTTCAGAAACTCTAAACACAGTTGAAACCGTTGTCTAATTTTTTAAAACAGTGTCATTTCAGATTGTGCTTACCCACCGTCGAGCCTGAGCAACATTATTCTCTCCATAGTATACAGATGATTCCATTGATCGAAGCACACCAGCGGTTCCAGCTTGTCCAGGAAGGCCAAAAACCGCATCAAGCTTCTTTTGGGGATTAAACCCAAACTTGCACCCAACAGCACAAGTTTCCCACTCCTAGAGGGAAATTCAATTTGCAAACGTTATACAAACTAAACTGCACATAACCATTTAGTATAGGTCCAAAACTCCTCGGTGAAACTAAAGCAGGAATTGAACATGCAGATAAATAACAGGCACAACAGAGAATTAAGCTCACAAGCTGATGTGATTGAAATGAGGGTTTGGATAGAAACTAGCAGAAAAAGGGCAAAAAATAAGGAAGATAATAAATTTACATGGACATGGTTTTTGGAAAATATTATCGATGTTAAAGAAGGGGGAAACATGGCTAAAGTTTCCCCAATTCCTTCAAACAAACAGGATGAATTCAAAATGCTATTACAAGTTTTACCTTTTAGTTTTTCAATAAGAGAAGAACTAGTATAAAGAGGTAGTAATACAGGAGAACAAGATATGTAAAAAGACTATTATTCTTAACTTCATTAAGTGCAAGCTCCTAGAACAGAGCTCCCCTCATCACAACAAGATCAAACTTGATAGGAAAAGAATTATCAGCGGCCAAAATTTTTCTATGAAATGGGAAACCAACCTCCTCTTTTATGTAATGGGGTAGGTTGGAAGTCATTTTCCACAAAGATTTGTTATCCATTTATTATACTTCCAGTAAGGGTTTATTTCTTTGATATTTCCTGTGATGCAAGTGCCATCCTGAAAGATTATCTTCCAAATTCTAACACTATCATCTACTCCAGAATAATAATAAAATGATATTACACGATTAAAAGCCATGTTATAAGAAAACGAGATTTATAAAATACATTACACCTGATACATAGGTCAGCTCATAATCAGTCAGTTATGCCTCTTCAAGAAAATTCAATCCGAAACTTAAAATACCCTTCTTTCTATTTCACTAATCAATACCTTAAGAAACATCTGAACTTTAGAAAATGAACACGAGAACCATGGACCATGAGTGAATTACCGAATGAATAACTAATCCCAAGTGCCATGAACATTCTTGAACCAAACGTTATAATTGTCATAACATGAACCAAACACGAACACTAGCTATAACCATAAACCAAACATTACAATAGTCATAACAATAGATATTTCCAAGGGAATCAGGGAATGGAATAGCTATAACCATGAACCAAACAATATAACAGCAAAAACAACTACAAAACAACGGCAGATAAGAGCTGAACTGACCTGCTCGGCACCAGAAATCTGGATAGGCTCCTTATCGAAAACCCTAGAGTACTCCACACCGTCTTCTCTCTCCAACCACTCCTCGCAACTATCAGATTCCGAGCTCCCATCGACACCCAACGCATCTAATTGGCCCAAGGCCACATCTTCCACCGCCAGTTCAGTCTCCGCCTGCGAGGCCTGGTAGAAGGATCCAGTCCAAGAGTCAACAATGGCGGCGTTCTTCGCCATGTCGAGACGACCCAGAAAGGCGATCTCGGCTACGACCACTAGGGTTACGAACAGGGGCATCAAATTGGGCCATTTCTTTCTCGTCGCCGGAGGTGCTCCACCTGCAACGGGTAAAGCTTCCTGTGTCGTCCCTGTTTTGGGGCCTCGGTGCCCCACGACGACCCCCATCAAAAAAAATCCCCCCCCCCCCCCCCCCCTCTCTCTCAGAATTGAAGTTGATGTTGGATTCTAGAGTTCTTTTTTTTCCTCAGAATCAGGATCACAAGCGGGAGAAAACAAGGAAACAGAGTGGACTTTGATCTTCTTACGCACAGAAAAACAGAACAAGAGAGAAAATTGGAGGTGGGTTTTCGGAGGATCGGTCGGAGAAGACCGTTTCTCTCCAAAAGTCCACGGAATGTCTCGCCTTCGTGATTCCTGAGGTATATCACCAAAGTATGGATGAGAAGGGTGCAATTTTAGGAAGAGCAAAATCATAAAATTTCAAAAAAAAGAAAAATAAAAAGGAAAAAAAAAAGAGAAATGAGTTCACTGTTCATATTATCAAAAAAGTTATTATTCTTTTCTTGATTCAAAAGGAATTATAATAAGCCGAAAAGCCATGATTGTGTTTCCTAACATCCTGAGGAATGAATACTGGAATATATAATATATTTTTTTCTCTAGGTGAAACAAATTGGGAAATTGAGTAGTATATTAGTTGTTGTTTTCAAAAAGGAAAAAAGAGTATATTATTTATTGGTTCTTCCGCAACATTGGGCCCAAGTATTTTGAGATTCCGAGATTCAAAGCAATATATATAAATCCTCCGGTAGATCTCAAACAGTCGAAATTCTGGAGAATCCGAGTGTTTGGTTTATGGGCCTATGATACGTGGCCTGCCACTCTACCTAATTGGATGAGCGGGATCTAATAGATACATAAATCTATGGATTCATATATCTCGATGAAAAAAGAATTAATATAAAATGATGTAATTTTAGGATATTTTTACATATAATTAGATAAAGTGTCACACTGTATTATCTTTTCTCATAATTTATTTTCATTAATGTTCATTCTTCGACTTAGATGGACTTCTCACTATTGTTTTGATTTCGAGAGAGTTAAGAGAGTTAGGCCCAGCTTGGATAGGTTACAAAAAAAAAAAAAAAAAAAATCACTTTTGATCAAAAAGTTATTTTTTTGGGGAAACTATTTGATATAGTTTTCAAATTTACTTAACTTTGGTACAATTATTATACCTAAGTTAGGTACAATACACACATAAAGATAAAAAGTTAAAACTCAAAACAATATTGTTTTGGGTCTTGTATTTTTTAAAAATACATTACAAGACACGGTTGCATATAACTTATATGCAATTGTTACATTTTACTTTTATTTTTCTTTATTCTAGGATTTCTATGATTTAGATTAACATTTTTTAGTACAGATTGTTATTAAATATTTTCTTTTTCTTACTTCAAGGAAAACGATAAAAAATGAGACTATCTTCTTCTCACATGGATGTGGGGGCAATTTGGTCAAGTGAATTAATTAATACATGGAAAAAGCAGGCATTATTGCACAATGTGGAGGATAAAACTCACCCTCCCTTAAAACTAATCGGTTTAAAAGCTTATTTACAAATAATTGAAATCACAAGAAAGTTATAAGCTGATTGATAAATCACATGAAGTAATCTACAACTAAATTAAATCAACGGGGGAGATGAAGTCCAGTTTACATTGTTTTTTATGAGATTTAACACCATAATCAGGATTCAAACATTTGAGTTAAAAATTCAACATATATTCTTGATTTTCTTCATTAAAATTGACCTACTAATGAACTTCTAGATCATCCTTCTGGTGACATTGGGTCTGCATTCCGAGTAAGACTCACTTGTAACACTTCTAGGAAAATATTATTATAAAGAAAAGGCTCTTCTTCTTTTTTTCTTTTTTTCTTTTTTCGTTTTTTCCTTTTTTCCTAGCCATTATAAGGATAAGGCCAAAGTGGGGATTTGTGTTTCAGAACAAAATAAATAAATTAAAAACACCAAACCAATAGGCACCAGCTTTCATCCACGTGGCCGACAAACTCTTATAACTATTAAATTTAAAATGTGTGTATTTACTAATTAAAAAAAACACTACATCGGTAATTTCATTTCATTTTATATTTGAACATTTGCAAGTAGTTTCATCTATAAATGCTATGAATGGTTTGTTGCTCATGGAAGAATGGAGATGAGATTGAAATTTTATAATTTTTTTTTTAATGTCTGTGTGAGCTTGTTTCATCGCTACGCTATATAGTAGTGAAGTTATAAAATAATCAAGTTTTATTTCTTTTCCTTATCAACTCGTCGCCGGTCATCATTTATGTCTCGTTGTCCTCAAAAAGATTAAATTAAAAATATAAGATAATGATTAATAAGAGGTGCGGATTGAATGGGTCGAATTAATTATAGACGGATCAAACACCAATCACGTTCACTAGAGACAATAACGAGATAGCTCGTGCAGGTTACAAAAATAAGTTAAAATTATTTTAAGAATGAATTAAGTCGAATTATTTTATAATGGATTGGATGGATTAATTACTGTTTGTGAGGTTGGACTCGTCTACGGACCCCGATGGGCCCATTAAATTTACTGGACCCGTAGCTATAGCCAAATTTAATCAGCAACAGTACCCAATGCAAAATCATTAAAATTGGCAATATCTGAAGTGTTTTTTTGCATCTATTATTGTACGTAACTTTTTATTCTTTAAATAATTTTATGAATTTCTTTCAAAGTTTGGGAAATAAAATTTAAGATATCACCCTACGAATGGAATATAATTAAGTTTATCTAAATATTTTAATCAAATTACTTGATTGCCCTTTAAACGTTGACACCTCATATTTTCAAAATTTGATGAGAGACAACCGTAAATGGCATATTATTAGTTCTATTTGTTTCACGGATTAAAATAACAAGATTAGTTCTCACAAATTATTTGAATTTATAAAAGTTACGAACTTATAAATTTATAAAATTTAAGCATTCATTTTTTTCACTTCAAATTCGACTTTCCACCTTTTTTATAACCAATAGTTAAACAAATTCATACATTTATAAATGGAAAAATTGTAGTTAATCTTTTGTGGTTTGATTCAGTTGTAGAGAGCTTTCATGTGATTTAAAAATTAGCACATAACCCCCTTTTGTTTTAATGGACTTGCAAAAGTTAACTTTTCAGTCAAATATAACTGTTTGTTCTTGCACAAATTTTTTAGTGTTTAATACGACAAAAAAGACTTTAATTTATCAAATTACTCATAAACTAATTTCTTAACTTCTATTGTAATGGTACCCAAATAAATAGACGCTTTTATACTTCTTGTACCTTGAAAAAATATATATATTATAGAGATTATATATTCATAATTTGAACTAATCATGATCATTAGAAACATATATACGAATATTACAAGCATCTAAGTAGATTTACATATAAATGCCTCTCTATTTTTTTTGTACAATAAATATATCTTTTTCATGGTGTAAAAATTATAAAAATAATTAGTTCTTTGAGAGCTATTCTGATTGAGCTAAGGAGTTGATTTTTAGTAATTTGGAAAATTAAAGACTATTTTTTCTATTAAATACTTTAAATTTTTTTGTAAGAACAAGCAATTAGATTTGATGGAAAAATTAACTTTTGCAAGTCTATTGAAATTACATGAGAATTATGTGCTAATTTTGACATATTTTTTACAACGAACTGAAACCACAATAAGATTAAATGCAATTTTTTCTTTATAAATTCAAGATTATTTAATCACACAAAATTGAGACGTATCCGGCAACATACATAACTGTTCCGGCACCCGAACGGATAGGCCGTACACACCAATCAGTAAGTAACCCCACTTGACTCCACCAGCCCGCCGGAATCTGATCGCCATGTTTAGGGTTCCGGCGAGAAATCTGGGAGCTTCGTCTCATTCCGTCTCATGGAATAACCCCATTCACCTCCCCTGGGCAAGAAGCTTCTGTATGGGGGTCCTTCCCGACACGGTAGACCGGAGCTCCGATGCCTTCGCACGCAACTCTGAGGTCATGGAAGGCCTCATCTCCCAGCTCCAGTCTCACATCCAAAAGGTATTTCTTCTATTCTCGCTCTCTCTGAGTTTGTGCTTGTTTCTGGGCGCGTGTGTGATATTCTGTGTTGGACTTGTAAAGGTACTTTGTGGAGGTGGAGAAGAGGCTGTGAAGAGGAACAGGAGTAGGAACAAGCTTCTCCCGAGGGAGAGAATCGATCGCCTTATTGACCCTGGTTCTTCATTCCTTGAGCTTTCTCAGGTTTTCTTTGAACTTGTTAGATGGCTAATGGTATTTGCATTCGTTTCTGTTTGTGGTATTTGGGTTTTAATTATAGCTTAATTGTTTGGTCAGATTTGTACTCTTAGCAGAATGAATGATGTAAGATGGGATTGTCCTACTGTTTGTTCCTGAGAAAACTGATAGCCTGCAAAAATTGAAGAAATTGGGTGGATTGGGAATATAAGGAGAACTTAAATGCTTCCTACAGACTTCTCTATATTGTCTTCTCTTCCTTTCCATCAAAACATCATATACTTATTTCTCTAATTTCTATAGAGCTTAATTAAAAACCCTTCCATTCATATCTGCTATATTGATTCCAATATAGCAAGCTAACCTGACAAATGTCTGCTTGACATAATTAGCAACACAACACTGCACAGTTACCTGCATCTCACTTAACTAAATTCTTTACTGTTATTTAACTAGAAATATCCCATAAGATCTTGAAGCAATTCATTACACTGTACTGATTTATTTATTTTTTTCCTTCCCTTTTTCCAAAAGAAGGTGTCATGTTGTTTTTTCTAATTGCATGTTTGTGCGCGAAGCTTGCAGGCCATGAACTATATGAAGAATCCTTACCATCTGGTGGCATAGTCACTGGACTAGGGCCAGTGCAGGGGCGCATTTGTATGCTTGTGGCAAACGATCCCACTGTCAAGGGAGGAACTTATTATCCCATCACCATTAAGAAACATCTAAGGGCGCAAGAGATTGCCTCTCACTGCAGATTGCCATGCATATATCTTGTTGACAGTGGGGGTGCATACCTTCCAAGGCAGGCTGATGTCTTCCCTGACAGAGATAACTTCGGAAGGATATTTTATAACCAAGCACTAATGTCTGCTGAAGGTATACCTCAGATTGCACTGGTATTGGGTTCGTGTACAGCGGGGGGCGCTTATATACCTGCGATGGCTGATGAGAGTGTAATGGTCAAAGGTAATGGTACCATATTTCTAGCAGGGCCTCCACTGGTGAAGGTTAGTTCAGGACATTCTAGTGTTCTGAATATTTTATACATTATTGTAAAAGAGGGGTCTCTCTGTTTGGATGTGTCTTGGTTTATACATGATTATCTGTAAAACTCTATCTCATTTGAGAGAGATGGTTTCGGACTTCTTTTAGGCTGCTACTGGAGAGGAAGTCTCAGCTGATGACTTGGGTGGTGCAGCTGTGCACTGTAAGACTTCGGGGGTTGCAGATTATTTTGCCCAAGGTAATTTTTGCTTGTTTATTTCATAGATCTTCTCAGAACGTATCACTAAGGTCTAAATAATTTATTGGGTGTGATTTTCTCTTTCGTGTAGATGAACTGCATGGACTTGCTATAGGGAGAAACATTGTAAAGAACTTGTATATGGCTGGGAAGCAAGGATTGATTAATAGAATGCAGCATGTTGATCCAGAATATGAAGAACCACTGTACGATGTAAAAGATCTTCGTTCCATTGCACCTGCCGATCAGAGACAACCCTTTGATGTCAGATCAGTTATAGCTCGCATTGTTGATGGAAGCAAATTTGATGAATTCAAGAAATTGTATGGCACTGTAGGGTTTTCTTGAATCAATTGGAACTCCTAAGTATTTGCATGTTCTGGTACAATATTCAAATCAGTTGTCCTAATGATATTTTTTCAGACCCTTATAACAGGTTTTGCTCGGATTCATGGACAACCTGTGGGAATTCTTGGAAACAATGGGATCTTATTTAATGAATCTGCATTGAAAGGGGCTCATTTCATTGAATTGTGTACTCAACGTAATATTCCTATAATCTTTCTTCAGAATATCACTGGATTTATGGTACGTGGTCATGTTTTTTTTTTGTTATATAACTACTCTGCTAATTTTTAATTGTCAGAATGAGGAATCATGTTGAAGTTATTTCATATAGGTGTATGGTTATTCTTTGTTAGGTTGGATCAAGATCTGAGGCAAATGGTATTGCGAAATCTGGAGCAAAAATGGTGATGGCAGTTTCTTGTGCAAAGGTTTGCATGCATCTTCCACTACTTTCCTTCATTATTGCTTTCCTCGTTCCCTGGCTCAGGCATGCAAGTGCATTCTTTCCATCATTATTGCTTTCCTCTTTCCCTGGTTTGGGCATACAAGTGCACCTCCCAAGGGCATCACCCTTCGCATCCTTTAACTGTCTTGCTTTCTCTCAGTTGTGCAGTTCTTGTGCCATTTTTTTTTCCCTCTTTGATTTGCTAAAGTTTATGCTCTTCTTTTCATGTAACTTACATAATGAAAATTATTTTTGAACCAAAAGTCTGATAATTAAAAATTTTTTTTCTATTATTTAAAAAATAGTAGTTATATCAGTAATATAGAAGGGAGAGAATACCTGATACAGATTTGTTGATTCAGCCTCAGATTTTGTTCTACCTATCAACATGAATTTGTGCAGGTTCCTAAAATTACTGTTATTGTTGGTGGAAGCTTTGGTGCTGGAAACTATGCAATGTGCGGGCGTGCTTATAGTCCTAATTTCATGTTCATGTGGCCTAATGCCAGAATTTCAGTGATGGGTGGTGCACAGGTAGTTCATTATTTAAATTTTCTTTATTTTATTCTATTTGATTGAGCAATGCTAACGATGACGCATTTCATTGCTACATGACCTGAAAATTCTCAGAAGTTTATCTTTCTTTTCCTTTATTTTACTTGCTACATTTGCCTAAGTGTTAATATTATCAACTTATTAGCTTATCTTTACACCATGGTGATCCAACAGCTCCATTTTAACAAGCTAAACAGTACACTCTTCTAAGGACTGCTGAATCACATACTCTTTTTTCAGTATATGTTAATAATTTCTGCACATTTTTGATAAATTAATAAATCATTTGGAGATATTTTGATTGAATTGCTGTTGAGTTTGTTCTGGCAATTTTGGGATAAAGCATAGTTGATGTCTTTTCCCTTGTAGCTATTTTCTCTTTTCTCTCTCTTTTCTGGTCGGGAACATGAGGGATACATCCCCCTACGCCCTGGGTTTTTTTTTTTTTTTTTTAAAGGAAAGAACGCATGCACTTTACTGGTGAATTTACCAATCGGGCCTAGTTCCCATCATTGACTTCTGTTTTCGAACAATTATGTAGGCTGCTGGAGTGCTCACTCAAATAGAAAAGGTCAACAAGAAAAAGCGAGGAACTCAGGTATTCTTCTTCGTTTTTGTCATCCCTTTCGAGTTTTAAACAACAAATCTGTGATGTGTCTGTGTTCGTCTGGGCTGGTTGTGTGCAGTTTACTGAGGAAGAGGAGGAAGCATTCAAAGCAAAGGTTGTGGAGGCATATGAGAGAGAAGGAAGTCCTTACTACTCTACAGCGAGATTGTGGGATGACGGCATTATCGATCCGGCAGACACGAGGAGGATCCTAGGACTCTGTCTCTCTGCTTCCATGAATCGTGCACCTGAAGATACCCAATATGGTGTCTTCAGAATGTAGAAGGCATTGAAATTGTTGCATACAAAAGCTGCCTCCTTCCAACAATGCAAAGCTTATGGAATATTAAACCAATTGGGTTCTGATGATTATTCTCCCTTGTGGGCTTGTTTAAACAGTTCAGAAATGAATAATTGATCTCGGCCAGAAGAAGTTGCATATCATAATAAGGTTACATCTATTCATCTCCGAATAAATTATACCACTCACATCACATGTGGTAAGTAGCACCCACCTGTGCATATGGGATTCACCCTCATATTTGTTTGGGATTCATTTTTGTGGAAAGAGTAGTGTTAATGATAAATGATAACTAGGTTTTTGCCTGTACATAGTGCCTCGGCTAAATTTTTGGATTCCTTTATACTCCAACAAAAATGTAACTTTGTATTTCCCTGAAGCTGGGGTACCCCAAAGCACTCACTGTTGAGGATTTCGATGTCAGAGTTGGGGGGAATGTTGTGCTAGTTATTAAATAATTAAATTTAGTAATGAAACATTTGCAACCAGCGCCCGTGGCCTAATGGATAAGGCGTCTGACTTCTAATCAGGCGATTGTGGGTTCGAGTCCCACCGGGCGTGCTTGTTTTCATTTTTCACTTTTCATGCCTCCTATAAATTTCAGAGACAACGCCGCCAAAGTCGAAACAAGCACTCGCTTTCTTTTCTTTTTTCTTTTTTTTTTTCCCTGTTGAGAATAAACTTTCTCTCTGCAAATCTCTCTCTTGTTGTTTCTCATGGCTTCGATTGCTTGTTCCCCTTTCCTCTCGATGCCGCGCGATCGCGCACAGGTGACCCGCACAGGCTCTCCGTTTTTCCCTCGACCGCAGCTGAACCTTGTTGGAGCGTCCCCCGCTTCCCGTTTGCAGACAAAGAACGGTTCTTGGGCTCCGACTGCGCGTCTCCGATCGAGAGTTCTCTGCTCGCGTCAGAACGAACGTATGCTTCTCTATCCTCCTCAGTTTTGATTCGTTATTTGCTACATCATCTTTGAGGCCTTGTTCTTGGGTTCTTGGCTTGAATCACAATTTTTTGTTTTTTTTCTTACCTTTATTTACCACCCTAGTAATTTAGGTTTAGGGTTAACCAAAATGGTACATATTTTGATGATCTGAAACGATCGTGTTTCCGGTATACTTATCAGCTTGATCAGTTGCTTATGATTTGGTTCCAACGGGTTGACGATAGACACCAAACTCTTCTTCAGTAAGCGAACAAATGGGATACATAATAGCCTGTCTTTGAAAGTTTTGAAATTGTTTATTTAGGCAATCTCATTACTAAAATTTGCACGATTCAATAGTGTTTGCTACCAGAAATCACCTTTTCTTTGAATAGAGCTATTCCGAAATCTACATTTCATTATCGGCTATGAACTCCTCCTCAGTTTAGGAGGCCATTTGCTTTCTGAATCAATGAACCAATATGATACACAAGGGTGGACATAAAATATGCTCAAGTGAGAGTTTTTATTTTTTTTTAATTTTTTTTAATTTATTCGTTTTAGCCTTTTGTTTCTAATATGCTCCTTCTGCTAAAACTTTGATCGTTTCTCCTGTGGGGTTGAAAGATTTTAGTGGGGTATTTTATTTGTGTCTCTTCTTTTTAATAGCTTCACTGTCTATTAAACAGAAAATCATGGTTTGGGCACCAGATTAATCTCTTAGAATTGGGACAACCCTTGATGAACTTCACAAAAGATGGTATTACTGGACACACTTAGATTATATTGAAGATTTACACATCGAAGAAAAGCATTTTTTTACGAAGAACATTTTCAAGAATTTAGGCTACAGTGGAAGAGAAAAGCTTTTTTTTTCTTTTTATCAATTTAATGGGTTGGACTATGTAATAGGATAGGAGGCACATTTGACAGCCCATTTTAGTGTTACATGGCGACTTGTCAAATATGTGATTTGAGCATGGTGGACCTTATTATAATTTAGAATGGTCGATGCTATTATTCCTTATTTTGGATATTATAGTTGCTGGATTTAGAAACGAGTCCTTAGTAAAATCACTCTATTGTGATATAGATGGAGTGGAGTCCCATTTATTCCTTCATTAAGTATTTACTCTAAACCACCTTTTTTTGGTTTGTCTTTTCAGTTTTGTTATTCAAGAGTGTCGTCCTTGATAACGGTTGTTTACACAAGTCACTTGGGCTTTTCATAATGTATTAGAGAATTGTTTTACTGCATACTCGTAGAAATTACATGAAAGATGAAGCTCCCAAAGCTACAAGAGTATTAAGAACCAAAGCTTGCATGCTGTTTCTGTTATATATGTATAAGTTTACCTAGTAATGTTTTGACGAGTCATTGTGAAACATAATTAACCTCATTATGTTAGAATTTGCAGCTGCGGTGGTCACCGGAGACTTGTGGGAAAAATTGATTCTGAACAGTGAGATCCCTGTGCTTGTTGAGTTCTATGCTAGTTGGTGTGGGCCTTGCAGGATGGTTCACCGCGTGATTGATGAGATTGCGATCGACTATGCTGGGAGGCTCAAATGCTTTGTTCTCAACACAGACAATGACTTTCGAGTTGCTGAGGAGTATGATATTAAAGCCGTGCCTGTGGTTTTGCTTTTCAGCAATGGAGAGAAACGTGATGCCGTCATAGGCACTATGCCGAAGGATTTCTATGTAGCTTCCATTGACAAGGTCCTGAGACCATAATTATACTCGCTGTCATCGTATACCAGAAGTTCATAATTATTAACCAGGTATAATATTGCATAATTTAACCAGGTTGAATTTAAACATCAACCTTCTTGTTGTAATTCAATGTATTGTCGATCCCAGGAAGAGTTTTTTGTCTTGCTATTTTTGTGGATCTGCAAATAAGGTCATGAACTGTGTGGGGGCCAAAATGATTTCTTGCTTTCTTAAATTCGAGGTGGAGTTTCAATGGCCTAATGTATCTTTTTTATGAAACAGCTTTACAGGTGGGTTTCATTTGTTGATAGATACTGGTAGAATAACAACTCAAAAACCTGTATCTTTCTAGTCCTCTAGTCTCCCATAAATAATCGAGAGTAATCACGGATGATTTGCTCCTACCAATCACGATTATGGAGTATATTGAATGAGAAGCAATCATCATTTATGAATTCAATAACAGATCGTGATTGATGGAGGTAAATAAATCTTATGATTGTGGTCACGCTATACAACATTTTCTAATGATGTTGTAATTTTCTTTCTTAACATGTCGCGCCCCACATTTCTATGGCAATGAAGTTTTTCAATAATTTATTTAAGATGGTAAAAATCAGGCCCGAGCCAACATTTTCGATGGCTTAATTGAGAGGATAAAATTCGGTTATATTACATGTATATTTTTTAAACACTTTTTTTCATCCCAAAAGTGATCATATGAAAAAATTTGTTTTATTTTTTATTGTTATTCGATAAAAATGTTTCTTAAAAATTATCATAAAAATTTTATCATGTCACTTTTTGTGTGTGCAAAATTACGTGCGAAGAATGTATAAATAAAATTTTCAATAAAGTTATAAGGTAAAAAGTACAAATAGTCCAAATCGAAAGTTTTAGACACTTTCATCTTAGTTAATTAATGGAAATTAATAATGGCCGGTAGGGAAATAGCTATAAGTTTTGATGATTAATGTAACATACCATAAAATAATGATATGAGAACTCACCAATATTAAATACGGCTTCTACTTAATTGCGTACATATGTATCTTAAAATAATAATATTTTAATAAAAAATATTTTAAAAATAATTTAACAAAACGGTGGTGTTGTTGATTAGCGCAAACGCGCAACTAAAAACAGAAAGGAACCCCATGAAGCGTTCTTTATTTAATATTAAATGAAAGGGATCCAGAAACAGCCCAAGCCCAGTTTGAGATGGGCCCATACAGGCGAAGCCCAATCTCAACTCTCTCTCTCTCTCTCTCTCTCTCTCTACCGATGAACTGTGTCCTATAACGTGGTACTGATCTGCCCCTTTTCGTTAGCAAAAATTCTCACAGTCAAAATTCTTCAGCTGCACGAATTTTGTTCAGGTCAGTTCCTCTCTCTCTCCCCCCTCTTCAGCAATCATGCGGAGATTTCTCATTCGAGGGTTTTGAAATTGGATCTTTGTTCATGTCTCTTATATTGTTGATTCAAAACATCATCCGAATCTGGATACATTTTTCTCATGGAAGTTTCGATTTGTATCTGTTTCCTCGGAGAAAAGCAATCTTCAGAGGAAGAAATTGTAGTGCTACGAGGTTCCTTTTTTTCTTGTTTTGGTTCTCCCGCTTGCTTAAGGTTCCTTTGTTCTTGTTTGGGTTCTCCCGCTTGCTTAATTCTACTAGTCTTGTTTTCGTGTTGAGTTAAATTGCAATCGGATCATCAATTGAAATTAAGCTCGTACGGTTTGGAGCCAGAAGCTCTTACTAAACTTAGGGGAAGCAACCGTTTGAACTGGCGATTTGAAACCCACCTTGAACTCCCATGTGGGGTTAGACGTGATGTGATTAGTTGAATTGTGACGACGGTTCTGAATATTTGTATTGGTAGGCCATCAGCTAGTTGAATAAGTTTTCTTCATCTGGTTCTTCACATGATATAATTTGCTACCGGTTGTTACTTTATAAATAACTGTTTATGTAATAACGAGAATAGTTTGTCTGTGGTACCTACATTTGATGTAGCACAGGCTTTCTCTGCTAGTGTTAGTTACAAAAACTCCAATTGTTCAATTTTGATTTCCTTGAAAGGTTCTGCTATTTTCGGTTAAAAAAGTAATGTAATGTGACATAAGAATAGTCAATTCCAGTTTGTGTATGACCTCACCTTCACCACGACACAAGGTGCTGGTTCAGGTCCTCATAAAATAATCAATTTTTTACCATCTTACCTTTCTGACATTGGTGCATCTTCTGCCTAATATTTGCTTATACACGCGTAATGAATATCCAAAGTAAATTTTGGCTTGTGGGAGCTCAAGTTTCTATTTTGTTTGATTTTCAAATAAAAATTCTCTTTCTTGTTTTTGCTGGTCTATGAAACCCTTGTCATTCTGATTTTGTTCCCTCTTAAACCAATCTGCCTAGGATATACTCAGAACTTGAGAAGATAGTCCTTTTGGTCAACACTAGTGGAAGTTCAATCCTTTCTGTCTAGTTCTGAAACGTACAAATTAGATTTGAAAGTAACATCACCTTCCGCATATTCGACTAAGTCATTTTATGATTAGCCATTGTTTAGAAAAAAGGTGGAGCTTACTTGTTTCGACAATGAAAGAAGTGGATTATGTTCAGAGTCCCATTATATATGGTCCAAAGTTTGGGTCCACAGAAGCACTTCAACCTTGAAACAGACATAGTGAAAGTTTAGCAACAAGCTCAATGAGTCATCTGGCTCTGTTGTTTTATTTTCCTAGGATTCAAGTATAGTTGTTCTCTCCTTAACTGGTAATTAGATTTATGGAGTGCTTGCATTGCATGAGCTTATAAATATACTATTACATATGAAAGGTGTGTGCCCGTCATCTTGTTCATTCAATTTATGATGCTCTCTTTTCTATATAATGTGTATTTCTTTCTCTTGTTACATGTGGGAACTTCTAAATAATCAATAGAAGTGGCAATGGATAATTCAAATGCATCAGCATTAGTTCTGTCATCAGAGGCTTCAGAGCAGGGTAAATCACATATGGCAAATCCAAATTCAAACCAACCTCCTCCAATTGAAGCACGCCCTCCGCATGGTCCTGTGGCCATTCTCTGGGACATAGAGAACTGCCCAGTCCCCATTGATGTACGCCCTGAAGATGTAGCAGGAAATATCAGAATGGCATTACGGGTCCACCCTGTAATTAAAGGGGCGGTCACTCTGTTTTCTGCTTATGGGGATTTTAATGCCTTTCCCAGGCGACTCAGGGAGGGCTGCCAAAGAACCGGTGTCAAACTCATCGATGTCCCGAATGGGAGAAAAGATGCAGCAGACAAAGCTATCTTGGTTGACATGTTTCTTTTTGCCCTTGACAACCGTCCACCTTCTTCCATAATGTTGATATCTGGAGATGTTGATTTTGCTCCAGCACTCCACATACTTGGCCAACGTGGGTATAATGTGATTCTTGTTATTCCTTCTGGGAACAGTGTTTCTTCTGCGCTGTGTAATGCTGGTAGGTTTGTTTGGGATTGGCCAAGTGTGGCTCGTGGAGAGGGCTTCTTGCTACCTGCTAAAGCATTGGTGCCCCCTTGTGGAGTATCAGGCGACTTTGCAGGGTATTTTATGGTGCCCCATACCGGTGACAACCCAGATGGCCAGAATGAAGAAGAGTCGATTGTCTACAAGGGGATCTCACAAAGCTACTACAGCTCAAGAGATTCCTCAATGGTGTCTCAGTCTTTATCCGAGCATAACAGTGCTTTTACCCTCCCTCATTTTCCTCCAACTTTAAGGTCCCATAGCCTCCCGTATGGTTTGAATGAGGTTTCAGCACGACCCACTTCTTCTGGCGAGCTGAATGAATCGACCTCATGGGTACAGCCTGGGGACCTTAATGGCCTTAAGGGTCAGCTGGTGAAACTGCTTGAAATGTCAGGAGGGTGCCTCCCTCTTGCTCGTGTTCCTGCTGACTACCAGAAGATCTTTGGGCGACCACTTTATGTTTCAGAGTATGGAGCCTCCAAGCTGGTGAATCTTCTTAAGAAGATGGCTGATTCAGTGGTTGTAGAAGGAAAAGGCCAAAGGAAATTTGTCTGCCTGCGAAACTTAAGAGCAGGCCCAAGTGCACCTCCATTGGTTCTTGCCAAGAAGGACAGGAGAGGAAAAGGTACACAGGAAGAGAACGCGGATATCATCACAGGTGGTTGCTCTTCTGATGAGCTCTCAGAAGGTGAAGGGGCAATCGTAGAAGAACATGATGGGAGAAGTGGTGAGATAGACAAGCGAAGCCTTGAAGAGTTCAAGCATGAGCTGCAGGAGATACTAGTGAGCTATTCTTGTCGGATTTTCCTGGGTTCTTTTGAGGCAATATACCAGCAACGGTACAAGAGGCCTCTGAACTATGAGAGGCTCGGTGTAGTTGAGCTGCAGGAACTCTTTTTAAAGGTGAATGACGTTGTTGTGTTGCATGAAGAGCCAGTAAGCAAGAGGAAGTTCCTAGCTGCTGTTGGTGGCTGAAATTACCAGCAGCTGCCATGCCTTAAGGCCCTCGTTCTACTTGGATAAGACAGTTGAGCTATGTTTTTTGTTTGCTCCTGCATTTTATTCTCCATTTTTCCGAGAATATTTTGTATGTTCCAGAAGTAAGGAGGTAGTGTTTACTCTGATCAATCACCCTTATTTTTTTCTTACCTAATACATAATTTAGGAGATCGTGATGAGTGGGAGTAAATCCTACATCCCAACTCTCGGAGTATACAAAATTTGCTCCTCTGTGTCATTGTGTACATCTGTCCTGGATAGGAAGTATAGTTTCTGAATTTCCGTGTAGGCTGATGTGGTGTACCTGATCAACTACTAATGGCGAGTTGTGTAAATTTGCTAACATTTTAAATTTATTATATTAAATATAATAATAAGGGTTTTGGTGCCCTTGGATTCCCTTCATTGTTTATGGTTGGTGTGCAAGTATGATCATAAAACAAATGCATGTGAACTTTTTTATGATTATTTGAACTGCACAGGAGATTAAGAGATTGATTTGATTCTAACTTGTGCAGTTTAGACCTAAAATTAGTTTTCAACTGCAGTTACATAGTGAGATGTGTTTATGAACTTGAGAACTCTCTTGCCATCGGAGCTTGGCCCGCGGGGTAAAACACTCATCAGCAGTTACAATTACAAAGTTTCTGCAGTTCCGATGAACCATCCTAATGATACAACCAAGAAAAGAATGTGAGGCCTCAACTCCCCAAAAATTATTGTAACCAAACGAAAATATCATCACAGTTGCAGATTTTCTTTTCACCTTTAGGCATCATGGCTGGTGTTCCCCGATGATGTCTCGAGAAATTATATATAGCACGAAGGCTTTGACTCCGCGAAGATCAAAAATCCAAGCTTGCCTGTCAAACTCCTTAGGAGTCTCATTCTTCTCAACCGCGTCCAATGGTTGCATTCAAAACTCCCAAAATCCACACCTCCGTGGCGAGCAAAGCTATGCAATCGAAGTTCTGTACAAGTAAGGATTCCACCGCTCTTAGAAAATGAATATCGCGACCCAGTTCTTGTATAAGGCAGAAACAAGTTTGTCTCAGAAAGGGGGCGATTGTGGAGAACTGGTTTCAAGTAAAACGCTTCTACTGCAATACGACCTCGAGGTACTTGAAGAATGAGGAAGGCCCCTCCCATCCCAACTATGAAAGACTTCCTCGCTTCCCTGCACTTTCCCTTCACCACTTCTCCCTTTCCATTTGCTTCCTTCATCCTCTTCGTCTTCTTCATCTCCCACTGCTTTAGGAAACACATGACGTCTTGGGTCTGAACACTCATACAATAGCCCAAGGACCTCTTGAATGGAAGGCCTTGCCCACCTCTCTCTCTGGGTGCACCACCTCACGATTGCTAGAACTGTTTGAAGCTGATTAAAGTTGAAGGAGTCCTTGATTTTAGAATCCACTAGATCCGGTAATCTTGATTCTGAGGTCATGAACTTTTGGGACCATTCTACCAAATTCTCTTTGCCTTGTATTGGATGTCTTGCAGTAACAAGTTCCAACAGCAGCACCCCATAACTGTACACGTCACTTTTTTCGGTGAGCTCTTGGGTGATTACATACTCAGGATCCATGTAACCTGGAAGAAAAGAAAATTTACACTACTTTAGCACTGAAACAGAGACTTATCCTTTTAAGTTGTCTATTGCTTGACTTCTCTAACCTGGTGTTCCCTGGATGTCCGTGTTTACTGGTTCAAAGCAAATTGAACCAATTCTTGAAGCGTGTGCAAGGCCGAAATCAGCAACCTTGAAACCATGGAAAACATAAATTATTATACAGCATTAGTGGCGTCATTATAAATTGTGTGTATGCTTCTGAGATTATTACTTCAGGAATAAATTATATTTCATTGTGTTAGGAGAATGCAGGTAGTGAAATGCGAAAATCATAGATCTCTTCAAGGCTCTGTCAGAAATATTTGCATTTAATTTGGAAAATGCATTGCAGGCATATATACAACATCATGTTGATTTCAAGTCCTTCAGAGGACAATGGTATCCAAGTGGGTGCACTACCTTTGCCATGAAATTCTCATCCAGTAAAATATTGCTGGATTTGATGTCCCTGTGGCATAAAGGAGGATCACAGTACAAATGGAGGTACTCCTGGAACAGAAAACATCAAGATATCTCAACCATATCTAATATATGAACCAACTGATCTAGAACTGAGCATAACATGTACATTACCAACGCATTTGCCACGTTAATGGCAATTTGGATTCTAGCTTGCCAACTCAAAGGATTTCTATCGGGAGCTGCACTAGGTTATACTGAATTATAGTACAATGAGAAGAATCAAGTAAAATTCATAAAAATTTACAAGCTTACAGTGAAGATGGTCTTTTAAGCTTCCATTTTTCATATACTCATACATAAGAAACCTGCCATGAACAACCAGAGGCACTTCATTATCCGGTACTCATGCATGTTCAATTTCATAAACATTTGACTTACCTCTCCTCTCTCTTAATGCAAAACCCTCTTAGGGAGACAAGATGGCGATGATGTAGTCTTGCAAGAAGCTGTATCTCTCTGCAAAACTCATCCTCGTGCTGTTCTGAGATTTTGTTCATCCGTTTCACTGCTGCAACAAAACCATCACTGAACTGAGCTTTATATACAGTTCCAAAACCCCCTTCCCCTATCACAGTTTTGAAATTGTCAGTCGCCTTCTTTGTTTCCTTGTAGCTGAATTTCCGAAATGTAGATGCACCTATATGCAGGCCCCAGGCACATCCCCCACCAAATTCATTGAGAAATATTATAAGTACTATAGTTTCGTACATGCTCATGCAAACATATAAGAGTAGCCAGAAGGAGATGGAAACTATACCTTCCTGAATTTTTAGTGTGGGCCGGGTATGAGTCACAGACTTTGGAGAAAGGGCATTTACATTCTCAGAATCTTTCAACTCTTTACTTTTCCTTCGAATGAAATATACCAAAACTGCCAGCATCAAAAGGGCAACTGCTGTAACAGCGATGCCAACACTTGCAATTAATGGCAGATGGAAGGAATGGTGGGCTTTATTAGGATTTATGGTAGATCCCTGGGGTGCAAAGGAAGACGATGGTGGCGGGATGACTGGAGATGCCCCAGGTGTGAAGGAAGACAGAGGTGGCTGGGGAACTAACTCCGATATGCAATAAAATTAACAGGGAAAAATTAGAATTACATCAACAAAATGATATTTGCAGGTTAATATATATCATCAAATCAGAAAGCTTGGAACCATACAAAAAAACTTGCTAAAAATAAATTTACTATTCTTCTTCTTTTTTATTTGGTAGCTGATAAGAATTACTAATACTGTAGGTTCAATACCACAAATAATAAATTAAGTTTAAAAGTTTATTAAAGAAATAGCATTCTGATGAGAAAGTGATTCTATGAATGAAACCAAGACCAAACTATACCTGATTGCTACACAATTTATAATACACTTTGAAAAAATAAATTATAAAGAAAATTAGCCTACTCGTACCTGGGGGCACGCTAAGCCATTGAACACCAAAGAAACAGTTTGCAACAGCAAATAAGTTATCAGTTTGACTTGCAAGTGCAGCAAAAGTAGCATCGCGGCAAATGCTCAGTGTCATATTATCTTGCCCCAATGTCAAGTTATGGAGATGAGAAATGCTAGCATCTATACACTCCTTGCAATAAGTTTCTTCTGACACTAGGCCTTTGCAATTCTCGGTCAAATTTGAAACCTTCAGGTATTGCAGCATCTGAGTGACTGTTGTTTGACCCATACACTCAAAATTAACGGGGATTTTAGTTCCCAGCCCACAAAATGATTTTGCATTTGGTGGAATGCTGTGACGTTCTATGGTATCTATTATGCTTTGGACACAAATTGCAGATAAATTTGAAGGAACACCGAGATTGCCTGTTGCATTTGCGTAACGAGTGACAGAAACCGCAACAAATGAATTAATGTAGCGGCAGCACTTCCCTTTGTCAGCCGAAGAGCAGGCGGAGGATACTGGAGTAAAATTTGACATGCTCAAATCCAAAGGGCAATCTGCAAGTTATATAAAGTATTCAGTCACGCAATAAAATTTTACTTTTCTTCAATTTTTTGTCTATCACATAGAAATCTCAAATGATAGAGGCCAAGTATTGAAATACAGCACACTTTTCTGTACTTCGATGGATATCATGACAAGGTCTAAGGTATGGAGATGAATTAAAACTAAACCTCTCTATAAGCACGAATGTCTTCAAGGCCCTTACATGCACTAATACAATATGAATAGAAAAGATGCATGCAGACAGTGGCAAGAAACGAGCACCATTTCCTAAATGATATGGATCTATGTTCTCGGTACTGAGTAATTCGTCAATGAAGTAAAGTAGTGAAATTTGACTCATAACATCAAATCTGCCAAGTCATTAAGTCCAACATCTTAAATCTCAAAAGGGTAGAAAAATTCAAGAAAGATCAGAATTTAACATATGAATGCAACAACCTGACCATGGATACACTAATGAATTAACAACAATCTATGAGTCAAAAAAAAAAAAAAACATACATAAGAAATGTCATCATGTGGAAGCTCTGAAGAAAATAGCAACATTCTCCTAAATAATAACCTGAACAACAGTGATAAAATTGTTGCATAATAATCTGGAAGTATAGTACTGGAAAGATCTAAATGGATGGTTTGATGCTAGGCATCTCATGAAGTTTGTCACACCTGGATTAGTGAAACAGAATTTATTCAAAAAAGTTAAGGGTCATAAGTTGTTAAAGGAATCAGCAAACCCATATCTTAAGTTAAACTATAATAATGTAGCTACTAGGTTGGCTCTGTAAACATTTACCTAAAGAAAGAAAATCGATAATTGGGCATCAATGAGGGGGGAAAAAAGAATCAGACCAACTGCACTGGTCAAATTTATAAGACAATTCCTTTTCTTCCATAAAATTCACTAATGTTTACCCAACTTACCGTTAATGTAAAATGAGGATCACTTTGAATCTCGGGCATCACATGGAACCAAATGCACAAGCACATATTAACCCTAAAAAAAGTAATAATACTCTAGGAATATCTCAAATGCATTCTCTGAAGAACCCCGGTTGTAGGGTCACCATCAGATCCACCAGATTTCATGGAACATACACTAGAATTTGACAAAGAAAAATGTGCTCTGAATACTAAGCCAAAATGTTTCGTGAACGACGGGGTGAATTCAGTACTAAAATACAAATTAGGTAAGATAAAAGACTTCCAGACTGGGAAACCCACTAAATGCAAAGTCCTAAAACCCCCGGAAAGCGTAAGCACTTAAATTGCCAGATTATGTATTATTTTGGGTGAAAAAAAAATGCCAATTTGAGTGAAATAAAAGAGCGACAGAGGAGGAGTGCAAAACAAGAGTCCCACAGGAATCCAAGCTTCCGATCCAACTCACCTCTGAAATCACCACTGTACCCAGTTCAACAAAAAAAAAAAAAAAAAAAACCCTTTATGAGAATGCGCTACATGGGGCATCTATGGCGCATAAGAAATTGAGAATGGAGGACTAAATTTTACAGCTTTCTTTCAAATGTCACATCTCCTCCTTCCCCTGAGCTGCATATCAGACGGGGGAGGGGGTGGAGGGGAGACGAAGATCATAGAGGAGAGCTAATGAAAAAATGGAAAAGGAGAGTGAGAACCAGGATCAAACCTGCCCTTATTAGCGGAAGCTCCATTCCAAGAACAGCCAGTAAACCCAGCAAGAAGAGCACCACCATGGCTGCTGACACAGAAAGAGAGAAAGAGCGAGAGCGAGATGAACTCGTGAGGGAACAGGAGCAGCGGAGTTTAGCACATCTGGGAAGTGACTAGACAGCTGCGGGCTGTGGTGGGCACCCGCTCAGTGCAGCTGCCGCAAATGAGCGAGGTGTTCATGTTTCAGTCACACTACAGGATTTAAAACCCTTTTTATTAAACAATATTGAAATTTTATATGTCTAAAATAGTATCATTTTAATAAATTATTTTTAAAACTATTTTATTTGTTATTTTTTAATTTTCGCCGTAAGGATGCATATATATATATATATATATATATATATATATATATATATATATATATTCTTTAGCAATTATTTGAATCTAATTATTTGCTAGCTGACAGGAAGAATTTTTTTATTTCTTTTTATTGGGTTACAAGAGGGGCCAATGCCCATCACATACCACACTGTTTTGCATGTGCTTCCTCTGTGTTTTGCTAGAGAATTAATTACTATTGAAAACTAACTTCTTTTGCAAGTTAAGTTGTGGAATATAAAAATTCCTTAGGCTTATATTCATGTCCTCCCCCTTATTATTTTAAATAAATAATAATTTACCTTCTTGTAAAGTTGATGCATACATAAATGAACAGATGTTTCAAATACTTCTTGGTACTCGTAAAGCCCTTGGGCCACAATGGTCTACGAGCGAATGGGCCTGATTGGTTCTTTTCTCACCTCAGCTGGGCCTGATGGGCCTGAAAGTGACTCATCAATGTCTAGGTCTAGGCTCTCTCTACCCTTAAAAGCTAATTTGTTTTACATGTGTGTTAATTAGGTGTTAAACATGCAAAATGCAAGGTGATTTTTTTATTATATCTATTGAGTTGATCAGCTTATTCGAACGCATCTAACATTAGGGTTTTTTAATTCAAGCTCACTATAGTAATCCTTCACTCTTAACAATGTGAGCATGCAAATTTGAATGTGAGAACTATACATTGATCAATTACATTCAAGCTTCGGTTCTTGGGATCTATTTGTTTTTTTTTTTCTCATCGAATTCCAATATGGTGCTGCTTTTATTGTAATTAATCATATTTACCAAAGAAAATAAACACGCATTCATCAACGTAACTACACCATAATTACTAGAACTTCACATAAATTCATTAAGCAAGCTGAGTTAAACAGCGCGTACATATATTAGTATTGTCATTAATCTTCCTTGGAATTGACTGAAGAAGATCCATAAGTGCCTTGCAAGCTCTAGACCTACACTTCTTTCCTCCAAGAGCATCTACAATTTGCAGGAGAAGAGACAATTTTTATTTTATATTTGAAGTTGCAGTGTCAGGAAGAAACCCAAAGCATTATTTCTGCTGCAGCTTGCTTGTATATCTCTTCCACTGGAAATGGCTCCATGAGCCGATCAATGGCTCCACCCGCCTGCACAAATTACAATGAATTCACAATGAGCCTATACATTCCCTACACATGCTATAATGAGTTATCAAAGTCAAGAATTCGTCAACTAAATTATGTCAAGGGAGAGTAATCTGATCAATAACCCCCTAGAAAGGGTAACCTCTCATGAAATCGTTACAAACAACTAATTGTTGGGGATATTTTACCACTAGTAGAAGGGTGACAAGCGACCTAATCATGCGAAGACATTTTCATACTATACCATACGCTGAGAATTATCCTAAAAAATGACACTCCTATCAAAGGATGAAACTAGGGGCGCTCTTGCAATTTTAACATAATTTTTTAAAGGGCCGTAAATACTCGATAGATTCTGGCATAAGGTACTTTTTTTTATATTATGTTTGGGAGCTTCTCTCTCTCTCTCTACTTTTCCGGTCACCGCTTTTACTGACTCAGACATGAGATGGTGCTTCCAGAAAACGCCTCCGAGATATCTTTTTGACGATCTCTCTTTTATTCTTAGGTCATTCATGTCCAACTCTCAGATTTCCAGTCCTCCTTGCACCTTAGCTTAGCACTTCTTTGCAGCACGTGTTCTTCACCCTTATAAATTTATCTGTTGCCAAGATTTGTCATCAACACGAATGATGCTGCTTTATGGCCTCCATTAAAAACCCTAATTTTGCTTTCAATCCATTCTTTCAACTTATAATCTCACGTCAATGAGCATAAATGCAAAAGACCACCGCAGAGTTTGCCATATTAGTAAGCAGTAAACGTGAGGATTGCGAAAATTAAAGGAACAAGCCATGGGACTTACTTGGGCCTGAATCATGTACATGCTTCTATGGTGATCGCACGAGACATGAGCCGATACGACCTCTAGCTTGTGCTTCTCTAAGACATAGCAAATCGCAGTGAAAAGTCCAGGCTTTTTCACGGCGCAAACGTTGAATTGCGCATGACCACCGCAAATGTTCAGAATGACGTTCGGAGAAGTCCATGTTTGAAAGGTCGGCGGAAATGGTAAGAGCGAGTTTGGGGAAGTTAATGTGTCAGAAATGCCGCAATGTGGGTTCGAAGACGAACCGTGTTCGGCTAGGAAGGACTCCCTGGAATGAATGACCGGTTTTGTTGCTTCTTTAAGCCTTTCTAGCCTCTGCTTTTGAAGTCTCTGAAGAGTGTGTTCTAGGGTTTTGATACAGTTTACTGCTTCATCAACAATGGTGGACTTGTCAGCCTGCATAAATTAAAGTCAATAAAGCCAATTTTTTGTAATATTTATGCCTAATTCAAGTAACTAATGGGGTTGTTTGGACCCGGAGGTTAAATTTACAAGTACGCTCCTTGGTTATAAAAAAATAAAATAAAAATTAAAGTTAAAAAAGCGGGAAGATTATGTTAAAGCCTTCCATTCTTTCTTATCCATCCAAAAAGTCAATAAAAATTTATGTATTACGCAATTAATTTAGGAATGTTAGAATTAATACAGATGAAGATATAAAGTATTTCTTTAATTTCTTGTCTATTTACCCAAAAAAAAAAAAAAAAACGTGTAAAGATACTTCGTGGTACAAACCACCCCGCACCACAAGCCATGCACTGCATAAGCCAACTTTTGAGTTATAGTAGTATATCTATTTTATCATAGAAATGGATTGCTTTGTAGCTTAGAATAAACGCACTTTTGTAAATATATATGCTATATATATATATATATATAAAAGCTATGCAAACTCGATATCCATCTTATAAGTGGTGTGAAGGGTTTAAGATGGCATCAAATTTTCTATTATCTTAAACCCTTCACACCAATTTATGCTCTAAATGGCGTGTCTAATTTGAGTTGTAACTGAAATTTGACACATATATATGTATATACATATACATGAAACCCTTAATTATTTTTGTGAAAGGGTAAATTATTTTGATATTGATTGATTAAGAAAAAGCTGAGACTTATAAAGTGAAAAATTAGAGAGAGAAATTTTTATTTGGGGTTCATGCAATTGTTTTAAATAAACCTAGCTGCCACCTGGGATGCATACCCTAATTAAGTAAAAAAAAAAAATGAATAAAATTGGGTAAGTAGTGGTGCATGGTCTTTTCTTCGTGATCTTATCTAATTGTGGAAATCAAATCACTGCTTGACCTATATATATAAAGATTTTTCTAGCCAAAAAGATTTTAAAACAAAATGTAAAACCCATAGAGGACCATCAGAAACCGCACACAATGGAAACAAAAGTGAAAAGATTTAAACTTGGCATGTTAATAAAGTTGAAATTCTTTTTAAAAGCCAATTCACGAAAGAAAGAAAGAAGCCCTGATATAAAGCATGCAAAAAAAAAAAATCACTATTTATAGGTAAAAATGAAGGAGAGAAAGAAACCCTAGATTTTTCACATGCACAAAAAATAAATCCTTTTTTTTTTTTTTTTATCAAAACCCTAGATATATAGCATGCACATCTTTCTTCAATTGGTCAAAACAAGAATGAATGAAATAGGGAATACAAGCATGCACAAAGAAATTACTTACCTTAGGGGGTAGCTGAGGAAGCAGAGCATGGAGACTAGAGAACATGTCTCTCATCTTCTTCCTCCTTTCTCGCTCAGTCCATATATGCATCTCATGATCCGATTCGTCACCACTGCCACCACCACCATCCCCGGCTTTCTCTTCGTTTCCCATTTCACAAATCCCTTTCCCTGTACTCTTCTTCGTCTTCTTCTTCTTCAGGCTGCTCCGCCTCCGCTTCTCGCCAGTCCCCTCTCCCGGATCTCGGCCCACCGCCATCGGGCTTTTCAAGCCTGACCCTGAGAGCTTCTTCCCTTCGCCATCGGCCGAATTGTTGGAACTTGGGAAAGCCCATGGCGGGTTTTCCCAGAAGAAGTTTTCTTGGTCTACCCCTAGTTCTCCTTCAGACATGGCTGGGGCGAACACACACACACACACACATATATAGAGAGAGAGAGAGAGAGAGATGGGAGAAAGAAGAGATACATGTGTGTATGTGTATAAATGTATTTATATACAAAAAAGAAAAGGTGGCAAAGAAGTGAGGTGTGAAGTGGAGATGAAGATTCGCAAGGGTTAGCGTATGGGAAGGAAGGAAGAGCCCAAAATATAATCATAAGGGAAATGCCGTTACTAAGCATGAAAACAAAAACGGATAGCTAAGCCGTTCCACACAGATCTTTCTTTATGGACCCCACTTTTTTCTTTTCTTTTTTTAAATTTATTTTTTATAATCAAATATATAAAATAAAATAACAAAGCCATTGAGGATCATAAGTTCTATGTGCTAGTTCATTTAAGACATATATATATATATAAAGAAAAGTTCATCTAATGTCTCCAGGGATAATGAATGAATAAATAAATAAAAACCTTTTTTTTTTCCTTTTAATGAGCATGTTTTTCTCTCACACTACATGCAAGTACTCAAAGAAATAAATTTCATTAGAATTATTGGCTTTTCTCATCATTAAGGAAGGGAAAAAAGTGAAAAAAAAAAAAAAAAAAGCGCAGAATGCGACAGTGGTTAAAACAAACAAAAAGAAGTAAAAGAAAATATGTGAGTTTCAGATCTTGTGATAATGGAAACAAACCGTCTAATTGTGCTTGGATGAAACTGTAGGCGTTACTCGGTAAAGCAATGATTGTAGCAAATGACTGCATCACCTCTCTTGTTGCAATGCACAAGTCATATGCTTTCCTGTGATGGTAAATATGCTTCATGCTTTGAAAATACCTTGAAACGATGATGGGTTTTATTACGAGAAAAAAGGGTGTCATCGATAAATAACTGTCCCTAAAATGTGCTGTACCGTTGATTGGTGAAACTTGTCGTATCATCAATGAATGTGTTCGTTTCGTTAATGGAATGTCTTTCCGATAAAGTAATTCTTTGTTATACGCCGTAAATTGATGACGCACTGTTTTTTTGTTTTGTTTTGTTTTGTTAATATATGATATAAATATAGCATCCACATATTAACGCATCACTAACAACAATTAATTCATCACTAATGCATCACTAGTTCCTAGGTTTTTACTTTAGCTTCGTACTTGGCCAAGGTTTGTAATGATTGGTGAAATAAATGCATCCTAGTTTGATTGAAAAGTTTAATAAATAAAAAAAGAAGAAAAGAACAGCAACCTGAAGTCATTAACATTCTCAATAAATGCTTTTTTTTTTTTTTATAAAAAGGAAAAAAAAAAAAAAAGGGAGTTACTAATGGTTATAGAATGACTTGTATATGGAAGACCAAGTTCACTGAACATCTACAATAATTGTATTTTGGGATCCATTTTCAATTTGGGTAGTAAGGTTCAATGTATAACTCAGTCATCGTACATTATTAGACTCATACTGAAATATAAGTAAACATCTACTAAACATTGCCTAATCCAATAAAAACTTACTACTTGTTCTATTTCCATCTGTAAAGTTAGATATATTTTTTTTTGAAATGATTAGAAATTTTAAAGTCTTAAATGAAAAATAAGGAAAAAAAAACTTATGTGGGTGTACAGTATCTTAGTTTGATGCCGAGGAGGCATTATCTAATAACTATCAATTAAATGTGTAATTAATCATGAATTTCATAACTATTTTTAGTGGGGAGCACAGAAGTGGCATCCACGTATTGGCATATGCATCTAACTGTTATTGGTTCATAACTTCATGACGCGGTGATACTACAAACCTATTTTTAACTTTTAACTATTTGTTATTTCTTTAATTTTTGTTGAAGACTGTGAAAAGTAACCCCATACTTTTAAGAAAATAAAAAAATAAATTAAGTTATAATTAGATTACTCTGCAGAAAATATGATGCCACGGTTTTATCAAACCCTTTTTTTTTTTTTTTTTCGAAAGATGAGATGGTTATCCTTGGTCACCATTGTCTCTAGGGTAGGTTGTTCTTTCTTTGAGTTTAAGATGACGTGGGTACTTTTGTAATTGTGTTCGGATCCCTTGGCCACGTGATGGACGGCTAAAGGAACACTTCATTCGAACCGTTCACGCCTTAAGATTTCACGTTTTGTGCCTAAATCATTTTTATTTAATTACGTGCACACCAAACTTAATAATTATATAAAAAAATTAATCTTACTCAATGTTATGATTTTTGAACATGTTTACCCACTAAATATACTTATTACCAACCAAAAGCTTTTCATCTAATGACATCTGCCTTATTTATAAGTGCGCGTAAAAAAAGTTTCCAAATGGTACTTATTATTTATCGGTAAACGAAATTAAAATACGTATATTATACTTATTAATACCAGCAGTGTGGCCAATGTATTGTTTGGTGCATCCTCCATGCAGCATTCCTTAACATTTAAATGGAAAACTTGAAGCAACATAGAGCAAGTTACATATAATGTTATAAATAATATTCAAACACTTAATACGGCATCACGAAAACATCATAATCATCACACGGAAATAGATCCATTTCCACATTCTTGCAGAAGATTGTTGCAACTTTTTTTTTTTCCTTCCTTTTTTTTTTTTTTTGTTCTCTCTTCTGTTCTTTTCCCCTTTTTAACTTGCGATCTTCGCGAACGACGCAGTTCATAAGCAAGGAAATATTGTTTTCCCAAGACCCGACTAAATCAAATAACATTATCCACCATCTTAGGGTTAATAATCTATCACCAATGTAATATTTTAGGTCCAAGATTTGTGTGCTCCTCCCTCAAGTAACCAATCCTGTAGTTTTACAGATGGGGCACAGATTCTTCTGCATTAGCCACTGTTTGATGCAATCCGTGTGGAAATCATGCCCGCAGGCTAGCGTCCCGAGATCATCACTGGGCATGTATTTCTCCTGCAGATTAGGGTTGAAACAGCTTAAATTAATGGATCGTCGGAATTTACGCTATGTTTGGTTCATTGTAATATCAATTTCGTTCCGCCTCTATTCAGAGTTCTCAGCCAAATCAAGAATATCTCTTCTACATTCATGACCCTAAACGTGCAGTTTAACCACTGAAAAGCAGCCATCTCAAAAGGAGATAGAAGATCTTTACCTGACATATGCAGCAAGGCTCTACATCGGATGCAGATGCTTTTGTGAATTTCTTCTGTTCCATGAATTTTAGAATTGTTTCCTCACTCAACCCGGTCTTCACATCCCCGATGCGTTCCTCCAAGGCCAGCAATTCCTGGCAAAAATCACTACATTAAAGAAAACCATACCAAAATATTATCCAAGTAAAATATAGGAATCTGATTTTACCTCGTAAGTCATATTATCAACGTCAAGCCGCATATCTCGGTGTCTGTCATGCAGATCCGCCATCCCATGATATATGAACGGATCAAATAACATATAATCCTACACCACCATATGCAAGTCAAAACATAACAAATTAATATTTGCATGATATGGTGTTTTGTGGTATGTGTTTTTTTTTTTTTTTTTTTTTGTTTGGGGGGGGGGGGGGGGGGGATGCTGCCCTAGTTTAATGTGGCACAAAATCCTTCTTTCACACCCCCCCCCCCCCTCTCCCCTTTTTTTCTCTGCTTAGTTAACTAAGGGATGAGGGAAATTACAAGGAAGACCCTAACATCAGCCCAGCTATATCAGCAGGGTTTACCATACTAGCAAGCAGACAACGGTCAACTGAATCATGTCATTCAATGAATTTAAGATCTGCTTTCTTAGACTGCTTATCACATAGGGAGGCCATTTCTAGGTCAAAATTGGTTTGCATGTGTTAATAAAAAGCAATGACTGAACCTCAGTGTCCCTCCCACTCTCAACTGAGCATATACATGACAGAGAACCCATTGGACTTTACCGACCTAAGCAACTACCAATGCCATCAGAATCAAGTAAGTCAGCCTTATATGTTCTTTGAGACACATGAATCATTCACTAAAGTCAAAATCAAACCTCAGTACGTAAATGTTCCCCCCTTCGCATGGCGCTCAAAACCTGACGTATCTGCTAAATGGAGAATAACTTGTTAGTACCAGTAAGAATGATTTGTCTGCTGAAGTCAATGAATGCAAAGGAAAAAAAAATTGTAATTATAAAAAAATAAGCAGAAATGGACAAATTTAGTTAATATAAAAAGAGCTCATTAGAAATTTCAAAAATCTAAATCACGGTAAACTGAAAACTACCACCCGTTGCCTAGTATAGTGATACCAGCATGTAAGTGTTGGGCAAGGTGAAAGGATCTGAATAATTGTAATTATAACAGCATGTAAGTGCAGCCAAATCTATATGATATTATTTTACCCGATGAAGATGCATTTTATTTGTCAAATTACCCTAGAAAAAGCTTTCAGTAGAGGCAATACAGTATATAAAACGTTAATCATTGTTAATTCATTGTGACAGGCCAACTTTGTAAGCCTGCAGCAATTGCGTGCATTGCAAAACCCATCTGATCAATGTAGTAAATAAAATGTTCACAATTGCTGAAAATGGTTTTCTGTAGAATGTCCAAAAAAACAGACACGTCAGCATAAAAATATGTGCTCAACAACTAGTTGCAAAAACAGAAAAATGTTTACAAATGCTAAAGCAACATTCACGTTGCAGGAGACAAGTTTACATTTTTTATACTGCACTATCATGTATGTTCCAAGAGGTACGAATAATCTGAAGCAACGCCAGGAAAATATTAGAAGATTCATCGTAGCCACATCATAACAAAGTGATCTAAAATATTTTCAACAGAATCCGACACTATCTAGTCTCCACAATACAATGTTAAGATCCAAAATGCTGACTGATTTGGGTAGACAAAAGGCAGATACAAATTTTCAACTCTCCATCCCATAACCAATTGGCAATGGGAGGCATGGCCCAACGGGGATAAGAAGTGGTACACAAACAAGTAACATAACATGTGAGGCAACCTTCAACACTCCCCCTCAAGTGCATCCCAAATCAATACAGATTCTACAGGAGGACAACACAATGAGGGTTGATGGAACCAAACAAACAGGACTAAAATCAGACCACCTCTAACGTTTTCATTCCTAAACCAAAGGCAAAGAATTGGGTGGCACAACAAGGATACAAAGCGGTACACAAAAACCCCCCAAATCAATGTGGGATTCAACAAAAAGAACATCACTGCCTTCAGAAGAAGTATAGCCCTCAAACCCTTGGTAATTTTAACTATTTAGGATTATTAATTTCATAACTTGCATTCAAATAAGCCTTTAGACCCTCAAAAATGAATTGAGGCAGTCATCACTATAAGATATGAGAAAGGAAATGCAATAGAGAAAACACCCCAAAGAAAAGAACAAAAAACAAAAAACAAAAGAAAAATAAACAAGAAAAAAGCTAGATATATTTCTTTCTCTTATTATTACAATGACCTTTACATGAGATGCACTCGGAGAGTTAAGATAGTATCAGCTGTAAAATGAGGAGAGAATGACAAGAATGAGATCATAAAAAAGTTCAAATTTGAAATGAGAAGATTTTCTTCTACTAAGGGAAATCCTCAAATATGAAAATAAGCATAAAAATCCAATTCTCTGCACCCAAACTGTCCTAATAAGGTAATCATATGAGGATCAAGCAATGTTTTTTCTTTCCTCCTCCTTATACTCAGGTCGGCATCTCCCTGAGGAATTTTATTATAATTCTCTTATCGTTCAAAAAACAAAAAAAAAAAAACAAAAAGACGAGCACTGTTATGTATGAGTCCAGCAATTCAGAGTGCCACTAATTAACTTGATAGTATAAAATTCAAAGTAAATTGCATTCAGATAGCATCAACATCTGAAAAACAATATGCACAAACTGCAAGCTTACAAAAAAGTGAAAAACTAGTTAGAACACACAAACCTCGGATATTAGCCTGTGCCTGCCTTCAATATCTGCAGCCAAGGATCGAAATGGATGTGGCGAACCAAAGACATCATCTCCTTGTCTCTCAACCATGAACGCAGACCTGGGAAACAACTGACCATGTCCCTGATTATTAGAACCAGATGACATAATTAACTCTGACGAGGAAGCAGAGGGGGCCGAAGAAAATGATGGGAATGGAACACCTTGACCTCCAGACTCCGAGTCAACGGTTGGAAACAAAGACCAAGGGGAAAATTCTGACAATCTTTGCTGATTTTGTGTTGGGGGATTACGATTAGCTATCCATCCAGGAGTAGGCAAACCATGGACACCAGGACCAGGGCCAATTTGAGAAGTAGAGGGAACCCCTCCAGGATTTCCCACATTTCCAGTGGTTAAACTCCAATTTGTTGGATCCTGTGCCACATTTCTCGACTCAGATACAGGAAAAAATATAGGATGCTCAATATTGTTTCTTGGGATGCCCCTTAAGTTTGCCTCCTCTCGTAGCGTGGTGCCCCTCTCTCCAAGAAGGTTAACAGAATTTGATGAACTGCCAGCTCTAGAATTGGAAGACCCATTCCATGGGAACGGTGGGGCATTTCTTGAAAATCCAGGAATATGTGTCAAATGAGACTGGCTCTGGGGAACAGCAGTATTAGCTGCTACTCCGGCTGTTGACCTCAAATCAGCAGGATCACTAACAGGGACTGGTCGAGATGACTGATGCGGAGAGAATGCACTAGAACGCCTAGAACTCCCTAATGAAGACAAACTAAAAAAGGAAGACTCCCGCTGATGCCCAACAGGTGCTCGCCTACTGAGATTTCTCCAAGCGATTTCAGCATCACCTGTGGGGCGTGAAGAAGGATATGCATCAGAAGCTAATGACCCGGTACCAATCCCAAAACTTGGGTTCAGATGTTCTGGAGGGCTACCAGTAGGAGTATTTGTTGGGGGAGTAGTTATGTTTAAGTTTCCAGAAGCATTATATCGGGCAGGAACAGTATGCCATACACTGTTATCAACTTGAGGAAAGCAGCTTGAACTTCCACCTGGATAGGACTTGCGAGAAGTACCTTCAAGAGCCTTTCTCTTGCAGGATAAACCCCAACTGGCCGAAGAACTTGACCCAGCATCATTCTCCTCCATAAACTGACCAGAACTTCCAGAAGAAGACCCAACATTATCAGTAGCTGATAAAATCTGCTCAGTTTCTAATCCGCCTAATTTGTAGAGATTAGAGTGTCCACCTGCTTGGATACCCTTTCCATGATTAGGGCCAAGACCAACATATCCCGCATTTATATTTACGTTATGAGGAATCCGACTAGAGCTGGAACTAGAAGAAAATAAAGGCCCATCTGTAACCTGACTGCCATGAAGACCAACATTAACATTCTCATGATGAAGAACTTCGGATGGCTCAAGCCGCCTTTCATCTAACCTTGGACCAGCCCCAGCACGTACATTAAATGAAGATGACCAACTATGCTCCATCTTTCCACCATCATCAATGAATTGGTGTTGCTGATTTAAACTAGAGCTAGGTTCACCCCTATGCCAGCCACTGAAGCCTCGAACATCATGATCAACAGCATTCCCACGAGTAAAATTTGTCTCACTGGAGGATAAAAAATAATTTGACAGCTGGTTTTCAACTGGATTTAGCAAGTTATTCCAAGAGGGTTGCTGATTCGTGCTGCTGCTATTTGAAATCGACCCCTGTTCCATCCCAGGAAAAGAATCAACACTACTTCTTTCCCCTTGCATCAAGGTTGATTTATTCCCAACCCAAAAGGAAAAGCACGCAAGGTGCTAAAGTAGATCTTCGGACAAAGGGATGGCTGCACTGAACACTTCACAACACTTGAAATCATGCGACTGCAGAAAGTGACATGTTCTAGTGCAAAAGAACAAAAAGACCATATACTTTTAATGTTCAAATGTGTAACAGCAGCAGCAACAAAAAGGAGACTTCTCTTTTCACTAGCCACTTCTTCTCCCACACTTCATGTATTTATATTCAAATATTCCTGTCACTACAAAGCAAAGATAAAGGGGGATTTTTGTGGCAGTCATTACTAACGGCCTTAGTAAATTGATAGAAAACAAGGAGAGGCAGACAGTCAATTTTCAACTGGGAGAGATGGACATTTGGCACTTTACCTGGGTTCAACTGGGGGGCATTGGCTCCCATCATAAATCAAAACTGCATGAAAAATTAAAAAGAAAGAAAAGAAACTCAAGGTGCAGTGCAGTCAATTGTTAACTTCTCAAACGGCTGAACACATGCAGACTCATAAAAGAACAAGAAAATAATGATCTACATATAACCCTGCAACCAAGAATTTTTTTTTAATAAAACAATATACTAACCAACAGAATAAGGAACCCATGTGCTTAACAGTCAAATACTTGAGCCTCAGGCCTCAGCAGCTAGCATCCAGATTTTAGTGACAACAGTAAAGTCCAAGATGATCTGAATTGTGCAGATAATAATGCAAAGATTAAGTTTACAAACAACAGCAAAAGACGAAAAAAATACTGACCTACATAGCTTGGCAACCTATAAATTTTTAACTCAACTATATATTATCAAAGTAAAAGGAAGTCTACATGCATAACAGTCAGTTACATTGACCTTAAACCCCCAACAGCTAGCTTCCAGATTATAGTATAAGCAATAAACTCCAGATTGATTTTAATTGTGAAGATAATGATGCAAAAATTAGTCTATAAGCTATGACAGGAGAAGAAATGCAAAAATGGACAAAGCACACCAATCATGCATAAGAAAATAACCCCATGGGAAAATCGTTGTTCAAATCTTTTCACCAGTCTGTTTTCACTTTGGAAACAACATACAGTGAGACTGTAGCTAACAGGTATGTTCAGGTGATTTAAAACAGGGAGTATACATTTATATGTATTTCAGTATATAAAGAGAAAAGGAAATAAAATGGTTCTACTGCAACAGACCTACATCTAAAACCCACTTCCTCATACAGCATTAAAAAAGATAGAGATATAGTCTGTAGAATTATAGTCCTAGATAGCCTCGTAACTTTTTCAGAACTTACATGTGCAAAACCAGAAAACAATTAAGTGCCAGAAGAAAATCATATTATATAAACAATTAGAAAATCCTAGCATAAATTCTGATTCAGTTTTCTGTCCATTTTGTTCAGATTGGGCCATGGAGTGATTCAAAAACAAGAACTGGAATTGCAGCTCTTCAAGATCCTAGTTTGAATTATTAGATACTGGTGTGCGAAGTTTGGTCTGCACTATTTTATTTATTTTTTATTTATTTTTTGTGATCCCTCTTGCCCGGAGTTGCATGGGGTTAAGATGCAGATGCACACACATGGATGAGACTTGGGACCAAATTCTTCATAGAAAACTGAAATCGTTTCACATTCCTCACTCTCACCCTGCAAACCATGTGTTTCTTCTGGTCCATCCTTGCAGAACTGTAATTAATTTATGCCGGCTGACAGCATAGCAGACTGCTAAACCAAGGACAACACAAAAAGTCTCTTTTTATAGATAAATAAGCATACACGCCCCAACCACTCAACATTAAGTTTTTAGTGGCACTTGACAGGATTAACTGTAAATCCTAGATATTGGATTCAACTCTGAATTTAGAAGCAAGTTCAAAATATAACCAGAGCTTCTGCACAGTAAATTGCAGTAGTTTGATAACAAATGCTATAGCCTTCGAATTTATGTATCTTTTCCCATTTTAAGCAACAGATATGTTAAGTGCATCATAGGCAGCACCCTTTTTTTTTTTAATTAAATCTATGCTCCTAAGTAGCAAGACTTCAAACAACACAACACAGCATTCCCAGAAGGGAAAAAACAAAATAAAAAGGAACAAAGCCTGAATGTGATGCCCTATATCTGAACTACAGAGAAATTCTGCCAAACTGAAGCCAATTAAAGTATTAAAAAAAAATGCCAATCCATAAAAGAAATTGAGATAAAAATTTGCTTCCCGTAAAATGTTCATTATCTTTCAGTTTCATATATCCATTAGTTTTGAGTTCTGTGATGACCAGGCTACACAGCTGCTATGCCAAGGTTCAAATCTGAAGAAGATTTGAAGAATAAGAAGAAGAATATGAATGAAATTTGAATATTTGAAGAAAAAGATTCTAAGTAAAACAGCTCATCAAAAGAAGAGGAGGAAGCTTTACCAACAAGGAAGAAGGGCTGCTGGGTAATGCAAGTCTAGATGGCAAGCAAGCCATAATCAAATCTAGCCAAAAATGTCAAACAGATTATATTTTGTGGATGAGGGTGCTGTTGATGATGAAGTGACGACTGAAAATGAAAAGCAATACTAGAGTCCCACTAGTTGCATCAGCTGTAGGAGTCTCACCTAGGCCCAACCTAAGGCATCCCACTTTGGTTACTTGTTGTCTCTCACAACACTTGCTTCTCACAAGTTATATCTCAAAAGAGAGTATTGATTGCATAAAGAGCACAATACACAAATTCTTACATAGCACAAAATGAGATCAAAAGCCACAAGTCACGGTATTTCAGACTTTGGAGTTCCAAGATAAAAGGAATTTCCAAAATTGAAAACAACTGAAAACTAAGTAAAGCATTTCATGCTTATTCACTTCAACCTAGGGAACTTAAACACTCATAATAGAACTTTTTTTTTTTTTTTTGGCAAATCATAATAGAACTTATTTTATTTCACATAAAATTTAAAAGCACATAACCACTTTTATATGAGCTAATATGAAAGCTTGGAATTGGGCTTGGGCTTGGGCTGCGGCAGGCTGGGGTTTGGCCAAATTCCTGTAGGATAATATCCTTATTGCATAAATTCTCCCTTTCTTAAAAAAAATGGAAGGGAAAAAAACTCGCCCACGAGTTCTGCTCAAGCATACAATCAACTTAGTCTGATGGAGATCAAACTTTACCCCATTATAATACTCTAGTAGCTCTCTAAAGCTGAAAATATAATCTTGCAACCATGATCGACCTTCTTCCAAAAAACTAAGGGTGGAAAATAAAGTCCTCATTTTTCAGTTCTGGTTCAGTTTCAGTTTTGAAGGGGATAACCTCAAGATCCTTAGAAGTCGTTTCAGTATCCTTGATATTCAACTCAACACTGAATAGACTATACAAGCTGGTCCACTTGATTCTCTCCATCTTTCGATTCTAGAACTTCTTCAATAGAGACATTTGTAGTGGTATCTCTGACTTGGTAAGCATCTGGCTTTGAAGTTTCAAAATAAACATATCTTCAACTCGCTCTTGAGTTGAGTTGGTTAGCTCTTCTGGCAACTATACTGTCAGAGTTGGAGTGATCAACTTTGGCACTAACCCTTCTAAACCACTCACGTCCTAGAACGATGATGCTCTTTGAATGTGAAAAAACCCTTGACCACAAGCTCCATCGTAATTCGAGGATTGTTCAAATTCGAGAAGACCCATCCAGTAATCTCACCTACTTGGGACAACAAAACCACTACAAACTTTAAAATTAGGTTGTAATATAGCCCCTCATCAATAAATAACAAGATTTTTCACCCATTGGGCAGACGAACTAGGGTTTTGAAAACATAGGGAGTTGAATCAAGAGCATTTATCTAACCAGTCAAAGCTTTTAATGCATCGGCTAGTTGCTTTAATGTAGGAGTGTTCTCAAGGCCGACCATAGCTCTAAGATCAATTTGGTTTAAGCCTAAATGGAAAGCAAGCCAAGATCAATCAGGCCGAAAATGTTGGGAAAATTTTACTTGGTGGATAAGGAAAAATTGTAGGAGTGGTGGTGGTAAGGATGAGGATTGTTTTTGATGATGTTGTGATGATTTAAAATGAAAAGGGATTGATCCTACACTAGAGCCCCAGCAGTTGCATCAGCCATAGGATTCTCACCCAGGCCCATGTAGACCCAATCAATATGGGCTGCTGTGCAAGCTTGGGATTGGACTTAGCCTGCAGCAGGCTGAATTCTGGACCAAATTCTTGAAAGATCCATCTCCTTACTGCATCACTGGGTGCTGCTCATCATAGTTCTTTGCTAGTGTTCTCTACTATCCGATGCTTTGGTGGAAGAAAATTATGAATATTTTTATGGAACATGTTTGTCGGTGAGGGGTTTTGGTTAACTCGACGAGACCAAATTTAGGCCCATTCTCTAAAAACACATGAAAGCAGACACTGTTCATCACTTCATAGAAACTTGGTTGAGAGCTATATTCAGAATTTTGTAATACATCACAATAACTGAGCAGAGCTGCAAGCCTTATCTCAAGGGTTTTATGTCTGTTAGAACACAGGCTTAAGGAATCTGATGGTCAAATATTACTGCAGCAGCTTGATTTCTCTTCTTGATTAATAAATTCTGTCATATCAATCAAATTTTGGTTTGGTTCAACCTCTTCATGATCTTTGGTGGCACGCCGGGCCAAGCTAAAGCATCACTATCACAAGGCTGAACATTATGCAAACTTGTTCACCGAGGCTAGTTTGACCAAAATTGGAGCACAATGATTCTGCTTGTTCCAGACTGAAGGTCTTTCCTTATACTAAAACTAAAATTTTATGATTCAATCAATTAAGACAAGTGCAAACTTTAATTGGGCGTTGCCTAAACATTGATTCAAACAAGTGAAACACACAAAACTTAAGGAATAAAAAAAACAAAAGTTCCCGTTTGCATTATAGAGTGCACTACCTCCACACATAAATCTTCCAACAAGGCTGATCAATGAGCTACAGGACACAGAAAATATTGCAGTTTTGTGATCATCAGAAGGTGCACTGCTGCTTGGACTAGTCCGGTGCTTACAATCACCAATTTCAGTATCAAATCATGCTATCGACAATGATCAAATTAGGACTATTCCATCAAACCCAAAAACCTAAAAAACGAAAAGGATATACCGGATGCATGCGGGAGAAACAGCAAGGAAAATCGGAATAGAGATTAAAAAGGCCATGTTTTCAGATCCATCTATCTACTTCGACCCGATTGAAAAGCATGCAAAGGAAGGAGAAATCAAGGAATCCAGCCAACAAAACAACCCAAAAACATCACAAATCCAGATAATGAAGACGAAGATATAAGAAAAAAATACAAGAGCAAGATCATCCTCAACCAATTCAACAAACAACGATGATAAATTAATTGCGCAGATTAGGGGACGCACCTGGTGAAGTGGAAATCTGCAAAGACGAGAAGATCGATGATTTGGGTTGAAATTTGAGGGGTTGTTGAGACAGAAAAAGAGGGGGTTTGTGAGTTGTGGTGTCTCCCTCTATCTCCCCTTGACGGTTCGGTTTTGTCTTAGAGACAACCGATAGAGGACAAGGCCACTGAGTACAATCGGCGAAAGAGGTGGTGGGCGTGTAGAGAGAGAAAGAGAGAAAAGAGAGGGGAGAGAGGGAGAGCGTTTCCTTTTTCTTCATTGCAGTAATCTTTGTGGATAGATTTGCTTTGAATTGGCTTGGATCCGAAAGTGGAAAATATGATTTTTTAAGATTTTTTATTTTTGAAAAATAGGTTTTCAAATTCTTGACTTACCATATTTAGCAGGATTGGGATCTTCTTGATTTAAAAATTACAAATTTATAAACCTAGACAATCGCAGTCATTATTGATTATAAAAGAAATAAAGAGAGAAATTAAGAGTTTGTTTGGTTCATAAAATTTACTCGAAATCTAGTTAGTAATGTTATATTCCAACATTTGGTACGGCCCTAAAATTTGATATGTCCAAATCTCACATTGCTAAAAAAAAAAGTGAGTTTAACATGGGGAGAGGTGAGAATGTGAAAAATTCTGAATAATAAAAATTCCAACATAACCTTATAAATTGTTAAATAAACAAAATTGTCATTTATAACATTCTTAAGGGGAAAGATGAGAATGTGAAAAATTTTGAGTAATAAAAATTCCAATATAACCTTATAAATTATTAAATAAACAAAATTGTCATTTATGTAAATAACTCATATAACTTATAATAGTAATAGTAATAATAATAAAGATAATAAAAAGAATAATGTTTATAAAAATTATAAATGAATAAATTATTCATAATAATGGTTTGTTAATACTAGTTTTAGAATTATACTATTAAATTACATGAATACTATTTTTAGTTATATGTTTGAATTAAAGTTTTTGTTCTTAAGGAAGAAAAATTGATGAAACTTTTATGTGCAGCGTTATTCTTCAAAATAAATAATTATGCTATATTTTAAGTTTTGAATATAATTTTTTTAATAAAAGGGTATTAAAAGAAAATTAGTCATGATAATATTACTAGAATCTAGTTGTCCATGCCAAACATAATAATGTTATATGTCGGGGAATTCAATTAAGTGTACCAGATATAAAAATGTTATATTTTGAGCATCATATTTTGGGGAATGTAATGCAGAGTAGGAACATGATATTTCGTGAACCAAACGGATAGGGAAAAGGAATAGCTAAAATTATATAAATTTATAAATTCATGACTTTTTTCAAATTCAAGTGATATTAGGGAAATTGAAAATATGAAGAATATGGAGCCAATCTAAAACTCGGGGTGTAAAATTATGGATCTGACTCTCTCCCAATCTACTTTTCGTCCAATATTCCTCAATACACCTATATTTCAAATTTTTTATATTTTTTTTTAACTATTCTAATAGTATAGATTTAAATAACATTAAAAAATATAAAGATATGCCAATTTTCATGAGATTTAAGAATCTAAAACATATTAATATAAACCTCAAAATTTTTCTACAACTTTTAAGGATTTTCATTTTTCAAATTTTGAAGCTCTAAAATATAAAACTATCACAACATTAAATCTCATGAAAATAAACTTATATATATATTGCATATCCTTTCTATTTTTAAGGTTAATAACTGGAAAAAAGAAGAGGAAGAAGAAGAATGAGAGCCTATTCCACAGAATATATATATAGTTGTTCAATTATCAAATGAGTAGCTCTAATAAAAATAAAAATAATTTAGTTGATCCAAAAATAAGCTTAAGGAGGGTACATTTTTTTATTTACCATTGAGATTAATGAGGTAAGATTTAATGACGGGAGTAATAGAGGCATTATTGTGCGGGAGGGGCGTCTGTTTAAAAGATGATAATTGTTCTGACTCTTTTCCTGTCATTATTAAGTACTTAATTATTCTCACATTAGTTAACAAAAAAATAAAAAATAAAAACCTAACATTAAGCACTAGAGCTGTATTTAGTATACCAGAATAAAATAAAATAATAAAATTATATTTCACAAAAAAAGAAAATAATAAAATTGTTTTTCAATCAGGATTTAAAGTAAACGCTTCGTATCTTTTAATAAGAAAAATGATTTACAATTTAAAATATATTATATTTCATTCATGAATGACCTCATTAAACCATTGTGATGGATTTCTCCTTTTTTATTTTGTTTCCTCAATATCGTATAAAGATATATAATTATTTTTTTAACATTAAAGTATTATAGAACTAAATTTCCATGGATTTCCCCTTTCTCATTCTGTTTCCTCAATATCTTATAAAGATATATTTTTTCAACATTAAAGTATCATGGAACTAAATTCCGTTAAATTAAAGGTTGACTAAGGAGCGTCTACAAGGTTGTGTACATTATTGTAGGCATGTGACTCGTGGCGTTTCCCCCGTCATGATATTTTACCATGGAGAATGCAAGCAATTATTATGTTAAGTTTTTAATCTTTTTTTAATGTACATGATTCTAATATATATATAAAGATTTGAGAATAATTTGGAGATTTTAATGACCACATAAATCTTACGGTTTCACAAATTTCAAATTTTTAACAAATCAAACTTTTTGCAATTTTTAAAAATATTCATCCCCTGCGTTTGGGGAAAGAATACATGCCAATCTCGTGCTTATTACATTAGTTATCGTTATATTTAGTCTTGACCTCACATTACTCATGTGGTCCATGGCTTTCGGCGTATTTTTAGGTATTCTATATTGTTGGGTTACTTATGATCATTTTAATGCATTTTTCATAGTCTAACTTTGATGGAGCTTTATGACCATTTTGCTTTCGGTATGTTATTAGGGTCATTTCAAATGTTCTTTTGCTATAAAAGTATTGTGAAATTTTTAAGCTTTCAAATATATTATAGCCGTAAGAGGCTTTTGTAGAGATTATTCTCTGAATTCCAAATTATTTTTGTTTGTGTGACTAAAGAAGATGGATTGATTACAGCCGATTAGGAATTGTTGGCAATACAACGGATGAATGTTTTCAATAGAATTAGCTCTTACCCGAATTCCTTGGGATGTAGCATTTTTATATTTGGCGTGGACAACTATATTCTAGGGCAATTTACTAAAAGGCAAAAAAAAAAAAAACTATATTCTAGGGAAGTAGCACTATGATGACGAATTTTTCGATGATAATATTTTATTAAAAAATATTCATAGCTTAAAATATATCAAATTATTTATTTTGAAAATTAATACTAAATATAAATTTTCCATCTATGTTTTATTTGTGAAGAAAAATAGTATAATTCAAAGATGCACTAACTAAAAATAGAATTCACATAATATAATAATGAATTTCTAAAAATGCTATTATGAGCCTTTATTATGAATAATCAATTAATTTATAAATTTTCATTACCATTTTATAAGGGCAATTTAGATTTTTTATTTTATGTGCACATCCCAACTTATTAAAAATCTCACATTCACACCGGCAAGCATTACCTCAGCTAGTAGTGGCATGCCTTCCTATGATGGAGGTCGGTGGTTCTAGTATGTTGAACTCTTAAATAATTTATCATTTCCCTTTCCCAAGCTTTAACTTCTTTTGTAATAAAAAAAATTCTCATATTTACATTTCTCCATTTGAGAAGGTTAAGTCCTCATTTTTAAAAAATATGGCGCTCTTAAAATGTATGATTTTAAAATGGTACGAGACACTAAAAAATAATATTTATGAGCCGATTTCGAGCAAATTTTGGGAATCAAAAAGACTTGAAATTTTCTGGGCTAGCTAGGCGTCCATTTGGCCCCAGCAAACAATGGCCCAAATAGAGCAGCCTGTCCCTCATTCTAGAATCATAGTTACCGAATAAAAAAGGTAAACATTTATCATGCTATGCTTGGCCCTTGCTAGGCTTCTATAGAGAAGAAATCAATTATTTTTGTAAATTTTAATTGTATGAATTAAAAAAGGGTAAAAAAAATTGAGGCCAAGCAATTTTTACCCGGTTTCGTGACATTTAAGTACCTCATATTCGAAGTGAAAAATTAAAAGACAATCCAATAAAGTTATAACAGTTCCATCTTTTTACATGTTCATCTATTAGGTGAAGGTCTTAAACGTCATGAAACCATGTGAAAACCAATATATCTCAATATTATTTCTTCTACTTTTTAATTCATATTGTTAAAAACTTTTTAAAAAAAAGCCTGCTTAATTCTCACCAAAGCACCGGTAGGCCAAGCAAGAGCAGCCAAATCCAAACAACTAACGGATGCAACTAATTAAAAATTGAAAAAAAAAAAAAGGATAAGGGAGAAAATGAACCCCCACAAATGAATCTAGGCTAAGCAAATAAACAAGTATATAATCAGATTTGAGTCTACTGTTGTCGTTTTGTGGTGCTTGAGTTCAGCATGAACTTGCTCAGAATTATAAATAAAAAAGCAAAAATTCAAGACTAAGAAAATATGAATTTAGGTCCAGCAAAGACCAACGGGTGGTAGACTTATGCACAGTGTATATTTGGTGTGAAACATAGAATTATTAGCACTTATAAGCTACCATGTAGAGTAGGTGGGTTCATGATTAACTGCTAGGGGTAGGGTTGATTACTTAATTCTGGACCCATTTTAAAAGCCTACGGAAATTGACTAAAGGCCCATAACATAAATTTGGACATAGCCCAGTCCAGATCCAGGCCACTCAATCATCACCCCCCCCCCCCCCCCCCCCCCCCCCCCCCACGCAACCCCTAGGGACGAGAGGCTTTGGAAAATTTGAATTCATATTTTACTGTAAAAAATATATTTATAAAATAGAATAATACTACGGCCGGTGTGGGTGGAGCTCACTTCACCCCATACGTAAATGGTTGGCTCCACCCACTTAAGAGTGGTTCATCATCCTTTTAATAACCACCTTTGGGTGCGCGTGGCAAGACCCGGGGGGAAAAAATTAAAGGATAAATTACAATTGAATCCTTATAATTTGATCCGATTATAAAGGATTTCATGTGAATAGAAAAGTAGCACGTAATGTAATTTGTCTCTGTACAAGTGATGTATAAAATTTCTTTTCATAGAGGAGAATATGAGTTCGATCTGGATCGCTTTCGGTTTCTCTCTTTGGTCCATGGGATAGTTTGTATAATTTTTTTTTCTCATTCGATGCATTTTAAAAAAATTTTAATCTTACAAATGGGAACAATATTAAAAAATATACGCCCTTATTAATTTTTAAGTGATTTAAATAAATAGGTTTAATATTTTTAAATTATTTAAAAATTAATAAATATATATTTTAAAATATTATTTTCTTTTTACACAGTTTAAAACTTTTAAAAATATATTAAATGAAAAAAATAATACAAATTGCACAACAAACCAAAAAGGGTAAAGGGTGTGAATCTGTTTTGTTTTCAACCTCATCCAATATACATAAATTTACTCAAAGTAATACAATTTTAGTAGACATAATGACGTCCTTTAGAACGAAACTGTCGAGACGGATTTGTTGGGCCAAAAGGACAAAGGCGTCCCTTTGACTCATTGGGTGGGGTCCACCGGAGGTCGTCTGCCACGTGGACTGTCCTTTATGGGTATTCCAGCTGTACGAATAAAACCCACGTGCCATAAATACCAGGACTCCGCGACCCACTCGCATAAATCAAAATTCTCCGAAACCCGACAAAATCGTGAATTACACACGCAGACTCGGCCCGCCCCGCCCCGCCCCGCCCCGAGAAGGGAAAAAGATGGATTCTCGGGCTTTGGCAGCTTTACTCTCATCTCTGGTTTCTGAGCTCCTCTTGCTTCTCCTACTTTTCCCCTCATCCTCCTCTCCCTCCCCACTCAATTCCGATTCTCTCGATTCCCGAGAGACCCTTTTCAATCTGATCCAGTATTTCATCTCCTCCACCGACCTCGCCGCCTCTCTCTCCCTGATCACTTTCTCCCGGAAACGGAGGCGGACCCACCCGCCGGATTCAGATTCCGGCGATACCGACGGAGAGAAGGAGACCCAACTCGAGGATGTTGGGCTCGCCGGAGTGGGATCGACGGTGGCTCGGGGCCCAGACTCGTTCAAGCTGTGTTTCCGAATGTCGTCATCCACCTTCGAGTGGCTCTCCGGTCTGCTCGAGCCGTTGCTGGACTGTCGTGACCCCGCCGATTCGCCGCTGAATCTCCCTGCTGAGATTCGGCTCGGCATCGGGCTCTCCCGACTCGCCACCGGGCCCGATTACTCGGAGCTCGCGTGCCGGTTCGGGGTTTCCGAGTCCGTGGCCCGGTTCTGCGCCAAGCAGCTGTGCCGTGTTCTATGCACCAATTTCCGGTTCTGGGTCGCTTTCCCAACCCCTGCCGAGCTCAAATCCGTGTCCAGCGAGCTCGAACGCCTCGCCGGATTGCCCAATTGTTGCGGGGTTATTGGCTGCGCCAGGTTTAAGATTGTGAAACCTAAGGAGGACTGCGAATCATCTCCGGAGGAGGAGGTTTGTGAAGAAAGCATTGCTGCTCAAATAGTGGTGGATTCGTCGTCGAGAATTCTGAGCATTGTCGCGGGTTACCGGGGCGAAAAGAGCGATTTACAGGTACTTAAATCTTCCACTCTCTACAAAGATGTCCAAGGAGGGAATTTACTGTGTGATTCGTCTGTTTTGCTTAATGGGGTGGACATCAATCAGTACTTGGTTGGAAGTGAAGAGTACCCTTTATTCCCTTGGTTAATGGTTCCTTTTGTTGATCCGGGGCCTGGATCCTGTGAAGAGAATTTCAACTCTGCGCACCATTTGATGCGCCTTTCGGCGTTTAGAACTACAGAGAGTTTGAAGAACTGGGGTGTTTTGAGCCGCCCGATAAATGAGGAGTTTAAGACTGCGGTCGCATATATCGGTGCGTGCTCAATACTGCACAATGTGTTGCTTATGAGAGAAGATTATTCTGCACTGGTCTCTGCGAATGCAGATGAATCCTCGCATGATCATGGATTTCAGTACTATACTAGCTTGGAAGAAAATTCAATTGAGAACAAGGCCTCTGTCATAAGAAGTGCATTGGCTACAAGGGCCACTGAGTTTAAGAACTCAAAGCAGAACAGAAACACCATCGATTTGGAGCATCAGCGGCCAAATTAAGTGGTTGCTCTCTGACATTTTTGAATTGGGTAACTGAGGGATTTCAATTTGACACCTGCCACGTTCCTTTGATTAACGATATATAAAATTTACCCTTGTTTATTAGCAATTTTGCTAGTTTAGCTTTTTTCTCTTCTTGGTATCATAGTGCAACATAATGTGTTTTCCCTGTCGAGAATGTAAATGCCTTGTTTTTGATTGTTAGTTTCTCAAATAAAGTGAAAATTTTCCTTTTATATTAAGCTCGTGAAGAGTGGTTTATCTGGAGACAAAAGAAATTATGAACTTATTTACCAAAAAAAAAAGAAGAAGATATTATGAACTTCATTTGCCGAAAAAAATAAAATAAAATAAAATTATGAACTTCTGTATTGTTGGAATGCAGCCTATTGTACTGTACTCGCTTGCTAATGTGACATAAATAGCAACCTATAGAATTCATCTGATAATGTTATTTAACAGCGCAAGTGACTACTTTTTGGGTGCCATGTCCCCGCTCTCTTCAACCTGGTTGCAGGGGGTTGATGATCCTAGAGTTTATGATGTTGATAGAGAGTTCTAGTGGCCTTCAATAATATGAAGTTTATGGTCTTGTGGGTAAAAAAAGGATAATAATTTTGTGCAGTTAGTCAGAATGCGTGAAAATGGGTTTTATCTACACATGTTGTTTGGACACAGCTTCAAGGGAAAACTACTCCTAGAGGTATGTTCACTTTTAATTGCATCCAGTTCAGTTTCTTTGCAGTAGCCGCCCTCCTTCATGGAAGCTGTTTATCTTCTATGTGTTGCATGAGCTGAAGGTTGGGGAAGAAAGGTACCTTGATTATTCTTCTTCATGGTTCTGTATTCATGACCATATGAAATTAGTGTTAGGGATACAGTCAATCACTAGGACAAGTTATTCTTCTTTACTACATATTGCCTTATGTAGTAAATATGATGAAGTGTAGCCATTTTTATTTATAATGATTGCTGGTATCGACCAAAGGCAGCAATTGCAGTTGGTATGTGTTGTTTTGTTTTCGGCCACAGTTAATTTATATCATGCTTCACTGACATTTTTATTCTATTATACAATTTATTGATTGCACTTTTTCTTTGCATGCGTCTGTTTATGAGTCATGAATTGTGCTTACGCACCTGTTGTAAGAGGAATGTTAGAAATAGATGCTAGGCATGTAACTATTGTTGCTTATAAATACAAAACCTATGCGGATTTCTGCATAATTTTCATGCATTCAGGTCTTTTGATTAATTCAGTTAGCAGCCTAGAATTGGGAGGTACATCAACTGTTGAGTTGTAAGATATTGCCATTAAACGATTTGGCTGGCAAGCTCTAGGACAGTTTTGAATTGATGCAACTTCAAATGTAAGCGGCCTGTTTCTCAGTGGGAGCACGCAGAGTGTCAGAAAATTTGGAGGAAACCAATGAGGCGGGCTTAACTTGGTGCACTGAGGGACATAATTGTTCTCTGGCAAGGAGTGTGAGAATCTAGATTGAAGAAGATACAAGGGTGTTGTTGAACTTAATGCAAATGCTTTCGGTACACGTTAGGTATATTGGAATGAAATCGAATGGATTTTGATTGCTAAAATCATTTCTAATTAAAAGGTCGTCTATTTTATTTTCTTAAAGGCCAGGAGGTTTGTTTCACTGCAAGTGTAGAAATAGAATTTGTGTTGCCATGGGATATATTTTACTGAAAGTGTTGCCTTTAATTAAGGGTGGAACACTGAAATAGTATTTGCAAGTTAAGGCCTGTTTACAGTTTTGTTGTGGTGTTGGTCTTCAGGAGTGAAGCAAATGATTATGAACAGGTGCTCCATCAGTGCAATTAACTTCAAATGAGCTAATTTTTTGTTTAAATACATAAATACATGCATACATATACATATACATATATATATATATATATATATATATACACACATAATTTTTGCGATGGTAAGATTGTTGGACGAAGTAATCTGCATATTCGACAGAATTCTGTGGTACCTAGAAACTTCTTCCAAACTATACATCACTCGATCCTTAAATATTTTATGAAATGAATAAAAATCTTCAGTTTAGTCAATACTTGCGTTTTTCAATCAACCAATATTTTAGACTTTGCAATGAGCATTAGTTAGATATGATGTTTTCAGTTAAATCTTGTACTGAGGGTTGTGTGATGGATTAACTGCAATGTTGTAAAAAAGAACAGAAACATATGAAGAAGTGGGTTTCATCTTTGCTTCTTATAGACAAGGTGAGGGGACTTGCTTGCCCATTCTAGGTTTTGTGTATGATTAGTCAATTGGATCACTGTCTGTTTTGTAAAGTTAACAGGGAATGGACAAATTAGTAGAGTTTGTAGATAATGGAGACACATGAGCTAAATCATTACAAAATCTGACAATTATCAAGATTTAAGTATCAAAACTTTCTCTTTAAGAGAGATTTGTCGTGATTATTGGACTACGATCCGAGCGACAATAGTTGAACATTAAAGATTTTAATATTAGAAGGTAAGAAGAAAAATGTAGATTTGTATAGGGGTAGATAAAAGAAGAAGATGCCGCTCACCATGCTTGGGGTACAAGCCACCCACTATTGCTATAACTTGACTTTTAGGACTTGTTTGGTTTACGAAATATAACTTGACTTTTAGGACTTGTTTGGTTTACGAAATATGTTTGAAATACATTCAAAAATATCACATTCCAGTGTTTGGTATGATTCTGTAATATATTACATTCCAGTGTTTGGTATGATTCTGTAATGTAAGATTCATGCAATCTCGCGTTTTTGAAAAAGAAGGGCTTAACATTCTTGAGTTGAGAAGTGAGAATGTAAGATTCCAGACATGCCGGAATTTGCACATGCAATAAAATGTCGGAACTACTTTTATAGATGTACAAATCGATAAAATTCTCATTTAAGTACGTAGCTCATATAACTTAAAATAATATTAATAATAATGATAATACCAGTGGTAAATAAATATATTTTTTATAATAAAGAGTTGATAATACTATTTTGAGAAAATTATTATTATGTTATAGAAATTTTATTTTTAGTTAGTAAATGTTTGATTTAAATTCTTCGTCCTTTAAAATGAAAAGATAAACAAAAATTTTATTATTTTAGTGCTAATTTTAAACTAATTTTTTTATTAGGTAAATAATTTGCTATATATTTTATGTTATCAATGTTATCTTTTTGTTAATATATAAGAGGGAATTAATAGAAAACTTTAACATTCATTGAACTTAATTGTTTATACAAAACGAAATGATGTCACATTATGATAAATTGGATTAAGTATATCAAACGGAAGAATGTCGCATTTGAGAAATATGATGTCGGGTGAAAATATAAGATTTCGTAGATCAAACGAGCCCTTACTCCTCACAAGGGTAGTGCTGCTGAGGGCGACAAAATAGAGAAAAGGGAAAAATAGAACAATACACACTCCCACATTCATCATGCCCATAGGGTGTCTTTTGACTTTTCACTGCTAATGTGCAGCGCTGTAAAAAAAGTTAAAAAAAACAAATGGTGAAGTAGGTCTTAGGTTGGTATACATATATATAAAAAATAAAATTGAAAAAAAAGGTCATGGAAAAAAGTCAATCCCAGCGTGTAATTCATAATAGTAAAAAGATAAACAGTTGAAGAGGATTAATGAAAAACCAAGAAACTGCAAAACCTTTTTTTTTTTTTTTGGAAGAGAAGAAACTGCAACACTTTAGACATTTGGCTCGACTTAAACTTTTCTGGAAAATCTTGTTCCCTTTTAATTAATTGCAAAAGTACTAAAACAGAAATTTATTTATTTTATCTTTTATGAGAAAGGCTGGGCAGGGGAAAATAAAATTGAGAAAATTCGTAATGGAAATTTGGAAAAAAGAAAAAGAAGAATCGGTTGCCAGAAAGCAGTCCTAGATTCCTTCACCAAAAAAACAATACATATACATATAAATATGACTTTGACACGGTCGCCATGAATGAACATGACCTTATTACAAATATTAATGAAAACATATATATATATATATATATATATATATATATATATATGTGGAAAGAACGTGAGAAGTAATCAGCAAGTGGGTGGGTTGGTCATCTATGACTTGCTTGTGAGACCTAAGGATAGAGGAGGAGGGGAGTTGTGGGGGGGGGGGGGGGGGGGGGGTGGGTTGAGATTAAAAGAATGGGCATCTAAAAAAAATAAGACCATTCATAAAAATGTTGAGACCCAAAATGGGGTAGGTATTTTTAACGGTATACACCAAATGATTAGATTATCTCAGGATGGATCAGCGAATTAATGGCCGTGTTGGATTTGAACCAGCGTAGACGTATTGCCAACGAATTTACAGTCCGTCCCCATTAACCGCTCGGTACACTATATTATCTGTGTATTAATTTTATTTGGGACATCTTTGAGTAAATTTATATACGAGCAGAGTCAAGTTGAGTTTAACAAGATTTAAGCTTGGTTCGACTAAATGGGTATTTTGAAATAAAAGAAAAAGAGAGGAAATTTAGAGACCCAATACATTTGAACAGCATATGAGTGAATCTAAAAGCATATTTATTAAAATTCAAACGAATAGCGGAAATTATTTGAACCTTTAAATGAGTACTTGATTTAATGGTAGATATTTCTATTATCAAAAATAAAAAATCTATTAAAATCCATTACAGGAAATGTATGCTAATGTTGACATTAATCCATTACATATCACTCGCAGGATTTTGACAATCGACACATGGCATAAACTAATACAAGGGGTTAGAACTTGTCACCAATCTTACCAACTCCATCAATTAGCACCGAAAAAGGGGAAAAAAAATAATAATAAAGGAAAAAAAATAAAAGAGCACTCCTTGTATTATTCCAAAAGAAACCCCTTCACCAACCTCTTCACTAACATCTCTGGGCGCGTGGGGCCCACACTCAGTACCCGACCGCCCGCACTAAAACATCACAATCAGAATTAGGTTATGTGCCAACAGAAGTGATCCGGTGCACAGAGTATCACCGTAACACACCTAGGCCCGTCCCAGGCCACCGTCATCCAACCCTCCATCCTGCAATCATGACGTCATCAGACACATCAGGACCAACCCCCAGGAGCCACGTGTGAGAGGGGCCCATTCAGGAGGACTCACCAAACAAAGCGGCCCCAATTACCTCACCTACCCCGAACCGGTTGGCGGGCGGTCCAACAACTCGGAGAATTTCAACCGCTTCGACCGGCTCAACCGGCCCACCCTCACCTCCTTCCATAAAATGCTCCTCGTCCCCTTTCTTCTTTCCCATCTCAAGTCCATTTCTCCGGCTAACTGGTGATCTCTTCTTCTCCGGCGATTACAGGCGAAAGGGGCAATCCGTAAATCATCGCAGAAAGTGCATCAATGGCGAACAAAGGCGAAGAACAGCAGAGTCAGGCCGGTAGGCACCTTGAGGTCGGACACAAGAGCCTCTTGCAGAGTGATGCCCTCTACCAGGTATTATTGATTTCCTCTCTGTTCTCAAATCTGGATACGCCCAATGATTTCGGTTTTTTTTTATTATCAGTTCTTGGGTTACTGAATGGGTTTTGCTCTGTTTTTGTTTTATAGTATATTCTTGAAACTAGTGTGTACCCGAAGGAGCCTGAGTGCATGAAGGAGCTCCGAGAGGTGACTGCGAAGCATCCATGGTGGGTCCTGATTCTGATTTCTGAAATTCTGAACACCCCTGTCGCTCACTCTCTCTCTCTCTGTTTTTTTTGGGCTTGTTCTTCAAATTATTGGGTTTGTTTGGCCTTAATGATTTGTATAAACGAAACAGGAACATCATGACCACATCAGCGGATGAGGGACAGTTCTTGAACTTGCTCCTGAAGCTCATCAATGCCAAGAACACCATGGAAATCGGTGTATACACTGGCTATTCCCTCCTCGCCACTGCCCTTGCTCTCCCCGATGATGGAAAGGTCTGTATTACGAAACTCAATGAATGAGATCCCTATAATAAAAATTAATCAGAAATCCCATCTGATTTCTTCTTATTGTGCAGATTTTAGCCATGGACATCAACAGGGAGAATTACGAACTGGGTCTTCCCACGATCCAAAAAGCCGGCGTGGCCCACAAGATTGATTTCAGAGAAGGCCCTGCTTTGCCCGTCCTCGATCAGCTCCTTGAAGATGTAAAAATCAACGAACTTCTCTCTGTGCACAATAAAAATAAAATAAAATAAGGGTTCATCACTAATTGGGGGAGATTTGGAATTTTTGCAGGGGAAGAATCACGGGTCGTTCGATTTCGTATTCGTGGACGCTGACAAGGACAACTACTTGAATTACCACAAGAGGTTGATAGATCTGGTGAAGATCGGGGGAGTCATCGGATACGACAACACCCTCTGGAACGGATCCGTGGTGGCGCCGCCGGATGCACCGCTCCGGAAATACATCAGGTATTACAGGGACTTCGTCTTGGAGCTCAACAAGGCCCTCGCCGCCGACCCCCGGATCGAGATCTGTCAGCTTCCCGTCGGCGACGGAATCACCCTATGCCGCCGGATCAGCTGAACGCCGCCGCCACTGCTGGAGGTTTCCGATCACCCCCTCACCGTCACCGGCGAGCTATGATTATAATTTTATAACGTGGGGTTTCTTTTATCTGTTTGCCCTTTTTTATTGCGCTTCTGTGATTTCAGTCAACGGTGTATTATTTTCTCCTTTATTTCCTTTTGATTTTTAATCCGGGATCATCATGTAATAATAACAATATTTTTCTTTGAAAAAGAAGAAAAGGAAACTTGTGTTTCTGGGCCATGGTGTTTTATTTCATCTCTCTCTTTTTTTCCATTGTTATTATTATTATTTTTAAATCAATTCAATGTCCATAAACCCCACAAACTAACGTAAGGAGATTGATCAAAAAGAATTTAAAAAACAAAGTAACTGGGTGTAAATTACTGATTATGTGAGTGAAATTGTGCTAATTATCTCATTATGTAATGCACATAAATAATATCCATATAACACACAATATAAAGTAAGGAAATTAATTTTAAAAATTTTGAAAATAAAATAACAGGGCGCAAATTATTGATTATGTAAATGAGAATAATTTCAAAACTTTTGATCCTTGGGAGAGTTTATGGATAGAAAGATAAAAAGAAAGAATGAGAGACGGATTGGACAAGAGATCCTCATAAATTTCATATCACAAGATATCGCAAGGTGAAGCGGTCGTTCTTGGAATTCATCCAATACTTGGAAAAATTCTAACTTAAAAACAATTTTGAAATTTTTTATGCTTAGGATGAATTAGATTTATATTTTCAAATCACTTAAAAATTCTTAGACATGTGTATTTTTGTATATTATTTCCATTTATAGGTTCAATTTTTTCAAAAATTTATTGAAAAAAAGCACAAATCGTACTATGGACGGAGAGGGAACGTGACCATGCCTTGAACAAATTTTTTTAAAAGAAAAAATACAGTACATACAGGTTTATGCCTCAAAAAAAGATTACGTAACTCTCGATATATAACGACCCTTAATCACATATAACGACCCTTAATCACAGTAGATCGCAGACGATTATTTTGAACCATACCAAAGTCGGATTGTGCTCGGTCCAAGAGCAGCCTGATTATGCCTCCATATTATGAACAGTGCAGTGGCTTCATTTGGGGTGAGCATTGAAAGCCCGACATCGATTTGAGACTATGCATTCTGATGCTTAGAGTACCCGATTGAACAGCTCTCCATTGCTAACTCATTTACGATACAATTTGTTTCTTTTTCTTTGTTTTTTGTTTGTATTCTCCTAGATTGTGTCGTCTAGAAATTCGGCTGTTTGTCCCTGACATTAGGGGAAAAATAAAAAAAAATAAAACATCCACTTTTAAGGCAATAGAGAAAAAGGACGTTGCCCTTGACTCAAGGGCCTCGAGCTATCTGTACAACACCGAGGGAATACATTGTTCTATGGATGAACAAACAAAAACACAGCATTTAAAAGGCGAAAGACAAAACAGTACATACCCTTTATTAGGAAGATCCAGAGGAACAGGACAATGTACAGACAGATTCACTTCCCTACCTTGGGTCCATCTCTTCTGCGAAATGCACTCTCTACTGGAGATCATCCACTTCACAAGCAGCTCCAATCAGTTGTTACGCCTGGCCTGTACTAATTCATGTTGTTATTATAAAATCCCACAAAACAGCTTTATTCATGTTGTTATACGCACACTTCCAACACCAAACAGCTATCTCTCATCTCAAAAATCAACACCACCTTTCTTGTTTTCAAATCATGAACTCTGCCAGGCTTTATTTGTTTCGCTGTGCATGAATCAAGGGCCAAAAGATTTAGATGCCTCCCTGCTCTCCTTCCTTCTAAGCAGCAACTTCCTCAGGAAACCACCCCTCCCTCCCTGTTTTTTAACCGGCACAATTGCCAGAGCGCTGCTGCGCCCTTCCTTCAAGCACGGAAACGCTTTTGGAGATTCTCCTACGAGAGCTGGAGCAGATTGAAGAACGGGCGGTTTCTTTGCATCTACAGTAGTTACAATTTCTTTAATTTTTGGAGACTTCAGAACATCAGAACCATCCTCCGCATTCATCCGATCCAGCAAAGATGCGTGCTTGCTCAAGTTACTGTATTTAGGTGTTCTTGAGGCAGAGAAAACCTTGTCAAATAGAGCTGCTTCCCTTGGTGAAGCGAGTGCCTTCAGTTGTTTCCCCAGATTAAAGATCGTTTCTTGACATTCGGCTAACTTTACAGAAGCTGCCGTTACCTCCAAGCCCTGCAAATATGCAAAGCACGTCTCAGTTTTACTACAGTGTTTTACAACTACTTGTGATGTAAAAGAACCAATGGTAGAACATCAAAAAACAAATTAATATATTTAATTATTTTTAAAGAATTCAATCAAGAAGGATGTTTCCAACTACAGATGATTGCTGCATTTGTTTCATCATAGTGACATTAAAACGTTGGTTTTGGACGTTCAGGAATCAATGGAAGCCTTAATTGTCTTTTACAAGAGATGGTAAGGATGTCAGTTTTAACCTAGGGTTATAATTTGAAGGCCCCAATTATAAAACACAATCCAAACACCACCTAAATATGGGACTTGTTGATGGTAAGGACATCAATCCGACGATTTTGTGAAATGACAATGAAGTTTCTCCCCATTTATTTTCTCTTCTTTTCTTTTCTCAGATCATCTACTCAGATAGCTTCCATCTACTAAAACAGCACAGACCTAGAAGTCCACATATAATTCATTCATACCTTAAAGGAAGTAAATAGTGAATCTAGGGATAATTAACATTGTTTCTTAAAAGTTGCAGACAGCTAAATCATGGTAAACAAACCTATCATGAGATTTCCAACTCGATGCATTATCTACTAGTTAATTGGTTGTATGCAAAAAGAGCCTCGGAACACAAAAACTAAAAAAAAAAAAAAAGGAAATAAAACAAAACAAAGGAACACATATGTTAGGTATACATCTCTTTTAGGGGAAAAGCAGATGCCAATCACAACTTCGTTATGTTCACAGGGGAAAAATAATTTATTTGGTTAAAGAAAAGCCAGGGACTCACAGTTTGAAGTTGTTTTTCCTCTTGATCTATAGTGTACTTCGGAATGTCCGTCTTTGCAATGCTGTCAATAAAAAATTCAAGAGTTCAAGATTACTTTACAAGAAAAAACAGTCCAATTTTTTTTTTTTAATTGAAGGAAGAAACCTAGAAATTTATAACATACCTTTCTATCTGGAGTTGAAGCTCAAGACACATGGTCTCTAACTCTTCACAGCAGTTACTTTTATCATCCAATTCCACTTCCAACGACGCAAGCTTCTGGAGAACCTCATTCAGCTTAACTTTGGCAACTGTGAGCTGAGTATCAAGATCTTCGTTAATCAATTTCTGATTTTCAATCTGATCCTCAATAACCCTGTTTGATTCTTTCAAATCTCCCAGTTCCCTTTGCAATTTTCCAACGTTTTCTTCCGCTTCCTGAAGTTTAATCATCAAGCCGTAATTCTTCTCAGTAGCCGTCTGAAGCCTTGCTTGTAAATCTTTCTTTTCAGAAGCTATATAATTTGAATCATGTTTTAGTTCTTTATTTTCTTCTGCTACATCCTGATAAATCTTCTCCCTTAATGATATGCTGTTTCGTCCATTTAAGGAAGAAATTGAAGGCGCACACAGGGGCTGTTCACCGGAGATTTTAGCTGATTCAGAAGAAGGATTACAAACTCCTGGTCCAATATCAATTTCGCTCTGTGATTTATCCCAGCCAAAATGCTTCTTGATTTTATCTCTCACGCTCGAAATATCTTGACAAGTAATGCAGTTTGTAATGACCCAATCAAGTGCAGACTTCAACTCTTCAGCAAATTTTTCGAGGTTGGTCTCTCCTTTCAGCAGATCATTGCAAGACTGCACGAAATGTTGTAAAACAGCACTCAGTTCATAATTTTTCCATTGGAGAACACGAACAAAGTAGTCTACAGTTGCATTATTCTCCACCGCAGATGTTGGGTGAAACCCTTCAATGAGCTCAATAATTCTACCAATTGACTTGCTTAGACTTGATTGAACAGTTTTTTCAGCTGAGATGTGAGTGGTAGAAGCTTCATTGGCTGAACACACCATTTGAGAAGTAGTTGGAGACCTCCAAGTGATGTAGCCGCTAATTGGGAGTGGCTCATGTTCTAAGGGAAGCCTTGAGCTTGCCACTGCATCAGCTTCAGGGGTGCTTGGACAGTTTAGATAAGCTACAGCAATTCTAATATCCTCCAGAAGTTCTTCAAGGCTTCTTTTTGAAATGTGATTTTGGTCCAAGATTGTCCTTAGAACATCCTGGAGCCAATCATGAGAATTTACATTTAGACCATCTCTTGATTTAATCTCCTGCTTCATATCACTTGAGCTGTAATCGCCATGCGTGACCGAGACTAGCTCCTTTCCCATTGCCTCTGAGTTATAGCTAGCTGCCTTCTCCTTTTCCCTGGTATCCACAGATACTATTGCTAGTTTTTCCATCTCAACAAAATCATCCATTAACCTTATGTCTAATGGGTTTTTACCGGGACTAGCTTCAATACTCTTGCTTTCTGATAGGTTTTTACTCTTTCCACTCTTGAAATGCTCTAGTTCCGAGACTAACGCTGAAGCCCATGATACGGAGCTCTTTGCGTCATCCCCATTGTCAATATAAGAACCCGATGTTATAGAGGGTTCATTTTTTGAAAGCTCCATAGACTTGTGATTTTTTAAAAGCTCCCCAAGTTGGGACTCGAGCTGTGCCAATTTCGTAGTTGTTCGAGCACAAATGGATCTTGAATAGTGGAGTTCATCAGTTTTCTTGGTTAAGATTTCTTTGAGAGCCATATTTTCTTCTTCCACTTCACATAACCGCTCTACAGGGAAACTAACATTCCTACAGGAAGCTCCAGGGGAACTTTTTAAGGTGGAGTCTCTGACAACTAAACCTCCAGTGACAGGATTCAGCTTTTTTCTCCTCAATTGGGGCTGATCAGTTCCCAAAATGTTTACTTCACTCCTTATCTTGGCCAAAGCAGCAGGGCCAGGCAGCCTTTTCCGCAAGAGGATACGCAGTCTTTGGCATTCTGCTTCTAACTTTGCTATTTTCTTCATACTCTCCACATGTTGATTCTGTGAAGCTTCCGCGGATTGCCGCATAAATTCTCTCTCCTCATTCCGAATTTCCAACTCCCTCTCAAGAATGTGGAACTCGTATCTCAGAAATGCATTTTCTTTCTCTGTTGAATCAAGCCTAGACATTAATGCTCTGAATTCCTCATCTGATTGAGACTTGCATTTAGTGAGATCTTCAATCAACCTCTCTTTGACGAGGAGAGCCTTACTCAGATGCGTATTCTCTATAGACAAATTTTCAAGCCTTCTACTTGTATTGCCTAATTTCTCCTCAAGTTTCAGCTGTGCATCTTCAAACTCTCTTCTTGTCGCCATTACAGCAGTATGAACCCTCAACTCCTGTTCCTCTTGAACACAGCCTAGTTCACGTATACATTTCTTTAACTCAGAATCTAAATGAGTTAATTTTTCTTCTGCCGCTACTCCTTGCTGCAGAGCTTTGTTGAGTTCTTTCTTCAGATTGACTGCGTCTGCTTCTGCCCTCTCCTGACCTAGAAGAAATGAATTAACCAATGGAAAACAAGGATTATTATTATTATACAATCAGCAGTGACCCAAAACATTATCCTAGATGGAAACTTCATGCAAAAAAAAAAAAAAAAGAAAAGGGATTTGATAGAAAACTACCTCCAAGGGCTTCTTCTGCTATTTTTACATGTTTCTTCACAAGTTCATCTTTAGCATGACAATCATAGGGAGTAGACAGCTCAGCAGAAGCTTCTAGTACCTCATTATCTGTCCCCCTAAAAGAAGTGTCAGCTCTGTCCCTGATGAGAGCTGTCTTTCCATTCGACCTTTTCCTCCAAGGCCATGCCTTATGGTCCATGATTGCAGTTCTAGCAAGAAATAAAAGATTCATCAACTTTTATGACACTGTAGTTCAGCAATAATGATATAATGCCATCATAAACAAGCAAAACCAACAAAAATACAATAAAGTAGAAGCAAATGCAATTGTCTTATAATTTTTTCTCGAAAGATGACTAAGATTAGTTGATCCACAGGTTTGGAGGACGACAACCAGTCAAATATGTGAAGATGCTACTTGTACAGGCATTAATTTTAAACACTCCTCCTACACATAATTTAAGTGCATGAAGCTTGTTTGTGGGGAGTTGATCCAACCCACGAATCACAAACACACACAAGGCCACAAGAGAACACAAACAACTTTACACGGTTTCCAATCCTTGGCTTACGTCCAGGAACGAGAGAAAGATCCATAATAATGACAACGATGGAAGGTTGAAATAGGTGCACCCACTCCAAACTCACCCCTTTAGGTTTTGGGCCTTTTACACCCACACATGAATCCATGAGCTCCAAATCCTCTACCTTGGCCAGTTTAAGCCTCTTACAACTACACACATCTTGCCCTTCACACAATTTGATTCCCTTTTATAGCCTTATGAGCCCAATAACAAAGCATTAGTTTCTTCCCGAATAGCCCAATCCCACTTAATTGAGGCTACCCTTTTAAAACCCTGCCCTGTCCTTCAGCAATCTACTTCCACTCTAAATACATCATAGAAAAAGGAAATCAAATCAAAATAGAAATTCGAGGGAATGTCTAAAACTTGTGAACAGTAGGTGGTAGAACTTTTGCTTAAGATGATTGTTATGAATCCAGATATCAATCTCAAAAGTTACGAAAAAAGAAGAAAAAAGGTTCACCAGGCTAAAGAAACGGGCATCAATAAGATGGGGAGATCAATTGCATCAAGCAGCAGCGCCCTTTTCAGTAATATCATGAACCTAGTAAACAAAGCCAAACCATGAAGCTAGCAGAGGCAATGTACCATCGCTTGGTTTACGTCAGTGGATAAAACAATACTGAATCAGCAAAGATCAATGAAAGGTAAAGTTAAACTATGAAGTTCTCAATAAGTCTTTTTTAAAGCATCAAAGAAGTCAGAGAAGTTCGCATGAGATCAAGAAGCTACATTTGTCTATATGAATTTGTGTAGTCAACGGTATACAGGATAACATGCTTGCCCAGTTCATCAAGAGTTGCTCTATATTTAATGGATAAATGAATTGGTTAATCTCACCATCCCAGAGAAGAATTTATCAGAAAGTAGCCAGTGAATGCTATGCTAACTTGAGCAGCGTCATTGGCTTCACCAATAAAGGCAAAACAAGACTGAGCATTAATTTCATCACAATTATCAGAATAAAGGGAACATTAACACGAGAAACTTGCAAATGGTCTCACAGGATAGGTTAATTTCACACTTCAAATCTAATTATGCTCAAGACTTGAAGCTTCAAGTTCTAGAAATCAAAATGCAACCCATGAAGAACGAAACCAAGATGCAAGACACAGTGAAAGCGCGTCACAAGTCATACCTGGCTCAATGTGGCATGAAGCACTCGCGACTGTTCAAGGATCGTTCACCACCATCGTTCCCGAGCAGAGAGAAACACAGTGAGGCCCTCCGAACCCAATTTTAGCAATATGGAGGTGAATGTGAAAGACCCCCCCACAAAAACCCCACAAAAAATAATGAAAAATTCCCAAAGATTCTCATAAATTTTCCACCGACAGCCATCGGGGTAGGTACGAAGAAAAAGAGAAAGGTACTGTGGAAGCAGAGACCGGATGCCCCTAAAGGTGGAAGATTGATTGATAAAAAGGGAAAACACAAAGTAAACCACAGCGGTGATAAAGTAGCCAAGGAGAGGTGGGGAGGGCGCGGCAAATGGATTTGGTGAAATGGATCAGGGAGAGCGGGTGTCATAATCATGCCCAATATGCAGAGAGGGGAAAAGGGTAGACTGAAATCGCCTCGGATTCGGCTTGAAATTGGACTATTGCTCCACTTGCCTCGTCCCCTCCATGCGCCTGCAACTGCCATATCCATAGCGTGGGTGTTTCCCACGCGCAACGGACTAAGGTGCGAGAAGAAAAGCCATAATGCCAGAGACCCAAAAATATTTTATATTCACTATTGTCTCGTGCGCCCTTTCTTTTGCTTTTCTCCTTTTTTTTAAAGCATGGCCTTGTCTTTTATCTTAACTTAAGTTAAGGGGTCACGCTCGAATCATGAGAGTAATAAGTGTGCAAGTTGATTCTCAAAGTTTAATGTGATTGATCATTATTTTTTTATATCACCTCTAATGCCTAGACCCATTGCTTGATTTCGATTGTTCCCGACCGTAATCATTTTAATTTATTTTATTCTATTGTCTAAGTTTGTTTTCCTTATACTTAGAGAAACAGAAAAAATAAATAAACTGAGGAAGTGAAACTTAATTTCCTGACATGACCCAAAAAAAAAAGGTCACATTGAGCTCTACTTATTAGTTCGATTGACCGTTTTAAATAATCGACATAGACTGGATTTCAATCTAACTTAAACCAAAATTTAGATATGGCCCGAGCCCACTAAGGTCAGGGCGCAATATAGATATGGCCCATCGTAAATTCTACGTTTATTGAAAATTAATTCAATGCTTTTTGGGCCTGCTGAACTATGGAGCCCAAATTTCTCGAGCCCATTACAAGTTAGAACATAAATGGGCTCGAGAATTTCCAAATATGATGCAACGCCAGCACAAATCATATATTAATATAAATATATATATATATATATATATATTTAAAATCGCGTGCGTTAATATTATTATATCAACTAGGAAAACAGTTACGTATTTATACTATTATAAAGTTAAAGGGTCCTTTGATTCAATCAATTGTATATTTTTTCTAAAATTTAGTTAATACCCTCAAATATTGCGATTACTTACTTACATTTATCATATAACTGTTCCTATCAGTTATCATACAGCAATTTCTTTTTTTTTTTTACTTTTAATTATAAAGGATCTAAAAATTTAAGTTTTAATTATTTAATTAATTTATATTTTTATGTGTACATTTTTTCAAATATTATATATTGACCGAAAAGCCATTAAGCGCGCGTAAAGCACGTGCTATGTGGCTAGTGTTAAAATAAAGGGAAGAAAATGAGACTTTTGAGCTGCACAAAATAAACATAAAAAAAATTATTAATTCCGTAAATTAAAATTATTCTTTTAAGACATTTTCTACTGTTCTTTCAAATCTAATGGTATCACTCCCAATCTTCACGTGCTTAACTAATTTTCGGTCGGGTAATAAAAGTTTGTTATTTTTAAATTTTGAAGTGGTCAGATGCAATATTCCTAAATAGCTCAACGAAAAGCTGGCTATGTTTTTGGTTGGGATAAAAATATTATTCTAAAAATATAAATATTTTTATACAACATAAGAGAAATGACTATTTCAATGGATTATTAAGGAAGATATACAAGTAATAACTATTGTCAATTATCAAGAACATAGTAGCTCTTACTCTCCTATTCGGGTGCATTTGTCGGTTGGAATAAAAAAAAGGGGGGACAACTCTGGAAAAAGAGAATAAGCCTAGAATTTTAATTTGAAGCAATTGTAGAAAAAGATGCACATAAAAGAAGTCTGTGAATTAAATTTCTGGAAAAAAAAAAAAACACGGTTGATGGAGGAAAAGATTAAAAAGAGAATCGAAAAACAAAAAAACTTGTTCGGTACAATATCATAGAGGTACTATCCAATAACGGTTAACCAAATATATATAATTGTAGTTTTATAATTATTTTTAATGCGAATGATACAAGTGGTGCTATGTTTCACACCGTCATGGGTTTATTAGCACATTACCGTGTTTTTCTCTCAAAAATTATATCCCCAACGGAACGTGTATGGGATGTAATCATTCATTCAATGCATGAGGGTAATTTTCAATGCATTAAATAAATATTTCCATAAATGGATGCTTAATAATTATTGATTAGAAAAACCATCTGCAAGTCTTCTTTTCAATTTAATATAGCATTTAGATTGTCTAAATTAAAAGATCATGAATTTGTAGAATAAGATAATTATAATAATTTATTATAAAAAAATAAAAAATAAATAACTATGAAAAATAAATGGTTGAGATCATTCAAATTTATAAATTTAGGGTTTTCAAATTTTGGTGATTCATATCCTTTACTTTATTACGTTTTACATTCCATTTAATGCTATGAAAATTACCTACAGTGCATTGAACGAGTGAATATTGGAGACTAATTTGAGACTTTGAGAACATCAATACTTAAATGTGTTAAATAAGAATAGTTAAATATGTTAAAATAGAGGGAAAATAGGAGACTTTTTTTTGGGTGGAGCTAAGTAAATTATAATTATATATATATATATATATGTATGTATGTATGTATCGTCTCTCTGGCGGGGATTAGCCGTTATTCTTTGAAATATCATCAAAAGCTATTACCGCCTCTCCTCTCCGAATCCATCCGCCCTTCGCCGGAGCCCTAGATCTTCCATGGAGATTGCACAGTCGCCTCCCTCGCCATCCCACAGCGGAGAGATCCTCAACAGTGGAAGCTCCGCCAATGGCGTCGAAGCCATGGCTCCTTCTTCCTCATTGCCGCCTAAACGGCTGGAACATGAAACGACGCTACCGAGCAGGCCAGAGGACGAGCTAGAAGAAGATGAAGTTTGCCGGATCTGCGGGAACTCCGGCAGCTCGGAGAGGCCTCTCCAATATCCATGCGCTTGCACCGGAAGCATCAAGTTTGTTCACCTGGACTGTCAGCTTCAGTGGCTTAATCATAGCAACCGTAGCCGTTGCGAGGTTTTGTCTCTCTAGCCCTAGTTAATCTGAACTTTTGTGTTTTGTGTTGTTCTCTTTTTTTCGTTGTTTTTGCTGAAAGTTCTGTATGGATTATGGATTTGAATTGATCTTCTACTGCCATTTTCTTTGCTTGCTGTGAATGTTGAAAGATCCTCTACAGTGTCCTCAAGTGGGGATTTATTCCTATGTTGCAGGTAGGTGGTAGATTAAAACCCTGTTTTGCTTTTGAGGGAACGAGAGAGGGGGGGGGGGGGGGGGGGTTAGGAATGTTGCAGGCAGATCCTTATTTCCCGCCTTACATTCATTACATACGCCGCTTGAAAACTTTGGATTGGATCACATCAGCATATTTGCATGCATTCAATGGTCTGATTTGTTTAATTGCGGCGCTTACTTAAATAAGCTCAAAACATGCAAACTACAGTTTATAAGACTTGTGTAGCAATATCTCACGGCATAGCGATTTATAAGGAAGAAAAATTACATGACTATTAGTTTTGCTATATCTTTTTATATATAATTTCTAATGTGGCCCTTAGTAGATAGGCTGTTAGCATTCTTGGCCACAATGAACTACTAGTGACAGGTCATTTTGGGGTGGAATGCATATCAGATTAATTGGCACCGAGTGGTGTGAAGAAATAACATAAACAAAAAGTGAGTATTCCTGGAATTTTTATCTTAAGATGGATAAGTAAGACTGTTGAAGCTAAGGCTAGAGATAAAGAAATTTGTGCAGGGTTAAGGGTACCATAAGATGTAAGAATGTGGTGTAAGGTGGTTTGAGTATGTTTGACCTTGAGTGCGCCGGTTAGGAGATGTCAATTAATTAAGAGAGGTTAGGAAGTCTAGTGGTGGACCAATTACTTACTAGAAAAGGTTATAAGTGTTGTTGTGGGACGTACCATCAATAGGAATGTCTAGGTAGGAGGATTTACATTAATATCTCGAACTGACCTTTTTGTTTTGGTTGCATTAACCAGCTTGAAACCTTGGGATTAAGTATTAGTTTCTTTGGGTTGTTTTCCTTCTACATTATAATCTGCAGGATATGATAAAAAAAGATCTTAGTTTCTTATGTCAATAATATTTAAATGATGAAGCAGGTGCCATTTCAGATCTCCAAACATGCGTTTTCCTCATCACCTGTTTGTGATGAGGACAATCCAGCAAGGCTTCATTTTCAAGACAGTGGAAATGGTTGGAGCTTTTGAAAATATAATATAAATGCTCTAGTTCGATAATAAAAATAAGTAACTTATAGTGGGTAAAAAAATTATTTAACTTTGGAACCTTTCATTACAATTTACCAACCTTTTGTATTTTAGGAGATCAGGGGTGACCGACCACTTGAACTAGTTTAAAATAAATTGGTCAAATCTTGTTAGATCAATAACCAAGGCTGATCAGAATAGCCATGTGAACACTCTGGTTCAACTCTTTCTAACTGACTGGTTTGGCCTGAAATTTAAAAGCTTGCTCCTAAAGTTGATGCAAATCATGTAATAATTATTACTAATAAAGTAACAAAAGAAAAAAACAGAAAAAGAAATATCGGTACAAATTTATGTGGCTTTACATTGTGCTTATATAATAATGAGAGCGACTGTTTTACTATATGAGAAAGATGTAAAAAATGATCAGGTAAATTTCTTCAACGTACCTGGTGCGTACTGGTATTTGAATCCAGTGTCAGCATCATAAATTTTTCCATCATTATGAACCACAGTTTCAATCTATATGTGCTAAATAAAGAATCACTTTATCATTTGCCTATTAAAATGTTTCAGTTTGTGTTACACCTTACGTTGCTCATTGATATTTAGAGTTACATTTTCATCTGTGTCTATTGTTTTATATATATGTATTCCTAGTTTTCAATTTTCTACTTCTCTCTGGCCTTCCTTACAAAAGCACCTTGAATATTTTTGCCAATTTTGTTGAAGTTGTAGTTGAATGTAGATTAATATTTTTCCAGTTTCGTTGGAGTTTTTCTTTAATGATCAGCTGCTGTTCTTTTAGAAAATATTATATTAACTAATAAATCAGTTATATAATGTTAAAATAAACAAAAGGATGTGACATTATAAACCGAATAAAGTAAAGAAAGAGATCCAATTTATAGTTATGTCAATAAAATTCATAATAATTTCATTTCCATCTGACAGCGATTAGCCACTCTTTTAAATATCATCAAAGGGGAGGAGCTGGCAAAACCTCTTCTCTTTTTAGAACCCACCCATCCTCTTCTTCCATTCCAATACAAAGAACGTGCAAGATCCCCAAGTCACTTGAAGTTGGTTCAACCCAATTTTGTCTGATTCATGGTACACATTGGTTTGTGGCATGGGTATGGGTACGAGTACAAGGTACATTAGGTTAGCAGAATGCAATTTGTGGTAAGTGGGCTTTGTCAATGTGTTTTCCAGAAACACAATGTACTAATATCCCGTTTATTCAGTTGGCTTTAGTATGACGTGTGTGTGCGTGTCTATCAGATTTTTTTTTTTTTAATATTATTTGTAAGCATAGAAAAAATTCAATATTATAATTTGAAAGTGCAATAACTTTACTGCTTATTATACACGAATTATCTAACTAATTAGATGGTTCACCTTTAATATGGGTTTGAAGTCTTTTAGCTTGGTCATTGGAATTTTCTCTTGTTTACAATTTTTGTTCTGGGAAAGAATTTTCGTTTTGCTAGATTTAGCGATCTGGTTATGAATGTACCACATTCTTGTATGTGATCTTTTGTTCTAGTTGCAATAGCCAACTTGGAACTTTTAGTTTCTGTGGGCAGGCTGAGGCTTCATCATTTATTGCCTTGTTTTCGTTCCATATTTTAACCTGAGTTTATGATTAAAAACATTTTATTTGCTTATGTCAATAATATTCAAATGATGAAATGGTTACCATTGCAGGTCTGCAAGCACTCATTTTCATTCTCACCTGTTTATGCTGAGAATACTCCAGCAAGGATTCCTTTTCAAGAGATTGCGGTTGGGATGGCAATGAAAGCATACCATGTCCAGCAGAGATATCTGCACGTTAGTTTAGTACTTTCTATTTGGGTTCTTGTTATACCATTTATCACATCCTGGATTTGGAGATTGGATTTTGTGAGGAGTTTTGATGAAGCCAAGAGATTGTTCCTGAGTCCTATATCGACATCGGGATTTCTTATAGATTGTCTTCATGGGGTCTTAATTTGCGCTGGTATTGTTTTTATTTTCCTTGGGGTTGCTTTTTTAAAAGATTTCATCGGACATTTGCAAGAGATGGAAGGGCAGGATGCTGACCGAGAAGATGAAGGTATCAGAAATGGTACTCTTGCTGCACGACAACCTCCTTTACAAGGCAATATAAATTTAGCTGGTGATGGAAATGCTGGCAGAGTAGAAGGTATTCCTGGACCTGATCAAATGATCAGAAGGAATGCAGAAAATGTTGATGCGCAGAGGGAGATGCAGGCAGCTCATCTTGAGAATCATGTTGAGCAGATGTTTCATGTTCTGGAGGCTGCTGATGATGCAGAAAACGAACCCTTTGTCGAGCTTGTTGCCATGCATGGCTCTGTTTTTCGTTTGGCTGAAACTGCTGTCACTGTAAGTTTATTTATATCCTTCAATCATCTTTGTTTCTTTTTTGTGTCTTTTATGCTTATCCTTCAAGTTGCAATGTACCTGTAGATTTATGGCATCTTTTCCCATCGCGCGAAAGGTCTAAGGTTCAAATCCAGTTGGCTGCATGTGTACTTACCCATATATAAATTTAACATCAATTGTTTTTAATATTCTCGTAAACCTTCATTGTACACTCTGGCAAGAAGTGATAGTAAAGTTTGCTTTTTGTGTAGGTTAAGATATGTTACAATAATTTTATTATTTTTTAATTCTTTTACAGGTCCTGGCCAGCAAGATGATATTCCTTGCGGTTGTAGTTTTTGTGCCCTTTTCACTAGGTCGGTTTGCACTCCATTGCATTTCATGGCCTTTCTTTTCTGCTACTATTCCAGTGTTGACATCAGTTAAGCTGCTTACGGACTCAGCCCTCTCCTTAGCAAATATAACACTGGAAAACGCATTAATTTCTGTTACAAATTTTTCATCTGAAAACCAAGAAGATCAAATGATTAAAGTTAATCTGAGTGGTGGACTAACTGAAGTCGCTAAAAACATGAATGCACCATGTTCAGCCGATGCCTTGGAAGGAGCTTCCATTGGCTCATCAAGGCTTTTTGATATTACGACTCTTGCTGTTGGCTACATGTTTGTATTTACTCTTGTGTTTCTCTATCTTGGAGTTGTTGCTCTGATCCGGTATACTATTGAAAGGTTCTATGGTATTGGTTCCATAGCAGGGCCCATTCCCTCACTTTTCAGGCAGTTCTTAGCAGTTATGAGGCATTTAGTGACTATAATTAAGGTACCTTTCCTTCTGGTTATTGAATTTGGTGTATTCCCTTTGATGTGCGGATGTTGGCTGGATATATGCACCATAAGGATGTTTGGAAAGTCAATCAGTCAAAGAGTTGAATTCTTTTCAGCCTCTCCCTTCACAAGTTTATTGGTTCATTGGGTCGTTGGGATTGTGTACATGCTGCTGATGAACACCTTTGTCAGCCTTCTTCGAGGGGTAATTCTCTTTGTTCATACTACTGTTGCATCTGATCCTCTTTTTTTGGTTGATACATGTATTCTTTTTTAACAATTTGTATTTTTTTAACATGTTGTAAATAGGTTTTGCGAGAAGGAGTTCTATGCTTTCTTCAGGATCCATCTGATCCAAACTACAATCCATTTCATGATCTAATTGGCGTTCCTGTGCACGAGCATGCTCGTAGTGTTCTGTTGTCAGTTGCTGTATATGGGAGTTTGATTGTGATGCTTGTGTTTTTACCCGTCAGGCTTGCGATGTGGATGGCACCCTCCATATTCCCACTAGATATTTCGTAAGTTACCACTCATGTTTTGTAATAATCAAAGATAGCACAGGATAGCACCCTCTATTTTTTGTGGATATTTCCCACCAGAAACTCAGCATGGTATCAAAGTAGCGCAGGATAGCACCCTCGATGCCTAGAAACTCAACTAGTAAAATCCCGAGACCACCCCACCCATTGCCAGTTGGTTTTAAAATGGAAAGTTCTGGACTTTATCAAAAACAATGTACAAGAACAGAGGAAAATAAATAATCTTACAAGATCAACAAGAGAAACAATATCAGTGGCACTCAATTGCATTCGCTATCTTCTGTTGCAATTCACCTTTTAGTTTAGCACCTCTCTTTTGCTAGTGTATGGATCTTACTAGATAAACAGAAAAACAAGATCAATGGCATTCAATTGCACTTACTGATTTCTATTGCAGTTTTCCTTAATCACCTATCTTTTACTAAGATATGGACACATTTGTGTATTGCAGTTTGTCTGATCCATTTACCGAAATTCCCGTTGACATGCTGCTCTTCCAAACCTGTATTCCTTTCACTATTGAGCATTTTAAGTTGCGGAGAACAATTGAGTCTCTTCTTCGCTATTGGTTTATAGCAGTTGGATGGAAACTTGATTTAACAGAATATTTACTGCCCAGAGCTGGTGCTCAAGAAAATAGAAATCAGGATGTAGCAAGGCAGGATAGATGGGATGGAGTACAAGTTGCTGGACAAAACTGGCAAGCAGTTGGATTTCCTGATGGTGCCACTGGAACCATTCATATTTCTGAAAACTCTAATGCTGCAGAAGAGTATGATGCTGATGAACAGTCTGACTCACAGTAAGTCATCGATGCCTTAGCACTAGAAACGTAACATATGCTTTTTCCTAATATAATGTTACACTAGCACAAATCATATATATAATGTCCCCAACAAATAAACGGAAAAACTAATATGTAGCGGCTGCATACAAGTTGGATGCAGCTATGCCTTGATGTTTTAAAAGAAAACACAAGATCTAAAACGACGTCGTTTTGGGTCTTCTAACTTAGGTGCAGTAGTTGCACCAAAGTTAAGCCCATAAATAAAACTATTTATCTTGGGATGATGGTCATTTTGCCAAAAAAAAAAAAAAAAAGGATCTCTAGTCTCTTCTGGGTCTCTCTCTCTCTCTTTTCTCCTCTGAAGAAAGAAAAGAGGCTTACACAGTTCCCTTCATTCAAAGAAAAAGTAGTTGTAGCTGTTCTCAAGGGGAAGAAAAATCATAAGAGCGGGCAAATCTGTTCTAGTTTTTTACAGGAAAGAGCGATTCTTAATGCATTTACTTAAGTTATTGAATTACTCTACAAAGAGTATATTAATCAAATTGAAGTCGTTGTTTCATAGTTCATTGGCCACCATCAAGTCGTATGCATTTTTATGGCGGTTCAACAATGTGTGAGGGAAAGAATGAACAACCCAAGAATTTCGCTATTCATCTGTTTGGGGAAGTTTGTCCACTTTTTTTATTATTATTATTTTTTTATTATAGTTCTTAACATTTCAAGTACTTATGCAATGTTTTTTTTTTTTTTTTTTACTTCCCTTACGCTTTTCCATCCTACTTCTCTGTAGGATTTTAATCATAGTAAAGTTATTTATTAATTACATGTTAGATTATGTAGTTAAATAATCTCTGCCAAGCCAAAATTATTTGCTTATGATCTGATAGTTTCATAATCTGTCCTTTATCAGGTACAACTTTGTATTACGCATTGTGCTGTTGCTGGTCGCAGCTTGGATGACCCTTCTTATTTTCAGTTCTGCATTAATGGTTGTACCCATTTCACTTGGACAAACACTCTTCAATGCCATTCCTGTACTCCCGATAACTCATGGAACTGAGTGCAATGGTAACATAATTGGTTCGATTGTTCTGTAATTAATTACCCTGTTGGCTTTTCCAATGAAGGTTTTAATTTTCATGTCTTGCTGTCATTCTGTCTTAGATGTATATGCTTTCATTGTTGGAAGCTATGTCATTTGGAGTGCACTAGCTAGCGCTAGGTATTGTATCGAACACATCAAAACAGGGCAATCGGCAGTTTTGATGAGTCAAATTTGGAAGTGGTGCTGCATCGTTATTAAGAGTTTCATTCTTTTGTCCATATGGGTAAGAAATGTCTGCTTATTGATGTGTGAAAAGAGTTCCTACACCTGGGTGAAGGGACTTAGTTGCGTTTGACTGCTAAAACTGCGTTGCTTTCGTAAAAAAATACAACTCTTCTTAAAAAAAAATTTACCAAACGACCCAGATGCAGGTAAGTCCATGCACCCGGGTGCAGGAACTCCAACCTCATATGATATTCTATTGCTGTTGGTTTTGCTTTTCCTTTTACCGGATTATTATTGTGTTGCAGATCTTTGTCATTCCAGCGTTGATTGGATTGCTGTTTGAGCTGTTGGTGATTGTTCCAATGTGGGTGCCCATAAATGAAAGTCCCGTTTTCCTTTTGAACCGAGATTGGGCAATGGGACTCGTCTTCCTCAAGATCTGGACAAGATTGGTTAGTATTCTATCACTTCTTAACACAACTTCCTACAATTCTATTGAGATGTGAGAAGTTGCATCGGTGTGTATGATCACTTCCTCTTTTGTCTTCATTAGTAGTTGAACAAACAACAGAAATTTGAATGATCAATCTGATCTTCAGGACACTAATAGATCATTCTTGTTTAATGTAGGGTTTTGAAAAAAAAAAATCTATTCTTCCAGCAACTGTGCTGTCATGGGATCAAAATACTTACCATTGGATCATTGAGCCCTTCTGGAAATCCCTTGTCATCTACTTTTATCATATAAAAAACAAGTGTATCTTTTTGGAAACACACACTACGTTGTCAAAATATCAAATTAATTCTTAAAGTTTTTACCTAAAAAGCTTTAGTTTTTATGAATTCATGTTCAAAATTCAAAATTTGGAATTTGGCTAGGCATGACCAGAATGAGCTTTGAAAGAACCAGAGGGAATATGACTGTCCGTTTCTAGGTACTGACTGTCCTTCCGTATGTTTTCTGTGCTTGAACAGGTCATGTTGGACCTGCCTTCCGGGAGTTGGCGAGCAAGGTTCCAAAGAGTGAGGAATGACGGGTTCTCCGATGTGCAAGCCCTCTGGGTGATGCGGGAGATCATCGTTCCAGTCATGACGAACTTGTTAGCGGCTCTATGCGTCCCTTACGTCTTAGCCGGAGTGGTGTTCTCCATGCTTGGATGTCCACCGGTCGTCAATTCAGCGGTGTACCGGTTCGCTTGGTTGGGATGCTTCTTCGCCTGGACCCTCCGGATATGGTTTTGTAATCTCCGCGACGCCATGCGCGACGAGCGATACTTGGTTGGGCGTAGGCTTCAAAACTACAATGTAGACGCGGGTGAAGGAAATTGGTAGTAATACCAATTAACCACCGAAACAAGTTTTTTCGTCTTGATTTTTTTTTTTTGTTTTGGGTAAATTGTTGCAGAGGCTTCTTGCAAGAATTTTTTGAATAAAACACAAAATTTTTTCAACCCCTTTCATTGGTTGCATGGCGCGGAACCTGCTAACCACTTGAATTTATATTGTAAAATTTATTCTAACTATTTTTCGATGTGGGACATATGATAGATTGTTTTGCAAGGGTTTGGTCAACTGGTTGAATTCTGGACGCGGTTTATATGGGAAAATAGAAAAAGGAAAAGTAGAAAGGAACAGTGCATTCTACCAGTACCAAACTATTGAATGAATACGGAGGAGAGGGGAGGAGACGTGGCCAATTCGTACTCGTATTTCTCTCATGGCGTTTCCCACTTTCCACCGACTCCTCGTGATGGCTTCTTCTTCTCCAGCGTGAAGAAAAATCTGCGCCGTTCAACTCTTTCCTACTGCAAATTGGCCCCACTCCCCAGCCTCTCTCCTTCCAGATCTGTTCAGATAGTATAAATGCCTCTGTAGGTTTATACTCCACGCATGTACAATCAAACGAGGTTTCCTAGATTGAATTTCAGTTTAATCGGGTCAAAAGCGCGAAGACGAAGAAGAAGAAGAGATTATAATGGCCTCGATTCGTCCCGTAGATTCCCGCGCATTTGATCCACGCTCCGTTGAGATCGCGGTGTTCCATCAGCGTCGTCACCTCCCCCTCGCCATCTCGTATTGTCGCCTCCCTGCATCTTCCCTTCCTCCATTACGGAGACACCATTCGTCGAAATGCTGTCTAGTGAATCCTCGCCGGATCGCTTCTCTCTCCGTCGCGGCCGCCGAGGCTACGGCAGAATCTGCGCCCGTAAGTCAAATTTTGGTTGTTCCTCCCCTTGTTTATTATCATGATCATGTATGGAATTGGCATAGTTGTAAGGTTTCTCGGCAACCGAACGGGACATTAGTAATTTTCTCTGAATTTTCATCCGCGTTCATTTGGTCACCGCTTTCATGGCCAGCCCCTTAAATCGGATTGAATGAAGCTACAAAGCTAAACCCGTTTGGCGTATGATTAAATTTGAATGTTTCTAGGTAGTAATTGGCGCAGTTCTAGCCTGGTTTTGAGCATTCTGTCTACTAAGCAATCATGAGTTCTTTAAAGGATTTTCTTTTTTCACCCCAGTAACATGAAAACGGTGAGAATTGTTGGAGAGCTAGACTGTGCTGCTCCCCAGAAACCCAGTTAAGGAGACAATACAAAGCAGTGGAACTAATCTAATAGGAAAAGGATGACATATACATACATACATGCACACATATATACACACACTGTGTGCTTGCACCCCGAAATGATGTTATTTCAGTTATTTTTCTAAAACTTCTTCTGAATTAACATGGGCCCAGCCACATCTACAAACGGTTTTCTGCTATATTCATGGCACTCTTTAAAATTTTATTTATCGTTCTCTTTTCTTTTTTTTTTATGTTGGAGTTTTCCTGCTCAAACGTAATCTCGACCTTGAAGAGTTATCTTGGGCTTGGCTTTATGAGACGATTTATATGAAATTGATCAATACAATTGTGTTGTAAAGAGTAAGATATCTGGAGTACTGTAAAAGCATAAAATATGAATAACTAAAAGATGAAATTTTGATAGAAACTGATCTCAAATTTCATTACCAGTTTTTTATGTTTGAGTTCTACTTGATTATGGCATGAGAGACACTAACCCTGATCAAGTTTGAAGGAAATAGCTTTGCAACTCCTTGGACTGCTGATTGGTTTAAGTCCAGCCTACAAGATTTTTTTTATTTTCTTATTTTTTATTTTTTGTCTTTTATTATGGATCAGGATCCCTATACCCGAGGATCTAAGAAACTATAAAGATGCCATGCATCTTGTACTTGCTCGAGTGGAGACCTTTTCTGTCACTCCAATAGTTGTGAATGCGTTTTATGTTTTGTTTTTATTCCTGTTTGTTTTTTCTTCCTTTTTCCCCCAAATTCCTGTTTACATTAATATTAATTGTACGTCTTGCTGTAAGGAGGAGACTGCACTTCGTAAACATTTAATGTTTTCTACCATTTACCATTTACCAAATTTAGCTTTTTAAGCTGGTATTTGTCTGTACAGCCAAGGAATAGGATGTACACGGTTGGGGACTTTATGACAAAAAAAAAGGATTTACACGTTGTGAAGAGTACCACAACTGTTGAAGAAGGTGGGAGTAGTTCCTGAGTTTCTTTCTCATTTATTATTTGGAAATTGGTTCCTTTTTCTGATTGTTGCTTTGCTTAACAGCTTGGGAGGTTCTTGTGGAGAAAGGGATAACTGGATTTCCCGTGATTAACGATGACTGGGAATTGGTAATTTATTCACTTATAAACTGGCAGTTATCTATTTTTATTGTTGTTTCAACCTGTGGAGTAATACGTAGTATGGGAGGTTTTATATTGAAGTGATCCTCTGCAATCAGTAGAAGTCATGTTCTAATAGAATGCTTTGCTGTCATTCATGTTTTTAAAGCATGTTGTTGTAGTCCATAGGTATTAGTCTCACTTTATTTTATTTGTGTACTGATTTGTATTGCCACCAGAAAATAATCTTCCTGTTAAAAGGGAACTTATACTTGATGATAATTTCTTGCTCCAATTCCCATAACCTCCATACGTAAACTAGTCTATGTTTGTGGGCTAAGTTCCCCCCCCCCCCCCCCCCCCCAAAAAAAAAAAAATTCTCAGATTAGAAGGATTTACCTCGAAAATTTCACCCCATTCTTTTTTTTTTTTTCTTTTGGAAGTTAGCTTTCATTTATTGGAGTGATGGGATTTTATTACTTCAATGGCTAAACAATTGACTATAGTTATTTTCCTGCTACAGGTTGGTGTTGTTTCAGATTATGACTTGTTAGCACTAGATTCCATTTCAGGTACTATTAAAAATTTTAAACCGATTTTGAGGTTCTTCAGTATTATAGTAAATAATTTTATGATATGCCACGTCCTGGTTGTTAAAATCATATTTATGAGTTAAAATCATATTTATGAGTAAAAATGTTTTAAGGGCTAGTAGAGCTTATGATAGGCTTTGTTTTAGCTTTTGGAAAGGGAAAAAAAAAAGGCTTTTAAAAAGCTATTTGTTTAGCTTCTCTAAACAAAGTTGTTTTTTTTTAGCTTTCTCAAAGCATATTTGGGCTTTTCGGAAAGCTATTTTAAGCTTTCTGGAGATCTGTCAAACACCTACTTTTTGTTTTCAGTAGAAAAGCTAAATATAAGCTCTCCCAAACTAGCCCTAGCTATTTATGTTTCTTTGTCTAATGTTCTTTATGAAATCTGTTTTTGTGAGGCATGTGCAGATTAGTGTGCCGTTTGTTTGTCACACCCTGCTTTCAACTTGTTACTTAATCTTTCTATTGTAATTTTTAATTGGTAGAGGTAATTATTGCTTTTTAAAGCATCTGTCATTTTGAGTTTAGTTTGTAGGCTTGAAACTTTACGCCTTTTTATATTAGTGAGGATTAGTCTAATGTTTGAGAACATAGTATTGAGCATTTAGGGAGAGAGAGCTTCAAACTTTGTTCATATGGATGCTGTGCATGATTAAAATTTGATTACTTCTTCAATGCTTTAAATATTGGTGCGCTTGCAGTTCCTATCATATTCAGTTTATCCTGGAATTCTGTCAATACTTGATTCATCTAATTTTTCCTTGAACTTATAATGTGAAACTTCTTATTCATATTCTTCTTCTGGTTATCAGGTTGCGGTCAGTCAGACACAAATTTGTTTCCCGACATCAATAGTTCCTGGAATGTAAGAGTTGTTCATGGTCATTCATTTTCTGTTTTCTTACATTTAGTAATGTCTTTCCATTTTTCCTGACAACCATCTCTAGTTTGGGTTTCTTGATAAAAGAATGCCAATGATGGTGTGAATGTAGTGGAATTGACTAGGTTTCAGTACACACTATCAGATTTTGGTTGGGTTGCTAGCAGTATGCTTTAATTTTGTACTCGTTACTTGCAGGCATTTAATGAGATACAGAAATTGCTTAGTAAGACCAACGGAAAGGTCATTGGAGATTTGATGACCCACGCACCTCTCGTGGTTCATGAAAGCACAATCCTCGGAGATGCTGCAAGGTATGTAAATAGCACTTCCTCATATTGCGGTAGAACTATTTGCAGCACTTCCTCATTTTGCAGGCATGTTGCTTTGATGCCTATTTTGACATGATAATATTGCGGTAGAACTATTTGTCTGCAACTGAAATATTTTTATTATATCGATCATTTTCACGTGAGAACAAGGAAATTGATGGCAAACTGTTCCCAGGGTTTAAATTAAACCCTCTTACTTACTGCATGTGGATCTTGCGAAATTGGCTTTGTGGCTGAGTTGGGCAGTTCTTAAACCCATACTATTTGATTTTCCTTGCTGTATTTGGACCTTTGGCTGCCTTCTGGCGAAGTTAGCAATTGATGTTTCGGTTTTCTACCGGAGGCATTTTCTTCATCTTTTTCTTTAGATCTGTCACATTGGTTTCTCATCTCAAAGAGTGACGATTTCTATGGAAACAGAATTTTCTCTTTCGCGCTTTCTTTTAATAGGCATAGTTGCCGAAATGTGCTGCCCACCAACAAACACCTCATGCATATCCTAAATGGTTGAATTTGCGACCTAACTAGTATGTCGAATTCTTTTGATGTTAGGCTGTTGCTTGAGAACAAATTCCGGCGGCTGCCAGTAGTAGACCGCGATGGGAAGCTGGTAAAATATCTCGACTCTCTCGAGTTCTTTGAATATGCATATCATTTTTTCCAAATGCTTTGCAGCAGCAGCAAGTGATCTTCTGACTGCATTTTTGCGCTTTGAACATTGAAGGTAGGAATCATTACGCGGGGAAATATCGTCAGAGCAGCTCTTCAGATAAAACGGGCCAACAAGAACTTGCTCTAAGTTTGGAAGCCAGAACAAATCTTTGAAGTTGCACCATTAAAGTAGCAGTTGACATGGTTCTGGAGATTTTGCTAGGTTGTTTCTCCTGTTGGTAGGGTTGCAGATTTTTCGTGAATGTTGAGAAACAATAGTTAGGAAAAATTGTACCCTCTTCAGTTTGCTTCTTCACGGTTTTTTTTTTTTTTTTTTTTTTTTACCATAGAATGATAAATATTTGGATAAGTTAATGGAATTAATGGATTCTAAACGGAATTAATTGGAGTACCATTTCATTTTTTCATTTCTATCACAATTCAGAAACATTTTTTTTTAGAAAATTTGCTCCTTTTTTTGTTATTTGATTGGTATGTCAAAAATTTATCATGAGAACGCATTGCATGTGAGGGGTTGTAAGAATGAAGTTTGGAAAATGTTTTATGATTTTAAAAAATATAGCCAAATGAAAAATAGAGATATATTTATTGTTAATAGAAAACGTTTTCTTTTTCTGTTGATTCATTTTTCTTTAAATGTGTTGAAGTAGATAAATATGAAAAATGTTTTTCCAAAAAATATTTTTTTCTCGAAAATAGCCTTCATCCACCCCAAGCAAAAGTCTAATTTGGTGAATTTATTTTGATTCACGTCATATAACGACGTTCGGGACAAAAAACAAATCCGATATTTTCATTCCCCGTTGGATTCTTGGGACCCTTCATGGACCGGTAAAAATAATAAGAAGAAATTAGTCCTTTTTTAAAATTAACACGTGGCACATTTTCAATGGACGGGCGTGACTTGGACGTGTCTCGCGCTCAATTTGTTCCCACCAACGTCATCCCATTCGTCAGCATTTCTAACCGTCCTTAAACCCCAATTTGGAATCCTCTTCTTCAGTGCTTCCACTCTCTCTCTCTCTCTATCTCAAAAGAGTCAGACGCCACCATTAGCTCTGACGAAGGTTCTTCGATGCTGGCGATGTTCTTCTTCCCCTACGTGGGCGGCGGCCACCTCCTCCCCATGGTGGACCTCGCCCGCCTCTTCGCTTCCCACGGCGCCAAGTCCACCATACTCGTCCCTCCCACCGCCGCCCCACTCCTTCGCCAATCCATCCTCCGCCACCGGAACTCCGGCCATGAAATCTCCCTCCACATACTCCACACCCCTCCCGACCACCCCGCCACCACCCCCCTCCTCCTCGACGCCTCTGACATGTCCGCCCCGCCCCACATGGACACCACCGCCCTCCGCGACCCCCTCCGCTGCCTCCTCTCCGAACTCCGCCCCGACTGCCTTGTCGCCGACTTGTTCCACCCCTGGGCCGCCGACGTCGCCGACGGGATCGGGACCCCCCGCATCGTCTTCGGCGGCAACGGGTGCTTCGCGCGGTGCGCCGAGGACAGCATCAGGCGCCACGCGCCCCACGAGGCGGTGGCCTCCGACTTCGAGCCGTTCCTGCTGCCGGGGTTGCCCGATCGGATCGAATTGACCAGATCTCAGCTACCCCCGTTCATGAGATCCAAAACAAATCATAAATTTGCGGATCGGATCTCGAGGTCCTTCAAGAACTGTTTTGGGGTCTTGGTGAACAGCTTCTACGAACTGGAGCCCGCTTACGCCGATTACTTCAAGAGAGAGATGGTGACAAGGGCGTGGCTTGTGGGGCCTGTGTCTCTCTGCAACAAGAATGTCGAAGATAAGGCCGAGAGGGGGGGTGATGACAGTAAGGCTTCCACTGTAGCTAAAAGCTGCACGAATTGGCTCGATTCCAAAACCCCTAATTCGGTTCTGTACATCAGCTTCGGAAGCTTGGCTCGCTTGCCTCCCAATCAGATTCTCGAGATCGCTCATGGCCTCGAGGCCTCGAATCACCCATTCATTTGGGCGCTGGGGAAAGTTCTGGGCGACGAAGGAGGAGAAGGAGAGGGAAACTGGCTTCCGGAAGGGTTTGAAAAGAGGGTTTTGGAATCAGGGAGCGGGTTGATCGTAAGGGGATGGGCTCCGCAGTTGTTGATCTTGGAACACCAGGCGACGGGAGGGTTTTTGACCCACTGCGGGTGGAACTCGACGACGGAGGCAGTGACCGCCGGGGTGCCGGCGGTCACGTGGCCGCTGTCGGCGGAGCAGTTCCACAACGAGAAGCTGCTGACGGAGGTCTTGAGGATCGGGGTCGGGGTGGGGAGCGTGGAGTGGGCGTCGTGGAACGGGGAGCGGGCGGCGACGGTGGTGAGGGAGAGGGTGGCGGCGGCGGTGAAGAGCGTGATGGGCGGCGGCGAGGAGGCGGAAGGGATGAGGAGACGGGCGAGGGAGCTGGCGGAGACGGCGAAGAGAGCGGTGGAAGAGGGCGGTTCGTCGTACGCCGACGCAGAGGCGTTGATTGATGAGCTTAAGGCTTGCCGGAGAAGCCATGTTTCGGTTTGATGATTGGTATATCTGGGAAGAAAATTGCATGCGGTGCATTCCCGGAAAGTTGACACTGGTGAATAATTCCGTTGCTGCCTCGAAAATTAAAGGTTAAAAAATAAAATAAATAAACAATGCACGTGGCCCATAATCTTCAAGGATAATCTACATCCGTTTAATTGTGCGGGACTTCATTTTCGGCACGAGTATTATTATTGTGAACTAGCACTTTATTTTCGGCATGAGTATTGTTATTGAGAAATATGTGTATTGTGTCACAGTATGAACCGGATAACTAAGAAATAATTTGAGAGTGTGTCAATTTTTATATAATTTTGTTATATATTAAATAGTTATTTTTATAATAGAAATTATAAAAAAATTTAAATCGTTTCAATTATATTGAAATTATTATTATTCATATATGTGGATGAAGAGATTTAGGTTTGATTGTTTTTTTAAAATGAATAATATTATTATCATTATAATAAAGCCGACAAAAATGAAATGAAACGAAGAAATACTTGTTTGAAAAACTAATACCCCTTTAGCATGTGCAGACTTTTAAATAGATAGAAGTTGAGGTTAAAGGAGAAGAAAACTTTCACGCGACTCACTTGCGGCCCTTCAGTGCTTATGCTAATTTCTTAGTCAAAAGGCTACTCTTTATCTTCAGAAGTCGTTAATATAGGGTAATGTAGCCCATCTTTTTTAAGATAAAATAGTATATAAGAAAATCACAATAATAATAACAATAATAATAATAATAATATGGGAAAGAGATGCAAGCAAAGCCAATAGTAAAAGTTTTTTAAAAAAAAACAACAAGGACAGATCATGAAGGGACAACATTGGATGACAAATGCCTTATTAAAATCCTCCTAAATGAAATGATTCTAATACTTTGATTGGATGGAAGGATTTGAGGAAGAAGGAGGGATTTTTTTTGGGGGGGGGGGGGGAGGGGGGGAAGATATGAACTGCATTAATTCCGAGTTTTATGAGAAGAGAACAGGAAGAGAGTGGAATGAAATGAAAGGATGATGACTCCCGACTTTCCTTCTATTCTCATCCATCCAACAATTGTTGTTGATTTACCCTGCAAATATTGAAGGATAAAAATTAAATTAAGTACTAGAAATAACTTTCTTCTCTTTTCTTTTCTTTTCAGCTCAAAAATAAGAAAGGGGGAATTTCATTTGATTTTCTCGTACATGCTCCCAATCAAAATGGAAGGAAAATGCATCCCTCCTTCTACTTTTCTCTCCTCTCCTCATTTATATTATCTCTTTTCTTATTTTTCCTTTCCAGAGCTCCAATCAAAGTGGGGAGGAAATAAAAATAAATGATCATAAACAAAAACAAGAGACACAATTGTGCAAAAGAAAAGAAGAACAAAGTACACAATAATGGGCTATAGGGTAATATAGCCCATTATTTGTGGAACATGGGGCCCACATGCTCATGTTAGCTTCGGGCCCAAGTCTTTAAAAATGATGGCACAATTCCCTTGAATCACTAGAAATGACAGTTTAAAAACTTGATTAACTCTGACAACAAACACATAGATAAATTAAATTTTCGTGAATAAAAATATGTTTATAATTTTTTATTTATGCAATCGAATCATTTTGAACTAAAATCTAAGTTGACGAGCACAATAAATATTTTCGTTAATAACTTTTAAAATTTATGTTTTAGTTTGATGCATGGATTTAAGTTGGATGATTCATTAGGCATTATGGATCTTATCTTCTTTTAGTCTAAGGCTACTAAACAAAATTATTTCGTAGGTGTTACTTATTTCATTTATTTGACATGGTTTTGATGGTTATTAAGCAAACAAATGAACAAGCTTGTCATAATTAATCTTTGTTAGTGGTGACTTGTTTAGCCCATAAAAATAGACTTCTGATCACATTTGCTAGCATAGACTCACGCCAATACATACAAATAAAGTAAATCGAGTTACAAAACTTGTTAAAGTAAACTTTAAACATAACGAACAAACTGTGAACATAATATATATCGGCGAACGATCCATAATTAAACACTTCTTTATTTAACGCACTTCATGTCCTCAATAGTCACCTACGTGTATAAAAGTAGTTTAAATTCTTTCTTTTAAGGATAGAAACCATGGGATATGCACCACCCCATTATATGATTAATAATAACATATATAGTGTGCCTTCCACTTCTGTTGACTATACCCATTTATCATCCGTTGACTTTCTTTCCCAATTCAAAAAAAAAAAAAAAAAGGTTGATGAGTCGTCATTATAACCACCATCACACCCGTCGATCCCTCAACAGAGCTCCGTAAGTTACCGGCAGCCGGCGGCGAGGCTCCACGGCCCGCGCCCCCCGGCGCGGCGGGAACTCATCGGCGTTCGAGGCCGAAACCATGCACGGAACGTTGACGCGATTCAAGCACTTGGACGCCGGAGGAGCGAACAACGTACACTCCAACGGGGACCGCTGGTCCGGGAGATTCGGGATGCAGTTCCGCCGCAGATCCAACACCCCTCTCTTGTACAGATTCATGCACTGTTTCCCCACGCTCGTCAAGTAATTGTCCGACAGCGAGAACTTGTAGAAGTTCTTGCGCCGCCCTAGATTGGAGCACGCCACCTCCGGCACCGCCCCGGATAGGCGGTTTCGGGAGAAGCTCAGAATCTCGACGCTCTGCAAGCAGGCGAGGGAGCTCGGGAGGGTTCCCGTGAGGAGATTGATGCTGGCGTCGAAGACCTTGGCTTCTGCGAGGAACCCTATTTCGTACGGGACGCAGCCGGAGAGGAAATTGTTGAGGAAGAGGACTTCGACGAGGGTGGCGTTGAGGTCTCCGATGCTGCTGGGGATCGGTCCACCGAGCTTGTTGTTCGCGAAGGTTAGATACTCCACCGGCGTAGCCCCCAAGTTCGCCGGAAGCGTCAGCAAGAACAGGTTGTTATTCAGAAACAGCGCCTCCAAGTTGGGCGTAAACACCTTGATTTCAAAATCTCCAAAAAAAAATCAAGCAGGAGAAGAACGAATTTGTTCGACAATACAATCTCAATCGAATAGATCTAAGATTGGTGGAAACCCCCAATTAGATTTATAATTGATTACCTGCGGTGGAACAACACCGGTGAAGAGGTTGAACCGGAGATCGAGGAACGTGAGGCCGGTGGCGCGGAGAGCGGCTAACGGAAACGGACCGGTGAACAAGTTGTTACTGAGGTCGAGCTCAAAGAGGTAGGTGAGATTCGCGAGCGTCAGAGGAAGCACTCCGGTGAAGGCGTTGGTGTTGGCGTGGAAGATCCCCAAATCAGGGAGCTGGTCGATGAACCCCACCAGCGTCGGCGCCTCCAATCGGAATCCATTGAAGTCGATTCCGGCGACGGCAACGGCGGATTCGTTGTCCGGCGGGTTATCGCAGATGAAGCCCTTGTAGTTGCAGATGTCGGGACCGACCCAGGTGCCGGTGACGTTGAGAGGATCGGAGGTGATGATTGCTTTGAATCTTTGGATGATGGGGTAAACGATGGCGAGGCGTAGGTCTAAGAAGTTCAGGAGCCCCGGAATCAATGGCACAGGCGGCGGCGGCGGCGGCGGCTTCTTCTTTGCGCCGGTGGTTTCCCGGGTGGTGAGGAGGAGCAAGTATAAGAGGGTAAGGAAAATTAAACGGCGCATTCTTAATTTTGTTCTACAAAAGTACAAGACTGATGGTAATCATATTATGTTATATAGAAGGAGGTCAATATACACAGAGGGATAGAGAGTGGAGAAGTGTTTGCGACTCGGCGTGGTTGGAAAATATTTTTTTATTATTACAGTACCTTAAAATAAATTTTTAAAATTTTAAATTTCACGAAGGAAAGATTTATAAAAAATGAAATTGGCCTCCTCTCCTATTTCAATTCGTTAAATTGGAATTTTCATAATGATCTTTAAACATATCGTTTTAAAGTGTTATGATAAATAATTTTTTCCATTGAAATACGTTTAAGTTTTTCGAGCATAATATACCATAAGAGAATGTGTAATCGATGCGGTTGTCAGATTTCGCTTTCAGAATCATGAAAACTATGCATCAGTGTGTTCCTCTCATTTTAGTTAGTGGAGTTTCGATCTGATTTGTCATGATTCTTTAGCACTTTTATCATTTGAGTGTGAAAAAAAAAAAACTAATAGAGGAACAAAAGGGTAATGATGTATAACAGGTAGGGGTAGCTTTGAGAATAGCCCTTGAAAATTGAGGACATGGCACTTTGTTTTTTCATATGTATATTGTTCTTGACCTAAACTTTTTTAAAAGCGGTAATCTTAGGACGTTGGTTAGAAGTAAAAAAAAAAATCCATTATTTATTTGTCTAATATAACACTTTAATATAGGTGAAGGTTGACTTATCAAAGAGACTTATGCGTACTTTATTAGATTTGGAATCGAGAAAATCCTAATAAATTATACCATTAATAGCTAGATTTTTTAAGGGAAGAATAAAAATATCTCAAAAGCACATTTTACTCGAGCATCTATAAATAATCATCGTACATTGGTATTATAATTCATCGCCTATTTAGCGTTCCTTTATTTGATTTCATTTCGGTTAAAATCCTTTAGCGTATGATTCAAATATACATATGAACGCGAAGCAATTTTTAGATGATTTCATCATTAATCGAGAAAAAGAAAAATTACACGTTACACACTCTCGAGTAGGGGGTACATTATTATGTCCACCCATTGGCTAATGGAGTGGTCGGTTACCTACTACTCATGCTTGCTTTACATATTTAAGGGTGAAGCATTCCTTTGTGCCACTGCGATAATGGGGCTTTCACACCTCAAAATGGGTATCACTTAAAAGAAAAGAGAGGAAAAAGTGGCACTCACTATTAGTTATGTAAGTGCATCAACCACTAGAAGAAAGTATTGAACACTAGTGGAGTCTCGCTTTTCTTTTGTTCTATCTTGATTGACATAGTCCTAGAATGAGTCCTACAAAGTAGAGTTTGTTATTTGCCTTCGTGAGAACTTCAAATCTTTAGAAGTCAAATTCGTTACGGATATTTGAAAAGGAAAAGTCTTGAAAACTAAAGAATTTTATTATGTAAACGAACACCCACATGAGAATGGACTCCACTCCGTGTTGCAGACTAATCGTTTGAACGTTTGATAACTCACCCGATAAAATCCTTCGCTCTGTCCAAAATGATATCGATTCGAGAAAGATAGTCCAGTTTGTTTCACAATGGTACGAATTAATTGCGTTAAAGATTGGCGATACAAGAACTGAATAATAAAGTCCGGTCTCTCACTCGACGCTCAACAAGCTCTAGGATTACCTGCAATAGTATGGAAAACGTATTCTAGGATTTTTCCGAGGATTGTGATTGCGGTTGCCTTTTCTTGTATTCTGATTTTTGCCCAATATATCTTCATCTTCCAAAAGAAAATCAGGAAGAAATAAAAATACACATATTAATACTCAAAATAAGAGTATATTAACCCGGTCGTCATTGGGGTACACAATGGAAAGCAGCCTTCCCCATAACTTCTTAAGCTCAACTCTGCTGTGATCAGAAATTGGTTTCATAACTGCAATAGAGAGACCAATCGTTGCCATATGAGATGATCAGGAAGCCTTTCGAGGTTTTTCAGTTAGAAGACTTTCGAGGGCAACGGGCCGGGGAACTTGTTGAACTTGACATCCAAGTGGGCCAAGTCGGGCAATTCAAGGAGTAGCATGGGCCATTTGTGGAAGAGCCGCTTGTTGATTGGGCCCAACCCATTGAAGAAATAGATGAGCCGCCCCATCTTTAACGGACATCAAGGGGCGTGGAGGTATTAGGGGAGGGAGGCCATGGTTGAGTCACTATAGCAAATAAAATAGTTGCACAACACAGAGATGATCCTCATGCCGTTCTCGATGAATAATGTTATCCTCTGTGTTTGCTTTCCCTCATTTCTTAACACGTCTCGTCTCAAAAACATAGTATATGCTTTATTTTGTCTCGAATTATTTTTATAATGGTAAAATTGTAGTTTTAAAATAATAAAAAATAATATATATACTTAATTTTTATCATATTTTACGCATGTGATATTCTTTACTATTCACCCACCTTATCTAAAATTTATGTCCCCGCCGCCGAACGAAAACATGGCTAACTATCATTATAAGGAGTAAATTTCTTCTAAGCTGTGCAACAGATATGTTAACTTGTGTAGGCATCACATGCGATGCCAAACCCCAAAAAAATAAAAAATAAAAAATTAAACAAAAAAAATCATGCGTTGTCACGTGTTTGCATGTGATCGACATAAAGTGGGTAAATTTTCTCTATCTTGAATTTAAATATCTATATTTTTCATTTTCGTTTTAGGTTCCTTTCTCGGTTTCCAAACAAGATTTTCTCAAGGGAATTGGTTTAATGAAGGTTAATTTGTCTCGGTCCAAATTGTATTGGGCCATTCAGAAGATTGGGCCCAATGGCTCCTCCAAAAGCCCAATCTCCTAACAAACTGCCGAATAACATTTTGTCTTGAGAAGCGTGTGTTTGCGTTCATTAGAATTTAAATGAAATTAATGTTTGGACATATTATTAATTACAATGATGAAAATAAATACGTCACACGAAGGTTTATAAGTCTACTCTCAGACGATGATAAGAGATTACATCACCATGTTCTCCTAAACTTTGGACCATTGCTCCTAAGAAGGCTCAAAATCGAAATCAAAACACAAAAAGTCAACGACTCTTGACTATTGAGGTTTAACATTTTTTGGAGAGCCACGTTGAGACGGAGATACGTAGAAATTCTCAAGAATCTATGAATTCTATGAATTCGGATAATCTTAATTTATATTTTTTGTTATTTTTTTTTACAAAAAATGGCTTATCTAAGTACATGTTCTTTATAAATTTAGAGTATCTATATCTCACCAAAATAAGAAAACAGATCTTCTAGATTTTGAAAAGTTCTAAATTTATGAAATTAAACAATCTTAATGCTTCCTTTCTTTCCATACCCTTATTTTCTTTCTTCACTTTTTATTTGCAATAAATGATTAAAGTCGTTCAAATTCATAAATTTATGACTTTATACGTCTAGAGAGACTAAAATTCAAAAGTAATAGCCAATAAATGCCCACTTAGGCAAAATAATAATAATAAGTGAAATGGATAAAAAATAATTTTTACTAATTATTAAGAGTATAATAATTATTTTTTATTTATTTTTCTTATGGCTTACAAAAGTAATTATCTTATTTATATTTTATGAAAATATTATATTATATATATATATATATATATATAAAATAAGTATTTCATTTTATTTGGGGAACCAAAACGTGACGTAATAAGTGTTCTCAATTCGTCCTTTTATCTATTTCAACGGTGGTTTCTGCCGAACGCGGAACCGTTGAGACGCGGCCACCTTTTGACCTGTCAGAATCGCACACGCACCCCACGGCCAACCAAGCCAATAAGTTCACCACGTTCTATCTTTGTTTGTAAGAAATTTCTTACGAAAGAGATGGTTTGTCTTTGAAATAATGCTACGGAAATAAATAATTTTATGAAAAAATAATAAAATTTTTTTGTCATTAATTTATGAAATTATAAAATTTTATTTATTTAAATACTACTAAATTTATGCTACATAATTTTTTTATAATTTTATTGTGAAAATTTTTATGCCCATAAAATTATTCTTATGTTATTAGATTCGATCATTCTTACAATAATTAATGTAAAAATTGGAAATGTACTATTTAGTGGCATCGGGGTGCAGGGCCATGGTAGGCTCTATATTATATATTTTAAAATTATATAAAAATTTACAAATCTTCTCTTATTTATGTTTTTATGCTCACTCTAATTGTAGCAAAAATTTACAAAATAAATCCAGAGAAGAAAAAATTATTGGCCCTTTAGTCAGGGAAAATATTTTTTATTTTCAATTTCTAGTTTTCTCCTTTTCTTTTTATTTTTTCTAGTTTTTGTTTTTAAAATTGAAAGTTCTCAAAAACTAAGAAAACTTGCAAAAAAGAAAAATCAGAAAATGCGTTTATCACCAAAAAAGAAAATGATCACTTTCTATTTAGTTAAAAAAAAAAAACACTACCACTAGCATGTTCTTAAAAAATACTATAAAAATCTATTTTTCATTTTAAAATTTAAAAAAAATTGAACACGGACTGCCTTTTATTATTTTCTTTTATAAATATCTATTATAAAATTTCTGAAAAATTTAACAACTGAACGCGAAATTCTGTTTTAATTTTTTGTTGGACCTTTTTTTTAAAAAATAACATATTTTCCATAATTGGAGGGGGGCATTAATTTCTTCTCTATTCCGTTACATTACCGCGTCCATTGTACAACTTATTAGTCCGATCAGAACAAAGAATTTTATTTTCTCTCACTTTTTCGTGTTCAAAGTTTATTTTTTCTTTTTGGTTCCTTCGTCTTTCTTTCCTCCTGACAAAAAAAGGGAATAATACATTGTATATAAGCACCTTTCAACGGTCAATCTACTTGGTTCTCAAGCTTTCGGATACGGATTCTCTTTGCCCTTCTGATGTCGATTACAGGGATCCAAGGAAACATTCTTGAAATCACAGGTACCCAACGGCCCGATTTGCCCAGAAACGAAAAAAAAACCCATCTTTTCTTTCAGCTTCATTCTTTTCTAAATCGCCTCCTAGGGTTTTGGATTCTAATCCTCTTTCTTTTTTTTCTTTGGGTTTTGTGGATGCAGTTGTTGGTTGTAATAAGTTGAAGGATACAGAATGGATATCAAGGCAAGATCCATACGTTTGTGTTGAATACGCCACCACTAAATCCCGTACCAGAACTTGTACAGGTACCCATTTTGTTTCCTTTTCACTTTTCAGATATTCTCGTCATTGATGATTGTGATCTTTGAACAAAATTGATGCGAACCCTTCTCTGATTCATTTATGGATTTGGGTTTTCTATTGGGGATTTGGTAGATGGAGGGAAGAACCCCACCTTCCAGGAGAAGTTTGTTTTCACTTTGATTGAAGGCCTAAGAGAGGTGAGTATTGCGGTATGGAATAGCAATACCCTAACCTTCGACGACTTCATAGGCAGTGGAAGGTAATTAATTTTCTGTCTTTGTTGTGTTTGCTTTCTGAAGCTTATGTAATTTGTGCTTTTTTAAATCTTTTTATTCTGATTTCAAATTGATTGGTAAATTTATGGGATTGGTGGTGTCCAGGGTTCAGCTTGCGAAGGTTCTTGCTGAGGGCTACGACGATAGTTCTTGGCCGCTTCAGACCAAAACTGGAAGGTAGATAGACAAAACTCAGCTTATTTATCCTCTCTCTTAACCCCCAACCCCCAGAAAAATTGGGGGAGGAAAGATGAAAAATAGAAGCTAAACTAATGTTGTGGATTAGTATGACTCAAAGGCTCAGTATTAATTTGCAGACTTGAAATTTGTCAGTATAAATGCCCTAGTGTTTATGATGTAATAGTTATTATTGGGACCAAGCTTGTGGCTGGAATAGCTTTTCCTTATTTTGCCCAGTCAAGAATATTATCCAATTCACGATCCATATGAATAACTGCCCTTGCCTATTTTATTCTCGTGAATTACTACTTTATCCCCTTTCCATTTCACAAACCAAAATTGCCACTAATGCCGAACCTCAATGCCATGCTTCGGTGTGCAAGCTTCTCTTGTGCTGTGACACACAATAGAACTTTTATTATTTGGAATAGTTTGTTATTTAGCTGAGAATTTTGTTGTGGATTAGTTTCTCTTTGTACTTTGTCCTTTATGTTAAAGTGTCTTCAGGCCTTCACTGAGTCATCTGTTCTCTAGTTCCTTCCTCGTTGGATGGTTTGTGTAGTAAAGTATTATCTTCGCTCCATCTATGGCTTGGAAAGTTCTGACAAAAACAAGTAAAACTTTTTGTGCACCGTGGATGTTTTGGCATTTTTATTTTTTTTCCACAAAGATGTTGAGGTCATTTCTCTGTTTGAGGTTTAGTCTTGGTACCCATAGATTAAATTTGCTTAAGTTTTGATATTTCCTCCAATGCATTTTCATAGGGTGTTAGGGTAATGTAAGCACCAGTGCATGAGGCTTTCGACTTTGTGAGGTTCAGGAAGGGTTGTTTAATGTATTTGGTTGTTCCCTTGCCTTTTTTCGAAGAGTTTGCTTCCATGGCTCGAACCTACAGCCTTCCAGTAACATTGGAGCAACATTGCCAGTTACACGCGAAGTTTCACCATCTCCTGCCTCACTCATCCTTATAAGTCAAAGTTTTCTTATTTAAGAATACTGTACCGAAATTACTATAACCTTGTTAAACTGGTCATATCTTTGAGAACTCTTTCAGTCATTATCTATTAGCAATGGATTCTAGGATTCTGCAATTTAAAGCTGGTAGATGAGTGAAGAATATGGTCTTCTCTATGTAGTTATGTTGTGAAACTCATCATCCTTCATGCGTAGTAGGCCAGTTTGACCCTCCAGTTTGAAAATTGATCAAATGATCCCCCTTAAGTTTTGGGCTCTGACGAAAAGAGGCTTAACACGCATGGTCTTATTCATGAATATTTTTACCATAACTTACTCCAAATTTAGCAATGTAAAGCTTTAGACCTTACAAGATTATAACCTCCTAACAGACAATGAATGTATTGCATTTGAAATCTGATACTGTTTAAATCAAGCAATTAATCAGGCTTAATATGTTATAATTTCTTCTGTAATATAGCACACGACTTATTCTTGCATACCATATGAAGTCAATGAATATTGTGATTAATTATGTAGATCAAGTTTCATCTTCTAAATGTGTTTGCTCTACAGGTTTGCTGGAGAAATTAGACTCATATTACATTATTCAAATGCGAAAAAAGTGAGTTTCATTTTTATTTATATGTCTATTTGTCTATATTGAAAGCTTTCAGTTTTCTTTTTCCAAATAGAAACACAACGTTTGAGTTTTTTTTTTTTTGCATATTTATGGTACCTCTATAGCTTACTGGCTGTTTTTATACAAGAGGAAGTCAATATATTGTTTCACGTTTGTGGGTCCTTGCAGAAACCAGCGGCAAGTGTTGCTCCTTCTGCACCGCCGTATGGAGCTCCGCATATGACTGAAGTCCCCATGTACTCTGCGCCGCCGCCTGTACACGTATCTCCTTATCCCCCACCGGCAACATCCTATCCGCCCCCATCTCACTATCCTTCATATCCACCCAATTCTGTAGCATATCCGTCGTATCCTCCCCCTCCGCCAGCCACTTATCAACAACCATGCCCGCCACCTTCGGCATATCCTTCAACGTATCCTCCAGCTTATCCGCCCCCTCCTCAAGCTGCATCTTATTACCCGCACAGTATGTTCTTATTCTTGCCATAATTGGTTTTTTTTTTTTTCTTCCTTTTTGTTATATGCTAATACTTAATCACATCTTGTTGCTCCTAACTTCATGGTTTGTTTCTTAAATCAGATCCTTATCCTGGAAACTATCCTCCTCCATCCTACTGAGTGAGTTCATGCATTCCTGGATGAGATTGTGAAATCCAAAATTTTATGAGTAGTGGTGGGTCATGTGTAAACCGAGAAGCTTTGTTCGACATCTAAGCGTTGTAATGTTTCGGATAAGAAACTTTGTTTGCACTCCGATGAAAGTGTTGATATCGCCATTCCTAGTTCTTTGGGTTTGGTTGTTTATATATTTATATTACTTACACATATAAATATCTCTATTCCCAGTAAGAACATACAGAGCTTCGGCAGTTGACGTGTTAATCACCCTAGAAGATTTTTGGTTGCCTCTGATGGGTCACATTCGATTGTCAAATCTCACTGTGGACGCCTTTCGGCGACGGCCAGGGGCTAGTAGTAGTGTAGTTGTAGGTGGGAACCCATGCACATTGTTTGTTTGTTTGCTTGCTTGTTGGTCTTTCATGCCTTGTAGTTGTTATGGAAAGGGTGTGAGCTTTTCAAGTCAGTGGTTAGAGTCAGGGGAGGGGAATGGGTGTCTTAGTGGGTGGGTCAAATTTATCACTCTCTCTCTCTCTCTCCCTCATGGACTGTGTCAAGCTCATGATGGGTTCTTAGTCAAAACCCAATACATTGGGAGCCATCATGATTGGTGGTGCGCATGAAAGCTGCTCTTGTTGCGGTGGAAGAAAATAAAAGGTAACAAGAGGTGACATTTTATTTGAATCCTTGCTCCATGATTACGAGTCGGCAAGAAAAGAAGAAAGTGATCCTAGCATTATTAAATCCTTGGAATGCATAGGCGATTCAAGGGAGTGATCCTAGCATTATAAAGGTCTTAGAATATCTAGGCCATTCACTTTCACCCTTCATATATTTGAGGGTCAATTCGTGCATTATGAAAGAAATAATCTTATCTTTTAATGCATTGGTCTAGTTTTGGCAATAATTATCTCATAATAGAGACTCGGAGTTAACTAAGTTACGGTCAAACTATTTGGTTTAGTGGATTTTAGTAGTAGCGTTATGATTAACAGCTATACCTTTTGGTATTGCGTGCTTGATCTAACAAAAAGGATGAGTGAGGGGGGCGCCAGTACTTTTCTTTTCTTTCTTTTTTTTTTTTTTTTTCAAAAACACGTATTAGTGCCTTTTATATCTTTTCCTTCATTGCATCACTCACACACCTTCCCTCCAAACACACCCACTCAACCAAATGGCATCTGCATGCATTATTACCAATGGCTTTATGGGGGAATTTGCTTTACAATCAATAGCTTGTTGAAGGAGAGAACCCAAATCCATGAATTGAAGACACAATCTCGCATCCGAAAGTTAAAAGTCTCTTAACAGTTTAAGCAGTAAGATCCTGATGTTGCTCTCTACTCACGATCAATTTTCATTCCAATTCGAAAATTTTTTAGGAGATTTAATTTGGTGCGGAAGCTGCAATTCGATCGTTGCTAGTAAAATTAAGTTTGTTTCTTTTCTTTTATTTTCCTTTGAGGAACCATACTAGTAAATTGGACAGGCATATACAAAGCGACGAAAGCCCGCACTACAAAAACTTGGACATAAGAAAATCTAAGTAAAATAAAGAGTCGGGGGCTCCTGATTTTAATACGGTGCAACCTGAAGTTTAATTAAAGGCACAGTCGGATTAATTTTGACCATTGAAGCAATTAAGATGTGATGAGAGACGTGATTGATATGATTTCATAAAGAGGGTTTACTTTTCCTTTGGCGGGGTGATGCGATGGAACATGTACTTGTTCTTGAACCAACGGAACAAATGATGGGATAAAGGAAGGTGTGGGTGAGGGGCATGTTAACTTTAAGTAAAATCAGGATACAGCTGTTTAGTACGTGGTGACTAATTAAGTTTTTGCGGGGTAATCACTTCTTAATTACTTTTCGAATAAAAGAGATATCTCTCGGTGATCTCTAATCAGGGGTGTTGGAATGATTTGAGTATGGCTCCAGAGCTGATCTATTATATCTTTAAAATGTTTAACAGTACATTTTCTTTAATGTAAAGAGATTTAAGGGAAAATATGGGCGTTGCTACAAGGGGTGTCCAAAAAGAGTGTCTAATCTTGTCTTGAGATTTCCAAACCCAAGATCCCCTTTTGTATTTTCTATTAATTTTGTTTATTTTCCTTTATCCCCAATAAACTCAAAATCTATTACTATTAATAAAGTTTCAATTTTTAAGTTGTTACTAGTAGAAATTAAGATTAAAGAATATAAAATTCAAAATGAAGAAAATGTTAGAAAATGTTATATGATAAGAAAAACAGCCACACTAAAAGGTAAAATACAAAAGTACGAGGAGAAAAAAAAAACATTTCAAGAAACTCAATCAATTTGAAATTTAAATAAATAAAGCACAAAAAATTAGGCTTTATTTATAGCTCTAAATAACTTATATGGAGTAAAATAAGCATATTGGGAAGAAAAAAATACGCATGGATAAAGAATGAAACTTACTGCATCAATCCAACCTTGACAGATAAATCTATACACACTAACATACTTCATCAACACTTACAAACCTGCAAATAATTTTAAATTTAGAAACCTTTAGTCATCTAAACAAAAACTAGATCAAAATATCAAATTTCATAGGAATCAGATACAAAACCAATAAAATTCTTATAAACACTCAAAGAAGCTTTTTAATGTAACCTTAAAAAAAAAAAAAAAGCTATTTAAGAAAATAAAAAGAATTACTTGTAACTCCAATGAAATAATAATGTAAGAAAACAAATGACGAGTCATCCTTGCACATCATTTCCTCCTTCGAGTTGTATAAATGGATTAAATGTGTAAATAAATCACATTTTTATTTATGCATGCCGAGTTTGTTTATGAGAATTCTTACCCCTTCATCAATGCATGTTATTTATTTTATTTATGAGTAAAATAACTTGTAGAAACAAAACACAATTTGAGTTTATTACCATCTTTCTCTCTCTCTCCCCCCTTTTTTTTTTTTTTTTTTTGAGAGAGAGAGAGGGGGGGAGGGGGGAAGAGTCTTTGTTGAGCTCCTACAGGAGGTTTGTTTTCATGAGGTCCGTCCGGCTCGATGTGTGTGCCGTTACATTTTTCAGGCCGCAACGCAACGGACCACACCCCAAAAGCCGCAAAATCATTTAGTATATATTCTTTAGATTTTTCCTTCCCAGAAAACAAAAAAAGAATGAATTTTTTTTTTTCCCCCATAAGAAAAGAGAAAGGAAGCCCTAATTCAATCTCTGTGCCCTACACGAAAAGGACAAGCATGAAACCCTCCTTCGACGAGAACAATGCTACGTACACAAGGCGGGATCCGGCGCGTCTACGGTCTAAAAAGTGTACAGTACAATGCAGTTTTATAATTTTTTTTAAAAGAAATTTTAAAATAATTTTAACCATTAAGGATAGAAAGAGCATATAAAAATATTTAAGCATTTCAATTTTCATGAGATTTAAAAACACATAACCTATTCATCCTAGGCATCGAAAGAAATTATATTTAAAAATTATAATGAATTTTCAATGGTTAGGATGAATAGTTTTCGTATTTCCGAATCTCATGAAAATTGACTTAATTATGTATTTTTATATTTTATTTCCATTCATGTGGTTCAAATTATTTAAAAATTATCAAAATTACAAAAATTATAAAATTGCACAGGACTGCACAATTTTGGATTGAAGAGGATCTAAATCCGACAAATGGTTCTACAGTAAAATTACAAAAGACTTGCACGTTATAAATTTACAAGACTATGAATTATCATTTATAAAAATATTATTTATTAAATTTATATCACATATTTTTTAAATAATTTTTACGTGAAATCTTTTTTATCCCAATAATTATTGCACAGAGAAATCTCCCTCCACCCCTTCACTTCTTCTTTTGAGATATTAACACTCTTCCCCACGCTATAGACAGAGACAAAAGAAAAGTGAGAGAGAGATGTCAATGGCGATAATAATATAACAAAGGCAATGGAAGTGGCATGGGAGGATTAAATAGGCTTCTTTGTTTTCTTCTGTGTAATGAACAGAAGGAGCTAAAATTTCCTCTCTTTGGGAGAAGAGGATTAGATGGCAGTACGAGAAGAAGAACAACATTTGATCTCATCGTCTCCATTTCTTTTGGAGAATCTGTACTGTGAAGAAGAGAGGTGGGAAGAGGAAGAGACGGCACAAGATTCAAAAGAAGAGATCTGTACCCATGATGGAATCTCCAGTGGCTTAGGTCCCTCTTCCTTTCCTCCTGTGGTGTTGTTGGAACAGGATTTGTTCTGGGAAGAGGAGGAGCTTCTGAGCCTCATCACCAAAGAGAGAGAACAAAAACTTCAGACCCAGCTCAAACTAGACTCTGATTCTTTGCTCTCTGTGGTTAGGGGGAAAGCTGTGGAGTGGATCCTCAAAGTCAACGACCATTATGGGTTCTCTTCTCTCACAGCCATTCTCGCCATTAACTACTTTGATAGGTTCATCTCAAGCCTCCATTTCCAAAAAGACAAGCCATGGATGATCCAGCTCGTGGCAGTGACATGCCTCTCTCTGGCTGCAAAAGTGGAAGAAACGCAAGTCCCCCTTCTCCTTGATTTCCAAGTATGTCCATCAATTAATTAATTGATTCTCTTCTTTCTTGATTTATCTATTGTGGGCGCGTGATGAATCTGGAAAAAATATTTTTCTTGGGGGGATTAGGTGGAGGAGACAAAGTATGTGTTTGAGGCAAAGACAATTCAGAGAATGGAGCTTTTGGTGCTTTCTACACTCCAATGGAAAATGAATCCGGTGACCCCTCTCTCATTTATTGACCACATTATGAGGAGGCTTGGATTGAAGAACCACCTCCACTGGGAGTTTCTCGGGCGAACCCAGCGCCTCCTCCTCTCTGTCGCCGCCGGTAGGAAAGAACTCTTAACAAATACCCCGCATCCCCAACTCAAAGCTTTAGAGATTCTGTTGCCAATTTTTGTTCTTTTTGTGTGTTTGATTGTAGATTCAAGGTATGTTCACTATCTTCCTTCCGTGCTGGCTACTGCCACAATGCTGCACGTGATTGACCAAGTTGAGCCTTCCAATCCCATTGAATACCAAAACCAGTTAATGGGTGTGCTCAAAATCCCCGAGGTTAGTGGTCGCTGGCGTTCATGGGGTTGTGTTCCTCTTCCTCTTTCATCCATTAATTGCCATTTACAGATTTTGCTTTCTTTTTTTTTTTTTTTTGCCCTTACTAAATGACTCGATTCGTGAACAGGAAGAGGTAAAAGAGTGCTATCAACAGCTAATCATAAAGGCCTCATCGGACTCCTTCAGACCAAACAAGCGCAAGTGCTTCACCTCTCCATGTAGCCCAAGCGGGGTAATCGATGCGTGTCTCAGTGGCAATAGATCGAACATTTCATGGGCATTCTCATATGGGTCTTCTTCTTCTTCTTCTTCTTCTTCCCCGGAGGAGCCTCCTGTGAAGAAAAGAATCAGAGCCCATGAACAACACATGCCTTTCCATCTCTCACTCCAATGTTCGTGGATCTCCTCGCCAGTCCGCATTGATTAATATTAAGCAAAATTAGCTCCACTCGATAGATCTCCCTCTTGTTTTCGAGACTTTATTTTGCGTTGTGGATTATAATTATGTCTCTTTGAATCTTCCCCCAAGTAAATGGAGGAGATCAGTGGTGAAAGGAAGGAGGAAAAAGGAGAATTTGCAGGAAGAACAGGGGAGAGGGAATTAATTTCAATTCGGAACGAAGCATTAAAGAGTGTCTGTGCCGTCTAGAGCACCATCTGTAGTTCTCCGTGTCCTCGCGGAGACCCTTTAAATCATACCTGATATGGACACATTATTATTAAGGAACCGTTCCGTTTAAGAGGCCCTATCAGAAGCGAACGCGTGTGTATACACCAAATAATAGCAAATATCAATTTTCTTGAGTTACTTTATTTTAATATTAGAAAAATCAAGGAGTTTACACCCTCAAAAAAAAAAATGAAAATTTTTCAATGCTTTAATGAACTATTTCTGTGTCGCTAAATTAATTAGAATTTTATCCATGCACTCAATTTTTCATAACCATATCATTTTATTAAAAGAGAGGGAGTTTAATGAGCATGAAAATATAAAAGAAAATGTCAATTTTATACAATGTTGTGATGTATTATATTCTTACTCGTATCATGGTTTTAACCGTCATAAATATTTTGAGTGTTTAGATATTTTAGATGAGAATTTTGTCTAATAAAGAAATTATATGAAAATTAGTGTCTTGTATTTTTCTACGCTCATTTAATTCATATAGTTAAAATTTACAAAAATGATCTAATCGATTTGAATCTCCTGAAGTTAGAAAGTCACTGATTTGTGTAATCAAACAATCCTATTCATTCATTACACATTAAGATAAGACAGGAACTATAGATTGAGGAAAGAAATGACTAAGATTGTTCAAATTTACGTATTCACGACTTTTCAAATTCAGATAATCCGTATCCTTTCCAAAATAATATCATTTTAATAGTGCCACCCTAGACGATTTAGCCTATATAAATGCCTCCCCCTCACTTTTTTCTTATTCTTATTGATACAATTAAATTTTGAAATGACATGATTTTGAGCAAAGTATATGACCTACATCATTAGAAGCTATGGACCCAAAATTTAAATTACAAAATTTGGTGGATCAAATCAATCAAGAGAGAGTGAGAGTTTGTCTGGATGTGAGGGTAGAAAAGGGGTCATTGGGGTTTTACTTAGCACTGGTTTTTATTTAAATTGAGATTAGGTCACTAGCTTTGACCTCGAAAGGAGGACTTTTTTTTTCCTAATATATTCACTTTTTTCTCTAATCAGACCCATCTATCAAAAGAAATTCAGAATATCCTAATTTTTAGGTAATTTCTCCTGCTCTCTCCTACATACACTTATATCAAAAAGATTTGATATTTTCGTAACATGACCTCATTTAAAAATAGCTCGACTCTTTCTTTTTTAACACGCGACCAATTTAATAAAATATCACATCCTTTCGATGTAAGCATATGGGTGAAATAAGCTGTATTGACACCAACAAAATTATTTTTTAATTATACCATCAATTTTTTTCAGCTCTCGAATCTAATAAATATTTAAATAAATACTGGATGCGGACCTGGCGGCATCTATTGAGCCCAAAAAATTGAAAATATATGAAGTGACAATCAAATCAGCAACTTTGCACAAACATAGAGATTAACAAATAATCAAGAAACTTAATTATTCAGATTGTTGTGTGTACTTTTTTAATTTCTTGTTGGTAAAAGTTAATGTGTACTTGGTAGCATCACCCACAAGACTACACTACACCCGAAATTAACTAATGTAGAGATTTGCTTTTTCTAACTACTTTAAAATATTGTCATGCTAATTAAATAATATCACATAAATATCAACACTCACGTGTAAGAGTAATGATTGTCGAGTTCATTGTAGTTTAAATACAGTCTATATCAGTCGGGGGTGCGATGACAAAGAAAGACTTTTAAAATTTAGAAACAAAATATGAAATGAATGACTGACACTGCATTTGAGACAGACGGCAATTGATGGTTCTCGCTACAATAAGAGTAGGATCCAAATCTAAACATTACTCGTCCTTGAAAATTAACCATTCAGAAATCCTTACATGTCCACAAAATGAGGTGAGTTCCACATACTCAATGATGTATAGATTGATGCATCTCACAAAATATTATAAATGTCGGAATTTATTGGGAATGAATTAGTAAATTTGTTCATATTTTAAAGAGAGAGAAAGAGTTTTGCTTTGGATGTTCAAACTCATAAATGTTATATTGAGCACATCTTATGCATAAGGTGAGCACACACTATTTAAGACTCATTAAGAAAATCTTATTAATACGGATCGGAAGAACGCAAAAAATAGGACAACCTTTTAATTTTTTTATAATTATTACTAGCGCACACATATCGTCTTATGGATGAAAGTTATAACAGTCGATGTCTATCGATATTTTATTTTTTAAAATGAAGACCCCATCCATCACTAAACTTTATAAAAATTAATCAATCTATTAATTTTTTTTATACTCTTTCTATTCATACAAATGAAATTAACGAAACTCAGATGATGCGTGCTCATGTTATGATCAGACTTATTATAAGCTCTCTGTGTCAAAAATTATATATTTTTATGGAGCACTCAACCCATGAAAAGGGAAAAGGTGCGTGTGGGGAGGGACTTTGAAAATGGGAGACAATATCTTTTGATTTTGTGAGAGATGTTTTTTTTTTGGGTCCTACTTGTTCTGTGTTTCTGCTTTAAGGTTGGTAGATGGGTGCCAGTGATATTCATGATGAGAAGGGAGAGATTTTCAAAGAGACAGACAATGGCTTACTCACCCCCAATGACCAAAAGATTAAAAAACTAAAATAAAAAAATTGCATAAAATCCCAGAGAAAGTCCCCCAACACCAATAATTGTAGAATAATGTGGTGGATTTTGCAATGCTTCATCATCCTCGAGACTCTTTTTATCTTTTGACCTGCTCTCTCATCCTTCCCTTTCCTCTTTCTCATTAACATATAATAAAAGTTTTTAAGAAAATCCTTGGGTCACACCATATTTAAAAAATGGCTCCAATATCTAATTAAGAATTTAAATTTTTTTTGCTCCATTCAATTATATTAGTTACTTGATTTAATATTAGCGATGAAATTTAACGCTCTGAATTTCTCATTAATTCTTGAAATCGCTCATCTTTAATTTACTTGATTCATTGAACTCCTTAGAACTTGATAGTTATCCTTAGTAATGAATATGTTACTTTGACTATATGAAGGGGAAAAAAAAAGTGATAGGATGAGAATTTTGCTTTACCTTTATCCAAAAAAAAAAAAGGAAAAAAAAATGGGCATGAGTATATTTCTTCTTCTACCCTTTGTAGCCCACAGGCCACAGCTGTAAAGCTTAAAAATGACCAAGAAAAGAGAGGACCAGGGTGGGGGTGTGGGCCTCTTTCTCTCTCACACTCTCCCCCACAAACACAAGAGCTAGCTTTTGTTTTGTGTGTACAAATGGGAGCACTCTCCACAACCTCTCTAAGGCACACAGATACCTCTGCAAAGAGATGCTTGCCACATGAACCAGAGGTTTTTTTTCCCTAATAGAAAAATGACATCATATTTGGTTCGTGGGATGAAATACCGAAAACATCGAATCCATGAATCATACGTGAAACAAGTGTTCCTTGCCGATTTTCCTCACAATTCACACAAGAGTAGTAGCCCCTTGTACAATACTTTTTTGACATATGCATTCCATTCACACTCTATGATATTCACTCTATTATTCTTAAAATGGTATCGGTTAAATCATCTTTTTGAGAGCCGTGGGGCACACAAGCTAGTATAAATTGTTAGGGTTTAAGCGGTCGCTTAAAGCATTACACCATAAGTATTGAGTTTGGAATCTGTAAAGAATGAATTTTGAATAAAACATTAGCATATCGCAGTTTTAGTCGGTGATACTTCCCCTATTCATATCATAAATGGAAACAAACCTGACCCATAAGAATGCCCCAAGCAAAAACCAACGAGAATCACCACAGTAAGGAACCCTTATGAAAACTTATTTTTTAAAATTCTTTTTTCTCTCAGGAAAAACATTATTTTCCAGTGATTCATTATCCTCTACACAACTGTTCTATCGCTAGCTGCTGTCAGAATTCTCTTCTTTTATTTAAAAGAAATAAATTTATATATGAATCTGACTCAATAGAGACCTCAGAACAACTGTCAACCTTCTCTGCATTGCACTCCCAAAGCGTGAGCAAAATAATTGTAGGTTCAAGTTAGTACTGCTACTTCCAATGGTACCACCCAATCGGCATCCTATGTGTTTGGATTTTTCCTTTGACGTGGTGCACCCATCACAGCTTCTTACATTTTCTTCTAAATTTTATCACAAGAGTTTGTTTTCACGACTTAACCTTTTCGATCACAAAGATTAAACGAGGTAATGCTCAACTGAATTTGCGTATTTAATGAGGCAACCCGCAAGTGAATTTGGATCTATGGGGCCACCATTCCCCCTCGAAAACACTTGCACCTTCTAAGTGGTTCGATCAAACTCTCAAACTTAGTTGGGTTTAGCTCATGCATTGGGCTTTTGATGGAAACCATCATGTTGATGTGAGAGCTCAAGATGAGAAGAGGTGTTTGCACCAATCTCACAGTGAAATGATAGGGAGGGGCTCAAAGCCAAAGATAATTTTTTTTAACTGAATAAGCCTTGGTGCATGCCAGTGTGATTGCTTGAATTGAAACAGTTAAAAACCTGAACAAGACTGAGGATTCTTTACCAGACCCAGACTTCCAGGGTCTGAAAGGCTCACCAGGACAAAATAAATAAATAAATAAAAACAATTTATAAATCTAAAAACCTTGGAAAATCCAACAGACCTCACACTCCAACATCCACAGTGGGCCCATAATAAATAGCCTTCCAGCAGCAAGCCCAAAACCCTTACCCCACCCTTTCCCATTTTTTAATCTTTTAATTTTTTTTTTTTTTATTGTGAATGGAAAATGAAAATGCCAAAGAGAAGAAGCTTTCAATACAGAAATGAAGGCAAAAGCAGTTTGATAGGTGGTGGGGGTGAGGGGTTTAATGCAAGGTGTAGATGGGGGGTCTCCTTGAATAGAAAGACAACCTCTGTATTGTCCATCTCTTTTAATTAATCTTTGCTATTTTTAGGGCACGTAATTACACATCTCATCGGTCATTTAGGCTGCAGTTTTATCGATCAAGAAAAATCTTTCATGCAGTGCCACCATTCCTAATCGAATAAAGATGCTCTCTAAAAATATAATTTTTTTATGGGGTGCCACTAAAAGTGAATGCGCCTCAAAACGAAGCTATGTTAGGAACGATGGCATTAAATAAAAGATAGGCCCTAGAAAAGGACAAATGAGATTCAAGGTGCCTTAGGGGGTTGGGCTGTGTCCCAAATCTGTGAAACTCGGCTGCTGCTGATACCGCATGCATCGTCTGTTTCGCAGACAACGATTTGAGTATCTTTTGACAGGAAAATGAGAGGCCCGCCTATCTATCTATTACTTATAATCAATGGCTGCTTCCAAGGAGAGAGAACCTTGTGTCGTATTTAGTGGCTCACGCCAAAGAGCTGTGTGTGCTGCTTAACAAGGAAATGGCCACCTTTCAATCAGGCCCTACCATGCACAGCAGAACGAGTGAGTGTGAAGGGACCACTGCAACTGCAAAGTTCGTGAACTTCCCTGTTTCTACCTTAGAAATTTTTAAATTTTTGTAAATTTTAGCAAACCCTATGAATTTTAGATACTTTTATTGAATGCGTGTGCTCACTTAGGCTTGCGCAAAGCCATCATTATTTCAAATCAGTTTATCTTCCCCTCCCGTGTGGACATAAACTGACTTAACGAACGATGCGCCTTAATGCATGGGCTTAAATTTGTGTCCGTTTCCTTGACAACGTGCCTAAAACATGGGCTTAAATTTGCAATGTGTATGCAAGGTTTCAACACCACGAGAGCTGCTCAGTTGCAATGGGATATTATCGCAAATTTGAAAAGTTCAACCTGAGCCTTGGCAGCAAAGTGGCTTGGCAAATGCATGCGCTGAGCCTCAATAAAGGAATTTCACACCCTGCTTTGGGACATTATCGGTGTTCTAGCATCAGCATGACGATGAATTTCCTAATGGAAGTATGAATCTCTGAATGGAAGTATGTCGTTACAAAATATCGCATCACTCATCCTTTGCAAATCACATAGAGATACATTTGAAGACCAAACTGTGATCTCAAAACTCATAAATTCAAAGCAATCCGCTTCGCAATTTATAAAGACATGAGAACTACCCGGGGGGACAAAACATACCCATAACCCATATACATACACAAACCTAGTTTCCGAACACACCATATACCCTCTATGTACCCACAAATTGTCTTGTAGCTCAAATGTTTCTTTTGTTCAGAGATGAAAGTTCCTTCCCCACTTCTGCTTTTTGCTCAGATTACCCCCCTACCTAGTTATGGGATATACATACCTTTACTTTTGAGCATAGAAACGTTAAATTAAGAATAAAGATGGTGGTGGTACACAAATTGCCATGCAACCATAGTTGTCACAGCGCTAAGGCGGCCGGCCTGCTCACCTAGGTGTCCTCAAGGCGGTCCAAGGCATCACTTAATGAAATTGATAATTTTACCCCCCTATACCATACCTGTACATGTTCTAAACATGAAAAATATTGGCAAATACTTGAAAACAAAACACAAATACGGAGCTTCCGGCAATGACATTGAGTGGAATGCTACTTTAGACCAATAACGGAGTTACCGATCCGAAGCCAGTAGACGGATCGAAGTCCGTCGTTGGATTTGCTGTCGTCGAGTGGAGAGTGGCTGACTGACAAATCTTCCAGTATAGACAGTCACCACCGTCGCTGGAGTTTTTTCCGTTGATTTGTCGAGCCGTTGTTGTCGATTCTCCAAGGTGCAGTTGCCATCAATGTCGGAGGAGGGTTTTTTGTGCAAAGAAGGAGAAGACTGCCTTCTACTTGATTTCTTCTTTGTCTTATATATATATATATATATATATATATATATTAAGCATGCAAAACGACGTCATTTTGTATGCAGGTTTAAATCCAGCAAAACGACGTCATTTTGCTGGATTTCTTTTTTTTTTTCTTAAAAAAAAAAAAAAAAAAAAAAACCCTAGGCAACGCCTTTCCAGCCAAGGCGTGACCTTGGCCACAGGGGAGCAAGGTGCTGCAAACCATGCTCCCCCCACTCCGCCCGGATGCCAAGGCGACACCTTGACAACTATGCATGCAACTCCAACCTCTTTTACAAAACATGAAAATTCTGGAACTAACATAAACTGATGGGAAAACTAGAATGGGGGTTGGAAGAAAACCCATAGATGAGGTTGCTTACAAGTTACAAGCCAGGCTCAAGTGGAAAAGAAACAAACAGAGAAAGAGGGAGAAAGGGATTCCTCAGATCTCCGACTAGTTTATAAATATTTGGGCATGCATTCTCTCATGCCTGGTGCTAACACTTTCATAAAACAGTACCAGAAACACCACATAATCAAATATGGCTTAAAATTTGCATTTGATAAGCTATGCAAGTTAACAAAGCTAAGAGTCATACAAGGAAAATTTTAACCTGAAGGCAAGAGAAAATAAAATTAGCATCTGCAATGTTTTAGGAAATACAACCAACACCACATAAATTTAAAGATAAATCTGCTGAAGCAGAAAGGAAGTTAACTAGTCTTCTACAAAATTAGGCAGATCAACTGATGAGTTTTACTTACCACATGAATCATCCACCTCGCATATGCGCACCCAATTCGCCAAATTGGTCATCAGCTTCTACAGTGTCCTCCGAGAGACGAACTGCATCCAATTTTAGTTTGAGCACTTGTATTGCATTGAGCACCAACTGGGAAGCTTTAATTGCTCCAGTCGACTCAACTGTGAATATAAAACTGTCTTCTTTCCCATAGATCTCCACGAGCCCTGGCTTCCCCATGGCTTCTGCTTTCTTAATCACTTCCTCATCATAGGTGTACGCTTCCCCATCAATCACAATAACCTGAAAAGCACTTCAAAGTCAGGTTATGACACATAAAGTCAGGAAAATGAAACCAAGGACAAAGTTCATCAGCAAATTAAAGGTAAATTATGAAGACAGTCAATATAGAACTTGAAAAAAATAAACTATTGGGAGATGGAAGTGCACCAGTTCATGCAGCAAATATGATTCATCAGAATCATAATTTCACACCATGAAGATAAATGTGAATAATCCTAGAGTCTACACACAATAAAACAAATAAAGAAATGGAGAAAGCAGCAAAATCAGTCAATTAAACGGCTTAAATATGTAAATATGTAGGGCTCTCTAGCAACCATCCAGTTGCATTCTTGCACCAGACTTCTGCCACAACTGACTAACCAGACAAAAACCCCAGTCAACTATAAAGAGGCAGATTAAGTTTCTTGAGAACTTATGCATGTTTTCAAACCAGTCCTCCCCAATTTAATTTTCTGCATTCTCCCATCTGTAACATTCGTGCCTGCTCACTAGAGTTCTTGACAGTTTGCTACGGGTGTACCTCGGGTTTGGGCGTGACATACAGTTTTAATTTTCTGCTACATAGGAGCATTGGCTCTCTCCTTCGACAGTGGATATATGCTTATGTCAAACCACATAATTCCCAACACTTATCCACCTTGAGATTGCCTAGGCTAGCATACGTAATTAAGGGCCCCAAGCAAAAGGCTCACCTCATTTTATATTTAACTTACTTCCCTAAAAATTATGTTGGAATGCTCACTATCATCCTTTATGCATGGTTTGAGGGGCAATTTTGTTCAAAAATGAAATACTAGATTGCTCGGAGCAGCATATATATAAATGTCACTGAATGTTTGCATGTGTTTTTAAACTGGAACCTCAGTTTATGCAGGTGAACGTCTCAACAGAGGATCTTGGTGTTGGACCCAAGCAATCTTGCACGCAAAGGACTAACAAATTATTACTGGACTACTAAGTCATTAAGGGCCAACAGATAACTTATGGACATCAATCTCAAAGTTATTTAGCCAGTCTTTTTATATAACAGTCCTTGAGAGAGAGAAAATTTGAAAATGGGGGTCTATGTAATTGAGGCTGTGTGTCTGCATTAAGGTTTAATAAGTTGACAGTGCTTGTAAATATGTTCTCGTGTATCTATGTGTCTTAGACACTAACCGGACAACTCACAGTAAGAGAGAACCCACTGTCCTTGACCTTCTATAAAAAAGTTTTACTAATAAAGATTAGCAATTTCCATATCTCCTTTCACCAGGCAAAGATCTGCTAAAGAATTTCTCAGATTAAGCCTCAGGCCGCAACAGAGGAAAACTTCCTACAAAAACAAAGCTAGAACTATCTAAAGGCTCCACAAACAAAAACTTCTCAATTTTCAGGCTAGAAAGCAAACCATAAATTTTCTTAATTATTGGAACCAGGATTTTTTTTTTGGGTCTCATCCTTTTGCTACCATGACAATCACTGAAAAATAGAATAGCATCAAATCACACTTATCAGTTATCAAATGAGCCACTTATATAATTTTATCAATATCCAACCATCAGACGTTTTAAAAGCAAGGCATTTTTATAAAAAAATTAATGGCAGAGAAAGTAGAAAGTTTAACAGATTTGATAGTAAAGGAAAATTGCTTCGGTATCATAACAATTTACAGGAAACAAAAGCCACTTTAGAGTAATAGATGTTGATTTTACCAGAGAGAATGAAATAAGATCGCAGAACAATTAGTTTAACCTGCTGGGTGTTGGGATCAATGCCAAACACTTTAGTGGGGCTGCTTTCAACCCAACTTTTTTTCTCCTCCAATGTCAAGGTCTCCATAAGGTCTTCATTGATGTGAATTTCTGGTTCGTACATAAAAGTGACAGTTGCTGCAGGTGACCATTTTGCATGGTCTTTACCAATCCCTTTTCTGGCGATTGCTCTGAGTGTCAGTTCTTGACCACGGCGGAGTTTCACAATTATAATTCCCCTGCATTCACAGAATCATCAAAAACCACTCTTCACAACAGACCTATTGTTAATTTTCGTAAATCCCATGATAAAACCACAATTTCGCATTGGAGTCCATGATCAAAATACACAAATTTATATCTAGCAACCTATTATGAATATAAGCATGAGATGATCAAAATGGGGTAGTAGTAAGAAAAACAACATGATTATCCTTCTAAGATCACAGTTCGAAAGACAGAATCAGAAACTATCGATAAAGTGATAGTAAAACAAAGGACACTCTTCTGAAGTTCAATATTCAACACTGAAAAGCTCAAGTTATATCATAAGACAACCAACTCAATTTCAATTATAAATATACAAAAACATATGAAGAAGCATAAGCACCAACTCTTTATTGTGCAAAGGGAGAAGATCTGTAACAAAAGCAATAAAAGTTCAGGGAGTGTTCCATTAGTCTGATAAACTTCATAAAGTAAAAGAGAGGGAATCAGAAAAATCAACTTAAATCAAAAATAGAGCTCGGAAAAGGTCGCATTGCCTCAGCAAAACAAACAAATCTATGAGAAATACGAAATCATCAGAAGCTGCGTTCAAATGCAAAATTTCACTACCAGCACAGAAGAGAAGGGGGGGGGGGGGGGGGGATCATGAATGCGGACCTCTGCTCGGTGTTTTCGTATCCACCAGAGGAGGTTTCAGAGAAATCGACAGGGACAACGGTGGAGTCGGAGCTGTAGAGGTCCTTGCTGGTGACATCTAGGGTTTGGTCGTTGATGCAGCGGGCCTGGAGGTGGAACTCGACGGAGCAGAACTCGCACTGGCCGTCCCCGTCGCAGGCATCGCAGTCGCGGGAGAAGCGCATGCTCATGGCGCGGTCGCTGGTGAGGGGGATGAGTCCGAGGCGGTGGGCGATGAACTCGTCGTTGAGGACGGAGGAGTTCACCTCGATCTCCACCAAGTCTATGGCGATCGTCGGCACCTCCGACAGCATCACTCGCCGGAGCGCGTTCGCCATGCTCGCATCGGTGTCGCGGAGCTCGAACTTCACGTAGTCGTCGCGAAGCTCCCTGATTTTCACCTTCGGGAACCTCTGATACGACGCTCCCTCCATTCTCCCTACCCCCCTCTCTCTCTCTACCTCGCTCTCCCCCTCTTTTTCTAAACCCTAATTGGGTTTTTAATCAGGCAAAATATAGATAAGGTTTGGTATTCATCCCAGTGATCCCTAATAATTTTTTCCCCTATATATGATTTTTATTTTTATTTTTTATGTGAGCAACGAGATTGACTCGAAATTCACATTTAATTAATTATTATAATTTTAATTTGACACGTAATTCTACGTGAATTTTATTTTGGTCCGAAACTCTTTTCGACGAACTTTGACTTTTGCCGACATTTGTGGTACACTTGAAATCTAGGGAATGGATGGATCAATAAATGAAGAGTGCCAACTTTTTTTTTTTTTTTTTAATAAAGAAACATAAAAAGTGGAGGAAAGAATTGCATTTAATTCTCACACCACCTTATCTCTCGTCTTATCTTCTCCCATAAAAGCAAGCAAAAGAAATTGACAACCCTACCCGTCTGAAGGAAAAAAAAAAAAAAACAACAGTGAGACAAGGACACTTTTCACCGAAGCTTGATGTTTTTGCCTTTCAGGATTCATGTGATTATTACTAACTGAAATAAAATAATTATTTCATTTAATAAAAAAAAGAATTGGATAAGAGTGTGAACGAAATTTTTAAAAATTATAAAATACATGATATGATATATATATATATATATGTATGTATATATTTTTTTATAATTATCACCTTTAAATTGAAAAAAATATCAATTTAAAGGATTCGGATTATCACGAGTTTTAATTTCATCAAATGCCTCTTTTTTATAGATCAAATTGGTTGTTTTACACGTAAAAAGATGTACATGTGTTTAGGTTCTTGCCGAGGCTTTTCTCAAAATTTCCTCAGCCTTAAATTTCTATACTCGCTTTTGAGCTCTAACCTTCTCACCCATATCTTCAAAAATCACCGGTGAATGAAACACCCTATCCAAAATTTCAAGTACATTCGATCAATTTTTCTTCTTTTTTTTATTTATTTATTTAACAATTTGGAGCATTGCCTTTAAAAATGAGGCTTTGCAACCCTAGCATGTGGGTCACCTTAACAGTCAATTGACCAAAGGGTTGGCCGGCCTCAAATTCGCCGTGGAATCGAATCTTGCTGACCTCAATGTATTCGATCATGATCTGATGTTCGAAGATTGGGATCTATAAATCTCAATTTCACGACGAATTTCAGGCCATCCAACCTTCAGTTGGAAAAGACTACGGAGAAGTTTGCTTCCAGTGCTGAAAGCATCCATCAGGGAGAACACATTAGAAAACTTTAGATATCTCAAAAAATCCATTGCACAGTTGAGAGTCACTTGCATGGTGAAGTAGCTCAACTGTCTTACTCGGTTACGACCGAGTACCTGTTGTACACCATACAAGCAACATAAAATATACAGATATGGTACAATGCACATATGGTATTCGTATTCTTACAGGGATAAGGACATTGAGGAACTCATCCAATCAGAATGCATCTTATGGGTGAGCCCTCAGCACCGACCAGCCTCGGAGGCAAGCAGTGGACTGTATATATTCCTGGCTGGATTTCACCGAGCTTCAGGCCCTCCACGAGAATGATTTCCTGAAACACACAAGAAGTGTTGATGGAAGGAAAATTGCATAGGCCAGCAAGTGAAGATTATCCTAATTAACAAATAGCATGTACGCAATCAAACGATTAGAGGTTTGAGACTCAAGGACGCAATTTTGCTTACCCTGCTCTTTAGAAAAATAAGATGAGAAGATACCAAATCAACATGTGCTGCGGCTGATAGGTAATCAATTCCTGCATTTCATGATTAACAAATGAGCTGGTGGCAAAGACATTACAACATGTTCAGTTTTGGTCTATTCATACAGAATAGCTAATTAACTCATTTGGTTCACCTTAGAACTTGGAATAACTATACCTACCAAGGACCACTTACAACCTAATTAAGAGTATCCATTCCACTCATGGGAGACGGAAAATACCTATTTGATTCACACTGAATGACTATTCCACTCCCTCAACCAGTTATGCCGTTGGATTGCAAGGGAAAACAGACTTATAATTTCATATCAGTACCTGAAATGATGTCAACTTAAGTTTTCCAGTGCACCATACCCTAAGAACCCTAAACACATTTCACCTTTAACTTGTACATAAAAGAAAATTAGTAGCCTTCTGCTGTAAACATTCACTACAATGTCCTGTAAATTACAATTTTCAAAAAATTTCAAAAGAAAATAACAGTGTACCCGTCCATTCAGCATTTATGCTTCTAAACATACAAATAAAAAGGGATCAGTGATGTTTCTTTCAACTTATATTTTGAAAGAAAGAAATTTAAATTTAACAGTAGAATGAAAACTTGGGATAATGGGTGCAAGCCGAAAAAAGATTCATAAGTGGTTGTTAATGAGATTGAAGTTACCACAAACCCACCCTACCCTACAACCTATAGGCGGCTGTCTCTCCTACAGACGGCCGAAAAGGAACTGCAGTGATCTTGAATAGGAATCCTACAGTGATAGATAGAATCCTAATAAAAATACCACTAGATCGAGCACCAGTGATTTCGTATCCGGTCCAAATCCTAGCTAATTGCTACAAGGAAACGTTCTTGATTCTTTCCTCCATATAATTCGAATAAAGAAAATTAAAATTTACTAGTAGAATAATATTATTTATGCGGTTGTTCCTTTATTAAGAGACTAGCTTTAAATGCAAAATATGCCCCATTGGGTATAGAAGCCCCACAAAAAGCCCCGAAAGAGCCATAGAAGCCTAACCCGATCTTGGGTTTGAGACTGGAAAAACAAAAGAAAAGAACACAACTCTCCTTGTATAAAACCGCAAAGTGAATACGCAATAAGTATCTTACCTATAAGTTTAATGTCAGTATTCTCAACAAGCCATTTCGCACCATCCTTCATGAATCCTACATAGCTCGTGTCATACTCCCTTTTCCACATAAGTTTCCTGAAACCAAAAGTGAAATTCTCACACAAAGACAAACTCTTGACCATGACAGCCAAAAGTTAAAAATTGAAGATAGAGACAGAACACCAAACCAACTTTAGATTGGTTATCAAAAAATAAAGCAACTTTAAGTGATATCAAATGCCAAATGCATTAATTATAAATCCAGCACAGCACATCGTAGGTACTTTACCAGATCTCAACTCAGTACGACCATGTCTAGAAATTAGTCCAAGATAATAATTAATAGCTACAAAAGGCATATGTTTAAAGAATTTACCTGTCAGAGTTTAATGTTCTGAAAAGCACACGGCTTACTCCCTTGGGAATATTTAAAGACTTCATGACTTCAGCTGTAAAAAGCACAATGGTGAACCAATTTTATCCCAAATGACTAAGAGAGCCAATTTGATAAAAAACTGTCCCAAAATATTTTCCCCTTTCCTAGAAGGACAAACTAGTAATAATAGAAAACCTAAACAAATATGATCATCACATATAATTTACAGATAAATCAATGATTATCTTCCTCCTTTACATTGAAAATGGAGTAAAAGTTCAAAATAAATGGATACCAGTAATATTGTTGTCCCTCGGAACATCTACCATCAATGCTGGACCTGATAAAATGAACAAATGATCTCTTTAATTATATTTTCAGAGACCAAGTTCTTAACGAAAAATTAAAAATTTATATTAAAAAAATCAGAAAACTATTTAGCAAACACAAAGTATGGCAATGTCAGAACCCCAGAAATGTTATGATCGACTGATAAAGATCTAATGCCATAGCATTTTCCAATAAATGTGAGAAGCAGGAATGAAACAATCTTAGGCTACTGAATTGGAGACTTGCCCAATATTATGACTTCAAAGAGTGCATGTTTCAGTTCACCAATACAGTGTCCTTAATAATTATATACATATCTTTGATCTAAGAGCATTCAAAGTTTTATCTCCAGATCTGTTATGCTACTTCTGATTCCTTGACCCAATCCTACCAGGACACAATCCAACAAGTTGGAGAAAAAGATGAATGAAACTTTCAGCAGATCTATGATGTGGCAGGGGCGTCAGGGGTGGATACTTGACCAGTTGTTACTTCGATCTGGAAATTAACTATTAAGGGTAGTTTGAACAACTGCTCGCTTTTCTTCTCCAGCTTTTGCTCAATCTATTAGAGAAGATGTTTGTGTGAGAACAAACATATACTGAATCCTCCTTACTCATTTTGATTAGTGATTTCATCTGCGATCTTCGACAATAAACGTTGACATAAGTCGACCCTCATAAATTTGTATACTCTAAATCTAATCAGTTGATCCTCAGTTGTCCATACAAAGTCCATTTTCACGCACATTGACTAATTAACTTAGGAAACCTTTGTATGCCCCTGTTACCGTTTTGGAAACCTGACCCCCATGCTGAGAGACTGTCCCTTTGTACAAAGGTTCAAAACCCCCACCCCCAGACACAACCCCTTAATGAGGTCTGCCTGAGCTGGAACAATCGTCTACCTCTATTATGCATCACCCAAATCTCCACAACTAGATCCCATGAAAAAATTGAATAACACACAAAAATTGCAACATAATTCAATCACTTATTCATTGTGTTCATTATGATACTTCTACAAGCAATCTGATATTTTTTTGTCATGGTCAATCCAAGGTAACAAGAAAAATGAAATTTCCAGGGTCTAAGCCGGTAATGTCCCTTTTAATAATTCCCCACTTCCACACAACAATCCACACATTCTTCACTTATCGTTGCATATCCAAAAAGGTCCAATGAAAACAAAACGTGTGAACATCCAGCATGAGTAACTTATTAATCTCTCATTTTCACTAGTTCTTCACTTTCACACAACAATTCATAACAGTTCTTGAAATACCACATAACCCTCGACGATGAGTGGAGTTGTGCACTACCTCATCATCAACAACACGCAGTGATTTTACGATCATGAAGGAATTTTATCAAACAAAAAACCCACAAAAGATCAAAACAACTAAAACATCTCAAATTGTCCAAACATCACAAGGCAATAACACAATCGAGGATTACCGTTGAGCAAGTCAAGGTCAAGAGTATCGACATCGAATCCAGCATCGAAGTAGTGGTCATAGAAGTGGCCCGGGGCGTCGACGTGAGTGCCGATGTGGGTGGGGAGCTTCATCTCGGAGAAATTGGCGATGGATCCGTTCTTCATGCTCTCCCTCAGCCATAAAAACTGCCCAAGCCCGTCCTCGTAAAGCCAGTAGGGAAGGTCCGGGGTGATCCTGTGGGAGATATCGAAGATCCGTCGTCCCCCGCCGTAGACCTCTCTCCTCTCCGGAACGACGCCGCAGACGCCATCAACGTCTCCGGAAGAAGGGGAGAGAAGAGAGAGGATGAGCGATTCAGTGAACAGCAGTAGACGGAGTAAGGGTTTCAGGCGTGCTGGTCCTCCCATGGTGATAGCGGTGGGTGGTGGTGACCCGTGTGGCGCTTCAAAGTATTACGGAACGCGGGACAGTGACACACAAGGATGACTCGCACGCGGTGCTTGGCGCGTCCGAGGCGCTTCAAATGAGACCTTTTTTTTTTCTTTTTTTCTTTTTCTTTCCTTTTCTTTACTTTTGGACTTTAAACGATTGCCCCTATGAACACTTCAGAATATTGAGAATTTATAAAATTTAAGGGGAAAAAGGATGATTTGGGGAATAATTTGATGTCTTTGACTAATCACTTTTACTGTTTATTCCTTAAAAAAAAAAAAAAAAGACTGGCTTACTATGGCCCAGTAATAATAGAGTGACCCAGTGGACTTTAATTTTTACGCAAAAAGATAAATAAAGTCCCTGCACAAAACACTTAAACCCTTGAACTTCTGTATTAATTTTATGGAAAAAAAATTTTAAAAGCACTATATAATTTGGGTCATTTTTTAAAAATTTTTTAGGAATTTAAATTTTATTTATCACACCTCTTATATATTTTTATTTTTATTTTATTTTATTTTTAATAGATTCATTCCATCCATTTGCCATCTAATTCTGCTAATGGAGAAGACACATGACAAATTATTAAATTTTTACATTCTTAATTCTTATTTCACTGGTAAATTATTAAAAATAATAATAAAAGATCTTGAAAAACATGGAAAATTAAGAAAACACAAAGAAAAAATAATAAAACCGTAACCTATATTTCCAGTCGCCATGGATCTTATCATTTATGTCTCAATTGAAAATTTAAAAGGAAAAACTCTAGGATTTTAGTACATTTTTTTTCAAAATAAAATTAATTTCATTGTTATATATATGCACACCTCCCGATAAAGGAGTCCTGTCTTTCTTATTTTGCTATTTAAACTTTCTTAATTTTTTTCATTTTTCAAGTATTTTTTAATTTTTTAATATTATTTTTAATAATTCATATTTGAAATGACAATGTAAAAATTTAATAACTTACCATGTATCCTCCAATTAACAGAATTTGACGGTAAATAAATGAAAGGGGACTACTAAAAATAAAATAAAAGATAACATAGCAGGAAACGTTAAAGGATGAAATAAAATAGCAGTTAAAATGAGAAGGAAAAAAATAAGTGTATATATTGAAGGCCAAGTTGCCTTGAGTGTTACGTCTATTTTGCTTTTCTGCTGTTTTTTCTTTTGAAAATTTAATTTCTTAGTCCACAAATTTAGGGTGAGCGTGGATTTAGTATCTCGTAACAAAATAAATTTTTTTAAAAAATTGGGTGTTTTCTCTTGGGAACCTAAAGTGTTATTCACTGACTTCAAATACTTTTAGAAAAAATTTGTTTGTACATAACTATTCATCCAAATATGACTGTTTTGTCGGTATGAGAATTAAACCAACTACATTTAAAAAAAATGTAGAAATCAAATTGGTCACTTTAAGCCCCATGAACTAATACGACACTAATTCTAAACATGGGGACAGAAAAAGTTTGGCCAAAAGTTATATTTCCCTTTTTTATGGGGACTTTTTTGGGCTCTGCTACCTTGGATTCTATGGACTTGTGCCTTTTGCTCCTCGGTGTTGTGTCCCGTTATGTGTCCTACTTCTTTTGCTGGCCTCGTCTTTATAAATTGTTCTTTTTTCTCACTTAAAAAATAAATTAAAAAAAAAATAAGAATAATAGTTTAGGTACATCCTTCGCATATTTTTTACGAGAAAAATAATTACGTATTAAAATTTTTGTGATCCCTTATTATTATTAAATCAAAATATCTCTCAATAAGGCTCGCATAAATTTTATCATATTACCCTTAATGCGAAGATTGTACGAATAAAACTTTTTTTTTCCGAAACAAGGTCCTTTGCTTGTCTTTTGGTGGCTATCCTTTATTTGTCCTTCTACAATGTAATAGGTGTTTTGAATTGTGACATTTCAAGTGCATGTATTGAAAGAGGCAAAATAATGAAGACACCTACAAAATTTTGTTCCACTTGATAATATTAATGACACCCATCTTAATGACGAAACAATTGTAAGAAGATTGTAATGGTTTAATTTTTTTAATTTATTATCCTTACATTGAGTGCTCTAAAAATCTTAAAATTACGAGAAAATAGGTATCTTATAGACTATTTATTACTGATTTGATCTATACAATTAAATTTATTGATTTTAGATATGTGCTAAGTTATTTACTGGATCAATCAGTTCTCATGTTTTTGAGATAAAGCTCTTCAGATTTTGGGGTATCAAATTGTACCTTACAGTGATTGTCCGATGAGTGACACGCATTATACAAAAATTTTAACCATTCGTTCATAGAAAAACAGATAAGGCAAGCAAACAAAATAATTAAATCAATAAAATATTTTTTAACGTTGACAATTTGCATGCAAACAAAATTAGAAACAAAAGTGAAATTATGAAATCACGTGGTGCTTCAAAATCGAACAGACAAAGGGGGAATCAAGGGGGTCGTTTCATTTTTTGCGAGACTGTAAAGTGCAATATTGGCAATCTATTAACACCATTGGTGTAATTTAGTATTTCACTATTTTTTTTTTTGTTCTTCCCACAAAAGCAATAAAACACAATTAATCCTTTTTTATTTTACTTAAGATCAACCACAATCGTATGGGATTCAATTAGCTAGTTCAGTCCATTTGATTTGGTCTTTTTCGAATTTAAACGTAAAATACTTTTTTTTTAATGTCAACATAATTAAATATTATTATTGGATTTAAATTCTAAAAGAAAAAAAAAACATAGACGAAAATACTCGATTACCAGAAGCTTAATTAATTGCACATGCTTTTAAAAAAAAAGTGTAAATACGAAAATATGGTCTGTGGAGAGAAACTTTGCATTTAACAAAGCAAAAGCCAAGTCCAATCACATCCTTAAAGTTGATGAAAGTCACAACTGATCTCACAAAGTCTAAATCTAAGGAGATGAGGGTTTAGAAATTAAACTAAAAGATTAACTTAATTCAAATATTATTTTAGTTTTTTATTCTTGACCACATTCTTAATTATTGTATAATCTATTTATTTTGCCCTGGGGCTAAACATAAGTTATTCTCATTAATTTTATAGCCGAGAGTCATTTTATAATATAAAAAGCTCTCGAATTTAAATAATGGTCGTGCCTCAAGTTCTAAATCATATAATCAAGCTTTTCATTTAAAATATTTATTTTTTATTAAAATATCCCAAGTTCACGCTTTTACACACACACAATTAGAAAAAATAAAATGAAAAACAAAAACTTAATGGCAATAGAAAGGAGAAATCTTCACAAGAAGATATGAAAAGAGAAGCGGTCAAGGCAAAAATAAAATAAAAGTGGAAAATCAATTAAGGGGCCAAAAATTAATCCCCGTAGAACCCGAAAATAAAAATAAAAATAAAAATAAAAGTTGACAATACAATACAATTGGCGCTTGCTAGGGTTTGTATTATGTCTCTTATATACAGCCTGGACCTTCTTTTCTCTCTCTCTCCAGAAAAGCCTCTCTTTTACAGAAGAGAGAGAAAGTGCGCGCAAGTCTCCATCTTTCTGTCGTCGCTCTCTCTCAGGATCGTCTTGCACACTCCATCAGTCAACAGAGTTCCCATTGCACTTCACCCATCGCCCTCACTCAAAAACCGGGTTTTTGGTAAACCCCACCCAAAAATGGGGCGCCTCCTCCTCCTGTTTCTCGCACTGCTCCTTCCCCCGATATGCTCAGATCTAGCGGCGGATAGGGACGCCTTGTTGGCTCTACGCGCCGCCGTGGGTGGCCGCACGTACCAATGGAACGCGGCGGCGACGGACCCGTGCGGGTGGCCCGGATTGCGTTGCGACGGCGGCCGTGTCACCGCGCTCCGCCTCCCCGGAAACGCTCTCTCCGGCCAGATTCCGGCGGGAACCCTCGGGAACCTCACCGCGCTCCGTACTCTCAGTCTCAGATTCAACGCCTTGTCGGGTCCCCTCCCTCCGGATCTCTCCGGCTGCGCGAACCTGCGCAACCTCAACTTGAAAGGTAACCGGTTATCCGGCGAGATCCCGGCGGCGCTGTTCCGCATTCACGGCCTCGTTCGCATCGATCTCGCCCGGAACAATTTCTCCGGCCCGATCTCGTCGGAGTTCAACAATTTCACCAGGATAAGAACAATTCTTTTGGAGAACAATGGGTTTGTTGGGTCTCTGCCTGTCTTGAAATTGGATAACCTAGAACAGTTCAATGTGTCTTACAATCAGTTGAATGGGTCGGTGCCCTCAAGTCTTGCGTCATTCCCCGCCTCTGGATTTCTTGGAAATTCTCTCTGTGGAGGCCCTCTGAAGTCTTCTTGTGCAGCCTCTGCACCGGCATCGGCGCCGGCGCCGACTCCGGAGCTTCCCATTTCATACGGTGGCAATGTCGATATCGGCAGTGGGAAGAACGGGAACAAAGGGTTGTCCGGAGGAGCTATCGCGGGGATTGTGATCGGATGTGTGGTGGGTATCCTGTTGATTATCGGAATTTTACTTTTATGCCGGAAGAAGAGTAGTACGCAAACGGGGTCGGTGAATATTTCCCCCATTAAGCACGAATCAGCGATTCCCGGCGAGAAACAGATCGGAGAAGTGGAGAATGGCGGCGGCGGTGGATTGAGCAACCCCTATCCTTCTTCAGCAATGGCGGCGAGTGGGAAGCAGGAGACTGGCCCAAATGGGGAGGCGAATAAGAAGCTTATGTTCTTCGGGAACGCCCCGCAAATTTTTGACTTGGAGGATCTGTTGAGAGCATCGGCTGAGGTTTTAGGGAAGGGGACGTTTGGGACTGCATACAAGGCGGTATTGGAGGTTGGGATGGTGGCGGCTGTGAAGAGGCTGAGGGACGTAATTAGTTCAGAGAGAGAGTTTAAGGAAAAGATTGAAGTTGTTGGATCCATGGATCATGAGAATTTGGTGCCTCTTAGGGCTTACTATTACAGTAGAGATGAAAAGCTTCTCGTGTATGATTACATGCGCATGGGGAGCTTATCTGCACTTCTGCACGGTGACTATTTTTCTCCCTCTTTCTTTCCATTTATGTCTATACATTGGCTGTCCTCTGAAAGTTATAATTTTGCTTCTGCAAGTGTGTTTTTTTTTTTTTTTTTGAGGAATCGACTAGTTTCCCGTTTTATTCGTCGCCCTTGGTTTTTGTTTTTCTTTCTTTTTCCTTCAAAGCTGTGGTGATCTTGACTACGCTTAACTCTCCTGGAATGCTTATGTTTCATCTTTAATCTATCAAAGTTTTGCTGTGTGTTGCTGCGCTGATTTGCATCCGCAAGAAAGGATATGGGGCATAGTTTTTGCTATAATCATGTTAACGCTGCATGTTTTGCTGAGTGCTGCACTGATTTTGATCCCTCTCGGTACTTTTTGGTGTTTCCCCTGACCGTCAATAGGTGTCCTTGAGTTCAGCTGTGTGGGTAGGAGTAAACATATTGTAACTTGTCCTTGCTTCAATACAATCTTCCCCACAAGTTCATAATATGCACTCTTTCATTCTCCTCCCTTTTGTTTGCTCCTACGTAGTGGATTGGTTTCAATTTTCTGATTCAGAAACCTGTGAATAATGAGTAGCTGTAAATTTCCACTTTCTCAAGTTTCACCATCAACTTCATGGAATCACTTTGATTCAACTTCAATTGAATCACTTTGGAATATTTTCCACAAAACTATGTTGCCTCCTTGGGCATTTCTTTTAATCACTTCCATCTCTTTCCAGGAAATAGAGGTGCTGGAAGGACTCCATTGAATTGGGAAATGAGGTCAGGCATTGCCCTTGGAGCCGCTCGTGGCATCGCCTACCTTCACGCTCGAGGCCCCGCCATTTCCCATGGGAACATCAAATCGTCCAATATCCTCTTAACCAAATCCTATGACGCCCGAGTCTCCGACTTTGGCCTTGCCGACCTTGTGGGACCCCCTTCGAGTCCCGCTCGTGTTGCCGGCTACCGTGCCCCGGAGGTGACCGACCCACGCAAAGTCTCGCAGAAGGCTGATGTCTACAGCTTCGGCATATTGGTCTTGGAGCTTCTGACGGGTAAGGCTCCCACCCATGCCCTCTTGAACGAGGAAGGGGTCGACCTCCCCAGGTGGGTTCAGTCCGTGGTTCGCGAGGAGTGGACCTCTGAGGTATTCGATGTTGAACTCCTCAGAGATCAAAATGTTGACGGAATGGTTCAGCTCTTGCAGCTTGCTCTGAACTGTTCAGATACGCATCCTGATAAGCGCCCAACCATGTCCGAGGTAGTTAATCATATCGACGAGCTCCGCCGATCTAGCCTGAGAGATTATGAAGGTGGACAGAATGATGCGCTCCATTTGGATGACGGTTCGTTCCAGTGAGTCGGTCTTCTTCTTCTCGAGAGGATTGAACTGTTGCAGGAGGATCATTCTCATCTTATCACTTATATAGAGCATAGTAGGTAATTTATGGTGATTTGGTTGTTCCTGAATCAAGGCCTCTTCTTTTATGAAGGGACCACTGCTCACGTTCTTCATCTGTTACTCCATGGCTGTAGGTTTGTTTTTTTTTTTTCTTCTTGTTTTAATTATAATATTTTCATTGGTTAATTGACGCTTTGGGAGGTGAATATCTGTTCCAGTTGTTAATGTTTGGTGGATCAATTAAACTCGTTGCTCATGCCTGCCTAGCACCCTTGTCCCTAGCAACTACATTACAGCAATCTCTGTCTTTGAATCTGCCCTTACTCATTGTACACAATAGAGTTCACATTCTGTTAAATCTGCAATAATTTTGATTCAGTCAACCAAGGGAGTTGCAGCACCTGAAATTTACCAATTATTAATCTTTATGTTTGTGCTTTGTGTGTCGATTTCTTGGTAAAATGGTCCAGACAAAGACTCGTGAACTTGGTTCTGTTGGAAGTGATGATGAGGTCCTCATAGGAAGGGAAATAAAGTCCAACTCATGAGATGGGCTTATGCTATATGGTGCGCCACTCTATCCGCAATTCGATAGTGTCACGGTATATAGTTTTTATCGGCGAATGAGTTATCTCCGAAAGAGTTGAAAAAGGTTCAAGCATATAATGATTACCTCCCTGGGTAGACCAGTGAACAACTCTGAGAGTGCAGGATGAGTGACCCCGCCATCAAAAGCAAAATAAAAGGAGTTCTTGCTCTTCACCTTTAATCAGAACCCAATATTTCTCTGCTAGTTCCTTTTCTCCTAGCATCATCATCATCCCTCCCTTGTTGAATGCCTTTTTTCTTTTTTCCTTTTTTCTTTTTCTTTTTCTTTTTTTTTGGCTAAAACAAATAAGGAGGGTTTACTTGATATTATTGAGAGGAGATGCCATTAGTTTTGGCTCTAAGCCTCCACCACAACTCTAAAGAGAAACCCAGTGCCCCAAAATGCTCTTGTTAACGGAACGGGGTACCTGTTCTCGACAGGCTCGTAACAAGACCCTGGTAAGAATAACTATTTTAAGCTCGAGGAACCAAATGCAGTAGTAATAACGCCGGGGAATAATGGAATTAACTATTACGATGAACCAAACACTTTTGTACCCGAGGGCAGTGGCAGCCTACAGTCCCTCCCTCCAAACAGATTTGCAGGAGGCATTGTATTGTGTAGAAAGGATCTCCTCCCTCCATTCTCTCCCACTGCAGAGGCGTTGTTTTGGGGCCATTACATTAATGGGGAAATTAAGTCTAGATAATTCACCTATTCATGTCCACTTATTTGGAAAATTTGTTTCAAAATGATATAAATTTAGTTCCTCTCATAACTGAACGGCCCATTGCCTATGATTGTGGAGCTATTATTCCTTTCCTATTTTAATTTTTCCCCCCTGTCCTTCAGTGGCTTTTATTTGGTTGAACTAACTGTAGCATGGATTGTGTAGACAAATGAATAGGTGCTTAATTACAGGAATGTATTCATTGTTGGAAAAAAAAAAAAACACTTTGAACAATTCTAGCTGTGGGATTTACCCAAAAAAATGAAAACAATTCTAGCTGTGGCATGGCAATGTGATTTTTTTTTTTTGATTACAAAGGAGGCTAATAGCCTACGGAAAGGGAGAATGAAAAATTTATTCACAGTTCAACACAATAAAGACTCAAACCACTGATCTCCACTAAAAGAGGCAGGTTGCTGTTAGTTGATCTAATGCTTGCTAGTGGTAGTGTCATATTATAAGAAGAACGAAATGTGCACAGGGACCAAAAAAATCTAAACTACCTTCGCAAATAAATAAATTGATAAGATTGTCATTTATATACATAACATAGATAACCTATGATGACAATAATCATAATAATAAAAATGAAAAAAAAAATCAAATAAGGCCTTCTAATACTATTTCTAGTACTTTAATACTACTAATTCTGTTTTAACTTAATATTATTTAGTTCAAATTCTCTATTCTTCATAGAAAAATTAGATAAACTATTGTATGTAGTTCTTGTCTTCAAAACACGGTTTTTTTTTCATCATTTAAGTGTTTCACTATATTTTAAGTTATGAGTATAATGTTATTATGTATGGGATTAATGAAAATTTGTCCATGATAATGTTGCATTCCTTGAATATAGTCTTGCATATGAAATATAATAATGTCACATTTTCGATATCTTTCCTTGAGAAAACTAGCCTACCTGCTAAAACTTTACTAGAGGCATGGCATTCCTTGAAGACCCACTTTGGATTCCTGTTGATCAAGTCAACAAAGGATTGGCCCACCCTTTTTTGTGGCCTATTTTGCATTGCTTAATGAGATAAGCTTCTAGCTGTGGAGTCTATGGCTCTGCCGCGCTATGATAGCGACACATAGTGCCTTTCTAGGGATTTTTGTTTCTTCTAGGCTCATGCCCCTCTCTTTAGGGTTTTGGATGGGGGGAGATCAAAGGGAAAAGGCAATCTGCACAGAGAGAGGGAGAAAGAGAGAGAAACCCAAATTTTTTTTCCCTCCACTTGAAACAAGAGAAAGCAGCCACCAATGGCAAGGTAAGTAAAAACTTCAATGATCTCCACGCTTTTATGAGCCCCAGAACTACATAGGCCAAACTTTCCCATTAAGATATATAGGAAATCTTATAGGTTCTGCCCTAACCTAGGTTTACATCTTCTCCTTCTCGTTCTCCTCCATTATGGTGCTTTCATGGAGACATCCATCCTATCGTTCTCCTTTAAATTTAGGAAACCTAATTGAAGGTAGTCCCCTAAGGTAGCAGATGTAAAACATCAATATCCTACGGAATTTTAAGGACTCGAGAACCTCTTTTTCACATAATAGACACGTTTGTGTTTATTTTTTTTCCCGCAAACAAATACAAAGATTAAGTTTATTAAATGCAAGACTATCAATTTGGGGTATCACATTCTTGAGCTTCTCAATGATGTGATGCAAAGTTAAAATTTGAGATTTCCTAAATCAAACGTGCATTTGTCTTGTAGCCATAAGATAATAATTTTTAGAAGCCCGGTTTTAGATAAATTAATATATATTTTCATTTACAAAGAGACGAAGAGAAAAAAATAGAGTAGTTCTTCCTCCCCGTAGCACATAGAAATGTTCATTCCCCCATAGCTACTAATTATTATTTTACTATAGAAATAAATTCAAGTTCTGCCTTGCAAAGCCCAAGTGGGAGAAAACTTTCGTGAGCGAAATGGTAAATAGATTATTTTCTACAAAATTCAATAGTGAAAAGAGGACAAAATTTGGCTGCAAATCGAGTAGCAAGAATTTTAAATTTCTGCCGAGTAATTTCTTTCATAACTCAATATAATAACAAAAATTAGGTACAAATGCCACAAATATTACTAGAAAATTCAATCCTTTAATTGTAATATTACATAAAAGTTTTATTTTTTTATTTTTTTATTTTTTTTTATTTTTTTTGCGCGGTGAATACATAAAAGCTATTCTCATCATTGGCTATCGATAGATGTAGGCGCAAGTAAGTAGTGCTTTGTAATTGGTAAAATCATGAACTTCCATGCAATTTCACCCTTTCTCCCAAATTAATTCAATAAAATAAGTGAGGTTTCCCACTGTAATAATGTGAATTACTAAAGGGTTTTTTTTTTTTTTTCGTGACTTGGATCCTATCAGGTTCACATATGTTAAGTTCACATCCGTCAAATTTTTTTTTGTTAAATCTCATGAAAATCGACATAGTCATGTATTTGAATATCTATTTTTTATCCACGCAGTTAAAATTATCAAAAAATTCATGAAACTTGATAACAAGCAGAACTTGACAGAGAACTTGACGGATAATCCCTCTTTTACACCATTTTCTTTTGGGGGTGTAAATTATTGCATTAAACTGCACTAGTGCCTGAGGAAGTTAATCCTTTTCAACCAATTAATCCTCATTAAAAGTCCTGATTCAATTATCATTTTCATCATCAGTTCTGAAAGAACTAAGCTCAAGATGAGAATTCCCACCCTCACATAATTGAATACTCATTCCAATCATTTCACATGCTTGACTTGTTTTATTTTATAACGAGAAGGCGAACACTAATTTCCGTCATAAAATCAATACCTTAAACCATAGCATTCCCTTACATTTTCTTTCATGCAATAAACATAACCCTTAAATATTATAAAGAAGGCTTCAAAGTCTTCGACCTAAAGTCCTTGGAGTTTTCAGAATAATTACTATTTTGAAAGAACGGCAGGTTGTGCTTATTTCCATTATATTAACATAAATTATAATGCCATCGTGAACAGTATAATTAATCTATCTGAAAAATTACAAACAGGACGTATAACTCATTTCATTTAAAAACCAAAGAAGGTGCCTAGGGTTTTGTTTTTTGCTTTGCTGTTCAAAAGTTCTCGCTTTTTTTTTTTCACCGTTGTAAGTGCTGGACCCGGCAGTTGTATTATGGAAGCGGCGGCGGAGCCAGGACCCAATCAATCTCAAGTGGGATGAAAAAAAAGTTCGGCCGAATTTTGACTCAAAATCAAATAAAAACGTAGGTTTAATAGAAAATGTCATTATAATTACTAAAAGAAAATTGCCTATGTACTAAAATGAGACTAAGTAAACTATTAAAAATAAAAATTTGAGGTCTTGATTCGGGATAAACAGGAAGATTTGTAATGTTGATTTCAACATGAGATTTATTATTATTATTTTTAAAAGATGATGATTCTCTAACTAGGGGGTAAAAAAAAATATAAGATTAGTTAATTAATGGACAAAACGAAGCACAATAAATTCAAATCAAACCTCTCAAACTTGGTTTGTCAAGTTTTAAAAAGATCTGACCTTTTTGAAAGCTAATGAGAAAATTTCATGTGATATACTCTTACGACGGTGTTATTTCAATAAATGATTTTTAAAAAGATGATAAATTTTTATGAAAGTGATATCATTTTAACTGCATTTGTGCCTAATTAGGAATAGTGACATTGTATAAACATTAAGCCCATAATTATTATTTGTCAATGAGGGAATGAGATTGTGCTCGAAAGAAAAGAAGAATGAATAGGAACATTAGCCTCTGGGTATTACATTTTTATTTTTTAAAATTTAAGGATATATCAAAATTAAAAACAGAGAATCTAGCTAGGGTGGGTGCCCAACCGGACACCCCCCTTGCTCCGCCCCTCGATGAAAGTAGTCTAATACGCTTTTCAAAAAGTAGCGTTCATTGCATTGATGAATTTTATTTTGTTTTTGCATGTGAATGAAATATTATATATATATATATATATATATGTATATATATATATATGAGAACAAAACCGGAAGCGTCCCTTGTTTCAAAGAGAGTATGACGGATTATTCACATATATTTACTGAAGTTATCTTTATTTTTATCTTTTATTTTTTTATATTTGTTTTTGCTTGTTCATCTATTTGTGTTAATATTTTCATTATTTGAGTAGTATCCCATTTTGTGCGTTTTTCTACTTGTATCTATTTCTTTCTCTTTCTTTTTTTTTCTTTTAATGTTTTCGTTTTTCATGATTATTGATTTTTTAAAGCATTAGTATACACACATGTTTTTTTAGTGAAGCTGATGCCTTTTCGTAATTTATTTCTTAGTGTGTCTACCTTTATTAATATTTTTATTTGTTGTGCTTTTATTTTTTTCATTTTTCAAATTTTTGTTCTTCTTACAATTTGCTTTTTTCTCTGTTATTTGTATTTTTTCCCAAGCCTTAGTGCAATAAGCATTTGTTTAACTGAAGATGAAGCATTTATTGGTTTTTATTTATGGTAATGTGTTTTTTAGCTAAAGTTGGAGCATTTTAAAGAATTTTCTGTGTTAATTTAGTATTTATTTTTCATTCTTATTGTTGTTAAGTTTTTGTTTTTGTTTTTCCTGTGGAAGGATTACTATATTGTTATTGTTTTTATTAATATCAATGGTAAGATACGTCAGTAATGATGGAACTTACCTATAGGGTTCGAGTCTTATCGATCACATTTTAAATATTATACTTCAGCAAAACTGTTAGAGCTCGGGAACCAAATAAAATGGCACAACGAATGCTGAAGACCTGGGCATGACAAGTTGTTAGGTTCATTTGGTTTATCAAATCTCACATTTTCACCTAATATCATACTTTTAGGAATGTAATGGTTCGGAGTGCAATACTTGAAATGCAATATTTTTCTGTTTGGTGGATTTAATCGAATTTCTAGGGATGAGACATTATTATATTTGACATAAGCAATTAAATTTAAGGAATATTAAAGTTTTTCATTAATACCCTTTTATAAATAAAAAAATTATAATATTCATAACATAAAACATTAACAGACTATTTACATGATGAAAGAAAATCGTTGTCTTAGAATTAACTCAAAAATAAAAGTTTTGACAATTTTTTTTTATTTTAAAGAACAATGAATTTAATTCAAACATTTACTAATTAAAAATAAAACTCATATGATATAATAATAAATTTCTAAAAATAGTATTATCAAACTCTTTATTATGAACAATATATGTATTTACTACTGGTATTGCTATTATTATTAATATTATTTTAAGTTATATGAGCTATATAGTTAAATAAAAATTATGTTCATTTAAAAGGATAGTTTGGATTTTTTATGGCATACTTGAAATCTCACATTCTTACCACTTAACTCATAAATATTAAGTTTTGATTTTTTAGAAATGTGATATTTGAGGAATTCTTATATTTCAAACTCATACAAGATATTTTCGAACAGATTTTATAAATAAAATAGAATAGGCCCGAGACTCCAATAAAGTTTCTACACGAAAGCAAAATTAAGAATAGTGAATTTCAAAATTATGCCGCTTACCAAAGCTTGTGGTATATTTGTGAATGCAATGTCCAAACGCACATCATAGTTCCACGTGCTGCATGGCGCCGCTCACTCTAAAGGTGGAAAGTATGAGAGAACTACTGTTTCTCAAACCAAACGCCCGCCCTCAGCCGCCCTTTTCATTCGCGCCTATAAAAGAGCGGCAAGATGCCGGACCCAGAGCCACAGAGCCCAATCATTCCACCATGGCCAACCTCCCCACCTTCTTCGTTTTCTTCTTCTTCCTCCTCTCTCGCTTTCCTCTCTTCGCTGTCTGCGCTACCCTGAAATCAGACGTTGATGCCCTCAAAGCATTCAAATCCGCCATCACAACCATACCCAACACTTCCTGCGTCGCCTCGTGGAACTTCAACATAGCCGACCCCTGCAATCGGGCCGCACAATACTTCACCTGCGGCGTCACCTGCGATGCCGTCGGATCCGTCAAACGAATCATCGGCGTCACCCTCGACAGGGCGGGTTACGAGGGAATCCTCTCCCCATCCGTTTCCCAACTCGACCGACTCGTTTCTTTCGATCTCTCCACCAACTCCTTCTCCGGCTCCATCCCTCCCTCCCTCTTCTCCCTCCGCAACCTCAAAACGCTCTCCCTCGCCTCCAACTCCTTCAACGGGAGCCTCCCCAAGTTCATATCACATCTCACATCCCTCGAAACCCTCGACATTTCTACGAATTCCCTCTCTGGCCCGATCCCCATTTTCTCCAAGTCGATGAGCCGATTGAGAACGCTCGAGCTCAGCAACAACAAGCTCACGGGGAATTTGCCCGCGACGCTTCCCCCAAATTTGGAGACCCTCTCCCTGAGGGCGAATGCCCTGTCTGGGCCTCTAACCAGATCTTCCCTCGTGGGGTTGAAAAAGTTGACCGTGGTCGAGCTCGCGCACAACTCGTTCCAAGGGTTGGTGGGAGACTGGTTCCTTCTCCTGCCGTCGCTGCAGCAGATCGACTTGGCAAACAACAGATTCACCGGCGTCGACAGCTTGAAACCCGGCGTAATGAAGAGCAATCTGATCGCCGCGGATCTGGGTTTCAATCGAATCGGAGGGAATCTGAACTTCCGTCTCTCTCAGTACCCTTCTTTGGTGTCTCTCACCCTTAGGGTCAACCGATTAAGAGGCCCGATTCCGGCGGAGTACGGATTTAAGAAGATGGCGCTGAGTAGGCTGTTTCTAGAGGATAACTTCCTGACCGGGACACTGCCGAAGGGGTTGTTTTCCGGCGGACCAGTTGTCACCGGAAACGTATCGTTGAATTGTCTGAAGAATTGCCAGAGTCCTTTCTGTAGACCTTCACAGAAACGGGCCTCGCTTTGCCTGCGAGCTCAGCGACGCAACTGAAGTCGCGGTCTCTCAGATTTCCAGTGAATGCTTCTTTTTCTTTTTTTTTTTTCTCCTTTTTCCCTTTTTTTTTTCCCCCGGCATTTCATGGCGTCTAATGATTGCCTGAGTAATAATGATCAGTTAAAATCATTGTTCATTTGGTTACTAAAATCCTTAAAAATTTAGTACTGTTTTCAAATCCAAAATTCTTAATGCTAAGAAGGAAGCAAATATTATGCTATTTATTTTTTTAAATCTCATGAGAATGAACACGTGTATACGTGTCTATTTATCTGATTAAAATTATTTAAAGATATTTCAAAAATAATAATAAAATAAAGGATAAAACTGCATCACAAAATGCACCGTGGGATTGCAGAAAATCGCAATCCTAATATTGAAATGCTAGTATGACAAATTTTAACAAATTTTTTTTGAGAGGTACTTCGCTCAGGTAACTAAAAAAATTTATTATAATTCATTAGATCAGCATTCTCGGTATGAATATTGTTTTATCCGTTATCTAATTATATACGTATGCTCCTTAACACTTTGTGCTTTTAATAGAGGAAATAAATTATTGTTTCAAAATCATTTAATGGTGCACCCATAGGCAAGCGAAGAGTTGAAGTAAAGACACATTTAGAGGTTTTAAGCCTCACAATCCACTTTCAACGTGGGAAATTAAAGATAGGGAGGTGACTCTAAGACAAAAACCTAAAAGGCCAATAAATTATTATTTTTTTCCCCTTCATTTAATTTGAATGTCCAGCCGATTGAATAGAAGAAAAGAAAATTTGTTCAAACAAAAATTAAAAAGTTTCAAATTTAAATAAAAATAATGTGAAAGTGAGAGATGCTTCTTTTCTGAACAGAAAATACATTAAAGTGAAAAAAAGCACACATGACTTCGCTCCCTGCTCACCCTACCCCTTGAAGCTGGTCTACGGATGCGTCAAATTTGCAGATTTGTCCCCACAAAACAAACTAATTCTTGCAGAGTCTTCTGTGTATGTTAAGAATTTTTTCCTCCAATACCCCAACTGAAAAAAAGAGTTTTCTAAACGCCCCACATTTTCAAGGATTTCTCAAAATGCCCATTTTTTCATGCTCGCGTCTTGCAAGGTCGAGCTCTTGACCTAGTGACGTGTCACATCGGTGAGCGGCGAGTTATACTCTGTTTTAAAAACGCGAGCATAACGTTGCAATCGAAAAAAAGGAATTAACTTCCTTTTTTTTTCCCTCATTAATTACTTAATTTTTTTTTGACTTCCTTTATTTCTTTTCCTCTTATTTATACTTTCTTCTCCCACAAAATAACTCTTATATTTAATTACATATATTTGAAAAACAATGGGAAAAAAAATCTAACATCTTTTAAAAGACATCCACACCCCCTCGCCTTTGGGTGAAAAAAAAAACATTTATACCATATGATTGTTTCAAATTAACTTTTTCGCCCATCATAAATTGATAAATGATAAAAATATATTTACTGTTTGTCTTATAATTGTAAAATACCAAACTCTTATCCGATGTCAATTTTTTATTAAATAAAATAAGTAATTTATATCAAAAAATTTTGTTCCATGAAAAAGGGAACAAATAATGTTATAATAATATGATAAATAATATTTTAAAATAATAAAAATAAAATAATTTTATTATTTTCATATACAATTGGTGATGGCCAAAATAGTCACATTGAAAGAATTAGAGGGTATCGGTGTCTTTTTGGAAACTGTAGAGAAAGTTAGTGTCTTTTTTACAAATGAGAAGGTGGTATGAGTGTCTTTTTGGAAAATGCAGAGGAAGTTAGTGTCTTTTTTTTGACAAACTAGAGAAGGATGTTAATGTCTTTTACCTATTTCTTTCCTTAACAAGCAAGATTCAGTTCTCTTATAAATAAAAACAAAATTAACAAAAAATTTACTTCCTAATTTCTTAGAATAAAATTGGAATAGGAAGGTTTTTTTTTTTATATATTTTTTGTAATGAATCCCCCTTTCCATTTTCTCAAATCTTACTTGCCGTTGACCGACGTAAAACATTACCTGCAACGGCTAGTCTATCAATGCGGTGCAGAAAAAACAGAAAAAGAAAAAAAGAAGCAAATTACACTTATCCTTCTTATAATTTGATCGAGTCGTAGGAAATCCTCCTATGATTTGGAAGTTAGCACTTAACTTTAATATGCTTTCATTGGAGTTGCACCAGTTAATTTTTTTTTGTTAAAGCTAATGATTTGTGCATCCCAATTATTTAAAAATGATGAAATTAAACTTTAATATCTCCCATTTTTTTTACCAAACTCTTTAATTTCTATTAAGATAAAGATATTTTTGAACATCAAAATTACTTCTCACCATTTTACAACACTTACACAAATCGTTAACTTTAATGAAAAAATTAATCATTACAATTCCAATAAAAGCAAGGGAATGTAAAGTGCTGATTTCTAAATCATGGGGCAAACTAAATCAAATCATAAGGGGTTAAATACAATTTTCCTAAAAAAACTAATATGAAAAAATAGGATATTTTGAGAAACCCTCGAAAAAGCAGGATATGCTTAGAAATCGCTTTATAAACTGGGGCATTCCAAGAAAAAAGAAAAACGTATAATAGGCTAGATATCTGTGCTGCAACTCCTATTTATTTATTCTTTTTATAATCGAGGAATAGATTTAAATTGAGTATTTATTTTTAAATTAAAATAATTCTTACTGACTACTCGACCAAGGCAAATTTTCACTTCATCACTAAAAAAAAGGTCTATAAAAAAATAATTTTATGATAGTAATTTACTTTGACCTTGCGACTTTGATCTCGCGAGATAAAGTGAAATCATCGTCAATTTTGAAAATTCCCTGGGCCTCCAAAAAGCCCTTTTGCCACATAGATTCGACCTCCCCGTTACTGTTTGCCACCATCACTGTTAAAAATTTTATCTCTACAAATAGAAATAACGTACAAAAATATACAGGTAAGCTTAACATTCTTAAAAACTCGGCAATAGATGCAACATGTTTACGAAGCACATACCAATCTTCATTCCAGTTAGGGTTCTTAGTTGTATCAATATTTTAGCAGGAAATAAAATCTTCCAGCTCTTCGGTTCCTAGGTCAACATCAGTGGTTGAGAGATGCTAAATGATGAAAGATATCACAAGTAGGTTTTTCAGGAAAAAAACTAAACTGAAGCACCAAGGCACTACACTTCTACTTTCAAAATCAAAGTATCAGAGCGACTACACTTACCTCTCCATGCTTTGAAGGAAGTTAGATCTTGCTAAAGAATATGAAGTTAAACAAACAAAATGAAATTTAGAGCAGACCGTACCACAACGTAGGACATGTATATTGTAAGATTCAAGCGCCCCAGAATACGAAGTTGAACAAACAAAATGAAATTTATGTGCCGAAAAACTCCACCTCGATGTAGTAAGACGCAGCAGTTTCCGAGTGTTTCTCATTCATCCTTGCAGTGAACATGCCCCAAAACACAGACCATCATCCAAGGAGAAGACCGCCTGAAGCATCAGTAGCAGAACGGTATAATTCTCAGAAACAAGATTTTCTTAAGCATTGTGTATCGACTATGACACCAAAAGAATGTAGGACTGTCTTAATCGCACACCCACAAAATTATTCATTCTTCCAAACCCCCAAAAGGCGAAACAGAACAAACAGAGAAATAAAAGTATTCATCAAAATTGGAAATTTGATTAATGAACCATAATCCTACAACTTGAGGAAAACAAACTCTTCAACTGCCGGAATTTCCCCAATCCTCTTCAGAGATTCCGCGCTTGGCCTCTCATCTACTCCGATAGCCATGACAGCTTGCTTCCTTGGAGCAATCCTTCCTACGGTCATGAAACTGACGTTCACATTCTCTTGCCCCAAAATGCTTCCTACATTACCAATCATTCCAGGCTGATCCACTTGCCTGCACAGTATAATACTGCCTTCCAAGCTCACATCCATTTCAAAAGACCCGACCTTTGTCAAATGAGGGATCCCATCTTTTACCCTCCCCTCCACTTTGATCTCCCCAAACTCAGAAATGGCGCTGGCGAATCGTGACTTGACTTTGGAAACCTGAACCTGAATGGACTCGAGTGGGTTTTCGGGTGACCCAACTAAGATCATTCGCTCTTCAGTGATCCGGAGGCCTCTCTGTTTTGCAGTGAAATCTGCATTCACCAAGTTTACAAATACACTGGATATGGGTTCAATTAAGCCTTTGGTGATCATGGCTCGAAGGACCCTTGTGTCGAGGTCATCAGGAGCTCTAGCAGAAGAGTACGTCACTTTCACAGATTGCACCCCACTCCCACCAGCTACTAGTTGAACAGCAAGTCGACCGAGTTTCTCAGCAAGTAAAACATATGGTTTCAGCTCAGTGAGGACCTGAAGCGGGCAAAGAATGATTATATATATAAGACCAAAAATAGAACATGCAAAATTAAAAACCATACGCTGTTTATAAATTGTCGAAAGGAACCCCTCTCTAGCTACAGAGCAGTGCAATAGATAAGTGGTTGATAATTGTTTGTTTAAATTTTTAATAATGAAACCAAGACCACTTAGAGTAAAGAAAGGGGAAAAACATGGTGGTCAGTACTTTATTCAAAATGAGAAGCTAGTAACAATATGTGCAATGGGAGCATGCTTTAAAAACAGTCGCTTCAAATGAACAATTTAGGCAAGGAGAACTATTTCCAGCTCCTAATTTCATTCAGAAAACAAAAAATAAATACAAATTCATAAACCAAAGAAAGTATAAATACGGGAAAAAAAAAAAAGAGAGATAATAACTACACCTCAGCAGGAACCATAGGTGCATTGACTGCTGTAGCAGCTAGCTCCCCTTTCAAGGCTCCAACAACAGCTTCAGCTATTTCAATGGCCACTCCTTCCTGTACGTCAAAGTCAGACAACAATTATAACCAGAGAGGAGGATTGCAAAAAATAAATCCAACGCCGAGCATTCAGCCCACCTGGGCTTCCATTGTACTGGCACCAAGATGGGGAGTCACGGTTACGTTTTCGTGCAGCACAAGCTTGCTGCCCGCAGGAGGTGGCTCCACTGTAAAAACATCGAGAGCAGCCTGAAATCAAAAGATTACCTTGAGATGTTTTTTCAAGGGAAAACATTTTGAATGTACAACAAGGCACAAACCTGAGCAACAATGCCAGCATTTAATGCTTTTACAAGAGCTTCTTCGTCTATAACTCCACCACGTGCAACATTGATAATCCGCACCCCCTTCTTCATCGTAGCAAAAGTTACATCATTGAGCATTTTAGATGTAGCAGGAGTAAGGGGCATGTGAAGTGAAATGAAATCTGAAGTTGACATGGCCTCTTCGAGGGACACAAGATCAACACCAATTGCTCGGGCACGGTCAGCTGGAGCATACGGATCATGTGCAATCACATGCATGCCAAGCCCCTTAGCACGCCTAGCAACTTCGGATCCAACCTTTCCAAAACCCAACACAGCTAGTGTTTTCCCAACAAGTGAAACACCCACATACTTGTTTCGCTGCCACTTCCCTGGACAAAGATAAAGAAATTTAAGAATCACAGACCAATTTTTTTACCTTTTTTCTTTTTTTGATAATCTGTGAACATTTTTTTAAAAAACTTTTCAAATTATATCATCATGGAAGAATGGTGATTATCATATTTTTCTTGTAAAGTGAACATAGTATGACCTCAACAATATTAAATATATATATATAAAAATAAAAAAATAAAAAACATAACACATGTTTAACCGACAGCTCAAAAATAAATAAAGATATCTTATTAAAAGGAATCATTCTGGGAAACTGATCACATGTTAAGCACTGTAAACAAAAAACAGATACATCTAGCCATGAGCTTATACTGTTTTTGAACAAAAATAATTAAGTAGAAACTTTCGGGGGCTTGAATTGAAACTATAGCAAAAATTGCATGAACTAGTTACTTTAATCAAAAGAATCATGCAAGTTGCAAAGACACAAAATTCGAACTAGACAGCAAAGAGCTGACTTGAATTTAAAATGAATCATCTGCGAAAGAAAACCCCCAAGGGTATATGAGTGGCTACATAAAAAAAATTCACCTGTAGTCCTGCAAAAACCAGCCACTCCCTAGTTTCTATAAATTTAAGGATTATGGATAAACTATTCTTGTTTCAAATAATATCGTCAGGAAGAACAGTATCAGAGAAGCAAACACAGTGTGCGCAATGAATGTCCACCAAACAACCCTAACGCGTGTTTAACCAGCACCTCAAAAATAAATAATCTTATTGAATAGATTCAATCTGGGAAACTCACTATTTGTTCAGCACTGAAAACATGAAGTACGTGTATTAAGTCATAGAGTTAACAAAGTTTTAAAAGAAAATAATTAAGTACAAAGATTCCGGATCTCAAATTGAAAAAAAAAAAAAAAAAATCGCATGAACTATTTCGGTCACTACATAGGTTGCAATAACACACTTCAATGAGATCAACCAATCACTGCCATACAAATCCCTCAAGCATGTTTTTCTAGTAGAAGATTGAACAAATGAACAGTAGAAATGGCAAAATATCTAAAGGAAAATCAAAATCTCATCCCAAATCCTGATAAACAAACGAAGAAGGACACTAACCAGCTTTCAGGGCCGCATCGGCCTGGGAAATGTTCCGAGACATGGCCGTAAGCAAAGCAACGGCATGTTCCGCCGCCGCAACTGTATTAGCAGTGGGGGCGTTTACCACAAGGCACCCGTGCTCAGTCGCGGCCGCCAGATCCACATTGTCGATACCAACACCGGCGCGTCCGACCACCTTAAGCCTCCCGCCGGAGGACTCGAACACCTCGCGGCTCACCTTCGTGCCGCTGCGGACGATGATCGCATCGCAGAGGGAGATCTTGGCGCAGAGCTCCCCGGGGGTGAGGTTGTAGGAGCAATCGACGTTGGCGAATCCTTTGAGGAGCGTGAGCCCCGCGTCCCCGAGCTTCTCGGCGATGAGGACCGTGGGCTTGGAGTCCATGGAGACCATCACCGGGGCGGGGGCCGCTAAGTACCTCCGGGGGGGAAAGGAGGCAACGGCGAGGCGAAAGGCGGGTGGGAGGGGCTGCTTCCATGAGAGGGAAGAGGAAGAGTGGGGCTTGTTGAGGGAGAGAGAGGGAGTGGGGGTTGAAGCCGCCATTGTTGAGCTGCGGGAGAGGGCGGTGGCGGAGGAGGAGGGGGACGGCGTGGAGAGGAAACCGGAGGAAGCCATTGTTGTTCGTTTTTCTTTCTCTGTCTTTGCGTGAATGAATGTAGAGAAAGTTTTGCCCTAGTTTCTAGAAAGCAATTTCGACAAAGCGTGTCTTCTATCTCTATCTATCTATTCTATCTTATAAAAGAGAAAAAGAGAAGATCTGGGACGACGAAGGAATCATCCTAGTGTTGACACGTGTCCCTGCTATTTTTTATATTTTTTATTTTGTTTCTATCTGCCGCGCTCTCTCTCTCTATCTCAGAAGGCCCCATGCGAAGCTCAGTGGGTCCCAACAGTAGAATTCTAGCTGTCTCGTGTTGAAATAAGGACTACTGAGTTATCATGGTTTATATCTTCTACACTGATGGGGCGAGGTGTGAGGGCCCTTGGGATGGATTCCACCTTTCGAGATCCAGGAGAAGAAGAGGAAGATCTACAAGATTTTCCCATTTCATTGCAATCATCTGTTGTTGTTCTTGTTTCTTTTGTTCATTTTGGGAGTTTCTGGGATTTGTGTTTGTCTGATCTTCTTGATCTGATACATTCTGTTGCTATTTCGATTCTAACTTAAGCTCTTAAAAGAAACTGATTTCTAATCTGATTATATTCTATATTGTATCTGATTATATTTTGCTTCTGACCTTATCCATATGTCGATCTGATATATTCGGTTGCAAAGGCGAAAGGCGATGAGGCTCTCTGTATTTTGCTTCCTGTATGAAATACTATTGTTTTGTATACTGTGTCATTCTTTCCATGCGTCTGTTGCCGCTTGTTCCACAGATAATGTTAAGGTGACCTAATATTAATTTAGTATAATTTTCTTGGCCCCAGGTAGGTATCTTTTGATGTAGTCTGTGATAAGAGAATTATATATTCATTCCTTGCCCAAGTAGGATGGCAAGGTCAACTTTGAACCCCAATGCTCCTCCTCTCTCTCTCTCTATATATATATATCAGTGAAATCTGGGAAATTTAGAATCCCAAACTTAAATCTTTCATGTGAAGATGCTCCCCCAATTTATCAGAATGAAGACAATGTAGAAGACATGGCCCTCGATTATTTGGAATGAGTACCATGTGATCTTCTTGATAACATTGTATTCGACTTTATGGATTTGACCTGATTTTAAATTATTTGCTCCATGTGCACTATGCTCCGGCCCGGCAACTCAGAAGGCGGCTGAGAAAAATCCTCCGGCCAAGTCTGCAAGTTTCAAAAGAGCACTGGAAGCCTCGGATGAACCGGAATCGCAGACGGATAATGTGAAGAATCTGAGGAATATTGCGGCGGTGCTCTGGGTGGTGTGTAAGCGACTATGAGGAACACCATGGCATCCCAGTCGACCTCAAGATCGTCGATCAAAAGGCCCACTTTGTTATTATCTACTTCTTTTGTATACTTGGTCAGTATGTTTTGGTTGATTAGCATGTCTTGATATCTTTTAACTACGGGTTTCATTCAAGTACCCTATCTTAACTTTCTTCATGCCTTATGGGTTTCTCTCCTAATTGGGCTCGTATCAACGGTGAATCTCTGAATTTAGTTTTCTTGTTATTTTTATTACAAGGATGTTTAAATTGTTAAATATGTCCACCTCAACCATACTTAAGGCTTCCTGTTAATATTTGAATGATTAATGTGAATGATGAATGAAGGTTATGTTGTTTGAAGTTGATTTGCTGTTTTTCTCTTTGCTTTTTTTGTTTTTTGAGAAACAAGTTGTTAACTTATTGTGAATTCGTAGTGGTTAGTTTTAAGCCTGCAAAAAGTTATACATGGGATAATGCATGGCTACCGTGAAGTATACATGAGAAGACTCATAAATGGGTTCAGAGATTATCTAAACATTTGTTGCCATGAGAAAAAAACTAGGACTTATTGGTATGAATCTTGTCGTGCCAAAAGTGCGTGTTACTGGTGTTTGATATGATTTTTCCGATTTACTTCTCTCAGGTGGACCAGTCAGTGACTCAGCTGAACCACCGCGCTCCAGCTGTGAAGCAGGTTTCAGCTCAAGCAGTCTCAGCTGCTCAGCAGGCTCCATAGGCTGCTAGGGCAATGGTTTCCAGACTCCAAGGCTCCAGTGCGGTTGATGCTGCCTCGGGGCTTGCAAGGACAGTTTACACCAAGTGCCAGCCTACAGCCAAGAGGATCTATGATATATATGAACCTGTCGTGGAGCATTATACTGTCTCTGCATGATCCTCACTGCACTGGCTTCCTCTGTTCCCTCAAGTTGCCTAGGTTATTGTCCCCACCGCTGCCTTTTTACTCTGATGAGAAGTATAATCAGACTTTTTGTTCTTCTGCTGACAAGGTATACAAGGCTGCGTCTTACCTTCCTTTGGTGCCTATGGAGAGGACTGCCAAGGTGTTTCAGGGCAATGCCGTGGAGAAAGAGCTTCTTGCTTCCCCTGCCTCAGAGGCTGCAGTTCCTGCCCATCCATGGTTCATACTACGCACTGGTTTTGGGGTATATATTTCTGAAAGCTTTCTTTCCTCTCAAATTTTTCCCCCTTTTCCTTTCTGTGGTTCTCTTTTTCCTGTGGTAAAGTGTGTTTAGTCTACTTTGAATGTTAATGTATCGCTGTGTTCACAACTTTAATATCTATGTACAAGGAGGTTGTAAGAATGAATTTTTTGTTTCCTCATTCTGCACCCATGTTCACTTAAGCATAAGAGCCATCGTTGCCCGCTCTGCAGAGAACCCCATCGCCATGAGCTGTTGCGAAAGTGCTTCCAGCTTTCTAGACATCAAGTGCCCATTGCATCGCTTGTGCAATTCATGAGCTTGCCTCTCCTGTTGTCAAGCAATGAGAGTTGCATCTGATGTATTTTCTTTTGATGGACAAATAAGATTGTATTAGATAGTAGTTGAGGTGCACAAAGTCCGTAATCAGGAAAAAGTGAAGATTATTAGAACGGGGGAAAGCTAAATAGGAACAGAAAGCCGATCCCTGAGCCGTCCACATGGCATATGTCATGCGCATTGAAAGATAATATGTTACAAAGTGATAATGCATGGCTTTTATGTTCATCCTATGTACATAATCCATGCCTACTTTTTCAAGTGACATGATATGTTCAACTGAATGGTGTTGTATTTGTTTGGATCAGCAAGAATGTTAACAGTAATTATGTCAGCTACTTGCTTATTGATAGCACATGTTCTATGCTCATATTTTTATGATTCAATTTTGACAAATCCTCACTGTAAGCTGCACAACATTCTTCTCTTTAGGTTTCAGGACAATGTAGTAGACTTTTAAGTAGCTTTTTTTTTTCCCCTCATCCCATGTTAATTTTGTATTTATTTTTTTTCAAACTGATCAATTTATTTCCTTATTGCTTTGCACGATTCCGTGGATTAAAGGAAATGATCATACAAAGTAAACATAGAGGCTAAAAGATGCATGGAAATTTTAATAAATACCACAAAAAAACTTGCAGCTTAACAATGTTTATTAGTTATGGAAACTCAAAAAGAAAAAAAAAACAGAGAGAGAAGAGAGAGCGCCATTGCACACAATTGCTAAACTTAGGAAATATATGACTTCAAAATTCAACATCTCCCTAACCAGCTTTCATATTTCAACACATCCAGCGAAGAGAAGAAAACCTGTCATGCCAGTGGTTAGCAATCCCAGGTACTGGCTTAGAGCTTGTCCTGTCCGTATTTCAAGAACTGAAGACCGAATCCTTCCCACAGAACCTGCAGCCCTAAATGCATACCCTGATCAACCAAGGAGAACCCCGATTTGAAGAGCTTAAAGTGCAGGGAGAACAGATTCGAGCCGCAGTGAAATGCTTCCTTTCCTTGTCCGTAACAATCTAGAAGTCTCTTTATTCTTCATAGTCTCCCCTCTTGTTTTTTTAAGACATTGTATATTGATTTAGAATGGCAACCTAGTACTTGAAACTTAATAATCGAACACCAAAACGATACATTACTTTCTCATCGCACGCCCGAAACATTATTCCTTCTTCCTGCCTCCCAACAGCCTAATACAAATCAAACTCGCCCTAAAAAATCATCAAAACTGGACAACTGATTAATGAAACATAGTCTTACAACTTGAGGAAAACAAACTCTTCAATCGCGGGAATCTCCCCAATACTCTTCAGACATTCCGCGCTTGGCCTCTCATCCACTCCAATTGCCATTACAGCCTGCCTCCTCGGAGCAATCCTTCCAACAGTCATGAAACTGACGTTCACATTTTCCTGCCCCAAAATGCTTCCCACCTTACCGATCATTCCCGGCTGGTCCACTTGCCTGCACAGTATAATGCTGCCTTCCAAGCTCACATCCACCTCAAAAGACCCAACCTTCGTCAAATGAGGGATCCCATCTTTTACCCTTCCCTCTACTTTGATCTCCCCAGACTCAGATATGGCACTGGCAAATCGCGACTCGACTTTGGCAACCTGAACCTGAATGGACTCAAGTGGGCTTTCGGGTGAACCATCTAAGATTATTCGCTCTTCAGTGATCCGGAGGCCTCTTTGTTTAGCAGTGAAATCTGCATTCACCAAGTTTACAAACACGTTGGATATGGGCTCAATTAAGCCCTTGGTTATCATGGCACGAAGGACCCTTGTGTCGAGGTCATCAGGAGCTCTAGCAGAAGAGTACGCCACTTTCACAGATTGCACACCACTCCCACCAGCCACTAGTTGAACCGCGAGTCGACCGAGCTTCTCAGCAAGTACAACATATGGTTTCAGCTCAGTGAGGACCTGCAGTGAGGAAGAAATAGTAAATAAACAAAATAGGCCTTCTGTAAGGGCTATCGTAATTAATCCACACTCATGTGTAAATTCTCTTTGAATGAGTCTCGGATTCCATATTAAGACCAATAATAGAATCTGCAACATTAAATACACTGCTGATCTCACCATAAACAAACCTCACCTACACTTATACTATACAGCATTGCAACGGATAGGTGACTGATAATTGCTCATTTAGATTTTCAAATAATGACACCAAAAGCACTCAAAAGTAAAGTAACAAGGAGACCAACATGGTGGTCGCTACTTATTCAATATGTGAAGCTAACTCGATGTGCGATGGGAGGATGTCTAAAGCATAGTTGCTACAAAGGAACTATTTTAGGAAGGAAAACAAGTTTCAACTACAAATTTCATTCAGAATTTAAGACATAAACCTCAAACTGCAAGGAATAAGCATGAAAAAAAATGACGAGATTATAACTATACCTCGGCAGGAACCATAGGTGCATTAACTGCTGTAGCAGCTAGCTCCCCTTTTAAGGCTCCAACAACAGCTTCAGCTATTTCAATAGCCACCCCTTCCTATACGCCAAGGTTGGAAAATAATTATCACCACAGAAGAGAATGGAAAAATATAATTCCAATGCTGAGCATTCAATTCACCTGGGCTTCCATCGTACTGGCACCAAGATGGGGAGTCACAGTTACATTTTCATGCAGCACAAGCTTGCTGCCCTCAGGAGGTGGCTCTACTGTAAAAACATCAAGAGCTGCCTGAAATCAAAAGATTATGGCTATGAAGTTCTTTCAAGAAAATGTATTTTGAATGTTCAACCTTGGTAAAAGACGCAAACCTGAGCAACAATGCCAGCATCCAATGCTTTTACAAGAGCTTCTTCATCTATAACTCCACCACGTGCAACATTGATAATCCGCACCCCCTTCTTCATCGTAGCAAAAGTTTCATCATTGAGCATTTTAGATGTAGCAGGAGTAAGGGGCATGTGAAGTGAAATGAAATCTGAAGTCGCCATGGCCTCTTCGAGGGACACAAGATCAACACCAACTGCGCGGGCACGGTCAGCTGGAGCATACGGATCATGTGCAATCACATGCATGCCGAGCCCCTTAGCACGCCTAGCAACTTCAGATCCAACCTTTCCGAAACCCAAAACAGATAGCGTTTTCCCAACAAGGGATACACCCACATATTTGTTTCGCTGCCACTTCCCTGGATTGACCCAAAGAAAAAGAACTTTAATATTTATTGATAGCTACTGCTGCATCAATTTATATTGTTGTGGAAGAATAGTGATTACTGCATTATTCAATGTAAAGTGAGCATAGCATAAGCGCGAAGATATACAACAAACGACAACCATAACACGTTTAACCAACAACTCAGAAACAAATGAAGATATCTCATTTAATGGATTCATGCTGGTATAATCGCCATATATACAGCGCTCAAAATAAAATAAAGAGATATTTTGTTAAAGAGGCATCGTTGTTTCAAAGAAAAAATAATTAGGTAGAAATGGGCTGGCTCTCAAATTTGAAACAGAGCAAACTGCATGAACTAGCTACTGTTATTTCAGGAAATAGGCAACTAGCTATGACATAATTTGGACAACAAAAAGGTGGTCTGCATATGCTTTTTAAAAGGGATCGAATTAAAAATGGAAAATCTGTAAAAGCAATCCTCAACCAAACATTTATGAGTGGTAAAGAAACAGTCAGATATGCTCACTTTTCCAGATCTCTATCGGATTTAGTCATCACTACAAACTCGTAAACCTGAAAAGATCAGTCTCTGACTAGTTAATATAAATCAAGGCTATCTGGAGGGCACAGCCAACAAAATACCAATCAATGGCTCTGATATGAAAATATCAGATTTGCGTAATCAAAAGGGACGGAGATCTATGAAAGCAAAAAAGTTTCAAAAAGCATTTGCATACGCACAACACCCAAGCCTCTGGAAAGGTGAATTGACAAAACAGAGTACAACTTGAATCCATACCACAAAATTTAAAAATCCACCAAGCATGTTCTTCTAACCAGATCTAGATGCCCTTGTGAGTAATTTCAATACTAGCAGCATGTAAGCCATCAGAATTCAACATTTACCCACCTTTCACAAGTCAAACCAGATCTAATGAATTGAAAGCAAAAAATCTAAACCCAACTATAAGTAAGTACGCGAGAGCAAGATCGCTAACCAGCTTTCAGGGACGCATCGGCCTGCGCAATGTTCCGAGACATGGCCGTCAGCAGCGCAATCGCATGTTCCGCCGCGGCAACCGTATTAGCCGTGGGCGCGTTCACCACGAGGCACCCGTGCTCGGTGGCCGCCGCCAGATCCACGTTGTCGATGCCGACGCCGGCGCGTCCGACCACCTTGAGCCTCCCGCCGGATGACTCGAACACCTCGCGGGTCACCTTGGTGCCGCTCCGGACAATTAGAGCATCGCAGAGGGAGATCTTGGTGCAGAGCTCCTCAGGGGTGAGATTGTAGGAACAATCGACGTTGGCGAACCCCTTCAGGAGACCCAACCCCGCTTCCCCGAGCTTCTCGGCGACGAGGACCGTGGGCTTTGCATCGGTGGAGACCATCATCGGAGACACACGGACCGGCGCAGACCGCCGGTGGCAAGGGGAGTCGACGGCGACGCGGAAAGCGGAGGAAAGGGGGAGCTTCCATGAGAGTGAGGATGAAGAGTGGAGCTTGCTCAGGGAGAGAAAGGGAGAGGGAGTAGAGGTCGCCACCACCACCACTGTTGACCTGCGGGAGAGGACGGCGGAGGAGGAGGGGGACGGTGCGGGGATGAAAGCCGACGAAGCCATTGGTGTTCGTTCCGTGTCCCGATGCGTGGGTTTGGGCGCGTATTTTGGGTGAACGCAAGGTAGTATTTGACCTAAATTGTGGAGAAGGATGTTCTATTTATACTGGGTTGGAACGAGTTGCACGCGCGCAATGGATGGTCATGACGCGTGGATCTACCAGGCTTAGCGAAAACAAAAGAGCAAAAAATTAAAAAGGGGGAAAAAAAAAAAGAGCGCCCCATTTTAATGAAATAAATGCTTTTGGGAGATTGTTAAGGTTTACTTTCCCAAACAAGGAACGAATTATTTAATAGGTAGACCTACATTTACACAAATTTAATAAGTAGAGTTATTATTCTTAATTAGGTATCATCTTAAAAGAAAAAAATAAATCATCCTCTTAATGGAGAAAAATTTCTTTGGTATAACACCACTGCTTTAGTTGTACATACCAATAAAATCGTTTCACAATAATAAATTATTTGTAGTCTTAATCCAATTTTCTTTCTAACCATTTTAATTTGCCATTGATGCCTTTATTTTATTTCTTTGTTTTCATAGCAGGCGTTGAATACCCCTTTTATTAAAGTTGTTCTTATTTTTTCACATAGTTAATTACTTTTTTTTCTTCATATAGTTAATTACTTTTTTTTCTTCAAACTTGTTTTTCTTTTGCTATTTTTTATTCTGCTAGTTCCTATGCTTAAGAAATATATAATTTTTTATGAATACTCTGAAAAGGATAAAAGTAACAATATTTTATTTTCTTAAAACATAAAATATAATGACTTTCCGCCCACAAAAAATAAATTGTAGTATATATATATATTTATATATATATATATATATAAGAATTATTTAAAAAATTCATTCATGCTTTTTAATTTAAAAATAAAAAATTGGATTGAAATGGTACCTATTGTATAATAACGAGAATGAGCAATGAGTAATAGATGGGAAAAAAAGAAAGTAAGGGGACACGTATCATGCCAATGGCTAAAAAAGAATAATAGTAATGTCGAAGAGTGATTGTATTATTAAAATAAAATAAAGCAAAGGCAGGTAAGAAAAGGTTTTCTTGCTTTTACTATGGATCGATTTTATGCCTATATCATCATATCAAGGATTTGGAGCCTCTCCGATTCAAAAGTATGCAGTTCCCATGTAGTTTTGTAATTTTTTTAGTTTCGATAGATTTTAAAATAATTTGAATTGTATGGATGAAAATAGCATATAAAAATATATACGCATGTCAATTTTTATGAGATTTAAAAATACAAAACCTATTCTTTTTTAAGCATTGAAAATTCACAATAATTTTTAATTGTCATTTTTATACTGAATTTTTAATATTTATAATGAATAGGTTTTGTACACATGGCATGACATGTGAATATATTCTTTTTCAAAAAATTATGCATTTATTTTATTTATTAGATCACATCAAATGTGACTAGTGACGCGAAGATTCGTGATCAATCAAAAAAGTATTTAAAACAGGGTAGATTTAAATATTAATAACGTCTCCCCTTTTGTTTTGAATATATAAACACCAGATGTTACAAAAAAAAAAAAAAAAAATTGTTGGATGAATGCTCTCTCACCCCACTGAAGATCGCGTGGGAGGTGGTGACTAGAGAACAGTGAGGGGATTCGAAGGGGCATCTTAGATCTAAGGCCGTGGGGCCCATTTGGGTTGTTGGGGTTGGTGGGGATTTTTTATTATGAAGAAATCAATTTGACTTCTTTTTTTCTTTTTTTCTTTTTTCCCAAGCAAGTGCGCATCGGCTGCGCCGAGTTGGTGCGTGCCCTTTCTTTATCGTTTTGAGGAGAAAACAAAAGGGGCCGCCACTATCATTGAGGGGTTCATTATATCATATGGGAATTGGATTCTGTTGAAGTGTGTGAGCCCGTGGAACACTTTAATTGGAGAATAAAATTATCCAAGTTGAGCAATGGCTGTCATTAACATTGCGGGAAATAGGGTGAAAATATAATATACGTAAGTTTCTTACTAAAGTGACGTCATTTTTTGAATTCGTATCATAAATTTTAATCACATAAATCGACTTAATAAAATAATAAAATTTGTTAATTTTTATATAATTTTATTATGTATAAGTCTTTTATCATCTATTGAATCTAAATATTTAAAAGTCAGCAATTTAAGGTTTTTGACTGTACATAAATATTATACGAGAACCGATGAAACTGTATGAAAATTGACTTTATATCTTATGTCTCTACATCCATTCAATCCTTAAGGTTCGAAAATAATGATTCATTGCAAGTAATATTTTAATTAAAAGATTATTATATTTTTATTTTATTTTATTTTACGAATTAAATCGTGAGATAAAACTAGGTTCTAAATTCTTATATCTATTACTATCATCATCGCTGGGTAACTCCACTATCAGCGACTGAGTCAAATAATTTTTGTCAAGCAACAGCATATTTAGTACGGAATCAAAATACACCACTACACATCAAAATACACTTATGTAACATTTAGAAAGAAGGAACACTTTAAATCCTGATTGATTCCTTGAGGCAGAGACCCCACCTGGCGCTTTTTCATAAAAGGCTCTCCAACGCTTGAAGGACTTCTTTCATGGACGGCCTCTTCTGCGGGGCCACGGCCGCGCACCCGAGCCCCAACTTGAACCCCGCCAGCGTGGCGTCCTCCCTGGAAGCCACGTCATCCATGATTGCCACGTCGGGCAGTTCCAAAACCCGGTTCGCCGACCCCGGACCGGCGGCCCACTGACCCAGCTCGCGCTCCGAGAATTCCTTCCCGGTCAGGAGCATCAACAGAAGGATCCCGAACGAGTAGACGTCCCACTTCCGGTTGGGCTTCACGTTTTTGAGCGACTCGGGGGCGTGATACGGACACGTGGACGAATTAGAGCTCAATGGGGTTCGGCCCACGATGACGTTTTGTGGGCCGTCGATTGGGGTGGTGGGCTTGCTGTCGAAGGCTCGGGACGAGCCGCAAGATTTGGGCCTGTTGCAGCCCATGAGAAGCCGATCGAGCCCGAAATCGCTGATTATGGGCTCCATGTCGGGGGTGAGGAGGACGTTACTGGGCTTGAGGTTGCCGTGCACGTGTTTCTTGTCGTGGATGTAGGTTAGCCCCCTTGCGACTCCTCTTGCTATCTTGAGCCGAACTTGCAGAGGAAGATGGCAGGGGGACGACGAACCATGTTTTCCTGAATATTCGAACCAAAGCATACTACTTAAACAGTCAGAAAAAAAAAAAGAAAAAAAGAAAAAAAAGAAAGAGGGCTTAAATGTTAAATTTATGATTAATTCTTTTCAAGGAGGCCTCGAATTCAAGCCCCAGTGTTCATTTAATTTGATATCCTGCAAAGAATAATCACTCGAGGATTCATATAGATAAATAATCGAACCATCAAATTTTTATATTTATGGATAAGTTCGAAAGTTTTAATCCATTTTAAATGTGAAAAGAAAATATTTACCGACAAAATTAAACTTGTGCATCGATAACTATTTTGTTACGAACAATAAACATTTTCGAGCAATTTGTAGATCGTGGCTCTTTCTTTCCCTACAAATTCGTATGGCAAATAATTTCGTCACAAAGTAACAAAATATTTTCCTGGACAGGGGCGATTCCAAGAAAATTGGGGGCTAACCGCGCATCCTAGAAACAAACAGCACAGACTTGCTAACATGCACAGAATGCTGAAATGAGAGAGAGAGAGAGAGAGAGAGTACTGTGAGTGATCGCAGCGAGGCTACCATTGGAGACATAATCACAGATGAGAAGCTTCTCCTCCGGTCCCCAGTAAAACCCTCTCACCCTTACAAGATTGGGGTGGCGCAGCTTAGCCATAACCCTAACGTGGCTCTCGAACTCCTTCAACCCGCCGCCGCACCACTCCCCGCTTTCCATTCTCCGCACCGCCAGCGCCGCCCCGTCCTCCAACACCGCTCTGTAAATTATGCTTCTGCCCGCCGCACTAACAACGTACGCCGCCGCCTTCAGTAGCGTCTCCATCTCCATCTCCCCTCCGTCCACCATCACCAGCTTCGATTTCGACCCCTCAACATTCCCCGCCGATCCCTCGTCCTCCTCCTCGACGGCGTCGTTTTCCACATCCGGCGTCTCCTCCCCGTTCTTTACGAGGCAGGGGCACGCGGAACGGAACGCTAATGAATTTTCGGACTGAAAGGGGTTTAGGGCTTTTCCCCTTTTTGGGTCTGATGTGGGTTCGTCTTTGTTGATCGAATGGGGGCCCCTTTTCTTCTTGATTTGGTACAAGGAGAGGAATATGATGGCGAGGATGCCGATTCCAGCCAAATCTCCGACCGCGATTCCGGCGATTGTTCCCGGTTTCAGCTTAGAACTCTTTCTCTCTTGTTGGGTCTCTTCATGGGGCCTTTCTGGGTTTGTGTCCACTGGTTTTGAACCTTTCGGAATGACTGCTATGGCGGGGGAAGAAGATATAGAGGCGTTGGGATTTGGGGAAGGAAATGAACAGAGGATTTTCAGCGGTTTCCCGCAGAGATACCCGTTCCCGGCGAAAAATTCCTTGTTCTGATTCCATAACGCACCATTCTTTGGGATTTCGCCTGTCAAGTTGTTAAAAGACAGATCAACCGTCGCATTGGACGGGATGTTCATGACAGATTGCGGAGGAATCGTGCCGGAGAGGTTGTTGTGGGAGAGATTCATGTGACTCAATCGTCCTCCCCCAAAATCCACTGGAAAAGACCCGTTGAGAAGATTCGTAGACAGATCTAACACTTGCACCGAATCAAATCCACTCGGAACCCTGCCGGAGAACAAATTCCCCCTCAACGAGACAACGGACAAATTTCGCAGAGCACTCAGGTTTCCGGGGACTTCTCCGGCGAAGAAATTGCCGGAGAGATTGAGAAACGAGAGACTCCTCAACCCTCCGATCGCCGCTGGCAACTCACCGGAGATACGATTATTGGCCAGAGAAAGCGCCCGGAGCTCGGAGGCGTTGAAGAGGGGCTCCGGGAGAGACCCATTGAAGAAATTGTTAGATAAATCGAGGTAGCGAAGGTGTTGGATCATGCCCAAATCTGGCGGTACAGAACCGGCAAGTTGAGAGTTGGGAAGTGCTAATCCGATGACCGGGAACGATTCCGGAGGCCCATATTTCCCGGCATCGGCTTCGCACGTGACCCCCTTCCATGAACAGGGGGTTTTGTCCAAATAGTTCCAGTTCTCTAGCACTGATGATGGGTCGCTAAGAATGTTGTACTTGAACGAGAGCAAGGAGGCCCCATCTGGGTTTAGAGCAAAACAGCCATGGAGAAGAAGAAGAAGAAGAAGAAATGAAGTGATTGTAGATGTTAAGTGCCAGAAATGGAGATTGTTGCTGGTTTTGACGAGACTCATGGCTTCCTGGAATGAGTCCTCATCTCTAGCTACAGATTCATAGAGAAGGAAGAGAGAGAGAGAGAGAGAGAGAGAGAGAGAGAGAGGCGGGGCTAAGGAATTATGGTGGTTGGAGTTGTTTAGGTCACTGAATCAACTGAAGAAAGGTGTGAACAGAGAGAAGTAATTTTGTAGCATTTGTGCCGTTGGGTAGAGGATCTTTGTTCAGCAGCTCCAGCAAATTGAAAAGTGCTGTTAAGAGAGGGTATGGAATTGGGAAAGTAGGGAGAATCCAATGATTGTTTCACCACAAGATATTCATGAGTTTCGATTAATTAGGTCTCTCTTGCATGTCTTATTTGATCAGAATATTAATTTAGCTTTACTTTCGCAATTCCTACCCTTAAGTTTGGAATTTTATTGCATCACACTATTAGGAGGGAGGACAGGCTCTTTCATTTGAAGGTATATTTTCCTTGTGATTTGGGTCATTTGGATCCTTGCTAGAGTCCATTCCATGGAATTAGAAAGTAGAAAGGTAAACTGAAACAAAGTGTTTGGTAATAGCCCTACAGCTGGTTTGGCCTCAAGTGCTGTTTTTGAGGGACAATTATTATTTTTGGACAGTAATTGAACGCAAATTATATTACACAATGATAAGAAGAGGCAACGTTAGGCTTTTGTGTTTACGTGTATTTATATGCATCCATATATGTGTGTTTAAAGCCCCTTTGAAGAACTCATTTTCAATATATATATATATATATATATATATGAGAAAAACTAATATGGAGCAGTTGCACATAAGTTTGATGTAACTGCTGCCTTGTAATGCTTAAAAAAAAAAATCATAAGACTCAGAATGATGTTGTTTTGGATCTTATTTTTTTTCTTCCCTCATTTTTTTATGTGCACTACACCTAGTATATGTACAACAGTTGTACCAAAGTTAAACCTTGTATATGCATGGGTTATAATAGATTCTATGATACTCTAAAAGCCCAAAAGACTCAAAAAGTGAAAGATAAATCTCAAAAATCCTGTAAAAAAAATAATAAAAAAAAGAACTTCAGTATGTCTTCCCCGAAATGCCCGCAAAGTTCATAATGTCCTGAAATCAGTGAAATGTTCAGAAACCTCTTTGTTTAATTATTCCATGCTAACATGCAAACATAGCAAGTTTTTATTGAGGGTTAGAGGAAGTTCTCATTCAACATATTAACTAATCATTCACAATTTTTAGACTTTTTTATCGCTGTCACAGCTGTTATAAATCAATTTTCAAAGATATTGATTTCAATGTATGGCCGTTAAAACACGATACCTAATGTTCTCATGGATTACTAGTGCAAACTTATAGAGGCTTCTTTTTCGAGCATTGTGATGCCTCTCATGCTTCTTCTCGCACCGTCGATTCCTATTCTTTGTTTTTTGGGCGAGACTTTGCTCATTTCTACTCTTTTTCTCATCTAATGTTTTCTCCCTCAAAGTTTTTTTTCCATTAAAAGGGTTTTAATAAGACATCCGTTATCATATATTGCTCCCCCACGGGTATGTCCTCGATATTTTTCTTATTGGATTGCTTTTTATTGTTACTTTTACTTGTATCTCATCTTATCTTCAATATACATGTACGCACACAAATATCTGTGGGCGCAATATCTTGATTTACACATTTTCTTGATAAATACTTGGCAAAGTTTTTTGAAATAGAAAAGTGATAAGAATATTATAAATTTTCTTTATCTCATTCAGATCCATTACCATCATTGATTCAAGATATTGCATGAGACGTTACAAATAAATAATAAATAATAATAATAATAATAAATAAATAAATAAATAAATAAATAAATAACAAGAGCCCACTATGATATAAATTTGTACTTTAGTTTTTTTTCTTTTTGACTTTTTCCCCCGCTAGTAGGACTAGCTTTACTTTAAGGCGCGTCATTACTTACCGTCAAGAGGAAAAAAGCGGTAACGGACAAATTTTCACTATTGCGAGTGGACCACTCGTGGGCCAGGCCCATTTTAGTTCTCGTAGAATGGGCCGAGGTGTCTTAAGTGGAACCATCGAGAAAGGCCCAACAAGAATAAATTTAAGAAAGAAAATGTCACCGCAGCTGTAACCACGTGCATTAGAACCGTCATGACAATTGGGGACTCGTAAAAATTGGCATTTGCTCCCGTTTTCATTGTACTTGTTTTTTAAATTTTATTTTCATTTTTAATTGCCTTTGTTTACTGTATGTTCTTATTTGTCGTTAACAATAGAAAATATATTTGATTCCAGCGGCTGATGATTTGAAAACTAAAATTTTAAAATTTTTCGAAGTGTATTATACTTAATATGCCATTGACTTGTGGAGGGAGAAGAATAACTGAAAAAAAAATATTATTATTTTTTTTGGTATCAAATGATTGCATTAAAAAATATATACTAAATCTACAATTAAGGGATGGTATGTTGGTTTTGGTAATATAGGCGGGGTACACTCGAAGCGCAAGCTTATCTTATGAAAAGGTGTATAATTTAGGGAGCTAGCTTTATTTATTTATTTATTATTTATTATTATTATTGATTTTTTTTAACGTACTATATCAACGAGTCCATTAACCCCGAAACCATGGATTAAACAAGCCAATTTGATTATTTATTAATATTTAAAGATTAATTTTGATTGAATAAAAATATGAGTCTTGCTATGCTCACACTCAATTCACTCAACAAATCGAAAATTCGTCCCTTATTATTATTATAAGACTAAGTTTAAATAAAACTATACTTCATGCAACAAAAACTCAATTTCTTGATTTGTCATGCGACTTAGTGTGATTATATACTTACCCTAAAAATTTAACGAACATTAATAAAGGTGTAGAATTTTAAATATTTAATTGGCTTGGGTCTTATTATAAGTCTAATATAACATATATAATTTGCAAATATTATCTCATGATCTTAACGTAGTATACCCGAAATTAAATATGGAACTAATAAACAAATAATCAATACTATCTAATTTTTGAAAACAGAAAATAACTTACAATTTGTAAGTTACCGCACTGCAGTTTTTTCAAGTAAAATGCTTTCCATTAAATATAATTTTTTTATTCGAAACTGTTGAGTACATCTCGAAAACTATGGTAAAGGGAAAAAAAAATCCTAATAAGCTCTCTCCCAAAATCCACCGATGCAGACGCTACTACTGCCGGCGGCTCGCTCCGGCAGCCCTTTCCCACCGCCGTGTACGGCGGAGCAGTCGTCCGTGTCCTATCTCCGGCGCCTTCCTCAACACTCGATTTCCTCCTTCTCCTCCCGCCGCACCGATAAGCTCTCTCCTCATCCTCCAAACTCCGGTTTTTCGTTTCCTCTATCTTCCCTGAAACCCTCGCGATCCATTTCTTCTTCTTTCTCTTCTCAATTGTCCTTCTTCAATGATGCTGGCGAAACTACTTGTACAAGAAGAATCTCTCCCTCTGCAATTGATTCCTCCACCGTTCCCCCATCTTTCACTTCGCCAACCGATGAATCAGAAAGGGCCAAACTTGCTCAGGTTCACTTTAATTTTTCAGTGCTTTTCCTGATGCTGATTTTGATGGCATTTTTGAATTCTCGTTTAGGGTTTGCTGCATCTTAACTGTAATTGAAGTAGAGGTTATTGCTCTGAGCTGTGTAGGTTTCGAAAAGATTGGAGAAGACCTCGAGGTATTTTAAGAGGTTGGGTGGTTTAGGGTTTTGGGGACAGCTCGTGTGCACGGTGGTGGCGGCTGTGATTCTATCGTTTTCTGTTGTTGTTACCGGGAAGATCGCATCGCCGGCTACTTTCTACGCTACTGCTGGTGGTATCGCGGCTGCATTTGTATCTGTGTTCTGGTCTTTTGGGTACATTCGGCTTTCGGAGAAGCTCCGGAGAGCTGCTAATGAGCCTTCAAAGGTACTCTTGGGATTCTTACTGAAGATAATTTAGAATTGAATTGAGTGCCCTTGTTTGGTACTTGCTCTATAGGCTTAAAGAGAGGAGCATGAAGTAGTACTTATTACATAAGCCACCCTAACCGCTGGCCTTCAAATTTTATGCTTTCTAAATGATACTAAACCTTTAGCAAATTCAATGCAAGTTCTTGATTACCATGGGCGTTGTTGATCCTATAGCTTCATTGGATGTACTACGATGGGCTAATTTTCACAAGGAATCATTTGCCGCTGTCATACAAAAGAACAGCTGAATTCTTGATAAAGAATTATTTACATATTTGCGGTGAAGAATCAAATCTAGTAGTCTCATGCAATTTCAATGCAAGCATGCCCGCTAACATTTTTATCTCCCCTGTCATGGGTGTTACATAATGAATATAGAGGGATAGGACATCTTATCTTTTAGCAAATGAGTTTTGCCTCATGCTTGCTAATATTGGAGCAAATACTGCACGATCAAGGCACAGTTTGTTTTAATAGTTTAGCCTTGCACTAAAGCTCGTACCACTAAAAGCCTCAACCAAGATTCTTTTCAGTGAGACTCTTGCTGCTTTACATGACTCTCCCTATGCATGTTTTATGCCCTATATGGAATAATATTCCCATGGAGTGAAATGACTACTCCCATGGACCACGAGGAATGGACCATGAAGGTCTGCAATGGAATTGAGAACTTCTTAGGCTTTGATTGCAATGGAATGGCCCCTGCTTGTGGTAAATTCTGCCCTGCTCCTGTTACACGGAATGACTAATCACAGTTCAGATTTCTTTTTCAATAGGGTCTTTTAGGTAACTAATAACAGTTCAGATTTCTTTTTCGATAGGGTCTTTTTAGGCTTAGATTGCTAGTGCCTTTTTTTTTGCTGTCTTTTTCCCCCCTACCTTCTTCAACTCCATTCTTACCACCGTGTAGCCTTCTTAAGTTGACCATGGTAAAGCAGTTGATCTGCATAACATGTAAGCTTCAGTAGGTGCAGAGAATAAGTTCACTATCTAGCAATGGATGTGATTCATTTTTAAATCATTGATAATATGTTCTCAACTGTGAGATCTTATGGTTAAATGCCCCTGGTGCAGGCTCCTCCTCGCGCCGATGTTGTGAAAACCTTGAAAAATGGCATAGTAGTGAACCTCCTGGGAGTGGGTGCTGCAATCCTTGGCATGCAAGCAACAGTAGGAACATTGGTTGCAAAGGCTCTTACTTCCTCAGCAAACCCCTACTACCAGGGTATTTCTCCTGGTTACAGTCCTGTTCTTGCATTGGATGTATTCTTGGTGCAGGTAGACATTCTGATCTAATTCCTACAACCCAATCCGAATATTGCTATTGATTGAGTAGTAATTCTTGAATTTAAACCACTTAAAACTCAATTTAGTTATTTTCATCTCAGCTACGAGATTGGAAGTCATAGTGCTGCTGGCTTTTACCAAACACCTTGCCTTTTGTGCCATTTCTTATAGGATAAACAGAATAAAAGAAGACTTTACCCCATGCCAATTTATTTGGAATATCACCTCAGCAGCCTCTCATGCAAATTGTAACGTATGGGATGTTTTTTTTTTTTTTTGCTGGTCAATTGTGACATTTACAATATTCAGAAGAGTTGGAAATCTCGTGTCATGTTCAGTTCACAGATATAGGGTGCCCATTGCTGCCTCTATTCCTATAAATAACTATTATTTCGTTTGGTTCACTTTAGAGTTGTTGGTTCAATCAAGAATATACCTGTCCCTCTCATGGTCCTTAAGAACAGTTATTCCTTACCTATTCCACCCTTGGGAATAGCTATTTTTTATATGTTTTATTCTTATGAAATAGCTATTATATTGCACGCTATTTCATTGGATGAATCAAACATGCCATCAGTATTATTATTTAAATGCCATTTCTTTTTTTTTTTTTCAGGCATCGGCAAACACAATCCTTTCTCATTTTTTAGGGCTTGTTTTCTCACTGGAGTTGTTGCGCTCAGTGACACTTCCACCTTCAGAGAGCATCCCAGTTCCCAAAGTTGCATAAGCCCATCTCAGCACAATGTATTTTCAACTTTCACATGTGTAAACATCATCATCTTTTTTTGGATAAAATGCTGATTGATGAGGGGACAGCATGCACATTCGTGGCTAAGATTTTGATGAAGTGCTTGCTAGTTAGGGTTATTCCTCAGTATTCTAGATTTTGCAAATTCAACTAAATCTTAAAAGAAAAATTAATGCATGATGACTGAAAGGAAATTGAGTAATATTTAAGCATCTCAATGAAATTACTTGATTATTAACCATTCATGGCATTGCTTAGGATGCAAGAATTTGCTCATAGAAAAATGGGAAAAAAAAAAAATGAAAAGGGATTCATCAGTATGGCAGACCCCAACCCCAGTTCCTCAACCGTGGGGCGTGTGAGGGTGGGGGAGATTTAGTGGCACATCAAATATTGGTTTTTTCCTCCTTTTTTTTCTTTGCAGTAGATAAGCATCCAAATTGAACCTCCACATCCAATATGGGCTTTAATGGCATGACCAACATTAGATTTTTCTTCTCTTTCTTTGTATAAGCTGAGTTCTCAACTCCAATCTCCGTTACCTCAACCAACATTTTCCTTGTTTGAGCCAAGTCTCGAGGACTTCAAATACTAGCACAAACCCTCTATTCCCATTTCTTCGTAGCTGCCTTGTTTCCTCTTTATAAGGAGTGCAAAATTTCTCACTCCCTTTTCCCCTTTAATGCCCTAGAGATACCTAAGTGGAAGTGAAACGTCGACCCAACTCCAACTACAAAGGAGAGAGGAGGTTAAAAAAAAAAAAAAAAAGAAGAAGAATCCAATGTATCATTCAAGTACACGAGTGTTGAGTCTGGTACCCTGAAAGTCATTCACCACATGTTTAGTTCATAGTAAAAGCGATGTCATTTGGGATCCATTCCTATGAAATATTACCTCGTTTGGTTAGATTATTCTAATTTTATCCTCACCTACTTAAAAACACCCATAAAACAAACATGGCTCAGGGGTAAACGTTGTACCATATTAACTATTCCTGATAAAATAACTGTCTCATTTCTATTTTGAATTCCATTATGAATCAAACATGCCATCAATCTGTGTCTTCTAGCATGGGGGACACTTTGAAACGATAATAATTTTCTGCAATATCCATGCTTCGTTTGGGGACAACGAAAAAGAATAGACCTCTGGGATGGCAATCCACTCAACATGATCATAATCATAAGTTCCAGTAGAAATAGTATTTTACCGGGGAACACTATCAACCCAACTCAGTTGAATACACAGAGACATTGAACTGCATAACACAATTTTTTTTTTAAAACCATGAATTGTGCAATTGAACCAAAGCCACACCCATTAAACTTCAGGAAAAAATTGCTAGGCAACTACGCAGAACCCGGAAAAAAATACCAGGAATATGATAGCCTTCATAATGGTCCAGTCCAACTCCAGAAACTCTACCATGTTGACTCCTTGTTTATCTAGAACTGATATGTCAGCAAAAAAGGCTCCTGAAAGTATTTCAAATACTGAAAACTGATCCCTAAGCGCACTAGTTGTATTTTTGAAGCTTTAACGCACCCTGTATCAGAAATATGTGCTTTATTACATCTCAGGGAACAACGAGACCAACAAAATGTGCCAAGTTGTAATAAAATCCAAATAAAAAGACTACATAAAATACACACATTGATTAAAAACTATCAGTAACCAAAAAATGGCAGTGCGCTAGTGAACAAAAATGCCATTATGAAAACTGATTTCCAGTATATTAAGCACTGGGCTTACAGCATCTACAGGTCCCAATAGAACTCTGCACCAGGAATATTCAACTATGACATGCACAAATCAAGAAGTCAGGAATGAGATATTTATAAAAAATAAGACACTTAGCTGGCCAAGAAAGTCATTCTCTGCATCTAATTCTAAGCTTAAAACATAAAGTGGTCCACTGTATGCAATAGCACAGGTGGGTATCTTAAGCCATTTGCCTAAAATTTTGAAGGTAGAGTTTCTATTGTTATTATGTTGGATACTCTTATATATTGTCCTATTACAATCTTCTGTAACAGATGTATTTACTGAAAGACATAAACCCTGGTCAAACACTGAGAGAAAGAGAGAAAATTGTCCGAAAATTACTAATGCATAAATAAGGCAATCATAGAGCACTGCACTCAGGTGATTTCTTCTTCTTTTTCTATAATGAAAAAGGAAGAGAAAATGGGGTGGGCGCAGTACATAGGGATTCTGATCAAGCCCCAACAATAAATTACATTTTTGAGATATGCACAAGTGTAGGTAAGTGAGTTCAAAACAACTTTCCTTCTGAATCTCCTGTTAGAATTTAGAAATATTTTCCCACGAAAGAAAAGAAAGGAAATGTGAAGAAAGTAACCTTCACTTTCTTTCCAAATTCCCAAAAGTGGGAAGATTTGGAGGGGAAAGAAACTTCAGTGAAAGAAAAATATTACTACAAATAATACCCTCGAAGATTAAAAGCAATCAACGCAGTGTTGGGATAAAATAGTAATCTACACTTATAAGCCTTACTTCCTTTTCTCTTCTTTCCAACTTACAAACATGAGGAATAAAACATGCTTCCTATCCTAAGCTCACAAACAAAAGAGAAGAAAGTTAGATTACTTTCTCTCCCTTTCTTTTCTCCCCTAAAAGATAAAATCCCTCCCTTTCTTTTCTCTCCAACCTCACAAACATAGCGTTACTGTATCAACAACCAGTAGTTCTGATCTGTAGTCCACTGAATAGATCAACCTTCTCCGGGCTTGGGAGATTACCCGAAACAAAATCCAATAAAAGAATATTTAGCCCTGCCGGTAAGCATTGGAGGACTGTAGATAGACAACGAAGTGAGAAATGTTTAGTACTACACAGCATGAGCTCAGCTAATTTGTGCTTTTTCTTTTCGCTGTACGTTTATTCCGTGGCGAAATTAAGTATAAAGGGCACTCATTAAGAAAGGAGCGCTACGTCCTATGCCAAGTGATGACCAAACTACAAAACAAAAGCCAGTGGCACATATACTTAGGCCATTTGTGACACAAAGTCTCAAATATTTAAGATATGTCCAGCTCAACAATTAAGAGGGAGAAGTCATCAAAATCAATAGTGACATTTCAGAAGCATTTCCTGATCTGAATCTTATGGTGGTAAAGCCCTCCAGCTTACTCCTACGTATTTCTTAAAGCCCCATACATACATTTATCACATCATAAAACGCATACTACCTTGGATATGGTTGATTGCCCATTTGAGATGTGATTATCATCAAAGCATGGTTAATGGCTATACAGGAAAAGGCATCCAAAATCAGGAAGACTAAATGTTCACCAAATGAGGCCCACAAAGTTCATAAATTCCAAAGTTCTTGCTCATAAAGCTACATTTGTCAGTGAAAATCCCTCATAAAGCCCCCTGGTCATGTCAAGATTAAAATAAATAAAAAGTAGTAAAAGTAAATATATTTAGGATTCCTCAATTCATTCCTGGCTATATTACAATTATTTTGCTCTTTTTTTTCATCTCAACCACACTTACCAGTGTAAAGCAACCATGCTGGCATATTGCAATTCAAACTAATTGAAGAATCTTATAAATTGGAGAATGGAAATATAAATATGGCAGCAGATAGTTAGAGAAGCCATCAATTTCATTAAATTAATGCTAATAAGACCAAAAGAAAAAACATAGATTCAACAGATGCTTCCTAAAATATATCTGTGAATTGAATATAAAAGCCAAAAAAAAAAGTGTACATGCTGTTTCCAGTAAAATGAACAGAGAGAAGAAAGACTTTACATTTGGCCTACTGAGTCTTCTTCTCCTTTCTTAGGGGCATTGGAATCTTCCTCAAGATGTTATCATCAATTTTGCTATACTGAGTTTTTAAGTTTCCACAAGCTACAGCTAGCTTGTGGTCAATGTGGTCCTGATACTTATGATAGAACACAGGAACTGAGAGGCTAACAATGACCCCTGTAGTAAAGTCGGAAAATATAGCAAAATATAAGTGAGATTTCTTATAAGAAACCAGGGGAAAAACTCCAAATCATAAATAGGAAGCTTACCAATATACACAAAAGTCAGGAAATTGGCAAGACTACCAATATAAGATATCACCCACAAGCCAAAGACAGCCTGAAACAAGAAAACTGAACTTCTAAACTCGTACTCCACTAACTAGAATATTAACCCAAAATTAACTTTTTTAACCAATTTGAGCCTAAGACAACTTCTTTGCTCAATTGAGGTTTCTTATACTTCCATACGAAAGCAGCTACTAACAAAAGATCTCAAACCCTAATTTCCTCTCCTCGATCACTAAAAAAAAAAAAAAAAAGAGACTATTTCATTACAAGATGAAGGAAACTAGAAACAAATAGCACCTTTATTAGAAGTTTCAAATTTCTCCCAACGGTAATCTCACGAGCAATCGACAAGGCGTGATTGATCCAAAACCGGATTGAATCGGCAGCCTTCACAACTGCTTCCTCAGACACCTCTAGATCAGGAAGAGGCGGTAGAGGTCTGAATCAAGGGATCAAATTCTCCTCATTACAAAAACCCGTAAATCGAAACACAAATCATAATCCATACACCAAAAAATAAATAAGAAGAGGAGGAAATACCTATTGAGGAGAGAGGCAGATCTGGACCAGAAGAAGAGGATCACAACAAGAAGCAACAGCACATTTGAGGCAAAAGAAAGAAGGTTATATCCAGCTCGTTCAAAGAGATACCAAAAGGAAGTCGCAGCGGCTAGAGCGATAATCCCTCCATCCCATCGCTTCCACAACAACACATCGGCCACTGCAAAATCACCAAAACCATTTTACTTATAAATTCATACATAAACATACAAAAAGACATGTGTTGTACGGAGAGATGGGGCGACCTGAGCCGCCGCCAAGGGCTTGATGAACAGATATGCGAGAAGGAGGATGAGATTCAACCATGGCGATTTCTCGAAGTTTCGGTTTCTGGTAAGGGAAGAAGAGAGAGAGCGCGATCGGGGATCGGAGGTGGATTCGTGATTTGAAAAAGCGAGAACAGCGAGAAAATGGTGCCTCGCACAAACACACACAGAGGCCCACAGCTAATTGGGCCGTAAATTCGGCCCAATTAGAATCCGTGTTTTTTAAACAAAAACAAAAGAAGGAAAAAAAAAAAAAAAAAACTTGGTGGGGTTAATTACTTATTGTAGCCCATAGAGTAAAGCTTTGTATATATTTTTATTCATGTATATTTTTCATTTGAATTTCTAGTGGGAGTCATGGTATTCAGATAAGGAACACCTGCATTTAAAAAAAATTATAAATTTAGATAATTTTAATCATTTATTTTTTTCTTACCTTTAGTTTCTATCTTTCAATCCGTTTTTTCTTATAATAAATAGATAGAATTATTTAATTGCCCAAATTCATAGTATTTTGGAGCATTTTCAATAGATTGCCCCAAATTGTTGATGTCCCATGCCTCATGGACTCTCTTGTCGATGTGATACTCTAATCCCATATTGAAAGGTGTCGGCATTGTAAATATAATGTATAAATTTTAAGCCTATGATTTCAAGATTATCTCATTGGCTAATCTTTTTGGATGAAAATTTGCTTTATAGGGGGCAGTGGTTCGAAGTATTATAAAATAGTATCGCTCTACGAAATATGAGGTATTATAAATGTGATATTTAAGTTTAATCTTATGATCATAAGAGCACCCTAGGGCTAACTTATTTGAATGATGATTTCTCTCGCTGTGAGGTTAGTGGCTCTGGGATAAGACGAGAGAAGCTAGAGAGTTTGAGGACATTTCTTCCCATAATCCTTTAACCATTTCTATGATTTAGAATTTACAATCTCTTACTGGCGCTTCTTTTTTGGTTTTTCTCCCTGTAGGTGTTAATTTCCTAATCCCGTAATCAACACACACAATGAGTGAAGCGAATGGTTAGGATTAGGCTCGTTAGACAAGTAGGGGCAATGAATTAAACACGTTATAGTCAGGGACCGAGGTGGGGCCATTGCCCACCTAAGCTTTGAGGATTTATTTATTATTATTTTATGTTAGGGTGCATTTGAGATTACATTAATTTTCGGGCGAGCAATTTTAAAAGAGTGTTTGGAGAGAGTCTATGAATCTCAAGAATTTGACAGATAATGGGATTTAGAATTCTTGTATTTATAAATTCTGGATTTATAAATATTATTGTCTCAATAGGCGCTTTTGCATTAAAGATTTTTGAGAACTTGAATGATGGGATTTAGAATTCTTGTATTTATAAATTCTGGATTTATAAATATTATTGTCTCAATAGGCGCTTTTGCATTAAAGATTTTTGAGAACTTGAATGATAAAATTTGAAAATTTAGGAAGTAAGCTGAAAATTTCAATAAGTCAAAGATCAAATTATAGTTTTTTGGGGACATACCTTTTGAAGCTTTAGGATCAAATTGAAAATTATATAAAGTTTAAGGATGAAATCGTAATTTTGAAAAACATCTTCAAGTCAAAATGCTAATTTTAGAAAAATGTCCAACGGAGGGATTTTAAAATAACACTTTTTATAGGTTATTTGTAGAGGTGATTGGAAATAGTGTAAAATACCCTCTCAAAATTTCTCAAATTTTCAAATTTCTTTTTGTGAGATACCCAAACAGATGAATTTGAAAAAAAATATATTTTAAATATCATATTCAAATAAGTTTCATCTGCAATTACCCTATCCAAACACACCTTAATCAAGACTTTGAAGATATTTTCCCCCGTTTTTTGCCCTTTTTTAAAAATTATTTTTTAATGGTGCTTTTGAGACTAAAGTAATTGATACGGGAACCACCACAGATCTAGAAGTGGGCAGTTGAGAAATTTACCATCTTACTGTTATAAAAGCGTCGTGGAGGGGCAAACAATGCAAATTAATTGGATCGTTTGCTCCTAAGATTTTCCTAAACTGCCCCTGAACAAATTTATAATGTCTTATGTATTCTTAAAATAAAAAAAATGAGCAAAATACCCCTAAAAGCAGAAAATGAACAAAAAAAATCCTAAATACTCTGAAAGGGGAAAAAAAAAAAGAAAGAGGCCAAAATGAATATAGTACACCTGAAAACTCAAAATCTCTCTACACTTCAAAATGCCTGAAAAATCCACAAAACATTTAAACCAAAAATACGTTCGAAATAACCCTAATATTCTTGAGAGTACAAAATATTCATAAAGTTCCAAAAATTTTGAACTATAAAAAATATACTAAAATTATTTTAAACACACTTCAAAATACATAATGCCTAAATGTACACTGAGAGTTGTGGACCGCACGCAACGCTAGTTATTTTTATGGTGCTCTTAAGACATGAATAATTTGAATGCGTTTTTTTCAGAAGGATTTTCCACCTCATCATTAATCTTACAGTTTGTTAGACTGAGCCAGTTGGTTTCTAATTATTCCTAGATATTTATAAAAAGGACAAATTATATGTGTTTACTTGTTTGATCGGTAAAAATTTCATTTGGTTAAAACTTTGTTACCACACTTGGCACGTGGCATTTGGGGTTGTTTAATAATTCCCCTCACTCTCAATTTCCATTACTTTTCTAGGCCAATTGAAGATTCCACATGCTATCCTTTTTCTTATTCCCCCCTTCCTTGTGGCCGAAACAATATGCTTAATGTTAGTTGGTGCTTGGGGAAAAGCTATTAATTAATTAATAGCCACGTGAGGTTTCAAATTTTAATGAGGAGTTCATGTTTTACCCACAGTCCTATGTACCAGTCTCGTGCCTTATTCCAAGTTTGGGGGCGAAAATGTAACGAAAGTTATTTATTTTCATGTTTACTAAAATATAATTTTGTATTTTCTATTCCTTCGGCATTCATCAAAAAATAACATTTTTAATAATAAAAAATAATTAAACAACTATTTTTGGTTCAAGCAACTAATTATATATTGTATTCGTGAAAACTTTTTTATTGGTACAATTTTTATAAAAGTAATTTTGAATATGGCAAGCTAAAGACGACAGAGGTCAAAAGGTGGGTAAATACTACGAGGGAGAGCCATGTGTACTTTTACTATTATAACCCTTTTATTTATATGATGGGTATGCTTGTACCGCGGGGGAAGTAGGGAGGGCATTTTAGATGTGTGAGAGTTGAGGCTATTATTAGATAAAATAAGAAAATTATGTACTTTTTTTCTATTCCATGAACAATGTACGAAAAACAATAACAACATAATAAATTACATTCCAGAGTAATAATTTTATTTTTTTCATATACCAATATTGGCGATGAAGAAAATAGGCTTTTTAAAGGAATCAGGAGATGTGAGTGTTTTTTTTTATAAAAAAATTATAGCAAAATGTTAGTGCCTGTTCACCAGACGTGAGTGGGTGTCAACGTCTTTATCCTGTAAATTATTACTAGCCATTTAAAATTAGGTAAATTTAAAATAATTTGTCCCAAAATAGCCATGTAAAATTAGGTAAATTTAAAATAATTTGTCCCAAAATTTGGATTTCGGTGGGACAAAAAGATAGTTTTCTACAATTACAAACATCTTTTTATGCAAAGGTGGTGAATTGTGAAATCATATAATTTTGACCATACATCACTAGAATACATAGAGTAAGAAACTAGAGATTTGAATTCATAATTTTTTAAAATTTTGGTTTTACTCATAACCTGAGATACGTCAGGGCTGAGACATGGTTTGCATAGGAAGAGCTTGAAGCACACAGTCTTCTTATAGCTAATATTGCAGCTGTGGACTCTATGGTTAGGGGGTAGATGTTGGCAGTAATAAAGTGCCCTAAAAAAGGAGAGGGGGTGGGCGCAGTTGCAAAAATCAATCGTCGATTGTATGATTTCAACCCTAAAAAGATTTAAGTCCTTTAAACAATGCTTATTGTTTACAGTACTGGCGAACGAGTGCAGTCTAAGGAGTAGGAGAATAATTTGCCAAAGAAATAATGTCTTCCACACATTCATTAAATTGTTCCCAAAAAAAAAATTATACTCAAAATGATCAATAAGGTACATGTTATAATAGAATACATTCTATATGAACGTAAAGAAGTGAGTACCTATCATTTTTCATCTACGCGGATTAAAAAAGTATAAAAATAAGAGGACTTATGTGTTTTATATATATTTTTGAAATTTGAAGAGTTGATGGCCGTAATAATTTTCATATTTTAGATGTTAGGTGAAAAAAATTTATAGTACATAATGTGCACCGACTTTTCAATGCCCCATCCACTAAAAAATTGACATGTGTCAATTAATCCATATCATATTCACCCTATTAACCTCCCATCACGCCAATGGATCTTTATTCTCTCAATTTATAAATGCTTCCCATCCGTTAAAAGTGACGGGGGATCTTTCTTTCATTAATTTAGAATTACCTCAAATTTGATGTAGATTAATTAATTGCACAAAAAATCAGTACTCAATGAGTACTATAATTATTTTGATGTTAGGTACGAGTCTCCAATAATTATTATGAAAATTAGAAAATTATCATATTTTTCCGAACTTTTATAAGTATAATTTTTTAAAAAAATTAAAACAGATGCAAAATAGAGCAATTTTTCCGGAAGTTGCAACGCGAATCTGAGGGTGGGACATAATCGTCATCGCACGCGCAAAAGGATAAACGGACGTTGACGGGACACGGTTGCGCGGGTTGACTGGATCGAGTCAAACTTGACGCGCCGTAGCAATCCGAACGCCAGCACGTTTTCGTCACCGGACGGAAAAGTGAGGCGCACCGGACCCAAAAACGAGGCGCAAACCGCACCGCACCGGTCGCTTGGGCTAGCTTAGCTGGCTGGTTCGTTCGTGTGTCGAATAAAAATAAATTGAAAAAATATGAAAAAGACGCAACTAAGTTCGGTAGGCGATGGTTGCAAATTCCGACATTGCCGGATTTACCCTCAAAACTGCAATTTTTATTTTATTATTTTTTTTTTTTGGGGTGGGTGGGTTGGGGTGGGTCGTGAGGGGGAAAAAAAAAAAAAGAAGAACAAAAAGGGAAAATGGGGACGGTTGGGAAGGAGGATAGAGTCTTCATGTCGGCCAACCGTCGGATTGTCGGTAGAATTTTGAAATTTATAATTCCACAACACTTCACTAACTTTACTTTTTCTATATTTTTCAACAATAAATTCAAATTTGTATATCAAATTTGAATCTTAAAAGTATAAATTGTTGATCAAACGGATTAGGGTGCGGCGGTAAAGTGGAAGATGTACCCATCTTTAATTTATTTCATTCAATAAAGTAGAAGACGCACCCACATAATTATCATATTATAAGGAAAATTCATAATCAGCTGGTTTAGCAATTTAAATTTCATCAATGCATCATATGGTTCAATTAAACTACTTAAGTCATGATTTGCCAAAATTAGTTCATGACACATTAATTTTAAGTTAGGAATTAAACCATCAGTGCATGCGAAAATATGTAAAACAGATATGTAATTCTCAATAATAATAATTTTCATAGGCTATGATTTCGGAGTGTAATTGTATAGAAATAATAATCTTTAATTATTTTTGTCATCATTAAAATTTCTATACGTCGAGAATTTCAACTATAAAGTTTAACCTACTTGCTACCTTACCTGAAACCTAGAGACTTTTCAAATAGTTATTTTCCAGGACAGGGAGAAGGCATTGACAGGTTAGAAATGGGGTAGACAATGCAATTTCTTTCAATTTATCAATCAGTTGAGATTAAATGATTAAACTAAAAGCTAATCTAAGGATTTTTTGTTTTTGAAAAACAACTTTAATGTTTTAGGTAGAGAGATGACTCAATAAAGCACATAATAGTGTTACTTGTACATCTTTGACATAACCTTCACATCGAAAGTGGTCACGTGACAGAATATATGTGGTTTTATATTATTATTTAACGAAAATGCTACTCAAAAAGAAGCACACATATTTTGTCACGTCACTCTTTCGATGTAAAGGTTATGTAAACGATGTACAAATAGTATTACTCATAAAGTACTTTTCAACTAACAATTACAATATGGAGAGTTCTACTGTTTGCATAGTAAAATAGCCACTCCAAGCTCATTGCAACCGCCGCATACTTACAAATTAAAAACTGAAAATGATTTTACAAAATATTTTCGCATTATGCAACATTTATGTTATCAAATATAAAATAAAAATTATCATTGCTATTTTCCTTATTACCGTTTAAATGAATGTGTGAATGTTCGTTGTATTTAGTTTTTCTTTTCTTTTTCTTTGAAAATGTTTACTCGAGATTGGGCGTTTGAATGTGGGGAAAAATAAATTTCTATTCATACATTTCAGAAACATTGTTTCTTGTTTGTTTTTTTTTTTTTTTTGACAAATCTAAAAACACTTGTTATAATAAAAATTTCTTAGAATTATAAATTAAAAGTCGACACCGAAGGATTTCGGTACAAAGGGTCAACCGAGGCCGTTAAAGCTTGACGGCGGGGGCGGTTTACCGGCTGGACTGACAGAGTGGCGGTGATGATCCTCTCCAAAATTTCGCGGACGCTCTTGTCGTTTTCTACAGCTCAGCAGCTCCGCGCGCCCAAAATGTTGATAAAGAAGCCAAATCCCTAACCCCAACACCTCTCCAATTCTCTCACTTAGACCATGAAATGTGAACGTCAAATTGGAACCTATGTTTTGGCCACGGGGCACTGACACTCTCAATAAATTTTACCACTTTGAGAAGGGATACAAAGGGGATACAAAGGGGGTGGGGGAAGTGAGAATGAGAATATGGTTGCGCAATTGAGTTCGCCGAGAAATGTATTTTATATGTGATTATTATTTGTATGGATAAATTTTTAATTATTTATTTAAGTTTTAAACTTATAATTTTAGACGTTTTAATATTTTTTGAGAAAATTTTCTCTAGATATATTTGAAAATTTTAAAATTTGAATAAATGATTGAAATTTTTCTTGTATACATGATGACCATCCAACATTGGACTGTTCGGTGCATTTCTCGCCTTAAATAGAAATGATCACGGTTGATGAACGTGTTAGTACAGGTAAGGTAGAAAGTTGAAACTACTATAAAAAAAAATTTAAAAATACACAAAAATTTCATTAATGAACATAGCTTATTTAACTCACAACAATAGTAATAAATAAGTTATTCGTAACAAATTATTGACACTACTATTTTTAGTACATTATTATATCGTATGGATTCTATTTTTTAATTTTTATATATTTGACTTAATTGTTTATTCTTTCTACAAAAAAATAGAGGAAAAGATTTATATTTAGTTTTTACCTTTAGAATAAAATTTTGTTCATGACAATAATTATCGATATTTACTACTGTGGATATAATTTTTTAATAAATTTCATGATAATTTTTAATTTTAAAAATCTAATTGCACATATCAAACATAACAATGTCAACTTAAGAATGTCAAATTTTGGCATCACGAGGCTTCATAAATCAAGGAGAAGCCAACCTCGAGGTTTGATTTTATTATACTCAAACTCTTTTAGGTTTGAGAACTTAAAACAATCTCACCTATGACTTTTATATTACGGCACCCTCACTTTCATTAACACCCGATCAATTGAGTTTATGGATGCCATTTTCATTTTTGCAGGTTTTACCGACCCTGCCCTTCACCCGAATTTGAAATAAGCTAATTCATTGAAATATATAAATGTTAATTAAACAAATTAATAATACTTTCAATGAATATTTCAAGACGCCTATGGTGATACCATTAACATTATGTTTATTTCTTTTAGCACTTAGTACATACGAATAGGTGCTTGGGTCAATTGTATATAATTCTCTCTCTCTTTTTTTTTTTCCTTCTTCTAGTAATTAGTGGTGCATTCAACATTCAAATAATTAAAAACTAATATAAATAATTTCTGTTGCAATTAACTATCTGATAAATTAATATTTATTTATTTTTATTTTTTTTACTACTGGTATAATTTTGTACCACTCCTAAATTCATATTTTAAATATTGAGTTTTAAGAGTATATGATCAATTTACATACTTTTGTTCGCGATGTTTGTAATCAGACCTACTAGGAGAGGTTAGTGTAATTTATTATATGAAGGTGAGTTTATTGTAACTAGTCATATCACACGTGCTTTGCGTGTGTTCAACGACTTTCAATTTGGGAGGGTAAAATATTAGGAGGAGTTTATGAATATAATTATTAACAGTTGGTGATAATATTTGTGTTATTAGATTTGGAAAGCATAAGCGAAATAATTTTGAAAAGTGGAGAAATTTTGAAATAGTTAGTTATATTTGAATTTTGAATTTTTTAAATTTTAAATTTTATCTCTTATGTTCAATTAACTTAAAGAATTCTTTAAAAAGAAGGCTTTTAAAGGGTAAGTATGTAAGTTTAAAAATGAACACTCCATTTCGAATGAAATCAATAATGAATTGAATTGATTTAGTTTCAGTTAATTTCATTTGAATTGGTTTATAATTCAAATCTGGTGTTTAAAAAAGTAACATAAATCAAATCAAATCATTTCAATTCCATTTCAAAAGTTATAAAATTATAAGGATAATTGACAATGCTAGCCTCCCATATTATAAAGATATATAGTAATCTCATTTATTAAATAAAAATATTTCATCATCAATAAGTTTCTTCTACCCAAATAAAACCATAAAATCATATAAATAAAAAATAGTGATAGTATTAAAAATAATAAATAAAAGTGACATTAATTATTAATTAAGTAAATTTGATTTTAAATGAAATCAACTCTTTCTTTGTAATTTTCGAACGGACCATTACGGAACTTTGACTTTATAATTGGAATAGATAGAAACAGGACTCAAGGGAATTTGGTGTTTTACACATAAAACAACCATTGGCTAATTGGGAAACCAACTGCAGAAATTTCCTCTCCAATCCCGGAAACCACGTGGCGATCGCGTGTCCAATTACAGCTGTGTCCTCCGCAACCGCCTAACTGATGGAACCGGTAATCATGACGCTCTTTACCCCCCCTTCATTGACCGGCTGTATCGGTTACCCTCTTCCCACCCTTTATATACCCTTGCTAGTAAATTCCGCTCCTCCCCTTGCCGACCCTCCCTCTGGTTCTCTTTCTTTCTTGGTCTTAATATTTTCCCCTTTGTTTCCTTCTTTTCAGGGTCCTCTTTTTTTTCTTTTTTTTTTTTTTCTTTTTTTTTTTTTTTTTTCCATTTCTGTTTATTTATTGGGGTTAGGGTTTGAGATACCGATCTTGATCTTGATCTAGATCGATTTACATCTATGGAAGTTTTGTTTAGAGATTCGGGTCGGATCAAGGGTCCCTGGAATCTCGAAGAAGACGAGGCGTTACAGAAACTTGTGCAGCTTCATGGGGCTCGCAACTGGTCGTTGATCAGCGAGTCGATCCCCGGGAGATCGGGGAAGTCTTGTCGCCTCCGGTGGTACAACCAGCTGTCGCCGAAGGTGGAGCGCCGCTCGTTCTCGCGGGAGGAGGACGAGATCATCATCGATGCGCACGCCAAGTTCGGGAACAAGTGGGCGACGATCTCGAGGTTCCTCCATGGGCGCACGGACAATGCTGTCAAGAACCACTGGAACTCGACGCTCAAAAGGAAGTTGTCGTCGCTGATCCAGCAAGGAGGCTCCGTCGACACGCACAGGTTCCGGCCGGAGAAGCGATCAGCGAGCTTTGGCTCAGGCGTGCAGGTTCCTGCGCCTTGTTTTAGCCCCGGGAGCCCCTCTGGATCTGATATTAGCTACTCTGGCTTGTCAGTGATGCCGTCGTCTCTCTTGTTTCAACCCGCTGCGGGAACTAAGGCGCTCCTGCAGCTTTCGAAAAAGGTGGAAGCATCGTGGAAGACGAACGATCCGTTCACTGGACTCTCTCTTTCCATCCCTGGAACCGGATCGCAGGAGTCCCCTTCTCAGTACCTCGTTCGCGATCCCCATCAATCCCAGCCGGCGCCTCCGAACCAGTACAGGTCGAAATCACCGTCAGAGAGTGCAGGTCGCCACGCGATGAATTTCGGTCCTGAATTCCTGTCTGTGTTGCAGGAAATGATCAAAAAGGAAGTGAGGAATTACATGTCAGGGATCGAGAACAACAGCGAGGCCTGTTCCCAAACGGTTGAGAGCATTCAGAACGCTCTGATTAAGCGCATTGGCATGAGCAAGAGCGGCTGAAAGGATGTTGCAATGAGAATCCAATCAGAACCCAATCAAAGATGTCTCGAGAAGAAGGATCCCAAAATCTCTCTCTCACTCTCTTTTTTCCTTGTCTCTTCACCGGGAAAGTTGAAATCAATAATGTACAAATATGGAGCCGAGAGAAGCTGGATTTAGAAGCAGAGCGTCAATGTCGTCTTCTTCTTCTTCCGACCGGCGGATGTTGAAAATTTTCGAAAAAGGATGAGGGGGAAACAAAATAGATAGAAACATCTATAAATTGATTTAGTTTCCATTTTCTTGCAGAATTCCACTGAAGTTTTATTATTTCCTTTCTTACAAAGAAGAAAATTAAACCAAAAAAAGAAAAAAAAAAACTCTTCCGTTTTCAGTTACGGAGTTGGGGAAACTCAAGCGAAATAAACCGTTTGATTTTGAATTGAAAGGGACGAGGATGAGCCGCGATTCGCGTCTCAAAGATCCTGACGAGCTGGGCGAGACAGCGAGTGGTGCTTAATGGGCCTTCAACTGGAAGAAAAAGCCCCGCCCGGTTTTGAGAATCTGCAGGCAGCCTTCGTTTTCTCGGGGGCCGTTGACGCATAGTCAAACGCTAGTGATCCACAAAAAGTTGGGAGCGTGGGAGTGGAGAATCAATTGAGCGTGTAGTATTTTATATTCTGAAAGCGGCGACATCAAAGTAAAGTAATATAATAAATAATTGTATTCTGATAATAATAATAATAATAATAACCACAACGTTCGTAGTAATAATAACGATGCAACCGGGATGATTCCATATAGGACAAAAATCGGCAATTCTTCCCTGTTACCCCCCCCCCCCCCCGAGGCGCCGGCTGGGATTGATGGGGATCGCGAACGAGGTACTGAGAAGGGGACTCCTGCGATCCGGTTCCAGGGATGGAAAGAGAGAGTGCAGGTCGCCACGCGATGAATTTCGGTCCTGAATTCCTGTCTGTGTTGCAGGAAATGATCAAAAAGGAAGTGAGGAATTACATGTCAGGGATCGAGAACAACAGCGAGGCCTGTTCCCAAACGGTTGAGAGCATTCAGAACGCTCTGATTAAGCGCATTGGCATGAGCAAGAGCGGCTGAAAGGATGTTGCAATGAGAATCCAATCAGAACCCAATCAAAGGTGTCTCGAGAAGAAGGATCCCAAAATCTCTCTCTCACTCTCTTTTTTCCTTGTCTCTTCACCGGGAAAGTTGAAATCAATAATGTACAAATATGGAGCCGAGAGAAGCTGGATTTAGAAGCAGAGCGTCAATGTCGTCTTCTTCTTCTTCCGACCGGCGGATGTTGAAAATTTTCGAAAAAGGATGAGGGGGAAACAAAATAGATAGAAACATCTATAAATTGATTTAGTTTCCATTTTCTTGCAGAATTCCACTGAAGTTTTATTATTTCCTTTCTTACAAAGAAGAAAATTAAACCAAAAAAAGAAAAAAAAAAACTCTTCCGTTTTCAGTTACGGAGTTGGGGAAACTCAAGCGAAATAAACCGTTTGATTTTGAATTGAAAGGGACGAGGATGAGCCGCGATTCGCGTCTCAAAGATCCTGACGAGCTGGGCGAGACAGCGAGTGGTGCTTAATGGGCCTTCAACTGGAAGAAAAAGCCCCGCCCGGTTTTGAGAATCTGCAGGCAGCCTTCGTTTTCTCGGGGGCCGTTGACGCATAGTCAAACGCTAGTGATCCACAAAAAGTTGGGAGCGTGGGAGTGGAGAATCAATTGAGCGTGTAGTATTTTATATTCTGAAAGCGGCGACATCAAAGTAAAGTAATATAATAAATAATTGTATTCTGATAATAATAATAATAATAATAACCACAACGTTCGTAGTAATAATAACGATGCAACCGGGATGATTCCATATAGGACAAAAATCGGCAATTCTTCCCTGTTACCCCCCCCCCCCCCCCCCCCCAAACCCTTGTGGATTTTCTAAAGGTTAGTTCAGCTTTAGCATTAGAAAAAAATCATATCCCTCTACTTTTAGTTTATTTTTAATGGACACTTTTTATTTATTTAAGTTATTAAATTTTTACATCATTATTTTAAATATAATTTATTAAAAATAATATAAAAAATTAAAAAATACTTAAAATTTTTAAAAAATCTAACTGAAATAATGCAAAAAGTGAGGCTCCCTCACACGTATATATAATAATGGAATTAAAGTTTTATTTTAGAAAAATACCCTAAAATTTCATGTTCCCCTTCTAAATTTTCAATTGATACATAGATGTTAAGATCCATGACAACTGGAAATATAAGTTAGAGTTTTCTATTTTTTTATTTATGTTTTTCTTAATTTTTCTTATTTTTCAAGTACTTTTATTATTATTTTTATAATTTATAAGTGAATTAGTGATGTAAAAATTTAATAACTTGTTATGTGTTCTCTCATCTAATGAAATTAGATGACTGATGGGTGGAAAGAGTCTATTGAAAATAAAATAAAAATATAAGAAATGTGATAAATAAAATTCAAAGAAAGTTTCTTAAAATTGACCTAAATCGGGACCTTTCAGAATTTTTCACTAAAAAAAAATCAGTTAAATTCAGTTATATCAGGAGTATTTTTGGGATCTGTGGGTGGAAATCTTCTTCTTCTTCCTCTTCTTTTAATACGTTGACCGCGTTGTAGCACGTAAATGGGCCTGACCCATGATTAGCGAAGCCCAGTCCCATAAGAATTTAGGCACAGCTCGATTGAATCAAGCGTTGGCTCTGTGAATTTGGGTTCAGTGTTCCCACACGCACAGTGGTTGGGAGGAGAGAGAGAGAGAGAGCGAGAGAGAGGGCGAGGGGGAAGGGGAGGGGAAGTTGGGGGGTGGGGGGTGGGGGAAGAGATTGAGTTTCTGAAATCGTGCAGATCTTCGATTCAATTCAGCGAACTGCTTGGGGATTTTGGAAGAACAGCTATGCTACCCACCGCCTCGAGAGGGCGTTCGCCCTCTACCTCTCGAGCCAACAACCCTATGTTCCCTCACTACCTCCGCAGAATAGTCAAGGTATCTCTCTCTCTCTCTACTTCAGTTCCTTCTCCGCGATCTGATCTCAATTCTCCTTTTCAGCCCACCACTCTCTTTTGTTCAATTTTGTTTTTGTCATTCGCATCGCAATTCCTCGATCTTTGTTCCTCAATGCTTCACGTAGTGATCCAAGTTCCGGTTTGCCATGAATTGATATGCTTCCTTTTGTTCAACGGTTAGAGCCGGGGGCCAATCCAAGTCCATAGTTTGGTTTCTTTATGAAGAGACCTGTGTTCTGAATTAAAATTTTGGATTGCACACAACCTGAATCTTTGAGCACTATTTCAGAAAGAGTCAGAATTTTAGTAGCATATATCCTATTCCGATTCTCAGCAATGACGTAGTCTAGTTTTATATTGTAGTTGGGTTTATGCTGAATTTTATTGGAACAATCTATTTTATTTGTTTATGAACTTGTGGAATAGATTTATATCCTGGTTGAAAAGGATGAAAGATGGGCTCTGACTCGCTCAATAATTTAGGTATTCAAATGTAGTTTAAGATGAAGGAGATAAAAAATTATAGGACTGAAACAAAAATGATGGATTGGAGAAGGGCATCGAGAGTTTTATATGATTCTAATGCGCCTTTGAGAGGTGGGTTGATTGATCAGTGGGAGTTTAGGAGGCCCAAGGGTAGACCACGAAAGACTTGGATGCTAGTTGTAAGAAAGAACCTGAGTGTCAGGGTGGTAGAGAGGGATATAGCATTATATAGGAATGAGTGGTGTGGGAAAATTCGCATGAAAGAGCAGTCAAGGTACTTATTTTTGCACCCTTTGTTCCTTGAGGTATCTCTAGTTTCTTAGTTACAAGTTTCAAGGATAAAGATTTCAATATTTAATTTATTAGCTATGTTCGTGTTGGTGCGATGTATGCATGTTAATCATTATTGTGCGTGTAAATCTTAATTGAAGGCGTATCCTGACTTATGTTATTATTTTATTATTATTGGATGTATTATTAACTTATTACCCTTTCTTTGGATTGGTTGAAGTGGCAACAAATGGATTTTGAATATACTTTCTGGCAAATGCTTCACCTATGCACCTCACCGAAAGTTGTGTAAGTACCATCTTTTTCTGGTACAGTTTTAATAATGATGGTCTTTGTAGTTACCTTCATTTTATTAGTTTCTGTAATATTATTTATTCTGTAGTTTACCTGGAGGAGAATATATTAGGAAGTGAGGGGAAAGTTCCAGAGTATTAAGTGGACTGATGAACTTCTTATTGGGGTTTCATGAACGGAAGAGTGGTGCACAAATGAAGTTGGAGTTGTAGGAATCTTGTTGATCATATACAATTCTCTAGCACCTGACCTGAACATATATGTAGGGCATTTAAGTTACCAAAAGAAAAATAAAAGTAGTGTTGGGCATTGACATTTCCTGAATAAGCAAAATGCTTGAGCTTTCATAGACTGCATGTATTTTATAATCATCCTTCTAAGCGGGGAATCCCAAGCTACCAACAGCTATATATCATCTAAAAAGTTCTTTGGATAGGTGCTCAGAGATGGTCATGATTCTCTCCGGTTGGATTGGAGAGAATCTGCATCTGCTCAGGGAACCAGACGAACTGGTAGTTGTCATTTCTTTGGTTCTAAAAAAAAAAGAGCTCCAATATTTTGGAAAGTAGATTGTTTCAACTGATATAGTTAAATTCATTTTGTGGATTTTCATTCCAATATAGTCATTTTATCTGGCATTTGCATTTCTTCTTTTTTTTTTTTTTTTTTACAAACAAGAATATTACCAATAAAAAGGGAGAAAATGCAAATGCAGGAGGATGCAAGAAAAGTTCAAAAACGGAAAAGACAATCAAGAAACATACGAACCAAATCATATTACATGAGAAATGCTTTCCAATCTCTATGAATATCTCTAAGCATAATCACTTGGGCTAAACCCCAAACCACGATCCAAAGAGGAGAGAAAACAATGTGTTTTTATTTGCCGAACTTGAGACAATTTCAATGTAATTTATCTTTGTATATTATTGTGTTTAAGTTAGTTATCCAGCAATTTCCTAATTGTTTCAGTTTTCATTTTTCCACATGGCATTGGATGTTAATGCAGCTACCAACATACTAAGTACCACAAACGTAAGTCACTTTCCTGTCAATGATGCATTGCTTGTCATTGTCCGTTTGCTTAGGTGTACTTAATGTTATCATTGTGTAGCAAGAGTATTGTTTCTATTTGATCTTTTCAATTTAATGTAGTCTGAAACTATCTAATTACATGTATTGCCAATTCAAGGTAGTTAATAATTTGTGCAACAGAAGCCATAATGAAGTCCTCATAACATAATTTTGGCCTGCCTGTTGCGTGCAATCTTTAAATTTTTCTCTCTTTGTTTTTGTTGGGTAATGTTGTATTTGCTCTGTAACTTGTTCTGCCCTTTTTTATCAATGGAATGTGTACAACCAAATTTGTACTCATTGGATCTCTGTTCTATAGCTTTATTACTAAAGCAATAAGTATAAAATGTTATTTGTTTATATAGCAATGGAATGCAAATCAAAGAAAAATTTCAAGGCAAACCCCTTGCCTTAGCTCAATTTATTTTGGGGATTGGGAAAAGAGTCCAAATCGCTTGAACCCTGACCTGGAAAGCATCAGAACTCATTTAATCGCTCATTTAAATGGTTGGAATGGAATGGGAATGGGCCTTTTATATCATCAAATAATTGAATGAGAATGAGCATTCCCATTCTCGTTCCTTCCATTCAAACGGTTCCTAAGGGTTTTATCTCGGGCAGGGAGGTTCTCTCCTATTCTTATTTACTTTGGCATCTAAACCTAAGATGTAGAAAAACAAGCAACAAATTGTTTTGAAACTTTTTGGATTGGCTTTTCTTATATTTTATGTTGAGAATCTTATATCACCTATTATTCTGGAGCTTGAAGTATTTATTAGGCTACTCCCCTTATTGCCAATTGGTTTTGAGGTGGAACCTTAACATGGTATCAGAGTGGTTATGTTTAGTTTAAGAGTCTCCCAAATTATGTTTGGCTTAGTGGTGGCCTATCTGTATTTGCCTCCGTCTTGTTGTCCATGTGCAGGTCCAAACTGAGGTTGCACATTAGGGGACTATTGAGAATCCCACATTGGTTTGGGACCTGTTATTTTGGATCTTGAAATGTCTGTTGGGCTACTCTCCTCATTGTCATTCATGTGCAGGTCCAAACTGAGGTTGCACATGAGGGGACTGTTGAGAACAGGGTTTTAAAAACCGGCTGCTACACACCGTAGCGGCCGCTTCGTAGCGGTATCGGCGCGTCCGGATACCGCTACGCCCTGCTTTAGCGATTTGAACCCGATTCATGGCCGTAGCGGCCGCAACGCACGCTACGGCCGCTACAGCTAGATTAATGAGGAAAAAAAAGTTTTGCGGATATATTTCTACATTGCTAGATCTCCGAGTTGGAGAGGGTCCAGAGATATTTTATACTCATGTTCAAATTACAAATGATAATGTGGATGATGAAATTGATTGTCTAGTGCATCATTCAATGTGGTAGGGATGAATTACCACCACATAACATTTATTGTGATTGCAAAAACTTATTAAAATTTATGTGATTTTCATTTATGATAATATGTATTAAAATCTTTATTGTTGTGGTAGTAAAAATCAAGATAAATGTAGGTTTATGTTTAATAGCGCACTTAAATTTATCTAAAATCTAAAAGTCATATGTACCATTGTTTACTTGATAAACAAGGTGGGTCAAAATAGTCTAAAAATCATTTATAACATTTTTACAAACTTAAAATGTGAAAAAACAATTGTCGTACGCCGTGCCTCATAATTCACGTCCGTTATGCCCGCGTCCCATTACAAAACTCCCGCTACACCCGCGTCCCGTTACACTCGCGACTGTTACGCGACGGCGGCCGCGACCGCTATTTAAAACCATGGTTGAGAATCCCACATTGGTTTGGAACCTGTTATTTTGGATCTTGAAATGTCTGTTGGGCTACTCCCTTCGTTGTCATTTGGTTTTTTAAGGTGGAACCTTAACATTATATCTGGAATAACTCTAATTGGTGTGCAGTTATAGCTGATTTGCTACTAACTGAAATTTTTTGCTTTGTTCTACATCCAACCATAAGCTTGTTTTTGTTCTCAGAAACAAAGAATCAATGGGCACGTGATGATCCTGCTTTTGTTGTACTCTGCAGTCTTCTTTTGGTAGTTGCAACTTTGGCTTATTGTACTGCGTAAGTTTATTATGTGCTTGCAAATATAAGCTTTCTGATGGTTAAAACTTCGCCAGTTGAGAGTTCTATACTTCTAAAAGCAATCAAAAAGTGCTGATGGTAATCATCTTAGTAATTTCCCTTCCAGAAGGCTTTGATACTTCCATTTGGGATTAAAATATGCATGTGCAGAAGAGGTTAATGTTGTTCACAAACTTCGATTGGTTTTGTTCACCTGGGATTTTATTAACTTTTTACTCTTTATAGTGTCTGATTTGTTTCCACCATATATTCTATGTTCATTCTGATTTCCATCTTGCTGCTTTTTATTTATTTCAGGTATGATCATAGTGCGGCTCATGCTGTTTTTGTAGTGTTCTCAGTATTGCTTTTCCATTTTTTAATAACTGGAGTCATTTTGGCTACATGTTGTTGGTAAGATCTTTTACAAAGTAACTTATCTTTCTTGTTTAACATTAATTATTTTACTAATAGTGGATCACTGCAAGTTTTTTTTTTTTTTTTTTTTTGGGGGGGGGGGGGGTGTTGTGTGGGTTGTGTTTTCTAGTTTTTTAATTCTAATGTTGATGTCTATTCCACATAGGAATGGCAGCTACACTTCCTGTATTCCTTATTTGCTCTTTCGTAAGAATGTGAGTTTGCCTTTGTGGTATTTGTTCAGGGTATATTTATGTCTGTACAATTCCATGTAGATTCTTACCAGATGGTTATTCTTTGGCAATATCCATGACTTAGGCCAAAAAACTAGAGAGAGCTAGTGAGTCAATCCCTAACCATGAAGAAAATGTGGTAAACCTGGGGATGAATCTGTTTTTAGCAGCAGCTAGTTGATGGCGGAATTGGACGGCTTGATCAGATGGTAGCCTAGACATTGTACACAGAGAGGAAGGAAGGGATGGAGCCCCTAAAATCACCATTTTAGGGATTCGTGCTTAAAATATATAAGCAGCAGACAGCCTTTGGGTGTGTCCCCTACTTCTCTTTTAAGGCTAAAGCCCCTCAAAACATTGTGGTTTTGAGGGGGCTTCATACTTTAAATGGAATTACAGTGCAGCCTTTCCTTTTTTAATTACTATATTCAAATATATATTATGTTTAAGGCTTTTTTTTTTTTTTTTTTTTGTTGTTGGTATCTCGCTATATCTGTATTCTAGAATTTATGAAGCCCTGCATGTACTTGTACCGTATCTGATCCCCCCATCCTCAAGAGGGGGCAAAATCTAGGCCCTCATATCATATCTCCTCTTAGGGTTGCATTATAGATATGCATCTATTGTAAACCTCATTTTTGTTTTTGTTTTGCGATTGCATTGTGCTGTTGCTTGTAGTTTTGCCAATTGATTTTTTTTTTCATTTTCTCTTGTTAAGTATCAGAGTGCGGATTCATAAGTGAAACTACTTGCTCTTCTGCCAATGAAACTATGGAATGATCTTTCTGTTCCTCTACCAAATCGTTTTTTTCCCTATAAATTGCTTTCTGGTAACATAAGAAGGTAACTGAGTTCTATCAGTAATAATTAGAACCATGAAAATGTCATCCAACTTCATTTTGTATAGTTTTTTTGGTTTACAAAGTTCAGCAGAAAGCTTCATTGCTTTTGTCTGTATGAAGTCAGCTCTTATGCTATATTTCTACTTTTTTGGTATATTGTGTAGCCATCTTTTTCAGTTGGTTTACCCCCCCTATTATGTGAATCCAGATTGCGAGGGCTTGTATTTACTGCTACTGAATAAAACTTTTAGGCCATGTTGTATAGTTCTGATGCCAAACCTTATGATTTTAATGAGTGAGCATGTATGTTGGTGTTCTCACAGACCTGACTTGTATGAGTTTCACACAGCATATACATCATCATGTGGCCCTGGAAAAGACTTCCTATTCCATTTTACTGTCCTTTCAGGTTCCTGACAAATGCTTACCTTCGAGAGGAGGCTCCAAACAGTCACGTGGTTGAGCAACGGATTGAATGGCAAGTTTACAAGCTTCTCATGTTTTCAGAAATTGGGGTTTAATTCTAAATTGACACTGCTTCCTTTTCGAGCTCAAGGTTATGAGGAATAGATATGATAGACATAAAACTATTGCAATTTTCTGCTGACTACTAATGTATAATAACATTGTTTTATTTACACTTCCCCCAAAGGAATCAAAATGTAAGAACCAGTTCATCTTTCTCTTTGGGAGCTCTGGCCAATCAGAAAATGTCATTGCCCTCTGGGCACACTATGGCATCATCTAAGCACTTCTTGGTTATTTTCTTTTACTGCCACACCCGACTTCTGTCTCTCAACTGGCTTTTGTTAGCTCTCCCTGACCTCACTCACGGCTGTTGATTGTGGCTTAATTAAGTTGATTTCCATTAGATGAGCACAACAACACTCCTTAAACCCCTAACCGATCCGATTCCATTATTTGATGATTTCACATCACCCACCAAAAGAGAGAAAGACAGGGGGTGGGTTGTGGGGTTGATTCTCAATCTTTTGTTTAAGGATTAAATAGTAGTTTAACATTTAAATTTTACTAAAGTACATATTTTTAAGGTTATCCATTTTAGCAATGATTGATCTACGAGACTTGGTGACTTAGCCAGATTTGCTTGTAGTAACCAATTGGAATTTTATTAAAGCACGCATTCTGGACTTCAATTGCTTTAATTAAGTTTAACTTTGAAACTAAGTAGAAAAGAACCGTTGGATTTTGACATGATGGTTTTTAGTCTTACTAATGATTGACCAATGGGAGGGAATTTGTTACCAAGAGCTAAAATTAGAGAGAACAGCACACTGTTATTTCCAAGTGTCTGAATTTGGTGTTATACATATGCTGAGGGTCCGAGGCTCAATCCTGGTATAGTGGTTCTCCAAACCAACCAAGTTTCACAGGGGCAGCGTCATAAATTTCATGCTTGCTTGCATGTGTTCTTCGTCTAATAATCTACGTGCTCTAATTAATGCTTCCTTTGATTCTCTGTCTAAATCATTGAATTTTATTCGTTGTGTGCTGACTCCCAATTTTTTTTCAGGCTATATGCATTTGATGTGCACTGCAATTCTTTCTTCCCAATGTTTGTTATGCTTTATGGTAACTGCTGTATTAGTACATGTTTTTTTTTCTTAATGATTAAACCTTATTTTTTAACTAGAATGTTGATGATGCTTTTGATGTTATGGCAGTGACACATTATTTCTTATCACCTCTATTGGTGGTCCATGGCTTTCTTCCTGTCTTACTATCAAATTTGCTCTTCATGGTAGCTGTGTCGTACTATCATTATCTCAATTTCTTAGGCTATGACGGTAAGCTGAATTGTATTCTTGGTATTCTGCTTTACTTCATACACAAAAAGGAGAATATTTGAGTTCAAAGGGAAACAACGGCTAACTTTTGTCGTGGAGATCCTCTAATAAGATCAATCTTCTCTCAATGTATTTTATGCCTGAAGTTTATCAAAATGCCAGGGGTGACCTTGGATGACATTTTACTTTTGTGCCCTCCTTGTTTGCTTAAGAGGGATATTTTACCTTTCCCTTTGGCCTAAGCTAATGTTCCTTTTTCCCTTGGGTGTTAGGGGTTGCTTCCTAAGTGGCTGATGAAGAGGGATCTACTCATTTTACAAATGATGTATTAGATTGATTTCATAAAGTGAATATCTGATCTGATAAAATATTTACTGCTGCAGTATTACCCTTTCTGGAGAGGACCACTTTTTTCCTGTATCCAATTGGTGCTGTCATTGTTCTTTCTCCAATCTGTAAGTATTGAATAGCAACTCGAACGTTGTTTCACCCCACTATATTAAACTCTTAAAAATCGAATTCCCCTCCTTTGTGCTTTGCAGTGATTCTTACTGGCTTCAATCCTTCAAGATATGCCTTGAACTTGTACTTCAGTCGACGATTTTGATATGACAGCTAACATTTCAAATTAGATTTGCACGTTGAGGAATTTGTTCGTACGCCACATGAGCACACGAGTGATGCAATGAACTGCTTTGCTGGTTCTTGCTGATGCACAAGGTATGGCTGCGTTTCCAGACAAAGAAGCACCTGAGGCTTTCGAGTAGTGCTATTGAGTGAAAATTGTTACCAAATGGGGGGGTTGGAAATCGTTCTCAAAAGTGGTTCCTGTGGCTCTTGATGTATTTAATATAGTGATTTTGGCCTTAGTGAATTATATTTGTTACGAAGTGGTCCTTCGATATTGCTCTCCTTATATGCCTGCTGCCGTGACATAAATTCAGCTGTAGAATTGTGCTATAGTTTTAATTTTTTCTAAAACATAACTGTTATCATTGAAAATGTAAGTGATTGTGTGTTTTTATTTTATTTTATTCTAAAACATACTGTGATCGTTTGAAAATAGTAGTAATTGTTGAAGTAGATTTCTAAGTCATCATCGCCAACCATCATCCATTGCTTATTCCCCCTTTCAAATCATGGTTTCCCCTGAAAGGTTATTAATGGAAAGTTCAGTTTGAATGCTTTGAAATTCATACGAGTTGCGTTAACGCGTATAAAATATAAATATTTCTTAAAGAATCCTTAATCAGTGTCCTTAGGGCACTGTTTAGATTAATTTTTTATAAAACATGAGTATAATAATTAATTAGAGCAGCAAAATAATGACTCATCATGGCAACCAAGGCTATTCCTAGTTAACTAAGCGGAAAAAATTAGAAAATTTGAGTGAGAGTAAAGCGCGGCAGGATCGATAATCAAACAATTAGCTTTAGTTCCACAGACAAAACCTAAAATAAATTGGTGAAAAAAGAAAAAAAAGCTTGCAAAATCATTATTATGGTTCATAATTGTTTTCAAGTGATTATGGAGGGAAAACTCTACATCCTCTAAAAGAGCGCAGTGATCATATGCCAAATAATCTAAATCAGAGCTGGGAAAGGTGAAACAAAGTAGAATAATAAGTGCTCACCCCATAAAACACTCAAAAAATCCAATTGCCACTCATGAATGTAAAAACTCCCAACTTTTTTGCATGTGTGAGGGCAAAGGAGCGACAAAATGGAGGCTCTCCAGTTCTGAAAGATCATCTGACACGGATCGCAGATTCTGCAGAACAAGATCCACATTCGGCAAAACCATTTCCTTACAATGAAGATGTAGGTGGGGTTGCTGCTTCTTGGAGTTGCTCTCTTCGCGAAGGCCGAAGGGAACTATGCTTCCCTTGGGAGACATCTCATTTGAGTTGTCTTCAAAATCATGCCAAGGCAAATGTTTCAGCTTCTTATGCGCAAGCCGTCCGTATTTGTAGTCTCCAACTATAGGTGTTCCTAATGCCTCCGCACAGTGGACTCGTAGCTGCATTGCGTAAAAGACAATGTGTCAAGTACACGAACTGCTAAGAAGAGATGGTCATATTAATATGAAGAGGCATGCAAATATATAAAGGGGGTATGATCGATACCTGGTGCTTTCTTCCAGTTAGAGGGGACAGTTCTAACCACACGTAACCTGCAGATTTTGATAAGCATTAGAAGCTGTGAGTCGAAACACAGCTGCAATTTAGGATTCCCATACAAATACTTGAAGAATTGACTGTGTCTAAACTGTCAATGTAGAAAGCATCCCAATAGAACTACCCTAGTAGGTCATGTGAAAACAATGTTTGCCTTTAATCACTTCATATATTTTTCTCATAAAACAGCTAACGAGTGAAGTTCCAAACTTATTCTTGTATTACATCTTGAGAACCAAAAACAGCATCAAGTTTAGGTTTATTTTGCTTATGCACTAATAAATAACAATTGTAATGAACCAAACAGGTTATTAACTTGTTAAATCCTCTGCGTAGCCATGGCTGCCTTAAGTAATATGTTATAGCAAGTTACTAACCATGACATGAAGAAATCACTCGATATTCTGTTATAGCATGCTGAGATGAAACACTCCGATCAGTGTCCATTATTGTGATACGTTCGGATTTACCACTGTCCACTACAACCTGAAAACAATTAAAATGTGTGTGACGATTATTGTCTACTGTTCGAGTAAAATGTTAGGCTTTGCATGACAAAAAGAAAGTAGTTGGTTAAAAACTACGGTTATTTCACTCAAGGATAGATACAATTTAAAGGGAATAAATTTGCGTAAATTAGCATATCCCAAGTTATAAGCAACTTCAGCTCTAATAATATATTGGAAAACAAGACCTGCCTCAGTTCGAAGGAGATCTTGACTTCAATAAATCTCAGTAGGGTAAAATCACAATTATCAGTCCCATATACGCCCACACCACAAACAATGCAACACTTGAAAAGAGTTAACATCATAGCAATTGGACCAAGTTTGGCTTGTGAAAACTGAGTTTTTTGCAGAAACAAGAAATGATCATGTATAAGGCAAAGTTTTTCTGACCTTTCCCAGTGGTGCAGAAATCAAACCCTCTGGAAGTCTTGGAGACCCAATAACAAGTGCCCAATACTTTCTTTGCAAGATTTTTCTGTCAGTGCAGAAGTCCTTAAAGGAAAAAACAAAAAAATATATACACACACACACAGTTGTTAGGCTTAATTATAATTATAGAAAGGAAACCATACATGAAAATATTGCACTGCAGATAAACATGTGTGGATTCAAAAACAATAAATAAACAAGTAGAAAGTGAAATTGCTGAACAAAAGTTCACGCACATCCTTTGATGCTCCAAAGGTCTTTTCACGGAAGACAGAATGCAGAAGTGTTGCACATTTCTGTGTCCTCCCCATGACCAAGATGCCACTGCTATCTCTATCAAGTCTGTGAACCTAATTCAAAAACCTATTATAATCAGAACAATACACAACTTTATTGACAAATCTAAGGAACGACAGTATTTGACCCTTGAAAATATATACTTGCACCCGTTCCAAAACTTGAGAGGGATAGTAAACATTAAATACCAAGCTCAACAAGCTGAAGTTGGTTTTGGCTAATGAAACTTGCTTACCAAGTTGAACTTAAGAAACCATAGGTATTGCTTTGTAATAGTATGAATTGCAGTTGATTATCACCAAGGGCCAGGGCACTTAACTGAAAGATGCTTGCAGCTGAAGCACGCGATGTAATACAAGATTTGATCGATGCGTGACTAAAGAGTCTGAACAGAGGAAGACTCGAAAGGCATTTCCACCCACTACTCCTTACTTACTTCCTTCCTTTAGGACATCTAGCCGGCTAGCCTGCTTTCCTAATTGGCTTCTATTATCATACAATACATATAAAAATATATAATATATATTTTTCGCTTGAAGTCATAGGGAACATATATGAGCATCTAAACACATTATGTCTTCTTGTCCATTAAATTGGTCCCTATAAAGGACTGACTGTCTTCTTGTGCATTGAACTGGTCCCTCTAAAGGATTGATTGTCATATTGTGCATTATTCTGGTCCCTATAAAGGATTGATTACCGGAGGAACATACATTTAACCAACCATTTCCCAGTCCCAACTTAAAAAACTATGTAAGGAGTAAATTTTTATTTTATATTTTTATTTTCTAGAAGAAAATAGACGTAGATCAGAATCAGATATCACTACAAAGTATAAAAATAAAACAAAACGATGGATTTTATATAATAATATATATATATATATATATATCTATTTTCACACAAAAGCAGTGCAGCAATCCTCAGCATCCATCTCAACTGGCTTCCTACCCCATGCTAAACCAGTTAATGTACACAAACCTTGCCAGATGGTCAGAATGGCCAAAATTCAAGCTCAAAAAGATGGCATCATGGAAGTCTGCACCTTATTCTACTCCATAAAATATTACCATGTTAACAATCAGAGTGTTTTTACAAAAATTATATGATCTTTCACTTTGTACTGCATATTTGTTACAGTGAGTCAGCTTGGATGATGATACAGATGAATGAAAGTTCAAGTGTAATGTGCAGTAACAATATACGGCATGTCTATCAAGTAAGAAATGCTGATAATTTATTCAAAGCTCACCAGTCGTGGGGGTTCCTTATATTCATAAGTCAAACATGTTGAAGCTAGCTCATCCAAACTTCTTTTGATGCCACTACCTCCCTGTCCAGAGTTTGGTATCAGATTTAAAAGGAAAAAACCATGACCACAAGATACCAAATGATTAAGAAAAAAATATTAAATGATACTAGTTATAAACATGTTACTACTCACTTGAACAGGCATCCCAGGAGGTTTATTCACTATAATAATCGCTGGATCCTGAAGCTCAAAAAGCATGATCTGTTATAAGTTGGAAACACTATTGAGAAATGCAAAATAGCAGTTGTTCAAACCTTATATAACACAAGGCTACGAATGAAGCCAATTTCTTCTTCATTGCACAGCAACTCCTGCTTCTTGGAGGGCTTCTCTTTCACAGTGATGGGAAGAAAGATCTGATCCCCTAAGATCATCAAGTCTTTAGCTGCCACCTTCCAAGAATGAGTGTCAGATTATTAAAAAATTTGCAGGAACATTGTAAAAAAACAATCACCAGGAAGCTTACGTTTATAAAACGGTGGACTTGAAATCTCAAAGTATAAGTAGTTAAATACTTAATAATGTGAAAATTTAGTGAGGAAACCAGTTACCCTCTTAAGTTGACACGGTGGTGCTTGAGTTGCTAGAGCAGAAGTTGATTCACTGGGCATTTCTCTTCGAACCTGTAATACAGCATAGAGTGGATGGAGACATTGCTATTATAGTTTCAAAAAAGGCATCGAAATATCACTTCTATTGTTACTACATTTGCTAATAATAATTCACATATAGTGCAACTTAAAATATTTCAATTGATTCAGTACTAAGGAATTTCCATAGTTCAAAGACTTCATACAGTATTTGAACAGTTGTCCTACGAAATTTCCTAAGCATAAAAACTTTGACCACATCAAGTTCCCTAACAAGCTTCCAAGAACCAGCAATCAGACAGTAAATCAGACAAAATTGGATCCTATACTCCAACATGTGCGATGAAATTCACTGTCACAGGGACAACAAGAATGAAATTTAGACTTTACTGCTTAATATTGGCACGACTGTGGAGATAAGACATCATGAAATCACAGGTAAGTTATGGCTCAAAAAGGACGGTATTTCTGTTATAGCCGTTTTTTTTATGCAGGTGAGGCAAGAATGCAGTTATCTAGTGGTGTATTTCTTTATAAATGAGTAGGGCCTCTTTCTCGCCAATCATTTAGCCTCAGATCAAGTGAAAGATCCCTTCTGAAGGCTTTCGCTTTGAGAGAGGAGTCTTTAATTGGCTTTGGATTCAAGAAGTATTTTAACCCTAGTCAGCCTGCATAATGATGGGGGAAAACTAAAATCTTATGGTTCTCTTTAAGAAAGTAATCATTATATCTTTAGGCATCGTGTGGATTAATAGAGTCCCATACAAGGTAATTTCTTTAATGGCATCAAAGAATGGTTGTCGATTCCAGATTCCCCAGATTGGTAATGGTTACTTAAACATATAACAAGATAACTCGATGATAAAAAAGAAAAAAAAAAAAAGAAACAAAAAGAAAAGAAATGCTCTTGCTTAGCTAATTTGAGTATTGTGACATTGAGCTGAAGTCATCAAATCCAAATTTGAATAAGTTAATTCAAAATATTCCATAAATGTGCATGTCCACCACTGCAAAAAGAGAGAGACCTGTCTCAAACGAAAGAGCTTTTGTATAAGTGATCTGGGCAGTTGTGGGCAGCACTGAAGGACCCATTTGAGAGCTGTTGTTGCGGTGGTGGTGGCAGTGCTGGTTTTGTCATTCCTTTCACTGCGGTTTATCGAGAGCTCCTTTCCCAATATAGAGGCGTTGATGGTGGGAGAAAATGGCGGAAGGGTGAACCATTCACCTCTATTCTTTATCATCGTGCTCGATCCCTCTTCATCCAATGCAGTAGCAGCAGCATCTTGACATAGCTGTTTATTAAAAGCTGAGAGACAGAGTCTTATACTGGTGGCTGGCAGGGACCACCAGAGGCAGCCTCTGTGGAGAAGGATGGGTCCCTTCATATTTTCTATACACTGTGTTGAAATGAAATTGAGTGACAGCTAAAGGGGGAACCACAAAGAGCCTAATCAGAAAATGCTTCAACAAATAGAGCATAAGGTTTTCGATAAATCTTCACTAAAAAAATGAAAAACAGGCAAAAACTAGCATCTGAAGGGTTTGAGATATATAATCATAAATATTAAAAAGAAATACTGTATAATACTCTGTACAACATAATGCTTTTTCCGATTCAAATAGAAAATTTAAAAGGAAAGAAAAAAAACAACATTTTAACTACAACAGTAGGAAACACAGCATGGCTAATGTATTAATCTTATAATGCGTTCTATTATTTATATTCTGTATTGCACATGCAAAAGTAGAAAATAAATTGTGAAGCTTTATCATGTGAAAGAATTGTTAGGTTTAAGCAAGTTGCTTAAAGCATTACACCCAAGATATCGAGTTTGGAATACTTAAACTGCTACCTCCAGCCAGTATATATATAGTATATCTAGGGTTCCTAGGTTAATGGGCTCTAACCTGTAAAGACCCACTCAACCTGATCCATATCTATGTAGCTTATATTAGAATATATAATAGGATATAAAATATCTTCAACAAGAATTCTAGAGGATATGCCATAGTTGAACAAAATCATAATATATCTAGACTATAATAAAGGAATGGCATAGTACAAGCACTATATATTTATTCAAATGCCAAAAGCTATTAAAAGAAAAACAAAGGCATATATATCATATTAAATATCAAGGATTTTCATCAAAAATTTAACACGTACGAGTCTTGACAAGCAAACTTATGCGTATGCCATATTGGTGGCCATGATATAGCTATGAGGCCGAGTGGATTTCCCATGGTTGTCTTAAGTTCAATAATTCTTTGGATAGGTCTTATGAATGTCAACTAAGTATGTAAATTGCTCCCAGACAGTTATCAACACCAAAAACAGGCACTCGTAGGTACAAATTCCTAAAACACAAGCTTCTCGTTCCTTGAGAATTTGAACAGCGCCTCTAAAAAAAAAAGGTAAGAATGCTGACCTTATCTTAAAGCACTTAAAGCTAAATTATTCACTCAGACATTTCATCGAATAGCTAAGGGGCACCTAAGCTAAACCCAGACAAACAATAGCTCAACACAATCAGTCATTTTTCCATCGCAAGTTCATCAATTCAGGTCATAGTCGGATTCACAACACTCACCCGGAAATGGAAAGGAATATTTAGTTCAAAATCCCCACAAACTGTACACAAGGAAATGTAGAAACCAAAAAAAGTACAGAGGGATATAGAGAGAGATTGGTTGTAGCCATGATCACCTCTGGAGCAGAGATACGAATCTTTGCGGGCGGGGAATATGGTGCGGAAAAATATGGCGCTTCACCTGCAAGGGTTATCAGGGAGAGCGGCTGAGAGTTCCGGAGCTCCAAACCCGCGCTTTCAGGAGAAAAAACACACCTTTTGACGAACCTCGGAGTCAATTTTATGGATCCGGTTCCCCATTGATACACTTTACTCTTATTACCTCTTAATGCAACTTTTTAAACTTTTGAGACGCTATTCAAAGGCTGTAATCGTGCACATCCGTTAATACCGTGAGTATAATAACAGTTAATTATGATGATGTGGTACAATGGCTTATATAGGAGTCATTTTTATCTTTTTTTTATCGATTCTTATTTTAAACTGTATAATTAAAATTTATAAGTTATTAATGATATTTAGGCTAATGGAAAACAAGCACCATTAAACACGGGAGTGGTTCCACTCATTAATTAATAAGTGCACAAAGATTTTTTTGAATAAAATTTTATGATTAACCAGAAAAACTCATAATGTAAATAGAACGCAGCCGGCAGCCTTTTTTTATTTCTAAACGCACATATAACATTTATTCCCACTCCATGTAATCAGACGGAAGCAAACGCCCGTTAAATACTGACCGCCGGTGCCAGAGAGATCCGTAGTCACGGCGCGGCATAATGGGCCACCCGAGGCTCGGGCCCAAACCCTTATGGGTCCGAGATTTGGCGAATTGGCTCATCACCTGAACTTTTCATGGCCCCACCAATGGAAGCATGGGGGCAGCATGGGCTCGGACCGGACTCGTTGATGGCTCCGTTTGCGGTCGAGCTGTGGCCGGAACCGTCAAGTGGCCTGGCCTCCGTTATATCAGGGATGGAACTGAGGATGAGAAAGGTAAAAGCAAGAGACACCACGGCACTCTTTCCTTTGTTCATGGTGAAAGCTATGAAGAAAATGTATGGCTTATGGAGATGGGACTTGGATCAACGTGTTTGATGAGGATGGTTTAGGGTGTGGAATTGGTTTATATAGGCGATGTTGCACCTGATTTAGTGGGTTTTAATTATGGATCGCGTGATGAGACTAAATTTTCAAAAGTTGGTACTATTATATAACTTTAGTCGCTTGCTTAGTTCATGAATAACTATTGGATAGAAATGTAATGTGCAAAAAATAATATACTTATAAGTGAGATAATTACTTTCATGGACTTGAGAGAAGTAGACAAGTAGTAGCTATTACTATTGAGAAAGTACCTATTTCACTCATCGTCATTAAAAAGAGCCATTTCTCATATACTATAATTGGGTTATATTTATATGAAATATCTCTTTTATTTCTACTCAATTTCGCCTTGCGAATCAAACAAAGGGCAAGAGTTTTATGGTAGATGATTTTTGTCATATTTTTGTCATTGGTAAAATGAATTTTTTTCAGATGACTCAGATTCTAACTTGATTGCAACATCAAATTGGTAAAACGCCAACCATCCCTAGTCGAATTTGCCTTGAATAAATATTTATACACTCAATGCATGAGACATAGACATGATATGAATACCTTTAATATATATATATATATATATTCATGGATTCAATGCATGAGACGTGATTTGAACCCGATTAAATTATGAGCATAGTATGAACGCCTTAAATAAATATTCGTAGACTCAATGCATGAGGCGTAGCTTAAAACTTGAACGGGTTGCGGTTTATTATTGGGGCTTATCAGCATCCCTAGCCCACTAGGAATTGGTCAAATACAATGTTTACGCGTCATACTCCATGTTTTTATCTGATAAGATCAATTGGGTTGTGCTCGTTACTTTTTATTAATTAAATGATAAACCCATCATTTATTTTCTGGGCCCCACCACAAGTTTGTGGGGCTAGTCAAGTTGAATGGGACCACTCATGCTCTCGCATGGTTTGACTGGGCGACGGATAAAGTGCTCGTGCCTTCCCAAAGAGCGAGCCTGCGTGATGAATCTAAAAATTAAGATCTGAATAATTAAAGACCGGGATGATAAGGCCTGCATATATTTAGGTCTGAATTTTCTGAAGTCTTTATTTGATCAAATTTGTTTGAATAATGGTTTATTTGGTTTGAATGGTGTTTGAATTAGACTCGTGTTTGATTGGTCAAATTTGAACATAAAAAACTTTTACGTGTTTATTTGCACATTTGGATAGCTTCTAAATGCAGCTAAAACCAGTTATAAATATTTGTTTGATTGGATAAATTACTTCTAAATGCATCTTTTTCATTCAAACAGCACCAAAATCGTTCGAGTTTTCAAAACACATTAAAGCACTCAAAATGTCTAAAAGATTCCCAAAGAAAAATCAAGAACATAAGTGTCCAAAATAAAATTCCCGAAACACCTTCCTAAACTCCAAAACGATCCAAATATCGCCATTGAATTACTTAAAGCCTACAATCTTACACGCTCTGAGAGTTCTGTGAACTATATGTTTAAAAATAATCTGCTAAATGGTTCCACAAACCTTCTCTCATTAAATTATTCATAATTTCTTTATTTCAACTTTTTTTTACTATCATTATATCCTACCCATAGATCATGAAAATTATTATTTCTCTCACATGTTTCTCCCACTTTTCATGTTATATTTTTACTGAATATTTATTTCCCTCTCATTCTATTCTATTTCGCTAACTAAATGAGTGGTATATTTAGTAAAAAAAAAATTTAAACAATGGAATTCCAGACGAACCAAAAAAAATATAGGTTTAACTATATCAAGGGTTTCTTGCTCAATGACACCTCCTCGTCTCATAAGTGCGAGATTATTAGTAAGGATATAGGTTCCAATTATATTCGTGCGTGTATATTTATCAATTGAAAAAAAAAACAAGGTTTAGTTATTTTCATGATGAACTTAGAAGCTCTGAGACGAAAAGGGTAGCCACGGACACACAATCTGTGGGACAAACAGAACCGCTAATTCTGTATTAAAAGCTGGAACATCCTTTCATACTTTTTTAGTCGCACCATCACTTCTCTATTTTGTATTTTTATTTTGTCCTGAGCAGCCAAAAGCAGAATAGCTTTATTTTAGTTGACTAGAAAATAAAGAGGAAAGCTCCCACGTCAGGCTATACAATTTAAAGCAAACACTGTCGTTTAGATAAACAGGAGAGTGTGTTTGTCCCACGAGATCATCATAAGTATATTATTTATGGACATTTATCTTCTGCTTTTTTTTTTTTGTCGTAGATAATTTATGTACGTGTAACTTGGAAACTGCCCTCCAACTTGGCTAGTGGTGTTATTATCTGCTTATCCGTTAAATAACTTAATACGTATTAATATATATTAGTTATAAAATCAACCATACAAAGTAAGATTATTCATGAACTTGTTTATTTTTATCTAACTTCAAGATGTTAGAACACTCATCTTAAGAATGGAAATATATGTATATATATAAGAACATTGTAACAATCAAGAATTTTTGTGATTTTCGTCCTCTAAATGAATGCCTTGAATATCTTGAAACTGTATGAAAACCAGTATGTGTGTAGATTATTTTTGGTCTTTTCAATATGCAAGGTTAAAATTTACATGCTATTAATATGTATCAAGTTATTTGTCGGACAAGTGAAGAACAAGCACCGTTTGAACAAGCAGACGAGCTTATTCATGTGTTAACTTTGTAAGGATGCTACCTTCTTTGCCTCATGATTTTTCGGCCGGCCCCATAAAAAGAAGAAAACAAATGATCACCGATCAAAATCTAGATAAAAACTTATTTGGTATAGTATCACCATCATGAACCCTTGACACTAGGACATGCGCACAAATGACAGTGTTGACACATAAGATCTCTTATACGAACCTCACTAAAATTAATTGTAAGTTCCATCGCTAATTAGAGATTTGACTACGTATGGTACAGGACCTAAGAAGTTTACTTCCATAGTTCACTCACGAGAGTATCCATATCATTACGTTTCATCCCGGTATTTCTTCTTGAATAGTTCAACTCCGCCGCTCTCCTCCGATGCTCCTCCGCCCTCGGCCCACCCATCATCTCCTCCGCACACTTCACCACCTCCTCACTCCCCACAACCCCGTCTTTCCCCGGCCGGAGCCTCACCCCTTCGCATTCGTGGGCTGATCTGTCCACTGGAGGAACGCGATCTTCGGGGCTCCGGCGGAGATCGCCTCCAGCAAAGAATTCCACTCGCAGTGGACGAGGAAGCATGCCACGGCCGCGTAAGCCAGCACCATCGTCTGCGGGCACCACTGCACCACCATCCCTCGCCCGCGAGTCTCCTCCTCCAACACGGCCCGCACCGTGCCTGCTCCTGATGCCGTTCGCCATACTCGCCATCTGATTGGCTGATAGGACGACGAAGCTTCCAAACGCTCGTGATACCGTGACAGACACATTTTTCTCGCCCAACCAAGCCTTCATCATTTAATAATTATATCTTTTGGAAAAATTCTAGAAGGCGTTTTTTTTTTTTTTTTTTTTTGAGATTATCTATTATTTAAACTTTATTTATTACACTCATTATATATATATATATATATATATATATATATATATATATATATATATATATATTAATAAACTTATTTTATTTATTTGTTATCAAATTCAGTTAAGTTAGAAGACATATGACAAGATATTAAAATTTTATATAATTGTTTCAAATATAAATTATTAAAAATAATATTAAAAATTTGAAAAATACTTAAAAATATAAAAAATTAAAAAAATCTAAATAACAAAGTAAAGTAAGGAAGGCTTGGCTCCCTTCTTCAGGGTTTGTATATATATATATATATATATATATATAATAATAATAATAATAATAATAATGGAATTGAAGTTATATTTCGGAAAAAGTATACTAAAATCTCAATGTCCTCCTTTCAAATTTTCAATTGGGACATAAATGTAAAGATTTCTGGCGATTGAAAATATAGGTTAGGATTTTCTTAATTTTTTATTTATATTTTCTTAATTTTCAATTGAGACATAAATGTAAGGATTTATGGCGATTGAAAATATAGGTTAGGATTTTCTTAATTTTTTATTTATGTTTTCTTAATTTTTCTTCTTTCGTATTACTATTATTATTATTATTATTAATTTACATATGAAATGGTGATATAAAAATTTAATAACTTGTCTCCCTACACTTAATAAAATTAAATAAAAAATAAATGAAAAGAGTCTATTAAAGACAAAAGAAAAATAAGGAAATCTTTTAGAATTTTTCTCTAATTATCTTTTATGCCCAAGGGCTTTCGGTCCCTACTTGCATTTTTGTTCATTACCTTTTCAGACATTGTCTATTAGGCTCTCCATTACGGACCAATAATTGCTCAAGCTAGGAGAAAAGAAGAGACCGTAAATAACTATGGGTGAAGGGGTGATAATATAACACCAAGAAATAGTGTGGATGGTTTGAATAAATATGGTACCGAGAACGTCGACGTTTCATTGTTCGAAATAATTGATGGAAGAGTCGTTCTCTCAACGACCATTCTTTGCGTGTTTCAATTCCCTTAATAATTTCCACCATCCAAATCAGGGGCCTGGAGCCACATTCGGTCCGGCCCTACTTGAAACAATATTTATTTTTTTTACTAAAAAAAAAAAGAGAATTCAATCATTTAGGTCGAATAAAAAATGAAATAAAAGAAGAGAGACAACGTTCTCATTCTCACGTAGTTCAATCATATGTTAAGTTCTCATATATATTTTAAAATAAAGCAATATAAACCGTTAAAAGAATATTGATGGTGCCTCATTTTTGCATTTAATTTATATAATTAAAAGATATGAAAATAAACTCAAGACACATCGTTTTAAACTAGTACAGTTTTTTCATTCAATTTATATAGTTAAAAAAAATATGAGAAAGAATCCAAAAATACATCTTTTCAAAGTAGTACCGTAAATATTAAGCCCACTGTGATACAGTGTACACACTTTGAACGAGAACTTTTGAGGTCCACATGAGATGTTGGGCCCCAGCATTCGAGTAGGTCGAGGACCCAACGGGTAAGGCCCATCCCACGTGGGGGTCAGAGAACCCGTGGCCAATAGTTTTGTGCGTATAAAGCAATCGCACCCAAAACCTATCACTCTTCACTCTCCGCACTTCGCATACTCTTCTCCCCCTAAAGAGAAAATGGGGTGGGATTCAACACCACAGCCAGTTCACGTCTTCCTGGTCTCCTTCCCCGGACAAGGCCACGTCAACCCCTTACTCCGCTTGGGAAAAAGCTTGGCCTCCAAAGGCCTCCTCGTCACCTTCTCCACCACCCTCGCCTTCGGAAAACAGATCCTCAAAGCCAACCCCGCGGCCGCCGAGCCAGCCCCGGTCGGCGACGGCTACATCCGGTTCGAGTTCTTCGACGAAGGGTCGGCCGCCGACGACCCTCGCCGGTTCGACCTCGAGTCCCACCTCCTCCAGCTGGAGCGCGCGGGGCGCGCGCTCCTTCCCGGGATGTTCGCCCGGCACGCCGACGCGAACCGCCCCGTGTCGTGTGTGATCAATAACCCTTTTTTCCCGTGGGTGTCCGAAGTGGCGGCGGAGAACGGGGTCCCCTCCGCCATGCTGTGGGTCCAGTCCGCCGCTTGCTTCTCCTGCTATTACCATTTTGCCCATTCCCTCGTCCCCTTCCCATCCGATCAAGACCCCGAGATCGACGTCCGGATCCCGTTCTTGCCGCTCCTAAAGCACGATGAGGTGCCGAGCTTCCTACACCCGACCACACCGTACCGTTTCCTTATGACCGCCATCACGAGACAGTTCGAGAATCTCTCGAAACCCTTCTGTGTCCTGATGGACACATTCGATGAGCTGGAGCGCGGCGTCATCCGACACTTGTCCCAGTTCGTCCCGAACATCAAGCCCGTGGGCCCTTTGTTCAAGACCCCGGTGGCAACTTCCTCTGCGGCAGCCGTGCGCGGAGACTTCATGGCGGCGGCGGAGGGCTCCGTCGAGTGGCTCGACTCGAAGCCGCCGTCCTCCGTCGTGTACGTGTCGTTCGGTAGCCTCGTCCATCTAGGTCGGGATCAGGTGGAGGAGATCGCGTACGGGTTGCTGAATTCGGGACTCAGCTTCCTGTGGGTTATCCGACCGCCGCCGGAGGATTCGGGGGAGGAGCCGCAAGTGGTGCCGGAGATAGTTCTAGGGGCGGCGAGGGAGAGGGGGAAGGTGGTGGAGTGGGCCCCGCAGGAAGCGGTGTTGGGCCACACGGCGGTGGCGTGTTTCGTGACGCACTGCGGGTGGAACTCGACGGTGGAGGCGCCGAGCTCCGGCATGGTGGTGGCGGCGTTCCCGCAGTGGGGGGATCAGGTGACGAACGCCAAGTTCTTGGTGGATGTTATCGGTGTCGGGGTGAGGATGTCCCGAGGTGCCGCGGAGAATAAGGTGGTCGGGAGAGAGGAGATAAGGGAGTGTCTGTTGGAGGCGACGGTGGGAAAAAAGGCTGCGGAGATGAGGCGGAGGGCGGCTGAGCTGAAGAAGGTGGCGGGGGAGGCGGCGGCGGAGGGGGGCTCCTCCCACCGGAATTTAGAAGCGTTTGTGGATGGGGTTAGGAGGATGAGTGTTGCTGACGTCACGTGCCACTCAACGACGCCGGATGGGAGTCAAAGTGCAGAAGTTGAAGATTACGCGTGAGGCGTTGGAGGATTTGGCTTCTTGCTCATCCGGTGGGATAAAGAAGCATATTAAGTTTCACATAATTTCGCTTTGGAATAAGGCTCTATTTATTTGACGAATGAAAAAAAAAAAAGGGAAAAGAAAAAGAGGGATGAATCGTTCTTTGCATGAAAGTTGATAATAAAACTCATTATCTTCCTCTTTCCATCTTAACGGTTCAAAAGTTATAAAATTATCATACTAATCATCCTTGTTGAATCGGCAAAGGGGCTGGTTTCAACTATTGGATTGAAGTCGTAAAAGGAAAAAAGAAAAGAAAAAAGGAAAACCTCTGATGTAAAAATACCATCTAATAATTATTGGTAAAATATATAATTATTGGTGAGTTCTGTAACTATTTCTGATAGGATCCATACTAATAAGCCTATCTTTCACCCCTATCATATGCACATCGACACGCACGACTAACTGTCACTCACTATGACTTACCAACATAGTAATACTCTACTAGAGAAGTCTTTCGGTAGTAAAATGTACTCATTCATTTCGACTAACTGTCACTCATCATGACTTATCAACATAGTAATACTCTACTAGAGAAGTCTTTCGGTAGTAAAATGTACTCATTCATTTAGGGGGCTCACACTTCTTACATCTATTTTGCGCTCATTCACTGCCCATTCATGTACCCTCTGCATTTTCATATTCACCTTAAACCGTGAGATTTTGAATAAGCGATTGTTTGTGTCTCAAATTATTGTTAAGCTCTCTCTCTTTTCTGTTCCTTCAATCTTCTTTTATCGTCTTTGTTTAACATTTTTCTAAGGAGTTTTCGAAAAAAAATAAAATAAAAATCCAATCATTGAGAAAACAAGTTTCGTCAGTTAAAACATCAATGGCTGAGCAACAAAGGGAACCCACCGTGCGCCGGAAAATATATATTTCTTAAATATTGGACGAGCTAACGTAAATATTGGTTTATTATTGTGGAGGCAAAAGAAATTGACACCACCTAATTTTATTTCTCAGGAAAGAAACCCCCTCCACTCAATATTTTGAATGGGTAAATTTTGCCATTAAAAAATGGTAACTGCCAAAAGGTGCATTTATCGTGGGTTTATAATTGTAAAATTACAATTTATACCCTTAACTAATTCAGTGTTTTTAACTAAACAAAGCATGAAACTCTATTCCCAAATTTTTATTCTAACAAAAAGGTGTAAATGGTATTTCATAATAATAATAACATGAGATTTTTTTTTATCATTTATTAACTTATAATGGGTAAAAATGTCGATTGAAAAAAGATTCAGGGGCGAGTACGTTTTAAAAAAATATAAAGGATGCCACTTTTCATCTTCAGATAGGGAAAAAAAAGGCCAACATCTTTTTACCCTAATTTTTAGCGGGGATAGCATGGAGATTTTGGATATTAATAAATGAACCTCAAAAGTACGGTCAAGAAGTCAAATATTACCTCTACATGATCAAATATATGAAAATCATGCTTGGGTTGGGAAATTTCATTCTATTTTTTGTTTTTTGTTTTTTTTCTTTCCAGTTGTAGAGAAACTTGTTCACTTCTTGTTGATAGTAGATTTAACACTACCCCTAGTATGCATTAAAAAAATTATAAATCCTATTTCAATGGTTCAATAGATGATTTGTCTCCATCATCCTTTCTCCTTCACTCCCACTAGATGACTTCATTTTCCCCCTCTTTCTAGTCCTCCCAAAAAAATAAATAAATAAAATTGTTTCACTTTTTCTTTTTTTTTTCTTTCTTTTTTTTTGATATGAAAGGGGTGAGACTTGATAACAAAGTATTGGGACTCATCATCATTATTACAATTGCGAAAAACGAAAACCCCAACACGCAGGGCCGTGAACTGCCTCCATTATTGGGGATGGGAGGGAGCGACTCGTACTCAACCCGTAAGTTTGAGACGAAGATAACGAACCTGAATTTTCATGCACTCAGTAGAAGTTTTTCGTGCCATAAAATCAGAGACCCACACGTATTCAGCGAATTTTATAAAGCTTGATCTCTTTATGTTCATCGTATTCTATACCTGAATATATTGGGTATTTTGGCGGTATGTTATAGGAAATCCAACTAAAGCAGGCGTTTCTAGATATACTTCAGCTCAATTAAAAGAAAGAAGCTTAGCACAATAAAGGGGGTTCGATATGCAAATTTGGATCGGACTACAAATCACTCGGCCCCTAGTCTGAACTTCTTGCCGCCAAATGAAATATATCGAAGGTGGAATAGTTGTCTCGCAGAAATATAACATGAATCATGAGTGAATTAGAATATTGGTATTCTTTACTTATTTCCCTCATGATTACATGTCATATATCTATCAAATAACTGACCATTCTCACTCTATTTCGCCGTGTCAACCCAACATAACCTGAATGTTCAAGAAATTGCACGAGTCAAGTAGAAGTTTGGGGACGCAACCTCGTAAGGATGACAGACCCTTGGACATTCCATGAGACGAATCGAAGTTTCGGACGAAAGCATCTTCTTGCTTTAAAAATAAAAAAAAATTTAAAAAAGAGAGCATTAACCATATTTTCTTCCTGCCAAACGTTTTCAAATGGCAGCTCTACAATTTAAAGCATACTTGGTCAGAACTCTAACTGGGCTGAACGCTGCAGCTCTAATTATATGATGAAAGAGTCAAGCTCGAGCTTTGCTGGTGAGCTCTATAACCTATATATCTATATACTATTATTGATTACAAACAACAGTTATACTATCCAAAAAGAACACATTTCCTGACCTTCAGATTAAATAAATAACTATACACATCCAGTGGAATGGGAAATCATTATCTTCCTCCTAAGTAAGCCTAAAGTTGTTTGATGAAATTAATTGAAATCAGACTTTAACAACTAACCTCATCCTTTCAAAAAGAAAACTAACCTTTATCGATAAGCTTACTTTTCTAAAGAAGCGAAATCCTGTGCAATCGCCTCAGTTGTTCATCTGCCAATACGAACAAAAAATAGTTATATGGATCTCTTCACAAAAAAATATTAAGAAGAAGAAAAGAAAAGAAAGCACAAGAATGGGTCTTTGGGTGATCTCTCCGTGCTTCAGCTTCATAGCCTTTTTTTGGCTAGTCAAAGAAACAATTCAGCTTCGTGTCCTGTCATTCAAAAGAACTATTAACTGCAGCAACAATCAGCATATTTCAGAATCTATCTTCTTCTTCATAGACATTGAAAAGAACTATTAACTGCAGCAACAATCAGCATATTTCGGAATCTATCTTCTTCACAGAGAAGGAAATAAAATGGGGCAGGGTAAAGTTGAAACAACCATTACGAGCACTTCATTAATAGACATGAAATTTCTTCCCTCTCCCCTGTTAACCGCCGACAAAGAAGTACAATAGACAAAGCCATTCATTCCTTCGATGTAACAAAACATAGTTATTTATCTTTCCCCTCAAAGGAGAGGGAGCAATAAGGGGAAGAAACAAACTTACCACATGTCATCATATATACAGTCCCACTTATATACACCTGTGCTTTTCATGCGCTGCAAGACGCAGCTGCCTAAGATGCATAAGATTTGCCAAATGACCTAAAAAACTTGATCATATCATCATACACATCTTCCTTTGCTGTCACGCTCAAAAGAAAGTCCACATGGCCGTAGTCTTCAACATAAAGCAATTGCGGCTTGGGCTGTAGTTCCTTCAGTGTGCGGTGGAAATCCGTCGCATCTGCCAAAGCATCTTTGCCACCATAACCCATCCATAGAGGCAACGACTTGGGTATGCGGCTAAGGTCGAATTCTGGTGGTTTAAATTGACCATATTGCTTCAGGTTCCTCCAGAACCCATAGTCATACTGGGCAAAAGTACCTTTGCGGATCACTGCCAAAACAGAGAAAACCAGTTAGAAAGTGTATCATTTAGACTCTATCCGTTATCAAGAAACCTATGTTACGTTTGGTTCGCAAAATGGAAGCAAGTGGGAATGGAATAACTGTTTGATAGAAATATAACATAAATCATGAGCGAAGTATGTGAGGAATATCTCTTACCAAAGACCACAAGTGGAATTGATAAGGAATATACCTATTCCATCCATGGCCATTTGCATTAGCTATTCCTTGTCTAGTCCTCTCATGGTCCATGAGAGTAGCCATTTCACTCACGGTCCATGTAGATATTTACATGTTATATCAAATAGCTATTCGAAATCATAGATATTGCAAAGAGCAAAGACAGTAGGCCAATAACCCAATGGTGGAAAACATAAAAATAACTATCAAATTCCTTATCTTCAAAACAAAATGATAAGAGGGGGCAGGTGGCTGAATAAGCAACGATCTATTTTTTTTTTTATCCGTGACTAGAATTACTCACATTAATTAAATCTAAATCTTGTGCATGTTAGATGGTGCAGTAAGGACAACCTTCTGGAATTAATAGCTTATCGAAAGAGGTTTCTCATAGCACTGAACCAGCCAAGCAAACCAAAGTTGTTCTGTTGTACCTCCTTACAGTCTGTTAATAGCTTTATATCAGTAACTTTACCCTCTTATTCTGTACCCCTCTAATTTTTTTATAAAATTGCTGAAGAAATCAGAACTCAACTCAGTGACTAACATTTAATAGCTAGATTTACTGAACAACGCCAAGACTCAGTTTCACGAACAATACGATAATTTGATACGCATACAAACTGTTGTTGCCTATGCCGGTGGTACCAGCATGTGCAATAATCCTTGTGTGCGGCAAGGTCAAGGATTCAAATTCTTATAGTTAATAGGTTCGATGCGTCCATCTATTTAGCATTGTCAACCAAAAAACTTTTAGACCTATATGAAAGCTGATTAGAGAGCAAATAAAGTGTCAGATAAGACAGAAGTAACGAAGAAAATTAAAGCTAATAGAAGGCCAGTAGCAGCAGTCAAAGCTAAGAAAAATTTAACCAGGATACTGCATCCAACTCACTGGTCGTGGATGCTTTAACACATTTCGGACAAACCAAAGCTTTGAGAGAAAAATTAAATAAGGAAAATGCATTTTCATTTACATGACATGAGAATCATCAGAGATCACTTTAAAACTTGTTTTGAACTATAGTGGTAAATTAAGCATCGAATCACAAGGTACTGTACTTACAGACAGCAAGCCAATCACATTATAAACTCATTTACTTTTATTTTTACTTAAAATAACCATGCAGCTACTGTAGTATTTCACCAACAACAATGAGCCACAAATCACTTGTACATGCAAATGATATTGACTTTAATCATGTCAAACATTTTTCCATCCTCTCCCATAACTTGCAAAAACAAATACCATAAGTACATGCATCAGAATGAAGAATTTCGACTCAAACTTCAGATTTCCGGGAGCTTAGGTTTTTAAGCACATAATGCATATACAGGCATCACAGACTTACTATTTCACCTTTTTGGACTTAAATCAATTTCATTATAAGGTCCCTGAACTTTATGTTGGCTCCATTCAAATTAAGCTGACCCTTTCATGTATGGGATGCATATGTGTACTGAATGAAAAATTTGGAGGTGCTAAAGCATTATGAAAACCATATCTAGCGCTTGAAAAGCAAGTACATGATTATGTAATTGGAAAGGGAACCACTTTTTCCATCTACACCAGCTTTGAGAAGAATATGTTGTAAATCAAACATGAAAAAAAAAATGATCAGAATTAAGGTAATACCAAAGAAATCTAAATGTATATACATAATTGAAACTATTGCGTGAAACTCAAATGCTAGAACATGAAACTGCTTGGACATTGGGAAGAGCATACTCTGAAAAAGATGTCTCAAATTTTTTGAGGATGACGGATGAGGTTCATACTGAAGATAGAGCTCTATACGCGAATCATTGAAGCAGCAGTTCTTCCCTGCAATTTAAATCAATTGCTATCTTAAGAAAAACTAAGTTAAATACAAATGCTAAGAAATGTTAAAATATAAATAAGCTACTAAAAGAATTGGGCAATTTCTAGGCCTTGTATGGTTTTGAAAAACATCCCAGTATGCATTTCAAAATATTAGGCTTGTATATCATTATCTACTTCATTTGAAGTTACTCGGTTCAATTTCTAGGCCTTGTATGGTTTTGGAAAACATCCCAGTATGCATTTCAAAAAGTTAGGCTTATATATCATTATCTACTTCATTTAAGGTTACTCAGTTCAACTTGGTGGAGAACCTTGCTTTCCGCAGAGTCGAAATTTTGGAAAGTGTAGGAAACATGGTTCAAGCATTTATACATGAAAATTAATCTGGATGGAAAACCTTGTTTCTAAATTGTGTTAAATAACAAACTACAGCAGAGGCACGGTTGTCCTCAAATTGCATCAGAGGAGCAAAAATTCTGTGGAAGGATATCAATCATATCGCTCATGTTTTTTTAAAGCCTTTATGCATCAGTGTTACATATCAGCAAAAATAATACAGTCCCCACATAATAGACTTCTGTGCAGAATATACACAAATACATACAAGCAAGAGAGAGACAGAACCTGTAATGGAAGTTAAAAAGTTGCTGCATTCAACATGGCCATCGCATAAGGCATCCACAAACTGAATACACACATCACTGAGAACAATATACAACATATCACAAAATTAATACAGAAAGAATTTTTTAAATCTTGGGAAATTTGAGCAAGAGATAAGGAAGCAGAGTTCATATAACCTTCTAAGATTAAGTTGACGAATGCCCATATCAAAAATCATCTGTTCATAAAATGTTAAACCGATCATTTATCGCCAGACCATTACAAGTTGAGTAGGGTAAATCCAAGCAATACCAAGCATAACCCAAACCTCATCAATGTGCATGGTAACCATCCTAAGCACGAGTGGAGCAGTGACATGATCCAAATATGATATGGGGCAAAGAAGAGCCGCAGCTTCAACCATATTCACTACATCAGGATGAGTAAAAGAAGCCAAAGCCATAATTGTCCCCTGTGAAGGAAGTGGTAGAAAAAGACTTGGCATCACATCAAAAACAGATTCTGGGTAATTATAAGAAATTAAAGAAAAATTGAAGTAAAATAAGGGATTTATTAGATTCAAAAATTCAAACCTGTGAATGTCCAACATAGAAAACTTTGGAGTTTGTTCGCAAATTTACATAGCGAATCATCTCTGCAAGGTCATATAGAGCCATTTCTTGCCAACTCCAATTCCAAAATTCCTGTAATTGAAAGATGGAATCGATGCAGTCATATTAGATATACAGAGGTGCACACATCATAACAGCAGGGACAACTAATTAAGTAACTCTCTTCCTCCATTTTTGTCAATACATGATTTTTGGTAATGAAAATGATGTTCTCTGAATACCTTATCCCTCTGCGACAAAGATATATGCCCATGACTCCAACGTGTCCCACGCACATTACCAACCCATACATCAAAACCATGATCCGCAAGAACGAAGCCCAATGACTGTTGAGCAGAATTTAAAAACCATGCATCACCTGCCTGTTTGAATTATAATTTGCCAACAATTGAAACCAATCGATGTCAGTAATTGAGTATGTTATCGTGTGTTACAAAACATATAGTAGAAATTCTACTACTACATAAGCTCCTTTCATTCAAAAAGAAAAACAGCAAGCAAAACAAAATAAAAAAAAAAAACAAAACAATGTTATTAATGCCAACAATAAGTTCTGTTCCATAGTGAATTTAAGTTTAAATGTTGATATGATGTTCAAGATTTCAACTAACTTCCAATGTTTCATGAAAATTTTGATTATTAACAATGATATTTTGAAGCACCTCAGCAGTCAAGGCCAATCCGACAAAGGGGTGGAATATTATTTCGTGAACAAGTGGAATATGAAAATTGAAGTTTTAAACAGAGAATACCAGGGAAGGAAGCATCAAATATTTTTTTCTACTGCAATAATGGAGACTATATGTTATCAAAGCCCATATAGTGTCACAGAACATAAGAGCCAAATACTTCAGTTATCACCTCAAACCTGGATCCCTACCTGTTCCATCTGGTCAAACTAGGTAATCATGCTTTTGCAAGTACAATGGTTAACCACTTTCGTCTTATGATTCAAGAGAACACCATTTCAAACAACAAACTCAGCATCAACATAGAAACAAAAGGGAGAAAGATTACCATAAAGAGCCCGTGCTGAAGAAGAACCGGCGGACCTCGTTGTGATCGCAAATCTCCAGTACGAGATCCTACCCTTTGAAGACCCAATCGATACCCATCCTCTGTCTGGGTCTAAAACAAAATTCAAGGGACAAAAAGAAAAGAAAACAAAGATGAATAACTAATTGAACTGAAAATCAAAACAATGATACCCTATACCCTCATTCTATCTCCATAAATCCATTCTACCCAAATTTAATGATTCCAATGCCCGCAATAAAATGAGCAAGAGAGAAAGAGAGAAAGGGATTACAGTGTGCTCGGAACAAGGATAGCCGGAAGGACGGATTAGCGCAGCGCATAAGCCTAGGGTCGGAGGTTCGCGGCGGATCTCAAATTCGACGGCGATCTCTCCGGTGGACTGAATGGTGCTGAAGTTGTTAAAGAGAGTTAACGCCGCCGTCACCACCGCCACAATGGCCACCGGTCTCGTCTTCGTCTTCTTCATCGAGATCGTAGCGGGAAGTGGAAGGTAGCGCCAAAGCAAAGTTTAGGACACAGAAGAATCGGGGGCTTATCATCGGCTCTTTGTGCGAACTCCTTTGCTTTGAGCGGACCCGACGCTGTGTTTCAGCGCGTTGTCTGCACTGCTGTCTCTCTCTCAACTCTTTTGTTCTTATTATTTGTTGGATCATCTTGATCGAAAGAGCGTGGCTCGCCCACCGATCGTTTTCCTCGTGGACGCAACGCCATTGGTCGGTATTTTTCTTGTAATACCTCAAATGGGTTTTTTTTTTCAAACATACCCTATTTTCAAAATTTTAGGTGTCTACCCATTTTTATGAGATCGCAAAAAAATGAATTATAGTTTCTCTCCTTTTTATTCAAACATGCATGTAGTAGCGTGTCAAGGTGCGGAATCCTAAAATTGTGGATTAGATTCACGATATTATTTTTTTTCAAAATTGCGGACCACATCTATGATTTCTCTCTCTCTCGACGATTCCCCATTTTAAAGCATCATCCTCATTCCCATTTTAAATCTAAACTAGTAATTGAGGCATTGTATGAACGTGAAGCAGCTTGAATCTAAATTTGAACATCGAAACGTTGACCAAAGAAAAACATGTAAGCGAAGAGAGTTAGGGTTGGGATCATATGAGAAGAATCAAATAGAGAGAAAGAGAGAAAGGGAGGAATCGAAGGGGATGGAACAACGATCAACAGATTGTTTAAGGGCGTCGCAAGTGGATTGGAGGTGGTTATAGGAAGAAGTTAGGGTTTTTCTGAAGAATCTAATCGATTTCTCCATTTCTGCCTTTTTGTGTTTGCTATGATAAGCAACGAAAAGGAACAAAAGGGAGTGGGAGATGATGAACTTGTGGTTTGTAACCGCGAGTTTAGATTTAAAATGGGGATGAGGATGATGATGGGATGATTCTTTAAAATGGGGAATCATCGAGGGAGAGAGAAATCGAGGATGTGATCTGTGATTATGAAAAAAAAAAAATCAAGATCTAATCTGCGATTTTAGGATTCCACACCTTGACACGCTGCTGCACGCGTGTTAGGATGGAAGGGAGAGAAATCGTGGTCCATTTCAGCAACTTTGCAAAAATGGGATAGACACATAAAGTTTTGAAAAGGTGGGTTATGTTTGGAAAAAGAATTCCCCCTATTGGGGTATTCCAAGGAAAAACTCCCATTGACCGCTTAGCTAGCACACAAAATCTTACTATTTTAAAATTTGTGAATATCATGTAAATTCAAGGGAGGTTTTTAATTTTTCATATAATTTGATGGTATATAAAACTCACATTTATCAGAAAGAAATTTTAAAAATAAAGTTATACATAATTCTTTGAATATTTCAAATTTCCTATGACGTAACATCATAACTCATATTTTATACAATGCCTGTAAATATTAAAAGAAAAAAGTGTGTAAACTTAGAAATTAAGGCCCCAACATCGTTTTAGTTCACACATTATATTGTTTGGTGTTTTTAATCAAAATATTAGTGTTTTTATCATAATGATATTATTTTGGGAACCTCAGTTACTGAAGTTAGGAACTAAAATTGAATTTACTCACATAATCCATAAATAATAATAATTTTATTTACCTAGTTAATGGTGTTTGTTAATGTAATTTCTCATACAGTTTATAAGATCACAAATCAAAGGAGGCAGGTGTCATTTATCCCAAACCGTCCAGTGTTTTTTTGGCTTAATAACAAAAACAATCATGTAACTCCATATTTATTTGGTTTAAATCTATAACTTCTATTTTTTTGATTTCTACACAAACTTTCGTTAGTGAAGCAATCAAGTCTAACGTATAAGATTGTTGATCAAGCTGGGCTTGACCTAAACCTCAATTAATCGTTCGGAATAAAATGGATCGAGCCTTTGAGCCAAAAATTAAGCCTGGTCCTTTAATTGGGCCGAGCCTAAATATTATAAGCTGAACCGGCTAGACTCATTGTTAACATTTGAAATAATTAATTTTTACATATATTAGGCCATGATTACATATATTTTGGGCCTTGCAAACATTTGGGCCATTTAAACCATATAATCTTGGCCCACATTTCTGAAACCCAAAACAAAACTAGGGTATAATGTCCATTTGAGGGTCGGTATCAGCCTAGCTTGGGCTTGAGCAAGTTTAATTTCATTTGATATGAGCATGAATCATCTAGATTCGGGCGCATAGATTCAAGTGACATACCTATTTCTATTTTATTATCTTTGTTGAGATTCTCGTACAAAGATAAAAGATCATAATCAAGTATTTTGATATAGTAGATAACATTAAACTTTTCGAACAATAAGATAAATTTATTTGTTTCGAAAAAAAGAATAATCATAAATAAATTTCGATGAGCAATAAAATTATTGGGAATTCACCTTTTTCGAAAAGGTCATGTTACACTCAATCATTTCTGCAATAGGATTAGCATCAATAAATGGACCAATGGTGAACAGCGCCTGTCGGTTTCTCCCCTAACCCCAATAGGTGGCCAGGTTCAATTTCAAAAGGCTGCCCCATCTGAGACTCTTCAAGCTCCTCTCCCAACCCTTCTCTCTCCCATCGCCGCCGACATGGCTTCCCCCGGTTTCCGACCACTGGACGAGAGCTCCCTGAAAGAGTACATACGAGCCACTCCTGCACTCTCCTCAAGGCTTGGCGACCAGCTGGATCAATTGGACATCAAAGAAGTCGGAGACGGGAATCTCAACTTCGTCTACATCGTCGCTGGCCCCGGCGGTTCTCTAGTCATCAAGCAGGTGAGTATTGTCCTGAATCTGATGACCGATGCTGAATTCCATGTAGATTAAGACATGTTCCTTACTGCTTTGGTTTGGGTGTGAGCAGCAGGACTATTTCCATCCTGTTGGCTTAAGGTTTCCTGAGCCAGTTCCTGTTTGTTTTCGTCCTGTTTCAATTTTTGATTTGTTTTGCTCATGTTGCCTCGTTGGGTCGATTGTCGTTTGTTGGTGGATAGGACAAAAGATGTATCTACTGCCATTTCACAGTTATGTAAATATGAAGCTTGAGTCCGTTTTAAGTAGTATAGTCAAAGATCGTAACCTAGATACATGTTGAAACTTGTTGTGATTTAGGAGCTTAAAGGTCGTCATTCCACTCTTATTCATGCTCATATAGAAGGATAACTTTGCTAAGTTTACAGAATTGGGATATGATTTGTTGTCTACACGTTTCAATCTCATTTCTTGTTTTCGTGGGTTTTATCTAATTATGCAAAACAAAAGATAACTTGTAAGATTGGTCTGCATATAGGGGGTGGTTTAAACTATTGCATTTGTTTTTGTGCGAGTGCAGGCCCTCCCATATGTACGTTGCATTGGGGAATCATGGCCAATGACAAAAGAACGTGCATATTTTGAAGCTATCACGTTAAATGAGCATGGCCGTCTGTGTCGTGATCATGTTCCGGAAGTCTACCATTTTGACCGTGAAATGTCTTTAATTGGCATGCGTTACTTGGAGCCACCGCATATTATCCTGAGAAAGGGCTTGGTTGCTGGGATTGAATATCCATTGCTTGCAGAACACATGTCTGAATACATGGCAAGGTCTCTTTTCTTCACATCCCTTTTGTACCGCTCAACCACAGAACACAAACGTGGAGGTACATTATCCAATTTCTGATGGCTATGCATTTCTTCTTGAATAAAGGTGTGGGATGCAAAATGAATAGCTTATGGTTTTCCCTTCTAACCCTTTTTCTGTATTTGAACTATGAAAGGACATTTTTGTTTGATATTTGTCTGAAATGTTATCGAGGCTAATCTCGTTGATGTTCTGCTGAAAGCTAAATAATTGGAAACCTGATGATAAATCATCTGTGGAAAAGTTCGCTGCAGAGCTCTTACCAGTTTTATAATCAGTGCCTTGCTAGGTGATTAATAATGCATGGTTAGGTGATTGATTATAGACCCTTTCTACATGCTGGGACTTTTTATTACAAGCTAATTTCGTTTACACGCCCTTGCTTCGAATTCTGTGATTCAACGCTGGCATATTATGTGCAGAAATTAACAAAAGCACTCTAGTTTACCTACTTGTGATGTGATTATGAATATTATGGAATCATTTTGAGAAGTTGAGATGCTGGAAACATGTTACTGATGTGTTTAAGTTGTGCTTTATTGCAGTGTCTGAATTTTGTGGGAACGTGGAGATGTGCAGGCTCACTGAGCAAGTCGTTTTTTCTGACCCTTACAAAGTGTCTGAACATAACCGTTGGACTTCACCTTATCTTGACCGCGAGGCGGAGGCAGTTCGTGAAGATAATATTTTGAAGCTTGAGGTTGCTGAATTGAAATCAAAGTACTGTTACTAGCTTAGCATTAAAAAAATTCTCTTTCTGAATTCCGTGTCAATTGAAATTCTTTTAGCATGTTCTATGCTAAATAGAGCAATCTGATGGCAGGTTCTGTGAGAGAACCCAAGCCCTAATACATGGAGATCTTCACACTGGTTCTGTCATGGTTACTAGTGATTCGACTCAGGTTATAGATCCAGAGTTTGCTTTTTATGGACCAATGGGGTTCGACATAGGAGCGTATTTGGGAAACTTGATTTTGGCTTTCTTTGCACAAGATGGGCATGCTAATCAAGAAAATGACCGTAAGGTATGTTCCATTCGCTGATTACCCCAATTATACTTTTTTAATCCTATTTCAGAATTCAGATTACTAAATGTTTCTTGAAGGATCCTTTACCGCATTGCAGGAACTCTTTTAAAAACTTCATTTTAGTGAAGGGGTTTAGTTAGATTTACCAAGTAGGGTTAATTTAATTAGAGGTGGTGGGTACTACTAGGACAAGAAGGATGTGGCCGAGGAAGTAACAAGGAAGCTATCAATGTACTATTTATTGAAATCCTTCCAATGAATGTCCCTTATAAAAATGTTTAGCTGTGACTAGAGTGGGAAAAAATAAAAAATGTGTGAGCTTTCGCTAATTTTTGACTACTTTCCATTTATCCCTCCCTCTTAATTTTATGTTTTCCATGAATCCGTGATTATACTCTTGTTTTTTGAATTACGAACCATGCCTGGGTTTCAGATTGTAGTGAAAGAGAAGACACAATTTTACGGTGAGAAGTCGGATCTCTTAATGTGGGCACCAAGACTATCTATTTATAATACCCAATACTAGGGTTATTAGGAAACCCTAGCCTCTTAAACAAGGCAACATAATGGAAGCACACACGTAAAGGGCACAGAATACAAAACCCTAATGGGCCCAGAATACAAAACTCGAAATAAATAAAACACAGCCCAAAAGGTTTACACATTCCAACACTCCCCCTTAAGTTAGGCATAGATGTCTGTGATGCCTAACTTGGACACTTGTAGTACCAGCCGTCTTTCATCGAACAACTTCAAGGCATGAAACACAGGGAAATTACTCCACCAAGAACAATACTGGGGTAGGTCTTTGATTACTGTAGGAGTCTAACAAACTACAACCAAACAGCATCTTCAACTTGTGGCAGCAATATAACTCTAAACAAAGGGTACAATAGAGGTAGCTTACTACTGGAAGAACCCAAATACCTAGGTTTCAACTCTTGGTTCTGTGTCATTACCCTTTGTTGGTTCTTTATGAGAAATCAAGAATAGGAGAAGACCCAAGAAATATTCCGTTTTATTTCCTAAAACTAATGCATAATATATAAAGAATGATGGTCAGCCATTGCCAATATAGTCAGCGATGGCTGCCTTATTCGAAAGTGCAAAGTTTTAAGATATCAGGCTCTGGTACCATGTAGTCAAAGAGAAGAGAGAATTTTACGGAGAGAAGTCGGATCTCCTAATGCGAGCACCAAGACTATCTATTTATAATACTCAATACTAGGGTTACTAGGAAGCTCTAGCCCCTTGAACAAGGCAACATAATTGAAGCACACACGTAAATGGCCCATAATACAAAACCATAATGGGCCCAGAATACAAAGTTCGAAATAAATAGAACACAACACTTAAGGCTTACACATTCCAACACAGATAAATAATCAAAAAGAATTTTAAGAATCAAAAAGTGTTTCGCCTTGTCATCCAAATTGTTTGATTGACCAGGCATTGGGGATGAGGGCATCTAGGAATAAATTGAAAGAATGACCTACAGACCATGGGTTTGCAGACATCAGATCTTTTATTTGAATTTTTTTTTCTTTTGCCTTGAACCGGCATAAAGTATACAATGATACCAAGTAAAATCAGCAGGTTTAGCTGCGCATCAACCGCTGCTTACGGCTTATGCTTTAATTGTTTAAGTAATTAAGACATGGTGCAACATTTTTTGCCATTACCGCAAACAAAGTGACATGCAGATTTAAGTTCTTTTGTAAGTAGGAATATGTCTTGTGAGACATGATTTTAAGGCATTCACATGGGCTGGAAATTCAAATTTTTTGGATTTTAAGAATACAGCTAACAGACCAGCTGTCTTTTAGGTGGAAGCAAGCTCATTTTTTTCCCTACACACAAAATTTGTTGCCACCTAAAATGAAGGAAAAGATAGGACTGTACCATATGTTGCTGGATTAGGATTCACATTCAATTAGGTTAGCCTCTTCAAATTCCTTTGTTATTCCAATTGGCTTTTTTCTCACGCTCAAAATTCTATGATTTCTATCGTATGGTTCTGCAATTTTACAGGTTGAATTTGCCAAGTGTACTGAATATTTCTTTCGACAGTAAAGATTTGACATTATCTAAAAAGCCCATTGTCATGCAGACGTATAAACATTGGATTTTGAGGGCCTTAGAGGAAACTTGGAATCTATTCTATCAAAAGTTCACAGCACTTTGGAATGAACACAAGAATGGCCCTGGGGAGGCATATCTTCCAGCAATTTACAACAATTCTGAGCTTCAGCAAATCATACAGAAGAAATTCATGAAAGACTTGTTACATGATTCCCTTGGCTTTGGTGCTGCCAAAATGATAAGGTAAGATAATGACTCTATTTTTGGCTACTTTATCAATGTGTTTCATTTTTGGTACATTCTTTGGACTCATAAAAAGTGTTGCATGTGTTAACCAATGGCAAGCCTACAGATGGGGCTTGTTTGGTGAGAGATTGTGTAGGCCTTACAAAATTTCTCAACTAATGTCTCAAATTAAACACAAAATCAAGTAGACAAGTGAGTGCGATTCAAATGATGCATGAACAAATAAATAGTTTAAAGAGTAGATAGTGCAACCGAAGCTCACTGCCAACTCCTTACGCTTGTCTCCTTGTGACTTAGCTTACTCCCTCTTGAGAACCCTCTCAAAGAACCTGCAACATTGAAAGCTTACAAAGAAAAGAGAGTCATCAATTCTACAAGATATTTGCAGTGCAATTAAGCTCACGCAAGAACTCTAAAAAGGAGGATTAGAAATGGGTACGTAAATTCGATTTTTTTTTTCAACACTTGAGAGCTTGAGTGCTCATTGTTGTTCCAGATGCTGAAAGAAGCTCCAATTTATATCCAGAGGCTTCTTGTATTCATTGGGTAAAGCAATGCCAATGGAATCCAAGAAAGTGGCTGCCATTACGTGGTCAACTACTATTTGGCTACTTATCAGAGCCTCCAAAGATCAAATTTTTTCTTGAGTCTTTGGTCCACCAGTATGCTGCCCGTAGTCCACTGCGGCTTACTAGCTTCTGGAGCTTTGACTGCTTCCACATGAAAGTCGACTGTTGGTGTCTAGCTACTGCCCAATGTTCTGCAAATTCCAAATTGAGCACTGTTTGATGCGCTGAAAACTCGACTCGTAGTGCTTTCCAAACATTTCTCTACTAGTTTCCTTGCCATTAATTCCCTTTTGCAGTAGACATTTGTATTATTTGAGCCTCCTTTAATTACATAACTACTTCCATTTAATGAAGTTTGTCTATACATCTTCATTGGAGCTCTCTTTTCCCGTGCTTTTTCTGTAGTTCCACAACTATAATGATTGTTTGATATGATCACTTATGCTTGTGATGAGGTTAGCACCTGAAGACTTGGTATGAGTGAAGAACAGAAAACACCCCAATGCCGTTATTATCAAAATCCATATAAAGCCTTGGAGTTGATGATTTTGGGCACTATTAATCCCCTGCTTTTATGACTATTTTTTTCTTTTTGAAGTGTTGCAAGCCCACATGTATCCATTGCTTCCATCTCTATCATCCAAGTTGTAGGGTAGGTGCTTAAAATAACATTTTTGTTGAAGCTCTGATTGCGACAAAGCTTTTTCTTCAGGACTGTCAGATTGCAATTAGGATCCTGTATTTAGCATGTATAGCTCAATTATTATTACTAGCATTAACAAACCAAAACACTGCTCAAGCTCCACTATTGTTTGTGGTTGTAGAGCAACAATCGGTCCGATATGACTTAAACATGCTCCACATTGTTCGCGGCCGTGGGATGAATTCTCAAATACTTTTGACAGTTGTCAGTCATACTTTTGTTGGTTCTCTTTCCGTATTTCCATGAAAACAATTGTGCAGGCTCAGATGTTGAATGAAGTCTGCAGCTTGACAAGTTCTGTATGGTCCTTGTAACAAACATTTGCCTACATTATTTATCATGAAATACACATTTATTGATAGAGATCCTATACTGATTCGAAGATTTGACCAACAGGCGAATTGTTGGCGTAGCACATGTCGAGGACTTTGAGAAAATCGCCGATGCTCAGAAGCGAGCTGATTGTGAAAGGCAAGCTCTTGAATTTGCGAAGATGCTGATGAAGGAGAGGCGAAAGTTTGATACCATAACTGAAGTTGTTTCAGCTATCAAGCAACAACATTCGGGAAATCCTAAATAGATCCACCTCGGCTTTTGGAAGCAACAAGTTCTTGACATTTCTTGGCAAGTCCTTACTACGATCTGCATATATTGGAGTGCATTGCCGAAATCGCTTGACTACGGGGTGGTAGCTTTCCAAGTTCGAAATAAATCTGTGTGTTTTGTGTGTCTCTGTGCTTTCCATGGTTGTATTTTTCTGGATAAATTTCAAAGGATGCCTTGAGCATGCCCTGCAACATGAACCATATATTTCAACGCGTGTATTTTTAGCTTTTCTGTTTCCCTGTGAGTTTCATTGCTTTAAAGGGGAATGCTTTTGGTATACACTCGCAACCAAAATCAAGGAAAAAAAAACACAGTTAAAAGGGTCCAACGATGTAAATTTGTTGAAAATACTTGTCCTTTAATGATAATATTCAATGGGATGAAAATCTCTGAAATTTTATTATTTAGATAGTACATTTCTCAGTCATATTATCCAATGAAAATTACAAAAAAAAAAAAAAGGAAAAAAATAATAATAATAATGAAAAAAGCCAAAAAGACCTTTGCAGCTCCCTTTTGTAGTGTGTGACAAACAAAAAACGAAAGCCTTGCATTTCAACGGACTAGATCCTAAAACAAAAGGGTGCAATTTAAATTACCATATGGCAAGCACAGCACGTACTCATGTTAGTGTACCTTAATTATACTATAAAATAGCTTTATTTCCAGCACCACAACTGATTTTTTTTTCTTTTTCTTTTTTCAAAATGTTTTATTAAGGTTTTTGAGTAAGATTTTTTCCCAGTTGTGGCAGTACTCAAGGATGGACAGACATTTCTCTGTTAGAATTTTTGTGAATGGCGATGCTAGTGTCGCATAATTAATTCATAAACATCTTTCCGGTAGATCTGGGATGCCTCTATGATGAGGAATTATTTTATTTTATTTTTATTTCTTTTTGGTATGGAAAAATACTTTGCATGGATTTGCAGGTTCACACGGTTAGAGTCTTGATACACATACCACTCGTTTGATTTGTATAATGGAATCAGAATAAGTATTCTATAAAGTACACAAGGAATAACTCTTTTTAAGGCTCGTGAGTGAAATAAATAAGCAATAGTTAGTACAATTCTTTGTATATTCCACTCATGGTCTACTGAAAATATTTCTCCTTACATATTATAGTTCTACAAAATACTTATTTTATTACATTTTGCAAACCAATCAAGAGGTTAAAGTGTACTTTATTCCCCCTCAAATAGAAAGAGAAAAAACTAATAATAAGGCATCAGATACATAAATGAAGAGTTGTATATTTTTGGGAATTCGTACGTTCATGCTGCAAAACAATGCTTTTTTTTTGGTAAAACAAAAGGGATTTCTTCTTTAAATTATTTAATAAATGGATCAATTGGGAACGAAGCTGCATATGAGATTTCCTATGTATCATCTCATGTTGGGACTCACTAAGTAAGATCCCAAGCCAATACTGTATTGTGGTATCATACAACCAACACATTTTGACTTAAATGTCACTACATGTTCGCTTAAAATAAATTATTTTCGTATAATAAATTATTTTCGTATAGAGAGTCATGTGTGAAGAACGAGATGAGAATATTAGTTCACATCAAAAAACTTACGAATGGTATCATACAACCAGCACATGTTTGACTTGAATATTACTGCATGTTCACCTAAAATAAATTATTTTCATATAAAGAGTCGCATGTAAAGAGCGAAATGAGAATATTATTTCACATTAAAAAGCTTGCCAAACCTTAGTTAATTAATAAGATCATTGGGCTGCCATGTTTTGGGATAAAGAACCAAGGTTTCTTCCACTAGACCTTAGAAAGTATATATCCTTTTCTACTTGCATGGTAAAATGATTGTGTTCTTTCATAGGTAAAGATACAAATAAGATTCTCCCAAAGGCAACAAAAATTAAAAACATAAAAAATGAAAAAAAAAATGAAAAGAAAGAAAAAACGGCCGGAGATAAGCTTGAAATTGCATTTCTGCGTAGAGAATGAATCATTTACAGTATAAAATCACCTGAGAAACTTATTTCTCCTGATATCCCCTCGACATACTCCTTTACTCCAATCCCCCCACCCTAAAAAAAAAGAAGAAAAAATAATGAAAAAAGGAAAAGAAAAAAAAAAGGAGAGAGCACCTATAGCTTTAGGGACACAAAAACAGTTTGCATGTGTATCATAAATCCATGACCATCCATGAGCTCCACTAGTGACCAGCTCCTCTTCGACTCGGCCCCGAATAAGCTTGGCTTACGATGAAATAGATGGACGGCGGCGGAGATGGATGATCCTGGAGAGGCCTCGAGGCCTCGACATGCATCGAGAACAAGGAGAGGAAGATGAGAATGCAGATGGCATTAAAAGCAAGGATAAGAGATTGGAACTTCATGTTTCAACAATTTGTTGCCTTCTTCTTGAGCTCTCTCTTCTCTCCTTGGGAAGGGTTTTGATTTGAGTTGAGGTAGAGAGAGCCCTGACTTGTACATATATATATATATATATATATATGTATGTATATATATATGTGCGTGTGTGTGTAAGGTGAGGGAGTAAGTAGAGAAAAATAATAAAGAGGCATGTTTTCTTGACTTTGGTTGGAAGAGAGAGATGGCGGAATAGGAGGGTTGTGTTTTGATGGGTAGAGATTTGAATTTTTTTAGGGTTTGAAAACGTAAAGCCCACGGTTTGACCATTGAAAATCTTGTGTGGGATTTCGGATGACTAAGATTTAGCCAAAAGTATGAATAAGTTGGTGGATGGGATCTTGTTAGGCTGTTTTTTATTTACATATTATATCGATCCGTCCGAATAAATTTAAGGAGATAAGCATACAATATATAACTTGTGTCGTGCATGTCCCAGATTAGCGAAAAAAAAGAGTATTAACAACTTTATAACAAGAGGCTCAGTAATTGTTTTAATCCCGCCTATGACATCAAATTTACGAATATTTACTCAAAATGTCTTTGTCAAAAGCACAAGGCATTGTTCCTGGGTCGATGCCACCGATAAAATTCGAAAGGCTGAATCAAGTTGGGATCCCGAATCACTAAAAAATAAAAAGACATTTTTAACATGAAAATATGGGATGCCTCAAAACAATCTATCTTTGACCTAAACCCAAGAAAAACACACTTGTCCCCTTTGGCCGACTCAACCTAGGCTAGCTACAGACATGGCCAGCCTTCTTTTCCCATTTAACTCTCAGTTGGTCAAATATGTATCTCTCTTCCTTAATAAATAAATCCCAATAAACAAATAAGCTGATAAATAGTAACAAACACAATATCTGAATATAAGAGAGTTCTGTCTATACGGTGCTATGAGCCATGACTAAAGTCTAAGGCACTTGTTTTTAAAATTGTTCTGAGGGGACAGGCACTCTATAGATATGCGTGTGAGCCCTGCATGACGCTCGAATCACGCCCTCAATCCTCGTAAAATCCTGTGGGTGGAATTCAAGCTATTGACCCATCTCTACAGATAAAATAACTTTTCACGTGTTTATTTGGATCGTTAAATACACATGCACCAAATTTAATAATTACTAAAACTTAAATCTTATATTCAATTAGACGATCTATTATACATAAAAAAAATCTGAAATAAACAATTAATAATTTAAAATATATCGTATAGTACCTTTTTTTTTTGTTAGTAATATATGGGTTTAACTTTGGTGAAGCGGTTGCACCCTATTTAGACGCAACACATACATAAGAAAAGTTAAAGGAAAAAAAAAAAGATCTCCAAAATAATGTCATTTTAAGTCTTTTTTTTTTTTCTAAGTATTACAAGACAGCAACTGCACCTAAGTTATGTGCAGTCGGTGCATATTAATTTTTTTCGTGATTATATTATATAGCACCGGTGAATCTGTGGTTTGACGATATTCCTCCCCACCAACCAAAAGAAAAAAATCCATAGAATATGTTGAGCAATATATCAATTTTTTTCTTGTGTTTTAATATAATCCGAAAGAATTTAATTTCTTTGGGTCACGTAAATATGTTTAAATCAATAACAATTGAACCCTTTTTCTCTAATAACAAAATAATTTAGCTATAGCGACTGATTTCCCATCAGAAATCTTTCCACTAAGAAGTAGAAGCCAATGATATTGACAGAATTTGTTACTTTCTGGGATACTGATTTTGACAACATCTCATTTTCATGAAGATCAACTCACGAATTGCGTGTGATTGAACTGAAGGAAAGAGTAAAACTTCCTCTTTGAATCAAAGTAACTTTTAAACCAAAATGTCTAGTGAAAAAAAAAAAAAATGAGACAATTACAAAATAACTTTGGCCTTGGGTCATGTAGTACTGTGACTAGGGTTTTCCTTACCCCTCATTGCTATATATATATATATATATGATCATTTTGTTTAAGATTTTAAATTTAAACATTTCGTTAATCCTTTTATATCTTTTCTTTGTTAACATAGAAAGGTTTTACTACCGCTCCTTACTCCTCATTGCTATATATATGATCATTTTGTTTAAGATTTTAAACTTAAACATTTCGTTAATCCTTCTATATCTTTTCTTTGTTAACATAGAAAGGTTTTACTACCGTTCCTTACCCCTCATTGCTATATATATATATATATATGATCGTTTTGTTTAAGATTTTAAATTTAAATATTTTGTTAATCCTTTAATATCTTTTTTTATTAACATAAAAAGATTTTACCGCCACTCTGACTCCAGACTTGAGTTCTTCGCGAAACTAAACTAGGTTATTAATTTCGTTGTGGTCTTCTCTTATTTATCGATAGCCATCTATCATCGAGATCCTAACAAATAATAATAACCAAAAACATGATGGTGTGCAATCATTCTCCTTCGATTTGGTGCCGTTGTTTGAATCCGACGACTACAAATCAAAAACAAACACAAACAAGCAAAAAAGCATGTTCAAATACACATGACACGAGAAAATGAGAACTCCTCCATGTGACACAGAACGGGTCTCTTCTCCCGAGAGAAGTGAACGCGCTACGCACCGCAAGATTTTCTCAAGCCACGTGAAAGGCACAATCAATATATAATACAAAAAAAAAAAAAGGCATTTGTAACAAAACGGCGCATTTTTAAATTTTTTTTTCCCATTTTTGAAAAATGGGATCGTTTTATAATTTCCAACAAAAATGATTAAAAAATTGAAAATTCCACATCTTGCAACTAATGAACCATCTCATGCGTGTAGTGAGAGAATTGGGCCGCAGTCTTCTTCTTCCGTGTCAAGCGTGTGCTTTGATAAAAGCTACAGCGGGGATGCGAGGCAAGGGGAGTCAAGGGGTTTAACTCAGTCGCACTGTTCTGCGGTCCGCGTTCTAAAAGCCTGTAGTGGAGGTAGTTCATTATAGTCAACACAATGACTTGGCGCCCACAATTAACTTCCCCTTCCTTAATTATTTTTTTTCCCATCGAAAATGCTATGGGTGCCCCTTTTTTAAGTACCAGCACTCGCATGCAATTGGGTGAGGTACAACTTGATGTACAATAATGAGCCCTCACCCACATGAGGGTGCCGGTATCCAAAAATGAGTACACAATATCCTTTTTTCTCATATTAGACTTAATTTTCAAACTTATTCCTAATTTAAACCTTATGACGCCACCCCACTAATCTAGTCAAGTTTTTTATTCTAAAATATGACCCTTTTTTTTTATTTATCAAAAATAGACTTTGTTTTCAAGTTTATTCCCAAATTGGACTTCATCTCTGACTCCATTTATGTATATTATTATTCACATAATTGAAATAACTAATCATGCGTGTGCTTCTTTTTATTATATTTCTATACAAATAATAAATGTATGTACTTTTCCTAATTAAAAATTAATCTTCCTTTGAACATTGATCTCTAGTAACCTTGAGTACATGGATGTCAAATGATATTTAGAAGATTATTTTTAAAAATACATAGGAGTTAAGAAGAGACTAAAAGACATAATTTAATTTTAATAAAATCCATAAAATAATTAGTTCTCGTATATAAATTTTAGGGTGCAAATCATCCGTGAAAGGAAAAAATAATTTCATTTAAATATATTTTCTCTGCACTCAATTGTTTTTTCTCTTTTTTCACAAGTAAGAAAATAAAATAAGAAGTTAAAAAAATAAATAGATAAATAAAAAGTAACGGTCAAATTTAGGAATTAGCCACAGTTAGCCTTTACAAAACCTTTGAAGTCAATACTAAATGTCCTGAAAGTGCCCATTTCCTAGCCAGTCTAATTATATTATTATATATAAAGCCGCATGAAGAGGACAGCGCTCAGGAGCTAACAGATCAGCTTTTAAAAGTTTTAATAAGGTGATACACGTCATTGTATCCCAATATAATAGTGACATCTGTCATTAACTTGAAAACTATATTGAAACCCTTCCTACCCAATGTTTATCTCATGATATCATTTATCTACCATCATTAATAAATCGCATTTAAAGAATATATAACATCAAATATAATTTAATTATATATAATTGAATTCATTCTTTTATATTCTTTAATTCAAGGCCTAAACTGAAAATTCTTAGATAAAGAAGCACTCCCAATTTCTTTTTTTTCCAAAATTTAAATCACACATGTTTCACGCCTTAATTTTTGTTAATACTTTTAATTATAAACATGCTTACAAATTATTTACACATCAATTTAAATTTATAAATTTTATTTAAACTCTTTTTATTCAATGCATAATTTTTTTTCTTATACTTATCTACCAGAAATCTTAAACTACTATTATTCTTTCTATAAAATTATGCACATAAAATCTTATCACTTTGATTATAAACATTAAGCTTATAACTATTAATTATTGAATGATTCATGCATCACACGAACTTCAAATCTAGAATGAAAAAAAAGAAGTGCCGTAAATTGAGCTACTACTACCTCGAACAATCCTAACAACATTCATGGCCTGTGTTACCGTTTCGTGTAATTGCAAGCATACAAGAGAGATAGCATTAGGCAAATATCACTTCACAATAACAGGCAAAATAACTCCCTTCTACCATGGGTAATCTATGATCATGACATTCGCGCAGGCATATGAATCGAATTTTGCACCTCAACCGAGTGAAAATGACCGCTTATTAGGCAAGTCACCTACCAACCCGGGAGATAATATCAAAATATAGTACAATTTGAAATTTGCACTTGGGAAATGTAATAAAAATCGAAAATTAATTGAAAATAAGAACAGAAGAAACGAGTGGGGAGAAAACAAGCCTTCTTGGCGGGAGAAATCTTTGCAATTGGTCAAGTAAACAATGCGTGGGTGCTTCTTGTTGAACAAAATGTTTCTAAGCATTAATAACAATTGAACAGGTCCAGTCGCACTTTTGGGCATTGCCTTACTCCATTTTTGAAAAATAATAGTCCATTGAATGACTGCTATAAAATCACACTTAAAATATTAGAAAAGTAAGACTGAATTACTTCAATACACAACTTAAAATGATGCCTCGCAATTTTGAGACCGAGAACAGAAATCAAAAGTTGGTTTTTTTTTCTACGTAACGATATTGAATTCAAGCCTGGGACCGAACGTAATACCTCCTAGGTAGCCACCAGTGGTCTCAGCAGCGGGGTCTGAAGTCTGGTCAAACTTGAACAGCTTTACTGAAACAAGGAGGAAAATGGATGACCCCGCGGGACTAGTTCGACATGCCCATCCGGAAAATAATAGCTCCATTATTCTGACCATCAATAAAAGGGTTTCAAGTTCAACACTGCAACTCAAAGAATGTCATATATTCGGCAAAATATACAGATCTAACAATTACAACCCCCATTTCATTGTAACAGGAGCAGCAGCAGCAGCAGTTATGTCAGGATAAACTACTAGTAGTAGAGCGTCCCGGTTTCCAGTAATTTAAATCTGCCAATAAATTAAACGGACCGACGGTTTCTTGTTTTGAATATATTTGAGAAATGGAAAGAACCTGGACTATTGTATATGCTCTTATATCATACTGCTATAACCACGTCCTGGCCACGTAATCCCATGCACACACATACTCTGTACAATCACGTGCACCCCCTGATATCACACTACCCTAAACATCGTAGACAAACCATCCACTTCACGAAGAGGCTGAATAAGTTTCTACACCAAAAATCTACCCTTGAATATGATTAGGGAGGCTGGCACTGGTTTAATGAGTATCCACAACTTATGTCGTTGAAGCCTGTTCCTTCCCAAAAAACCTGAAACAAGAACGTTTACCTCTCGTTTGGTTCGTAGAATGAAATGGAATAGGTATTCCATAAAAATATAACATGTAAGGCATAATTTCTCCATAAATTATAAGTGAAATGGCGACTCCCATGAATCATTGGAGGAATAGGTAAGGAATAGACAAGGAATACATATTACTAGTGGCCAACGATGTAATAACTATTACTTACCTATTCCACCCATGGACCTTGAAAAATGTGATCCCTCACATACTCCACTCTTTATTTGTGTTATATTCTATTGAATACCTATTGCACAAACCAAACAAGTCACTAGATCATAATGTATGCAAGCATAGAGGTGCTAGCATTTCCTAAAGCGTCAGGAAAGAGGATATACACAAGGAAGAAGCACAAATGCTACGGTCTGTACCTTATATGTTGATCCAATAAAAGCTCACGATTAAGATCCCCCCCCCCCCCCCCCCCCCTTTCGGACAAATCTAATGTTGATGGTGCTAGAATAAAGAAAATGTAAATGAAGCCTTATAATTCAATGGATAGGATAACACCATATCACCAAATAACGGGAGTAATGGGCGTGTCTGGTATAATAGAATGAAATCGGATGGAATGGATCGGATTTTAAAGCACAAAAATAGTCTTCCATAGAATTCCTCATTCCATTGTCAATCCCATCATAACTCAAAAAGAATAACCCCTATGTTAAAAGGGAGGAAAAAAAAAAAAAAGGAACTAACCATGGTAATGAGCATTCCGATCCTCATGCAAATGAATGACATCCGCATACTTCAGCTCTTTTTTAAGCTACGATGGCAATGACAATGGAATGATGCATCCCAATGAAAACCAATTTCTTTAAACCCATTCTATTCCATCCAATTTTATTTCATTGTAACAAATTGAACCTAAGATTTTCATATCCTAAAGAATCAGCATGAACTGGCTATTGAAATCAGCAAATCCACCCATACCTGGATAAATAACTTAGCTGCAATACCTTAATAACGTTAAGTAAGAATAGGAAACGTAGGTTTGAGATGCCTTACTAATCTGTGTGCTCAATGCAAAGATGCAATTTGCGAAGCAGACGCCAAGGCAAACTCATTCTAGTAGACGTTATTGCAAAATGTAGGTTGAAAATTTTCCTTTGGGAATGGCTGATTGAAAATTTTCCTTGGCAAGAGTTACACCAATAAATTGCAACAGCCTAAAACCAAGAAATGAAAGATGAGATTCAATGAAGCAAAAGCAGATCAACTATTAAAAAAAATTAAAAGTAAATAAATAAATAGCAGGCTACTAAACTAGATATGAAAAAAAAAAAAAAAAAAAAAGAGAGAGATACGAAGTTTCTTTCTTTTTTCTTTTTTTTTTTTGTTAATCTGGTTTCAAGCTTCCCCTTGTTGGATGCAGGGAGCACCAATTGGTGAAAATTAAGATTGGACCAGTTAAGCACATACCATATATTAAAGGAAGACCAGCAATGGACCACATATCGGATGTGAATTTCCAACCTGTAAGAAATTTAAAAATATAAAAATATCAACATACTCATAAATAAAGTATGTAAGAAGACAGTACAATGTATATTGTCCTTCACAATTAGAGAAGGCCAAAGTATTGTTGATTTGTTGACCAGTAACAAATATGTACTGCAATTTGCAACATGCAATTTGCTTAATGCATTGTCTAGCACACTAATTTACGGAGGCTTAAGCAAGATAAATCCACACTTTTTCCACTTACAGACTAAGATTTCAAAATTAATATTAGACAGCTACAAAGGGATGAAACTGTGGGCAGATGAAACTGCAGAGTTTGGTCACCGGCTTATTTTACTTACTATTCCAGAGCAAATTTAGCACATACGAGCCAAAACCTCGGGGTTAGTTTGGGGCACAGAGTTGCACTTCTTTTTGCCAGTCACACATTTTGTGCTCCAAAGTGTAAATGTAAGCAGTGTTAGTGCAGTGCCTACAATACCGCCTCCCTCGAGCCCAGCTAAACACCATCCAGACTTCCTTTTACTCAAAACAGAACCTAGAAAAGAAAAGGAAAGGCATTCAATCTCATAAAGAGTGAAGAATATATTAATGATTTATGAATTTATAATCAAACTAACTACCAAATGACTTACCAATCACCCAATGCAATGGTGAAGCAGGAAATATTGGCAAGTGAGGTAATGACTGAAATACGCATTTCGCCAGAACAAACTAGTGCTGTATGATTGTACTCTCAGCAACATAAAGATATGCTAGCCCTCAATGTGTGAAATGTTCAAATTCCCTCCATAAAGTTCATTGACAGATGCCTAGAATTTTTTTTTCCCCAGGAAATAAGTACAGAAATTGGACATAAACTTTTGCTGTTAATTTACCCCCCAAAAAAAAAAAAACTTTTGCTGTCAAAAAAATACTACCATGGGCTCGAAAAAAGTGAAATTTTGAATACAAGGTAGCATACATTGCTGATAACGTAAAATTGGCTGAACATGTTAAACATACATTATGGAAATGCATTAAACTGGTTGAGACTCAGGTTAGCAATAGTGCACAATATGTACATCAATATTTGAGGAAATTCAAAAAGGTAAAGTTAGTCATGGTAATCACATCCTGCAGGGTTTGATGCATGAAATGAGAACATGACATATAATACAGTCCCATTTTAAGAAAATTAGACAAAATAGAACTTCTATAGGGCTTCTAAGAGAGACTTCTAGTCTAGAAACTCCCGTTTCAGCGTATGTAAATTTCGCAAGGAAAATAAAAGAATCTGCCCTTCTCGTAATACTAGATCTGACACTGGAGGAATATTTCAAGGCTAAATTTTCAGCAACCAAAAAGATTAAAACCTTTAAAACACAAAGTGCTTACCTTCCTGACTATTCAATCATGTGTTGCTTTGGAATGTAAAATAAGACCCCTGAAATGTTAAATTAAGGGAAAGAAGTATTGAAATGCATGAAGCAATCGAATGTTACAAATGGGAGATAACATTCTTAGCACACATGTGAATCAGTAAATGCATCATTAATTCAAAAGGCAAGCAAAGATGTTCAATTAAAAATGCCATAAAGGTAAATTATCTCGAGTTAACAATAAGGAATTAAAAGATGTTGCTGAAGAAACGTTCATAAACAATCAAACATTGATATACAAACCAAGACAAGGCCTACTTATGATGACTGTGAATAAAATGAACTAAGCATTGACAAAACTATGATTGGCCCTTAGCCAATAAAGTTTCATAATGGAGCTTAAGATCGATGTACTGACCTGAAGATAAGGAAACACTATATTGTATACTTGTGAGGGAAAAACAGAACTCACAGTAAGCCTGATGCAAAAATTATGTTTTTTTGTTAAATAATACAATAAAATAGCTGTACAAGACTTTATTAATATAAAAGGTACTGCATGTATCCACAAAATCATGTCATCTTGTGGGTAAATTTGTAACAGGGTTGGCATTTACAATGCACAAACGAAAACCGAACTAAGTGTGAAGGCTGGATGTACATTGTCAGCCCAATTATACCAACGTACATTGTCAGCCCAATTGTACCAAAGTATGAGTTCCATGGTTTAACATTTCTGGCATCATTTGGAACATGATGCAAAGGGGGAATGTAACATTTTGCGAACCAAATTTAATAACTAATAAATAGTTATCATTAGATGTTTATAAAGTATGAGAAAGCTTGGGCTCAGCTTGTGAGCTCGGGAAAATAAATAAACAAGCTTTAGAAGTTACTGAAACTCAAATAGAGCATAATAAGATATTAAGCTCAAAGAATAAACCAACCAAGATTGAACATAGAGAAGCTCATCTGCCTCACTTGCACCCATGCATATATTTTAAATGTATTCTTAGACAAGTTGGACCAAAAGTTGAAGGCACAAAAATTTACATTACCCAAATTGACACAGATTTACACTACTACAGAATAATTGTATGTAGTATCAAGTATAGATATAATCATAAAGCAAATATTTCAGAGGACATAAAAATGTATTTCACATATACGTGTTTATAGATAATGAAGGAAAATACTATGTCATACCTTCTAAAAAGGCGAAAACAGACATATATCTCTTCGATATCTGATTCTAACTTCAACTTAATATACTGCTTAAGAAGCTCACACAAGCTACAAATGACTTCATCAGAAGAATCACATACTGCACCAGGTAGAAATTGTAATTCAGAAATAGTGTGCTGCAGAATTGAAGAAAAGTTTTTACCAGACCCCACTCTGTAATACACATCTGCAAGAAAGTTCAGTATCAAGCAGTTGCTGGCTTTAAATTTGCCAACCCAATGTGGAGGATCCCCTATCCAAAGATTGCTGTTTAGGAGAGAATCTATTGATCTGACACGGTCCTCAGTATTCGCGATACCTAATGCAGCATTTGTTGAGCGTTCTGCCTGCCTATGTACTGGAAGTAGCTCAAGTATGTCAACCCTCAACTCTTCGGGCAGCTGTTGTAAAACTGAGATATCAACTTGGCTTAAGGATGAAGGCATCAGATCAACTTTTGGATGAACAGAAGGGGGATCAACCACATCAAAGGATTCTGGACGAGAAGTATATGCTGGCCCAATTTCCTGAACAGCATTTTGCTTCTCCTGACAAATGAAACCACCATCACCATAAGGCTGTTATGACATGATGCAGGATGTTAGAAACAAACATTGTTAATATTTCTTTTTCCAGGATATTGCAACAGCATGTTTCCAGTTGCACCCTCTATACCCCAAGGTTGCATTTACTTCAAATTCCAAATAGCTCGTGCATACAAACAAGTGTTACACAAATTTATAAAATCAAGGTAGAATATCACTATGCCATTTATTCATCTCAACAATCCTATAAGAAGAAGAAAAATACATGTGTACTGAACATGCATTTAACATGCCATTTATTGAAATGTACCTCTAATAACAAATAAGAATAACAAGAGCTCTCTGAAATGCTCTATTACTTTCATGTTGAATGGGTATTATCTTTAATCACTTCATCTAAAATCTTAAGCCGTTAGCTGTAAGTCCACAAAGTAGATCAACCCTAATACAACCTAACAGCAGTTGAAGAACACACAAACGAATTGCTTGAAGCAATTAACATCATATAACACACTCATTAAATAATAATGGCGACGTGAGCAATGAAGATTGAACCTATTACCTCATGGAAATTGTATTTCTAATATTAGGTAGTTGTCAAGGGGTTGCCTATGCGGCACACAGGACGCATTGACATTTTGGGTCATCACCTTGGGGCCTTGACAATTATGACTAGGTTAAGCAACCACTTCACCTTAAGGTTAAATAAGCTGATGTACAACCATTAGTTCTCCTTAGAAATTAAAAAGGTAAGACATTTTCTTACTTATGACCTCCATGTGTCCAATATGTTTGGTCATGTCACCACAGACACTTGAAAGCAAGACCCTATGGAACAGTATTGGGAAGTTTAAGGAATGACAACATTATGAAGGGAAGACCACTAGTTACTTGGTCTAGCGGTACCAGCATATATATAAAAAATAAAAAAATAAAAAAAATAAAAATGAAAAAAACCAATTCAAAAATAAAATGGAGAGAGAGAAAAAAATAAAAAAAGCAACCTCTTTTCCTTCTGGCCTGCTAGTTAAAGAATTAACCTCAGAATGATGTACGACTCCCTCATCTATTGCACCTATATTAGAAATTCAAGCCATTAGTTAGACTTGATAATGTCACAGTAAAACAAGCCATAAAGATTACCTTTTCTACCTAGAGGCCTTGCGCACTGGGAGTTAATATTTCCAATCTTGCTTTTATTTCTTGAAATGAGATCTATCAACTTCCCTCCATAAACTTCATTCATTTCTGAAAAGAGCTCAGGAGGAAGACACTCCAAAACTCCCAAATCGAGATGACTCAAAGGTGGCACTGCAGAAAGCTGGTTCAAACAAGCTTCAGCTGTGGATGAGCTACTGCCATTATGAACTGATTTTGGAACTGAATCACTGCAAAGCCCTCCATCCATTCCATCAATACTCTCTTCCTGACAACCTGTAAGCACATCATGAAAGGAAAAGCACAATCCATGAATTGGAGGAAAGACTGAGAGCGTCCTCTACCTGATGTTAGGAATAACATATTATTGCCATTTTAAAAGTTTCGGAACCATACTAATTTAAAAGATTGAGACATGATGTATGAAGAACTAAGCCACAAATAAGCATCAAAATCTGAAAGGAAAATCAACTATCATGATTTTAAAAGCATAAGATGGAAGTCGCATGAAACAAACCCAATAAGACACATTGACAACAAAGTAGTAATTGAAGCAATTAGCCACTAGAAAAAATGCTTCAGATGGGCTGTTTCACTTTAAGCATTGATAGATGGGAGTGGAGAAGCCAATAGATTTGAAGTGTAATAAAACAATATAAAAGAGAACGGCAAATCAGATCGTACCTATACCATCCCTTTCTTTGGGTTGATCATTGATTTTGCATTGTCTTCCATTCGACGAGGCACAAGCAAGCCATGTTTGCAAGGAATTCCTCCCTTGACCTTTAAACCAATAATATCAATTACAGTGTTACTTGTATAAAGAATGCAGTACTAGTAATAGGTCGGAACTGTATCAATAATGCAATAGATTATACCTCAGATCAACGTGATTCAAATTGAAAGACATCAGCCATTACTAACTGTGATCATTAAAATTCAAAACCAAAACCCGAACAAACCTTTCTTGGCAAAATCTGCACTTTCAAGCTTAGAAACCTGCAAGCCAATACCCCGGATGTCCTTGACATCTATAAAAAATACAATGGAAAGAGGAAGAACGTTAGATAATGACATAGTCTACTAATACAACGTTTTTTCCCCCTCCAAGTGGGTGGAGGGAACAATTCTCTTTTAAAGAACAAGTAACATTCTTTTCAAATCTACACACCGGGGGGGGGGGGGGGGGGGGGGGGGGGTGGCGGGGGCGGGCATTGAGGTAATGTTATGTTTAGGACTGTAAATGAGCCGAGGCACCACAGCTCTCGGCTCGTGATAAATATGTGAACTCATTTTTAAGCTCAACCATACAAATCAGACGAGCTTGAGCAGACCCCTAGCTCGGGTCACAAGCCAGCTCAGATAGTTAGGCTCACGAGCCTTTTTACAAGTCAGCTCGATTAAAGGCTCATGACTCGGCTTGGTTAATAGTTTATTTCATCAGTTCAGACCATCATGAACATTGCAGCTGGTAACATCAAATTAAAGCTAAGATTGAAACAAAACCAACATGTTCCGTATTTCCATATAAATATCACTGTAGCTGACTAACCTATGGAAAAAGACCCAAAAAGCTGCCTTGCTATCCTTTGAAGCACCTCAACATCATCAGTAGGAACTGGAACCTATTACCATCAACGAAACTAAACTTAAGAATTAAGGAAAAGATCAAAATAAATATCATGTGAATGCGTGCGCACAGATAAATGCATTTTAGCAGGCATTTTAGGAGTCAAATAAGATATATCTTTTAATTCATCAATACCGTCATAGAGTGACTCAGATTTTCACAATCTCCGCAGCCCATGAACTTTGAAGGCTCCTCAGCATCTTTTCTTCGTTTCTTTATCTGAATAAATGTATCATATGAACCAAAACCATTCTATTTCAAGTTAGTTTCATGAAACACAAGAGGTGTCCACGATTACTTTTACAGTGAAAAAGGATGATAATCCAAATATCTGAATATAGGAAACTCAAGGATCAAACCTTCAGTGTAAATGCACGGCCTTGAACTCCACATCCCTGTAAGCGTAAAGACACCTCTTTGCAAAGATTTGAGACAAATGCTCGACTCTGAAAATTGATCAAAATTAATGTGTAGATAAACAATTGTTAGAAATTTTGAGAGCTCTATGAGATTAAAACACACACATCTTCCAAATTGTTGAACCGCACACCCCAGTTCACTTCAGCGCCTAACGACTTGCTCTCCTGGAAACATCATGGTAAAGACAAATTTCAACAATGATAACTGCACAAGTGAGAAAGAGAAAGAGGTTCTTTTATTTGCGCCAATAAAAGCATACATTATTAAAAGAAACGGGGAAGCAAAACCCAAGAAACATTGCAAAGCAAGACAATGAGATCAAGGCAGTCAACAGAAAGCTTAAAATTGCAAGAGACGGCACAATCTTTGAGATTGAAAAGCCAAATCGCCTTCAAAGACTCTTTTCTTTCTCTCATCATTTTAAATTAATTACTAAGATCTTCTGTCTTCCAATTTTTTTTCCTACTATGTTATGCATCAAGCTAGAGAAGGATTTATAATATATAATTTCAAAGGCCCTAATTATTGATACTCTTGAATATGCTTTGTTCTCTCATGAAAAACCAGATTTGTAGCTATATAAATGGCAACCTCACTATCACACAACACAGAAAAGGCTCAGAGCTTCCATAAGCAAACTCTATTGACATTTGTGTCACAACATCAGCTCACACATTGTATGGGAAATAAATTTGTACTGTGGACTCCATGGGCAACCACAGTCAGCTTCTTGCTCTTCCATAACACCAAATTATGTCCAACAAAGAAAAAATAATAAATAATATATTTCCTGCCAATCAGCATTAGTTCCATAGTTGTCACGGCGCCAAGGCGGTCGGCGTCGACCGCTGACCGCCTGGACGCCTAGGCAGCAAGGCGCTCGCCTAGGCGTCCTCAAGGCGGTCCAAGGCGTTCCCTAATGAAATTCATAATTTTAACCCCATATCATACCTGTACATGTGTACCAAAATGCATTTAAACACCTTGTGATGCATTTTTGGGTTGGGTTCCTTTTCTACATTTCATTTTATAAAATTGATCACTAGAATATATTAAGGTTTTGAAAAATAAAGTAACAGTACTGAAAGGAGATTGGATGGAGAGTGGCCGTCCAAAAATGGAGCTCACTCGATCGAGAACGAACTCGCCGGGATTAAAGACGCCTCGACAACTATGGGAGTTGCCACTGTAGTTGAGTGGGTGGAGAGTGGCTTCCAAAATGGAGTTCAAATGGAGCCGTCGCAGTCGCTGGAGCCGCCGCTGTTGATCGAGTGTAGTCACCGAAGTCAGGGACTTTTCTGCTGTTTGTCGTCGAAGAAGAAGAAGAAGATAGCTGTCTTTTGTGACGACGATGACTTCTTCATATATATATATATTCACAATGCAAAACGACGTTGTTTTTCTGGCTTTCTTTTTCAAAAAAAAAAAAAAAAACCCTAGGCGACGCCTAGGGCTTCTAGCGCTACAAAGCGCCCTAGGCGTCTAGGCGACGCCTTTCCAGCCAAGGCGCACGCCTTGGCGGCCGGGGAGGAAGGCGCTGCCCACCATGCTCCCCCACCCCCGCCCGGACGCCTAGGCGTTGCCTAGGCGACGCCTTAACAACTATGATTAGTTCTACTCTGGTATGCTCATTATCATGATATAACAGGCCTCGCCCTGGAGCACTCATCCAAATATAGGGATATGAGCATGACTGCGTCCCATTGAGTAATACAAGGAGAGGACATAAATGAATCACCATACTCACTGGAAAAGCAATATCAGGTCTAGTCACAGCAAAATAATTCAACTTTCCAACGTACATCCTGTATCTTTCCATTTCAGCAACTCATCACAAACCTTTGCAGTAAGGTCAGTGTTAAAATAAATTGGTGCACTGATCGATCTCACACCTAGAAAACCAACCTCCTACAATAATCAAGAACATAATTTCTCTGAGAGGGAACAATACCCTTCTTATCGTGCCATTTGAACACTAAGAAAATATTAGGCCAGTAAGCTCGCCCATGGTATTAAATCGCGGTCGTGGCCGTCGTCGCGTAACGGAAATGAGTGTAACAGGACGCGGGCATCAAGGGTTTTGTAACGGGATGCGACGTAATGGACATGAATTCTTAGGCACAGCACATGACTATTATTTTTCGACATTTTAAGTTTATAAAATCATTATAAATGATTTTAAGACTATTTTGACCCACCTTAATTTTCCAGTAAGCATTAGTACATATGACATTTAGATTTTATATAAATTTAAGTGCGTTGTTAAAGGTAAAACCTATATATACCTTAAGTAAAATCTTAAATTGGTGGAATCTTACATAGGATCCTAATTTTGATCTTAAAATCAATATAATCTCGATTTTTAGTACGAATTTATTGATTTTACCTTTACTATTAAAATTAAAAACATAAAGCTAAATTCAACTTTAATTAATGAAGAAAAAATTAAATAGGCTCAACTTATCGAAAATTCAAATAAACAACTCAATAGTTTAGATTGCTAATTCTATTCTTCATTTGAACTAAACAAAAGCAGCATCGTTTTTAATGTATGATGAAAAAAAATGTTAGTTATTTTTAATTGAATACGGATTTACAGCGTACAACAAGGACCAAAAAAAGAGTGGGGAAAATAAAGGCCTCAGAGCTATTTATTATAATGCTCAGTCTGCCAACGGCGGTGGCTCCGGCCCATGCGTTGCTTATAATGGTGGTGTGCACGACAGTTGTGGCGGCCGTAGGCGCTGCTGCTGGTGACAGTGAAGGTGAGCGGGTGCGTAGTGCGGAGCAAGGCCTCCGACAACGTGAGGTCAGAGAAGAAGATCTTCCCCACATTTCCCACTGACGTACTTATCATTTTCTTTTCTTTTTTCCCTTATATTAAGGTGTCGTGGGTGTCGAGGCTGCTATCACGACCGTCGTGGCTGTTACGGCCGTGAATTACAAGCAATCTGCAAAAGCAGCCCACGGCGGTATCGCATCGCGGCGATACCGTTACGTAGCGGCTGCTACAGCGCATAGAGGCCACTTTTTAAAACCAGGAGCTCACCCCGTAGTAGCCACTTTTTAAAACCACGAGCTCGCCCCAGTCCATCTAATACTGGGCCAGGAGGAAATCTCTCAGTTCACAAATACCATCAACATCACTTCCTGACCATAATATTATCCACCTACATAGCTAATATGGTACTCCCAACCAGAGATATATTGGTAGAACACTGCATGGTTTTCCACTACAAATTTCACCTCCAGCAAGGGTAGTCATCAAATGACGAGGATGAATACAAGGGTGGCCTAGAGCTGATTTCCCCACAAAGATGAGTCAATTTGTTGAGTGTCTTCGACCTAGCAGCAGTAGCAATGCTCATTATACTTCCTTGGCAGAGGTAGATCTGTTTCCTGCAATGGTAGAGGGAACTAATAGAATAGCCCTTCTTTACATTTCCCACCACAGCGGACAAAGGCGTGGTGCGGTGCACCTTTTTTTTTTTTATTAAAATTTTTGGAGCACATATGTTTTCTTAGTTTTCTCTCTGATTTTATTCTCTCTCTCTCTCTTTTTTTTTTTTTTTAATCTCGGAACTATAAAGCTGTATTCTGCAAATACTTTTTGAAAACTAAGTGTTGTTTTATAGCATGCATTTTATTTCATAAGGTGCATCTCATGCCGTGGAACAGGAGCCGTTGCGCCTTATTGTTGGCCCCCCCCCCCCCCCCCCCCCCAAAACACCTCTTCTCCCCCCAAAGCTAGCCTTGCAAGAAGTGGTGTTCGGGAAAATAGAACTAAGCATCAATGCTGCAACACTGCGTCTTATTGTCCTCCCCCCCCCCCGAAAAAAAAAAAAAACACCCACAAAGCTAGCCTTGCAAGAGGTGGTGTTCAAGAAAATAGAACTAAGCATCAATGCTGCAAGACAAAAGGAAGGTTCCCACGAGCAGGAAAGCTTTTTCACCATCCATTGGGTATACGTATCTATGCCTTAAGTATTAATGCTCTTTTTGAACGAGCTAAGACAAGGTATGAACAAATAAACAGACAATAATTACTTCATATCTTTACATGCCTTTAACAACTGTCACCCACAAGCTTAAGAAACTTGTGGGCAAACCACGCTTTTGTACCAAATATGATGAAGAATAAAATGGATGGAATGCATGGCAGAAGAAGCAAGAACAAAGATAGATTTGTGGCCTCATGCCAGTCAATATGGCGAACTCCATAGGAAAGGGAAAGGGGAATTACTGAATAAAAATTATATTCATGAAATCAAGTCTCTTTTATCCATTTAAATATGGCCCTATATACAGGATATAGCCCTAACTTAAATAGGAAACTAAATCCTAATAAATAAACCACTTCTTAAAATAGCATAACTAATAAACAACTTACTGATTTTAAAGGATCCTAATATCTACTGATATTGGAAATAAGAAATATATATGCAGATCCTGTTCCCCATAAAACATATATCTAGTTGGTCAGTCAAGCTTTAACCAAACCTGAAACACTCCAACCAGTCGATTATCTATTCCTCTACTGTAATTCCAGAGCATATCGCCCGTTCTCGATCCGAAGTCTTTCTGAAGAGTTTCCTGGAAAAGTCAGGATGACGTGCATGTTAAAGTACAAACAATTCTTTATCATACAAGCAATAATTAGAAACAACAACTTGTCACCAATGAAAGGAAGTCTATTCAACATCAATAGCCAAAAACAAAACTACGTAATTTTGTTTGCTTGTGAATTATGAACCTTCTTGCTAACTCTCAATGCACAAAACACATAGTTTTGTTTTAATTTTAGAGAATTCTTTAAAGCAACTATAGATTCCCTTTACCAATTACATTTTCATTTCAACGTGGTTAGCCAAAAACAGACAACCAGGATTGCAAGTGAATTCACCGTGAGTTCCAACAACTTGTCACCAATAAAAGGAAGTCTATTCAACATCAATAGCCAAAAACACAACTACGTAATTTTGTTTACTTGTGAATTATGAACCTTCTCGCTAACTCTTAATGCACAAAACACATAGTTTTGTTTTAATTTTAGAGAATTCTTTAAAGCAACTATAGATTCCCTTTACCAATTACATTTTCATTTCAACGTGGTTAGCCAAAAACAGACAACCAGGATTGCAAGTGAATTCACCGTGAGTTCCAATAAAACTTAAAGATGATAACACCCAAAAAAAAAAAAAAAGTAGGCATGATAAGGGATATAGAACTCAAAATTATATTATAGAATGCTTATTTTTGTACCCAAAGCATCAATTGGCCCTCTATAATTCCTCCAAGCCAAATGGTAAGCACAAGCATTGTTGCACATGATCTGAACTCCCCATTGCAACTGTTAGCTAACTAGATCTATCAAGGACTCATCCTTCCGATTAGCAGATATGAAGAGATTAAAGAAGATCAAAGCCTAACATAAAAGGATATTATAGATGGGAAAAAACTCATCTCTCCATGTCACAGTGGAGAAATTACAACTTTAGGTCAATCTCCCAAATGGCAAGTTCAGGAAATCAAACTAACAACGGACAACTAAGGAAGAAACCGAATAAATGCATCACAAAGGGATCCTTAAGTTACATAAAAAAAAAAATCTTTTTCCAGCATCCACATAACAGGAAACAGCAAGACATTAATTGAAAGTACATATTGCAAATCAACTTGAAAATTAACTATGAGCAACGATTTGATACAGAAAAAATTTAAACGAGTAAATAAAAATTGAACATGGGAGAACCTTGGAAATCATACGCAGTTGTCCACAAGTCTCGATTTTTTGCCTCTTCAACTTCTGCTCTAAAACATGACCAACACCTGGAAGCATCTTGATTGGCAGTTGAATCAAATAATCATTTACCTGAACACCCAACATAAGTATAGTCAGTAAAACAACATTCTCATCTCAATCTTATCATCTTCTTTAACATACACATAATACAAAATTAAACATATAGATATTAACGAACAAATATACATACAAGTGTCTGTCGACACACCAGTACATAGGCATATACACATAATAATAAATTATATATTATATTAATATATAAGAGCTACACAAGTTATGTATTAGATTTTTGTTAGCATCATGCTAATAACATTTATCTTAAAACTAATATTTACTAACAAATAACAGTTATATTTTAAATGGCATATCTGCCATGTAAATGGTATATTATATTTGTTATATCAATCTTATGTGCCCTTACATGTCAATTTTTCTGCTGTCATGTCTTTGGTGTTTGCTGTGTCATGTTTTCTGTGTCAATTTTTGCATGTCGATCAAATTTCTGCTTTCACGTCTGTCATCTGGCCTATGACAATGCCAACATGGCAAGAAAATTGCTGCCTAAATTTTAAATAAAACATACTACGTAAATGCCTTGAGTGCAAGCTAGAGTTCGAGCTACAACAATATTACATTAATTGTACTAAAAACCCATGACAAGTAGTGGTGCCAAATATACTAGCAAAACGCAGGTTAATTGCAAAGGCATAAACCACAACATTGACTCACAAACAAGATGATACAACCTGCCAAAAGGCATGAAAATGATAAAGGGCTGACAGAAAACAAAAATCTTGTCAAGCACTAGGTTATCAACATGCCTCCTCAGCAGGGATGTAGCATTGACCATCTGGTTTGGCAATCCTGGTGGCAAGCCGGGCCATTAGCATATTGCCAGCTACTCCAGCACTTGCAGTGCAACCAGTCGCATCAAAGATCTCCCTTCTAATTGTCGAGGCCAACCGTTCAGGGTCTTCCTTATCTGACTCGGCAGCCTCTAGAAATGCTTCATCACAGCTGACTGCCTGTAGTCAGTGATAATTTCCATTATTTTGGCAAAGAACAAAAATTTCCAGTTGAGCAAGAACTAGAACACAAGTAGGGGGCAAATGTGCGAAGCAAAATTAGTTCCAGCATTTTCCCCCTCACTGACATACCTGCACTTTGTTGCAATGTTTGTGCAAGATGTTATAAAATTTATCAGCAACCTGCCAAATATTAACATAAAGAATAGCTCCGAGAAACCCAGACAACAGAAAATTATTGAACTGAAAATATTAGCATAATAGTCAAAGATGAAAATGGCAGCGCCCCCTTGTCCTTCAACTATTTGTTTGATTAAAATGCGTACTCAGACATATGAGTACCTCTTCGTAAGCTTCGAAATTGTAAGGGACAATAACAAGATGAGGACAAAGAGCTTTAGCATCTCTGACAAATATCCCAGCCCTCACGCCTAAATAAGAAATGAGAAAGTATCCGTATCAATTTTTTATATCAGTAATTCATTCTGTATCAAAATAGTTTCACAAATTGGATGACAAGGGTAAATCTGCGATAACTAACCATACTCTCGAGCAGGATAGTTTGCAGAAGAAATTTCAGCTGTTCCTCTAGGGCTGTCTGAATGGCAAACTGCCACAGGCTTCACCTGTAACTCAGGTCGGTCCCTGATGACGACAGCAACAAAAAAGCAGTCCTGGTACAACAATAATATCATAATTCAAAGATCCTAATAGAAGCTCAATATGGCCATAACACGAAGCCAGGTGAAGATCAGGTCATGCTACAAAATACCATGGTGACTAACTCACAAATTTTGACCGCCACATGATCAACAATAAGAAAGATAGACAGTACAACTTATATAAAAATTCCTGAAGTATGTTACCATGTCCACGTGGATAATGGCAGTCGTTTGAGATCCAGAAGCATATTGGTTTGGATTTGTGGACTTCAACCCAAAACTCAAGCTGGGAAATCGCTTACGGTACCTATTTCTCCAGGTTCCAATAAAGTGAAGCCGTGAATTCTGTAGAAACCAATATTTTATCACATGCAACTGAAAGTGCTGAGGTACTGATTCACTTAATGCAACAGAAATTGTTAGTAGTTAAAAATTCAGTAAGCAATATCCTTGACTGCAAAAATTAAAAAAAAAAATCTCTGTAGGAATACAACTAAAAGAAAGAATGTACATCTCTAGTCCAATGACTAAGTACTTATAGTAGCTGCAATCTCACCATGTATATACACTTGTGCCAGAATGGGAATAACACAAACAGACCAATATGATGATAGATCATAAGACTATAGGGCCCAAAGATACAAATCTGGATCACTATAAGCATCCAGAACATAAAACTATGCATTCATATAAATCAGTAAGCTTGATGACCCAGACCCTAAAATTGGCATATTGAAACACAGCGATGCCTTAGAGACCATTATGCAGCAATCAAACTTCATGATTCACATACATGACCCAGACCCTAAAATTGAACAACCAGACAAAGAATCTAAACTCGATAAGATAACAGCAGAGGCAAGCATACACACAAAGAAAAAGGGGAACACAAAAAAAGATAATAATTGCTGCAATGGGACTTAACATAAATAACTACAATATCAACTTCATTACCTTAAAATAATTGTCCACAAAATTGGGATCCCCGAGAGTCGAGTGGCTAGAATTAGACGGGCCAGGCATTGGGCCTGTTAGTCCTCTGGCATTTTGATTTTCTGAACAGTAGCTGCTAGCTGAAGCAGAAGACTGGCAGGGAGGACGTTGCGTTTCAACTTTCACATTTAAGTTGTCTTCAGCAGCAACATTATTAGATTCAGCCATCTTCATATCACATGATTTTCCCCTAGAGCAAGTCAGCTCCTCATTTATTTCCTCTGTGGAGTTCTCACATGATTTTCCCCTAGAGCAAGTCAGCTCCCCATTTATTCCCTCTGTGGAGTTCTCTTGCATATGACTGTCAACTTTTCCACCAGACTGCCCTGTGCATTTGAGGAATTCTTGAACCTCACAAGGGATTATATATCCTGAATTTTCATCCTTACATGGAAAATCCCCCGTGTCCTCTTCTACTTGACAGATTGCATGACCTGCAGCACCCTTTTCTACTAGGTTGCCTTTCATAGCAAAGAATGCTGACAACTTTGGCTGGTTAGAAGTTTCATTAGCAAGTTGGTCAAGTTGGTAAGGAACCCCTGAAAAAGGAGGAGGGGTGGAAGTGAGATCTGTCACATCAGAATGGAACAGATGGCATATGTTCAACCAAAGCAGCATGATCAGTTAAATGAATCGACATTTGAATAGTTTCTTTGATCAAAAAAGACAGCAACACTTCGAACAATGCAATATAGCTTCTAAAATCTTAGGATATCTCTATGACCTAATTATCTCATAAATCAAGTAAGAAGTCCAACCATTTATCAAGTTTATGCATATTTAAGAAAAAGAAAGTAAACAAACCGCAAGTAAGAATAAGAAATAAGTCCAATAAACTTCCCTCACCTGTTCTATATGTGCGCAAGAAAGAGTGGGGGTAGAAAGCTTACAATTCAATAATTTATTAGCAGCAACAGAATCCAACACCCATGTCGGTTTCACTACTGGAAGGCCACGACTGAAAGACCTGTATCAGAGTTTTAAATGTAGAAATATCAGAAGTTAGGAAATTCTAATTCCTTTATTTGACAATAACAAATCAAAAAGTAAAAAAAATGATCTAAACCTAAGATTCTTGATTTTACTGTCAGGAAGATTACTGCAGATGATATGGGTAACACGATGCCTGGAAAAATAATTTTCAAAACGTCCTCCGAACTTCAACATATAGCCTCGGAGCTCCTGAAATATTTCTTTCTCAATCAACATCAACACTCAGCATCTACTTGGTAAAGAAAATTTGAGGAAAAAACGGGAAAACAATTGAGGGATATATCATCTGCTGTTTATCTCTAAACAGAATAGAAATTGTCAATTACACTCAGCAAATAATATGGCACAACATAACAATGTTCAACATTTCAAAGGGTAAAGACCTCGAGCAACAATATAAGGTCTCACGTTGACCATGTTGAGAGCATTGCCACACCAGGCAAGTTGTAGGGTGGATGCTATTTAAGACGGTACTATCTTGGAATCAAAAACGTGGCACATTGTAAGAGGATTTATTTATCTAATGCAATGGACTAACAACAGTAAAAAAAATTAAGTACTTTAAATATTGTATCCACATATTTTCTTTGTTTCTAGTCCCACTGGTATTGAGAGGAAGCGTGACTTCTTGTGGTGGTAGTGTTGAAGTGGCACCTTGGTTTGTCCCCCAGCGACGAGAGTATCTTGAGAAGTTGATCCAGATCCAAAAAGTATATTTTCTCCTTGAAAACAGCTTTTTGATGCAAAGTAGAAGAGGGAATGTACAACATTAATGGTGGTAAAAGATGTGCCAGTGCCTGTAAAAGGTCCTCTACATTTAATTTGTCGAAATCTGTAGATGCTTTGGAATGAACTTTCTGGTTGTGTACAGTTTAAGCTGGGGAAATGTACTAAGGTGAAAATTCTCAAGGTTTCATAGAATAGCAATGAGCCTTTGGTTCAATCTTTCCTTAAGAGTACTTTTGTTGGAGAGGAGGGCTTATATGGTTCTCTGAGTTCAAGTTTAAAGCTTAGAACATGTGAATGATTCAGAGCTGGGTTCAGCTCACAGTTTGTAGAACAGGCTGTATGCTCTTGGTTTTTATTGTCAGAAGGATAGTATATGGGTAGCATGAAAGGCTATAAAATTAAAGAGTCTTATGCTCATCCTTTGGTGATCATGGGAATCATTTGGAAATAGAAGGAAAATAGAATCTTTGGCAACCTCAGGAAAAGTTAAATGCAAAGCTCTGCAAAAGAAATTTTCTCTATATTCAAGTAAGTACCCACCTTTAGGGAGTTTCTATTTTTATATTTTCCTAAGATTTGCTTAATTTTTGCATAGTTACTATAATGTTCTACGTTCTGAGTTCAAAGATGATTTAACTACAGAAGACTACAGATTCCATTTAAAGCTGGGTGAACTGAACGCAGAAATTGTCAAATTTATTTGAAGCATACTGATGAATGGGACTCAAGAAAGAACACCCACAACCAGAGGGTTCTACATTACTACAATTCTCATTACCTGAATCAATATCCATTAAGAAGGAGAAACCACAACCAGATGCATTATCTTTCATCCAACTTCTTTAAACTCGAATGACAATAGAATTGTTACAGGTTAATGACCTCAGTCAAAAGTTAGACTTTACTGCAAATCCTAACCTTGGGAATCAAACCTAAATATTACTACTTCTCCGGCTAGTTTCTGCGCAAACGACAAAAGCATGATATGGAATTGCCAAGTACTAATACAAACCTGACTAGAAGGAATTGTGAATCCATCAACAAATATAGAAACACCACGGAATATAGGTTGTACAAAAGTTGAACCACTATGAGAAGAACTTGAAGCCTCGGCATCAAACTGGTCTTGAAGCTTCCGATTCTTTACTACCATGTAACTACAGGCACATCACAAGAATGCCATCAAAAAGGGGAGTAAACAAAACAACCAAAGCATAAAAATAAAAATAAATAAATTAACACTTAATTATCAACAACCATTCAAAAATAAATAAAAATCAAAGCCTTCGAAATTCGGCAATACATACTAGCATATTGGTTGTTAAATTGTTTCAGATAAAATACTCATTCATAATTGTAATTTGGAGAGAAAACATAACAAAACATTTGCATCAGATTACACATCAGGAAAATCAAAAATACTTCTGAAACAAGTAGATTCATAATTAAATTGTAGAGAACCATCTCCAAAGGCAACCACAAATACACATAAACATATACATACATATATATATGAACATGAAAGTAAATTTGTTCGAGTGCGTATAGATGAGGAAAAACCTGCCGAAATCGGAGAAGGGAGAACTGCGGAAGGAGGAGCGGGAGGAGGAGGGAGAATTGGCGCCCCAAGCCATGCCGAGAGTTTTCTGATTCGTCTTTCTCTTCTTATTCTCGGTAGTATTTCTATCATTGCTGTTTCTGGAGGGATTTGAGTAGCTTCTTTTCGATTTCCCCCCAGAATTCGCAGATCGTGACGAATCGAAACTCATCTCCGAGAACGTTCGCGTTGAAACTTCCCGCGGACGCTCTCTCCCTCTCTCTCTCTCTCTCTCTCTCTCTCTCTGCGGGTATGCTACTGTGCGGCGGTTCAAATGAAACGGTAAGGAGGAGAAACCTTCTGTGATATGGGCCGGATGGGTTGTCGGCCTAGCCCACTTTGGACGGCCCATGACTCCGAGTGCAATTGGATCTAGAGAGGCCCACAACAAGTCATTATTTGCTACCTGCTATTAAGAAGATGCTAGCGGTTAAAAATTCGAATTATCTATAGCTATACCGTTATAAAGTCAAAGAATCCTTTGGTTTTATCAACTAAAATTAATTTAAAATTTAAATTTTAAAATTCAAAATTTAAAATTCAAAATTTAGATTGTTTATAATTATAAAAGTTATTTTCTAAAAGGCCCAAATAATCGGGCTCTAGCGAGGGTCCATTCATTAAAAATTCGGAGGCTATTCGATGATTTTACAATCATTTGCTCTAACTTTTGATCATCAAATGTACCACACCGTTGGAACCACTCGTGCATCGCTCATGCACTCCATGTTCAATGATTCTTGTTGTTACCAAACAAGACCTAAGTTAAATGGGTGAACATGGTCTGTTTAATTATTTTTGTTGTTATCGAACAGGTCGTAGATCAGTGAACACGACCAATTGGCTGCGTACCAATTAAATTACAACGATTTTGGGACCATCCGGCCCAAGGACAACTAATTTTCTCAGATTTCATCATAGTATCAGAGCAACAAATTTCATGTGATCGGCACAGGCAAGGAATTACCTAAGTCGAAGCCGCTCGTGTGATTGGTGAGAATACACTCGAGGAATCACCTAAATCCAAGCTCTAAAAGAACAAATCTATGGACAAGGATTTTACAGGATAATCATAAAACAAAGATTTTACGGGATAAACATAAAACAAGTGTGCAACATACATCTATAAAAATACAGACGATCGCTTACTAAAATGCTATCCATTAAAATTGTCTAGTTATCAACCATTAGTGTGATAACCGATAAAATTATCTAGTTATCAACCACTAGTCATATCACATGAGAGTTTCACTTGTTTAACGACTTTTTATTTATTAATATAATATTTTACATAAATTTATTTTAATATAGAAGACTAAATAGAAAAAAAAAATTCAAAAAAAAAAATATTTTGAAAGAGATAAAAATGAAAAAAATAGAAAAAAAAAGTAAGAAGGGGGGCAATTAAGAGAATAACTTTCTAACTATAAAATATTTAATTTATAATTATATTCAATTAATCTTAAACGGATGTGAAAATGTTTTAAAAAGAAATAAGAGCATTTTAGGTATTTCAGAATTTTAAGATTCGATTGATGAAACATAACTGCTTCCCATCTCAACCCCTTTCTAATAGTATAGATTTACGTTTTTACTGTAAAATCCATAAAATACATATTAGAGTAAAAACTCATAAAAATACGTATTATCATTTACTTTAAGTACTTCACCTAAAATCCTTGGTGTCTATAAAAATAGGGAAAGGAGAGACCCGCATAGGATTCTAGCACCCCCTTTCTTTAAAGAGCACTTGGGGGAATTGGCTAGAAGCCTAGAAAGCGATGCCAAGCCACCAAACGCCTGAACCCCATTCCCATATTCAAAGCGTTTTATTTTGTTTTTCCTTTTTTTTTTTTACCCCTAAGCATCAAGGATTGTTTTCCCAAGAAAAGTTAAACATATAAACTTATAACACCAAACAAAAAAGGACACTTTCTCCTCCGCCTTTTCATTTCCCCTCCATAATAAAACATAAAACAAGAAAAGGAAAAAAAAAAAAAAAAGCTCCATCTTCTCCTGCGTTTCATTTTTTTTTATAATTTCTCCGTCCATTTAGAGTCTGAAAATGCCCACATTTTTCTTTTCAACTTTTATCAACAAGGAGACTTTTATCTGCAGGCCGCAGCTTTGACCAATCAGTGCATGCTAAAAAGGAGAGGGAGAGGGAGAGGGAGAGGGTGATTGATTACACCAAAACGTCAATTAGTGCTCCGACGAAACGCTTCCCGCGGCAGGTGCAGGGGACCAGAAATCTGCGCCGTTGGTGTTCGACACGTGTGCGGTAGATTCCACCGGAACGAGGCACAGTCCCCTGCTCTTCAGACCCTCTCCCCACGACTCGCCTTCGTTTTCATCGCCCTCCTCCTTCACACCACACAACAAGGTTAAATTTGCGTCGGTAAAAAAATATATATATAAAAAAAAGAAAATCACTGATTAAAAGGCCCCCGCTGTAAATTTCGTTTCTTTTCTTCTTCCCATCAAAGGGGTGGGCCATGTCTCTTAATGGTCTTTAAAGGGGTGTGGACCAAAGGAGCCTAAAAAGATGGCTCCGACGACCCAAAAGATCAGTTAATTTTTTAAGAAAGAAAAAACTCAAAGGGTTGTACTTTTCTCGAGAACACCCAGAGGGCTGAGCGAATCAAAACATTAATTTGATTAAGATTGTTAATTTTTAGTTTAAGTACTAAGTTCTTAGAAAATATCAGGAAAAGGGGGGATGCGAGGAGACATACGGAGAAGGTGGAAGTAGGTCTCTGCAAGTAGGGAGAACACAAGACCCGTACTTGGTCTTGGAGGAACTTGATGTATCCCATCGCTTCATGTAGCACCGAGGCTGTATCCGTCTGCACATTAACACAAACACAACCTCTGAGTCTCAGCAGAAGAAAAAAAAAAAAAAAAAACAGAGAGATAGGGGAAAAAACACACACACACAGACAACACGATGGTGTCCTTTTCAATGCTTCTACTACAATAAAGGGGGAGTATCACAAAGTACAGCATTGATTGATACTTAGGACATTTATTTGTTTCTTCCCCCTCGTAAAAAATATCTACCGCACAATATTGATTAATGGAGTACAAAGAAAATCGGATAAAATCGAAAGGAAATTGTTGAGGGTTGAATTAAATTGATCTCGTCACCTTGCCATAGGGAGAAACGAGCTGCTGCAACGCTGTGATCCGTTCTCCGAGCTTCTCTTTTCTCACCTGTATACATAAATTTTTATTATAAGGAAAAAAAAAAAAGCACGGAATTGGGGGAAAATTAATTAGGTGATGTCTGGAGGGTAGATGGATTCATCAACATGCATCACTCGCTCACGTTTGCAGTAGACTTGGTCTTCTTAAGAGATCCAAGTGAAAGGGCCGATTCTTTCTCTGCAGGCTCGCTCCTCCTCTTTTGCTGCATTAATTGATATAACACCCAATTGAAAAAACAGAATAAGAGAGTATGAAAGCCGACAAATTCATGAGTTAATTAGGGTGGGGAAAAAGAAAAAAAAAAAAAAAAAAAGACTGACGATTGATGATTTGGGAAGAGTGTCAGTGAAGCCAATGCAATCGGCGGCGAAAAGTAACTGAGAATACCCAGCGCCGGCGCCGGCGATGGGGTCTCCGTCAAAGCCCTTAGTGGCGCGGTCCCCCATTCATGAAATGATCAAAACAAGCTAAGGCCCTTACACTCAACAGCTTTCTTTACTTTACAGATGCTATGGACCACCAGATGAAGAAAAGGGAAATTAACAGCAGAGAGAGAGAGAGATTGGGGAAGAATTAGAGTAGGGTTTTAGGAGTTAAATAAAAAAGACGGAAGGTTCTTTCATTTTATACAAGAGGATGCGACAGGTCCACACATACCCCCACAACACAGAGCTCCCTTTGATTTTGCATCTCTCTCTGTGTATTCTTCTTTTTGTTCTTGCACTCCTCTCTCTCTCTCTCTCTCTCTGTATATTTGTAGAGAGAGAGAGAGAGGAAGGAGGTGTCGGTTTTTGTTAATGTTGCAGCCGTTACAGTGGTGGGTACATATGTATGGAGTTCCCAAGGGGGCTTCGGTTTCGCCGTCCCAGTCAAACCCCACCGCCGCCCGAGAAAAACCGTGGTTTCGCCCTCCAAGGCTCCCCCACTCCGGGTTTTCCCATCCTAAACCGGCTTCCCGCAACCGGCTCATGCGGTTCACTTTAACGTTATACGCTAAATGTTCGGATGAGCACATCTCAGGTGTGTGAGCATAAAATAAGAACATTATAATTTAAATTCGTTTAAAAAATTTTGTCTGTATGAATTAAAAAAAATATTAAAAAACAGAAGTATCTATTAATTTTCATTAAGTTTTATAATGCATGGGTCATATTTGAAATTAAATTTTTAACAATTGAGGTCTCATCATATTTTAATATTTAAAATGAAGATCATATGCATCATCAAACTTTATAAAAATTAGCAGTGTTTTCTCTTTCTTTTTTTTTTATGTTCTTTCAATTTGTATGAGTAAACATTTTATAATAGGTCCAAATTAGTGTGTGCTCGGTCTAACATGTCCCCATTACAGAGTAATGTATCATATGCATCTTTAACATTTCCTTCACATCAAAAATGGTTATATAGTAAGATTTGTAAGATTCTTTGTTGTTATTTACTAAGCCACCTTTCAAAAAAACACACAAATTTTATTACATTCTCATTATGAAGGATGTTTATAGGGCGTACACATTAACATTAATCAAACTATAAAAACACATACTAATGTAAATTCATGTTCACTATTATTATTTTCTCAATACCTAGTAGAAATGTGTAAAATAGTTAGTCCCTTTTAATGATAGAGCTGATGATGCTTTTTCGGCTCATCGTTGAAAGGGTTAGGACCTGCCCGGCTTGGGTGTAAACTTTTGTTGTTGTTTTTTTTTTTTTTTTTTTCCCGGTTTTCTCCCCCCTTCCAAACCAAAACAGGATCATGCTCAATACTAAATTCATGGATAAATGTCCGAGTATAGACTCCTCTTCCCCACTCTTTCACGCCCATAAAGATAATTACCTTATGTCCCTTCAAGCCAGTGCCAATTTCGGTCCCCGAGAAGTTCTCAAAGAAGTGATTGATTTGGGGTTATATCAGCGGAATAGTCATACTTTAATAGAAAATGATTCTTGATAAGCTTAGGTTTTGAATTTAATATGATTTCTAGTCAATTGTAAGTCATAAAACAAAAAAAATATTGCTTTTAAGACATTGTTCCCACCAGGGAAAAAAACTTAGAATTATACTTTTGCTCTTATTGTATTGTACTTTTAAAGCTTAGTCAATGAATATGCCTTAAATTCCATTGAATTTAAGTATTAAATAGATTATATTTTCAAAATTTTAAATATTACACGAATTTCTTTTAAATATGTTAGGCTAGATTCACTATTAACTCTTGAGATTGGAATTATAATTTTTCTCTTTGTCCCAAAATAAATAGAGGAAGGAGATGAAACTGGAATGAAACTCGCTTTCAAAGATTAATTCATAAAAATTGATTCATAGTTTATAGTTTGTTGTTAAACTATACTTAGATTCGGTGCTCGTGCAATAGCATGAATAATTTAATCATCGAATAGTTATAAATTTAATATAGGTTCAAAGCTAATAAAATTTTGTGCACATAGATAAGTATTATAAGGAGGTTAAACATTGGATAAAAAAAAAGTAAACAGGGATGCAGAAGTCAATGAATCATAATTTAAATTCAAACTTACAATATAGCAAGTAAAAGATGAAAATAAAATTCATGAACTCAAATTGAGGTATAAATAATTTATTAGTATTTGTTATCATATTTATAACTAAATATATTCGTAAAATTGGGAGTGCAACATGTGTCACTTTATCAATGGTTTAAAATTTGGAACAAAAATTGAGGGTCTAAATGATAGCTAGAATTATTTAATATAAGTCTTAAATTGAAGAGTATATAAAAATAAATCCAACGATAAATATTTAGGTTAGATTCATTATCATATGCTCTTAAAAAATTATTTGTTAGAGGTGTTAGATAAGTAATAAAAGGAGATAAATACTAAAAAATAAAGACTTAAATAAAATTTTGTATCAAAAATATATTAATATATAATATCATACATGATAATATTTAGTTTAACACGTGATAAAATTCGGTCATTATCGATAAAAAATTTAAATGGTGTGGAGGAGGTACCACAATCTTTGTCGTGGGCAGGTGCAAGGGGTCCACGTGTTTGACGAGGAGACCGAACAGCTGTGGTAGCGTCAGGCTTCAGAGGACGCGTTGTGGTCAGCGAGGAGTCCGCACCTATCTGGCGAAAGTTTAAAGCCATACGTGGGTCCCACTCCACATCATACACCCTCAGAGGGGCCGTGCGTTTCCACGGGCTTAGGGAATGGTACTCATTAAAAATAAAAAAAAAAATAATTCTACTCGAATTTCATAATTCATGTATAGGTTTAGATCAATTTATACACATGTAGAATCTCCAGTGTATTATTTTTTTAAAATAAATAGTATTATTTTACATATAAATATAAATTATTACCATATAATAAAATCCTGACAGAGTAAAAAAATTTGAATCATTCGTCTAACTTTATTATTATCGTTATACGTGTTTGATAACAAATAAAATCACAGGAATATATAATTAAATTGATCATTTTAATTATTGAGTTTATTTGATAACTAAAATTAAGGATACAAGCTATTTAGCACATAGCCGGACTGATGCTTTTAATTATTGAGTATATTTGACAGCCAAAATTAAGGATAAAGATTTAACTATTAATTTTATTGTGTGAGCATAAAAGTGGGCCAATAATTTTAATTATCGACTACATTTGATATCGAGTACATTTAAAAGATATTGATTTTATTATGTATTTTTTCACAAAATTTTTAGTAAATGGACCCATACAAAAGACAGCACATGATACAGTTGGCGTCACATTTACAACACTCCGCCAATAACAAACTAAAGACTTCTCATAAGAATGTTTTAAAGATTTTTGCCTTAGAAGCATTAATGTGCATTTATGTTTCACAATAAACTATTCCCTCCTCTTATTATTGTATCTCTTGTGGGAACTTGTGCCAAAGAAAAGCTTATTTTCATTTTCCGTGGGAATATTATTATGACCCAAATGTGCAGCTCTGAAGCAATGTGCTTTCAACATCCAAAAATTATTTTTGAATAAGTTATAAAGTGAGTATTATTATAAAAGATATTTTAAGTTAGTTTAGTACGCTCTTGTAGGGTGCGCACACTTTGATTAAAAGGTAAATGAACGTTTATCTTTCCAGTGTTAAGCAAAATACCATGCAAAATAAGCACACCATCAACACCATCATCTCTTCCGTAAACGGAGGAAAAAGTCAAATTATTGACACATGCCGGTGTGTACTACTAAAAGGGTGGGTCCATGTCTTAGTAGAATTTGATTGAATCTACCAAAAAAATATCATATTCATGAAAAGAGGGGTTAATATTCCTAGTTACAATGTGAAAATATAAAATTATGAGTAGGTCGGAACATGCACTTGAAATATAAAATATAAATTATCTTTATTGATGGATGGATTGAACAAATTCACATTTAAGTATGTAGCTCATAAAACTTAAAATAACATTAACAATAATAATAATAAGAAGTTTAGTAAATAAATATATTATTCAAAATAAAGAGTTGATAGGACTATTTTAAAAATTCATTATTATGTTATATATGAATTTTGTTTTTAGTTAGTAAATATTTAAATTAAAATATTTGTTCTTCAAAATAAATAAAAGGCAACACTTCTGTTTTAGTTTTAACTTTAAAATAAATGTTTCTTTACCATGTAAATAATTTATCACATCTTATGCTATGAATGTTGTCATTTCTTTTATAAAAGAGTATTATTAGAAAACACTTCATCATGATATAACATTCCTTAAATCTAATTTTTTTATACCAAATATAATAATGTCACATTTCAAAAAGTTTGACTAAGTGTACCAAATATAAGAATGTCATATTTCATATGCCATATTTTAAGGTATTATATTTTAAAAATATAATATCGGGTGAGAATGTGAGGTTTTGAAAATCAAATGGACTCAAAAACCCAAATTTGCCTGGGAGCCTCACAAGGATAAAACCAAACTGAATTTTGTTTAAAGCCCATTAACAGCTATCTCACCGTTTAGATGCACTCACCCGTTGCATACTGGACTTTAACCAAACCAAGGCCCACTGTTAATGTCGTTGCTCTACTTTGGAGAAGCCCACAATGTCAGTGTTCAAAAAAGGGAAAAAGAAGAAGAAGAAGCCCACAATGTCGCTGATTGCATTTCTATTACATGCAAACTCGATTTAGAGTATTGGCAAAATAATAAAAAATAAGGAAAAAAAATGATTGGGACTCTTACCATGTCATACTGGAACGAACGTGTGACGCTGCTAACCTTAGAGATTCATACTGCACAAAAACTGACACGCCCTCTCTTCCTCCGCAACTACCTAAAAAGAGGCCTTAATCTACACACGTAGATGCTTCTTGTCTCAAGCATGCAAACACGAAACTTATCTGCACAACACAATCCTAAGGAAGTGCCAAAGATCGAAATTTTCTTGCTGCATTTATTGAAACCAAACCCAAAAACTATGCCCACAAAAAAAAAATGCTTTAGAGCCACCAGTTTGAGGTAAGCAGGGCTTGGTCCGAGTTGGCATATCTTCCATCACTCGTTCCCATTTTATATACTACTCTCTTGTCGAATACAGTCGGAACAAAACAAAACTAGGCTTTGTGAAGGTTTTTGGGTAATGGATGTTTGGTCATGGATTTGCGGAATCCCCAACTCGGACGAGTGGTCCGAGTCCCACTCGTCGCCACTCGTTTATGAACTCGCGAGTTCTAAGCTTAGCGGGCGCAAGCCAGCGACTCAGTCCATCCAACTCAGGGCCGAGCGAACGTCGGAGTCGTCGTCCAACTCAAACGACGTCGCTTCGGTGAGCTTCTCCGTGAGCGTGGGAGGCTTCCACCACGATGAACCGAAGATTCTTTGGGTTTCCGACGCGTGTCCCCTCTCCTTCTCCTCCTCCTCGGACGATGGTAGCTCCTTCATTCCTCTTGTATCACAGCTGGTAGAAGAAATCATATCCCGATCCCCCACGGCGCACGGTAGAGTCATCCCCCGTTCGCGGCTGCGGGAACTCTTAACCGTTCTTCTCGCTCACGTCATGGACTCGCACGACAAGGACTCGTTCTCCACTTTCTTCAACCTCGTCTTCCTCACGCGCCTCTTCTCGCTGTGCGCGTGTGACGCTCCCAGCGAAGTCGGCTCGTTCTACTTCAAATCCCTCTTCGCCCCGAACCTCGCGGCCTTGTCGTGCTCTCGCGCGCCCGTTCTGCAATTTTTCTTTACATCAGTTGCGGCGGACCTTGAGCTGTGCTTCATGCGCGCTCTCGGGTACATGTTTGCGAAGTGGTTGATCTTAGGAGAGGTGGGCGGCGCAGGTTTGTTATCCTCAATCCCATCTACTTCTCCTAATCATCAGGGTTTTGGGTTTTCCTATGCTACTGAAGCTCACGGGTTCTGGGTGCTGAAGGGATACGCGCCGGTGCTGTCGATGAATCGCACGCGTTCCGACGGCCCTTCTGTTTTATTAGGCGCCAAGGAGTCCGTGCTAAGATACGCCTTGGCGCACCAACAGCTTGAGGCTGTCATACAGTTGCAATATTCGGTGGGATTCTTCGACGGGTACATTCAGGTGAGAGCAGGCGTAGACAATCTACGGTTCCACGTGGCGAAGCTCATGTACACTAATGGCGCCCAAGACGGCGGCGTCTACCGAGAGGCGTGGCACCCCGTTTCTCGGATCCGGGTTCGGGTCGGTCCTGAACTGGGTTCCACCTACGTGACGGGTCTGAGCCTCACCCGCTCCACGGACAACGTGGAGCGAGAATTGGAGATGAAGAAGAGCTTCAGGGGCAGTTTCGGGAAACAGAAAATGCCGAAGGTGGTGGCCAAGGCGAGGGCCGCGATGAGGGCGGGAACGAGGAATTGGAGGTGGGACCAAGACGCCGAGGGAAACGCTGCCGTTTTCGACGCGGCTGTGTGCGATCCCACGAGCGGTCTCGATGTGGCCACTTCGAAGGCATCTAACGGAGAACGGCGATCCGCTGGAGCGAGCCGGCCGATCTCGAAAACCGGCGGTCTAGTTTTCGCGGGAGATAAGTACAGACAGGACGTGACGTGGAGGTTGAGGAGGGACGTGGCAGGGAGTGTGCTGAGGTGGAGACTTGGGGCCCAGGTTTGGATGACGTGTTGGCCCAATAATGAAGAGAGTTCGTATTGTGAAACGAGGTTCGTGGAGTGGAACCATGAGGTTGATTTGCCTTTGGGCCTGGTAAATTAGAGGCCCAATAGATTTGTAGTGATTTATTTCTCTTTATGATGAATTATGAAGCAATTTAGTATGCATGATATATGGGTGCTTCTCTGTTTTTCAGATGTTTCAATTTTATATCTATTGCTAAATATCACCTGCATAACGTCTTATCATTTGGAAATTTATCTTTTCTTTCTACTCCTTTTATTTTTATTTTTTTTAAATTTATACTCATTTTTTTAAATAATTTTGTGTTTAATCTTTTATATTTTAATAAAAAAATCATTGACAATACAACTAGTGATTAATTATCAAAAAGGGTGAAAATAAAAATCTGAATCACTATAATTGCTTTAAAATTTCCACTTTTCACGTGGTAACCCTAAATACTATCAAATTATATGAGATTATAGTATGTTTACTTATTATTTCATCTATATATTTTTTATATTTGTAAAGTTAAAATTTATAGATTTTAAATGTCTATAAAACTATTCAAGGACACATATGACTTAATTTGGACACGTTATATTATTATAATTTTAACATGTATCATTCATTTAATAAGCTTCAACTTTTATAATCCTATTTAAAATCTTCATCCTCAATGTATATGGCTTTACGAAACTTATCCAATACTACTTTTTCCTCCCTCAAATTTTGCACACTAAATTTTATCACTTTAATTATGTAGAATCTAGTAGAATTATAATTTAGAGTTATTTGTTTTTGGGATAATGCTTGCCCAAAGATCGGTTTGAAAGAGAAAAAAAAAACAAAAGCCTAATGAATACCATGAAATTATATAGGCCACAAAATATATTTAAAAAGTACATATTTTAATATTTTCACTATCCTTGTTCAGGACTTTTTTCCTTTCGATCAAACATTCCAAAATAGGTTTCCTCGATGTTCATTTTTCTCGGGAGAGATCCTCATTTCCGCCAACTTAAACAATACATTCTCTTATCTCTTTCTCGCGGGACCTCCTTCATCGTCTCCATCTCTCAGCTTGAGGGCTCCACTGAATGATCATGCTGATCAAGGCGCTCCTTTCCTTTCCGTTCCGTCTCGGATTCCACTTCCTCGCTCGTCTCCTTTTCGGTAGATCTGGTCAGAATTGCCCTTTTTCTCCTACATTTTCTACATTTTGCACGTATTATCTCAACACATTTATTTGCTTCTCGTGTTTATTGTCTCTGTTTCGGGGTCGTGGTTGCTTATTTGTCTGGAAACTGTGAATGCATTGTCATAGAGAGTCACGAGAATGTGTATCTATGTAAGGATTTAGCTTTGAAATTTTGTTGTTCAATCAAGGTTATGAATTCCTGTGAAGTTTATATGGAAATGAACAATCTGCATTATGCATGAATAGAAGAACCTCGTATGTTTTAAAATTTTTTGAAGGATTAGTTCTAATCATTGTTTGTGAACAAGGTAGAACCTGTTGGATGAAGCTGTTAAGCCTTCTTTTGGGGGAATGTATTCTGGGCTATTGTGTTGGAAAAAGTTATTTTGGGCAAAAATTGGGAAAGCCATTTTGTGTCTGGGAAAGCTCGAATAAGTTTAGTTTGGTGATTATTCAAAATACGTATTCTGGATTTTAGAAAGCCTTTTTGAGTTTTTTTGAGCCTGAGCTAGGCCTCAGACATCGGCTGAGAAGGTTGGAGTTGGTATGATAACATCGTTTCTTAGTTTGTTATGTCAAATGAATTTTCTGGATCAATCCAGGAGAACCTAAAAATGAGTCTCTTTGAAAAGCTTCACTTCCTTTTAACATTCTTCCTCTGAAGATAGCCTGAAGCATCACGCCTGCTGAGGCTGAGATGAATTTGCTCTTTGGTATGATTCTAAACAAAACCATAGCAACAGGCACACACCAATTTGGGAAATGCATCGATTACCATGTTCCTTGAATAAGATTCCTCCACGGTTTTCACCTACAATCTCCTTCAACATGAGAGGAATAAGTCATCACTGCAGTTTATTCGACTCACATTTGATTAAGAAATTGGCTTTCAACTTCATCCGGTATTGCTATGCCGCAACAATTCTGTGATAAGTTTAGAAGCTCAATTTTTACAATCTTCCTATAAATGATCCTACTTTTTTTTTTTTTTACTCAAGTAACCATAAGAACTAAGCATAGGTATGGAGCAAAAGTGAACTGTGATAGCAAGCAGTTAATACGATTGATATGAACTGGTTGAGGGCATTCTGAACTCAGGTGGTGGATAATGTTTGAAGTCCTATGGTGAACAAGGATGCATAGGCGGATGCCACATCTATGGAGTGAATTGGTACTTTTAATTAAAGTACAAGTCGTGACAATGAGAACCCTGTGTGCAAATCCAATACACCTGTTTGTTTTACATGGAAAAAGCAATGGCAGAGATCCAAATGGGCCTGTTGTTGAGAGGTTCACATGGAAACAGAAAAATTAATCAAGCTGGTCAATTTCATATGTGAATTTAAATAAATCAATCACCTTGTTTTGTTTAACTCACAATATCATGCTCTATTGTTAAACTACAGTCTGTGTCTGTTATCAAATTGTTACTGCATGGAAGCTGGCTCTTGTATTTACGGAGTACCTTGTCTAGCTTCCTGTAAAAACTTTAGTCCTTTGCGATTTTGGTGCTGTTAGTTGACAAAGTCACACTCCCCATTAGTTTATTCAATTAAAAATTAAGTTGCGGGGTGTCATTGGGTATGCTTCTATTGAAAAATGATTGTAGGTGATGCTGGAGAAAATGAAATGGGAGGTCAAGAATCAAATTGGGTTTCATTGATAAATCAAACTGTCTATTTATTGGTTCTAATTAGCTTAATTAAGTACTTATAATTAGTAGAATAATTTAGTGACTCATTATTATTACATAACTAGAATTTCGTCTAGTACCCATAAATATCCAGTCAAGAATCAGTGGAAGGGGACTCTATTCATATAATCATAGAAAAAATGATTGTAGGTGATGCAGGAGAAAATAAAATGAAAGGTCAAGAGTCAAAGGAGTTTTATTGAGAAGTCCAATAGCCTATTTAGTGGTTCTAAATAGCCCAATTAATTCTTTTAATTACTATAATAATTTAGTGACTCTTGATTATTATGTTATTAGAATCTTCTCTTTGTAAGGTTTCACGAGAACCTGTCAAGCAATCAATTATAAGAAAAGAGAAAAAAGGAAGAGACACAGATTTATCCTGGTTCACCCTAGTATAGGGTTACGCCCAACAGAGAAAAATCCTTACCAATATTATTATTAGGGTTTTGCTAAAGAATTGCTCATATAGGAATAAGGAAGAAAACAACATATTTATACTCATAAATTAGGGCAACCTTTTTCAATTACATTTGGAAAACCCTTTCCAACTATAATACGAAAATCCCAAGCCCAAACATTCCGTGAACCTAGCTTCGGGACCATCTCGTAGCGTATATGTGTCGAAGTAGGAACCAACTTCAACACTCTTGTACTTGTAAATATCCGATCAAGACTCCGTGAAAGGGGACTCTGACTTTATTGAGAAGTCGAACAGTCTATTTAGCGGTTCTAATTAGCATAATATGTACTTTTAATTACTAGAATCATTTGTTGACTCTATTTTTATGTTACTAGAGTGTTATTTTGTACCTACAAATATCCTGTCAAGAATGAGCGGAATGGAACTCTGTTTATGTGATGATATAGCGATTAGCTTTGGAAGAATGTATTCTTTTTCTTTGTTTCTCTACTCTTATTCTTAAATGGATTCCTCAAGTGGGGGGGTGGAAGACTCTTATTCAATTGGTAGGAATCCTACTTTTGCCTTTTTATTCCAACCCCAAAGAAAAATCCTGGCATCGGCAAAGGATTAGCTTGAGGAAGATGTTTGGAGAGGAAGGTTGGTGTATGGGTATTAGGCTTCCCTTGTTTTGGCTGGGACATGAGATGAAAAGTAGGTGCATGGGTATAACATTTGTGAGATTCCCTTTGAAATCTCTAGGCCTTTAGCATCCTTGGTGCTTCAATATAATGGATCGCCCTAAATGTGCAAAATTTGACCTGATCCTGACCATTTGAAAAAAACATGGGCTAAGTGGCATTCCTCACGAGAGTGCCCAGTGACTAAGGAGCCCAGATCCAATGTTTGCATCAAAGTACATGACAGATCCACCACAGTGAAATTTGTCCCACATTAACCAGCATAGAATGAAACTGACTGTACATAAAGAATTAGAAATAACTGCAACGGCTTTAGAAAAAATTATTATGCATCTTTTAGGTTGAGTTTATTGAAGCATCTTTGCAGATTGCTTGTGCTAATTACTTGAGGGTGCAAGATTGTTATAGTTATTGTAGGAGCACTACTAGTTCATGACATGATCCACAACCTGTTGCCATTCCAACTTAGCCAACTTGTCAAACCTTTTTCCTTTCTAACTCGCAGGAATTTTAAATGCAAGCGAGGAAGTTGTTTTAATACATTACTTTTCATCATAGATGAAAACCTACATGGGACTGCACCACCACATGATCCATTCTGCAGCACAATAAATACTTGCTTCACCAACTTCTGTACAAATGTTGGCCGTCTAAAGTTTTCTTTATAATGGGCCTCGTCTTGTCAGCCAAATGGTCAAAGGAAACATTTGATTGGGGTGCGACATGGATGATGTGCTGGCACAGTCCCACGCCAGTACTTCTCTCCATGAGAATGATCCTTCCACTTCAATTCCTTATTGAAAATGTTCTGTTTCAGGTCGACATGTTCAGTACATGATGAGTAGCACTGAAGATTCGGAACTAAAATGCTCATGTGGGCTACCTGCAAAATTGAGAATATCAAGAACATCGAAAAACCCATACAGATTATTCTATAATTGTCCCAATGGTCTACACAGTGTAAGCACTTCCCTCCTATCCTCTCTGGATTTATGTTTTTTTTTTTTTGTTTTTTTTTTGTTTATTGTTTTTGTTTTTTCAATGATCTCATGATGGATTCTATATGCAAGCAGCAGTGCGAGTTCTTTCGTTGGCATGATGAACCATCTCTGACTGGTGATAGAAACACAGATGAGATAAATTTTATCCGCAACGAGTGCATTCAGCTACAGCACAGACTCGATGAACTCCAACAAGAACATGTGAATAACAGGCTTGCTTGGGACCGAGAAAAAACAGAATTAACATCAAGCCTATCTTCAGTTCAAGCTGAGCTTGATGATTTGAAGGAAAAAATAAGGCTAGTGAATGAATCTGATCTTATGCCCCCAGTGGATAAATTATCGATAGTAGATGAGGCAGATGATGCAATGGTGATACACACTATATAGGGAGACAATAGTGATGTCTTATATTTGTTTTGGAACCCCCCATCTTACTGGGAGAAAAAGAAAAGTCGAAAAAAATCATGTCTCCGCTGTAAATAACTTATGCTTTTACTTCACTCTTTTGTTAGGTTTCTTCTGTGGACTAGAGGTGGAAAGCAATGCGTAAGTAACAGATTTGAGTTCTTGAGTTGTGACCATTTTTACATGTACTAGTCTTAACAGTTCTAAGGCTTAGGGAAGAGAACATTCATATGATATGATGTTTTAACTACATCTTCTGTAGTGGTCTTCTGTTTTTTTCCCAGTATATCGTATGGGTTCATTTGATTTGGTTATTTTATACAGCTATACTTCATTGTTGGTTGGTTTAGGTGAATACTAACTTTATTATGATTGGTACTAGTTCTCCTCAGTCTCCAACTACACTGTCATTGTCAACACAGGCCATGAAACTTGGAAGCCTGTCCTTTATATTATTAGCTTGTTCTCCTCCTCCCCTAAAAACACAACCCCCCTTCTCTTTGCCTTTTTCTTTTGTAATAATTGTCGCACCCTCTAGAAATCATATGGCCCCAAAAGCTATGCAGTTCTGAGTTCAATGGCAAATTGGCAAAGATACACCCTCGTGAAGGCTTTTACCTCACATTTTCACAATACAGAATCCGAGTGTGCTTTTAAAATGCTGCTCTTATAGCACCCGCTAATCCACCGCACAATTTATAAGTGGGCATGTGGAAAAAGTTTCCAAACTAAATGCTCTTTGTTAAAGATGCAAAGGGGGCCCCTTATTCCCTGAATGAAGGTCAAAGCAAAAACAAAGGGGTAGCAAGTAACTAACACACACGCCACTAGTTGTTTGTACAATTTTCTCAAGTTGAATGTGCATTTTAACACGATGCATGCCTGTGAGTTTTGCACTCTAGCAACGACTATTAGATGAATCGGGTAAATCTTAGATATGGGTGACTCAATTAGGAGTTCTCGAGCAAAAAGTTTGGTCTTCACCTGCACCGTTGTAAAGATGGTAACAAAGTGAAGACTCTGTTGAGCCCCAAAGGAAGCAATGGTTTCAAAACCATTTCAATTATCTAGAGGTTGACACATAGCACAGCTAGTAAAAAGAGTCACTTTCTTGCAGAACTTGGCGTCAAGGTGTTCTTATGTTGCCACAGACAAATTTAATAAAAATCACATTTCATCAACAAATTTGGAAATTGTTAGTCCATTCATAGATTTTCAAACTGAAATCTACACCATTCATAAGTCGTTACCATTACACAACTTCTGCAGACGAAAAAAAGAAGAGTTCGAGAAGTCAACTGGCTCATCCTCCGAGCACAGAAGTATGATCTCAATTCAATAAGAATGAGTGAGCACCGAAGAAAGACTGATCATCCGGAGCCCTAACACCACCTTCCCTTACATATATCCCTCCTCCTCTCTTTATTACTGTACTAAAGCTTAAAACCACAACAGCTGAATCTTCCCCCTCAAGAGAGATTGAACAGGGCGAGGCTATGCACGAAGGGGAAGAACATGGATGGGCGGATATAATCCCCTGCATTCCTGTGCACCTCACACACATCAACAATGGCGGAGTCGCCGAATCGAAGCGCCACAATCTTACCGGTCACTCCCACGAGAACCCCCTCACAACGAGGAAGAATCGCAAGGGCCTCACACCCATACCCTCCGCTTCCATGGTCCCCAAACATCAGAGGAAAGAGCTCGATCCGGTGCTTCATAACCCAAACAAATGATGTATTCGAATCATCAGAAGAACAATTCTGACTCCCATCCCACACAACTAGTCTCGATCCAATCACACGACAGTACTGAAGTCTCCCGAAGAAGAACCCTAAGCATGCCGGCTCCTCGTACGGAATCACCGAACCCGGATCGTCGGCTAGGGGTGAATTTATGGTTCTACTGCTCTGGGCTTTCACATCATGAACGAGTATCACATTGTTGATCAGCTCCCAGTAAATGCAACCGTTCAAAAAGACTCCTCGTAAGCACCTGTACGGCTTCGCCTCCTGGGGAAGCTCTAGGGTTTCCTTCGCCTCGCCCCACTGCATCGTCTCGGAAGAGAAAACCCTAGATAGCAGCAAACTTGAACCGGGCTGAAAAAACAGGACCGCGACTTGGAAATGCTCCCACTGGCACGGGTCGAACGCGATCCCGCTGGCGAAGAACTCACGCGCGGGGATCGGCCACGGGAGGCCTACCGCCTTCTTGGTCAGCGGATTGGATACGAACTGCGAGTCCCAGGAGGAGAACCAGTGCAAGAGTCCATTGCATGAATTGTAGAGGACCGCCGGGGATTCCAGAAACCCTAGAGACGAGGAGGGGTCGGATACGTCTTCTTCCCGATCGTCGATCGACACGAACCGGATCTTCTCATGGTAGTTGGAGCTGCTGCGGTAGAAGAAACCGGTGATGGAACCCCTCCTCATGGAGTAGAAGCGCGAGAAGCAGGGGTCGGAGACGAACAGGAGCCAGGATTTGGAAACGAGCTTGAATCTAGAGAGGGATTTCGAATCGAGCCTTGTTAGGATGTCAGTGCAGATGTCCTTCTGAAGATCAGAGAGTGATGGTGAAGAAGGAGATGAAGATGGCGGAGGAGATGAAGAAGACTCCATCGTCATTTCTTCTTCACATTCGCCTCTCTTCCTCACTCTTTCCTTTCTCTGCGTTGTGTTTCTCTGTTTCTGTTCATCGTAAATAGACAAATGGGAGCGTTTGTTTTTCATTTTTATTTTTTAATTTTTTTACGGAAATATCGCGCTTTCCCTGTCCAGCACGGAGAAAAATATGGGCCAGCCCACTATGAATGGGCTTTATTGGGCCTTCTTTTCTGTCCCTCTCTCTTTGAATAATACTATTTATATATCTTTTACATAAAATTTAAATCGAAAGAGTGATGTGAAAAAATATATGTGATAGTTTTTAAGTGATATTTTGATCAAATAACAATACAGAATCACATATATTTTATCACGTGATCACTTTCAGTATGAAAATTATGTGAAAGATATACAACTAGTATTACTATATAAGTTATATCCTATTAGTCCGATAATCAAGTAAGGAGGTGGATTATGTAAACTTAGACAATCTTAATCATTTCTTTTCATACCTTTAATTTTTTAATAATAAATAATTAAGACTCTCTAAGTTTATAACTTAACAAATTTAGAAGATCCAGATAAGTATCTCGTGGAGTTTTATGAATTTGAGTTATCTTAGACCCTGTCCTTTGTTCCTCTTTAATTTCTCTTGCCGCTTTTTTCTAAGTATTGAACGAATAAAAGATAAGCGTCTCAAGTTCAGAGGATTTAAATCCCGTGCAAACACCGCTCCAAACTTTGATTAGGCCAAGCTTGGGTTTACCCTGGCACGTGGAGAAAAATTTTACCATTTGATTTAGATGAACTTATTTTCTATTTTTTTAATAGATAAAAGATCGGTATTTAAAAATTCAATAATTTAATGCACATAAATAATTTTATAATAAAATTATAAAAAAATTATGTGGCACAAATTTAATATAGGGTGTTTTAATAAATGATTACTTGTGGTTTCATAAATTTTTGACACAAGCCTTTTGTGATATTGCTGTGAAATTCTTTATGTCTGTAGCATTGTCCCTAAAAAATTTATGAAAAACTCAAAACTTATTTTTAAAAAGTCTAAATATGCTTAAAAAAGTAGAAAAAATTGCTTTCCCGTAGAAGCTTTATTAAATTGCTTATTTAAAAAGTAGTTTTTCTACTTTCCAAAAAAAACAAAAACATATTTTCATAAACTCTCCCAAATTTATTAGTTTCTCAAAAAGCTCTTTTTTTCTTTTCAGTCAAAAAGTGTTTTTTCAAATATGTGCCTAGCGCCTATATTTTTCTAAAAAGCACCTTTTAACGAAAGTTGCTTTCCAAACTTCAAAAAGCTCTTTTCCTAGTCAAGAAGTATTTTTTTAAATATGTGATATTTTTTTGAAATAAACTTTTTCATAAAAGGTGCTTTCCAAATATATTAGCTTTGTCTAAAAGCTCTGTTTTTGGGTCAAAAAGTATTTTTCAAATATGTGCTCAACGTCTATATTTTTTTGAAAAATACTTTTTCGCCAAAAGTGCTTTTCATGTAGGTGCATTCAGGAGATAGAAAAATCTAAATATATATATATATTTAACCATAGAGATAGGGAAAAAATGTAAAAATTTGTACATAGGTTTATTTTCATGAGATTTGATGTTACATTAGAAAAATTGAGAAATTAAGACCTTTAAAAAGTACAAAATTTTTTTTCAATATTTATATTAATATATTTTAAAATTTTAAATCTTATGAAAATTATCATAATTCTGTATTTATTAAAATTATTTAAATTCGTACAGTTAAAATAGTCAAATGTACTGACGTGGGTCGAATCCTTTACTATTAGCTTTCAAAAGATAAAGCAAGGGTTATTTATTTATTTATTTATTTACAAAAATATATATATTTATTTAAAATTTAAAAAAGCAAATAAATTAAACAAACCCCCCTAATCCTCGACCCACGACTATTAAATCGGGTTACGACCCGATCCAGCGAATTTCCTCCGGCGAAATGCGTGAGACATAATACGCCGCGCGCGGCCCCTAGTTGCTTCTTCCACCGCTTACAGAGAGAGAGAGAGAGAGAGAGAGAGAGAGAGGAATAGCTCAGAAGAAAAAGAAAAAGAGGAAGAGCTTAGGAAGATCGAACCGGGAACGCCGTGAGTCGGCTTGTCTTACTCGCTGTAAATTAGTTCTGCCTGAACCAAAATTAAAATCTTGGACACCTCAAATATGAGAACCTATGTAAAGGCAGCTAGTTTTGGGCCTCTGGCATTTGAATTCAGAATTGTGATTAGACTGACGAAGAGGATGGTTGATCTGAGCCTTTTGCACTGTTCAAAAAAAAATAGTGCTTGTATCTGTATAATAGCGAAGACATCTTTTAGCAGAAACTTTGCTGTTTAGTCCTTTTTCTCATGTTGCATAAAAAATTCAAGGATTTCAAACATCGTTCCTAAGTTTAATGTTAGCTTGTAATACAAAATGTTAGTTTGTACTAACAAATGGAAATGTTTTATTGACAAAAATGGCATGCATTGGAATGAGGATTGGAGTCGGCATTCCTTTTTTCCTTTGACAACAGGAGTGGGCATGGCTCTTGGTGAGGGAAGGATTATGGTGCTTTAGTCCTCATTCAGCCATGATGGAATGACAATGGGATGATGCAATTTTATGAGAAATAATTTTCTTTTAAAATTCGATTCCTATCCATTCATCATTTCAAATGTAGCCTTGAGTTATGATGGAGACACATCTGCACATGCAGCTTGAACCATTATTTGTGTAAATTCTTAATTGAATTTTTTAAATCGAACCGTTGTTTTACTAAATCATGAGTGAAACTTGATCTCATGTTTCTCTTAAATTTTCAGCAAACCCTCTGAGATAACAGACAAGGCGTACAGTTTCTGTTTGTACAGCTCGGAGTGGTGAAGTTAAGATGCCATGTCATGCCATGGTGTTCTAATTTTTAGTGTTAGTGTTAGTGGACTTTATGTTGCCTAATGGACTTTCGGCTATTATGTTATTCTCTCTCTCTCTCCCTCTCCCTCTCTCTCTTCACTATATGGACTGAGTTTCTTTTGTTGCTCGTGCACTGAAAAATCCTTAGTAAGTATACAATTGTGCTTGACACGAAAAAATGATTAGAATATTAATCATGCAATGGTTTTATCTTCTTCGGTTAGGTGGAGGACCTGTGTCCCTTTTGTTGCTGGTTTTGTTTGAGTGATGGTAGTATTATCTCCTCTAGAATGGACATGAAAGAGGGGCACTCTTGAAGGAGGGGAGCTGTCATCTTCGGTGGGAGGCCTGCGAGGAGAAAAATTGACGTAGTTGCAAAAGAGCCTATTCTCTTCTATGATGAGGTGTATTTATCTTCTATGACTGACGCAGTCAATGTAACTTGACAGGTTATCTTGTATGAGGACGAGTTGGCTGATAATTAAGTCTCACTGTTAATTGTGAAAGGCTTGTTCCACGATTGAAAGGCTTAAATCATCAAGCTGAGGCCCTGTTGCTTGATATTAGAAAACTTTAAAGGGATTAATGCAAGATTAAATGAGTGACTGTCATTTATTTCATCTTTCCTTCATGTTTTTCTTTTTTCCCCCTGGCAAGTTACCCATTAGTTTCTCTTTTACAGCTTAGGGTTGATGATGTGGTCATGAGACTGAGAGAAACTCGCTTGCATTGTGTCTTTGGGGACAATGCAAACCCTGTCATTCTTCGCGAGAGCTGCTGGAGGGAAGCCACTTTTCATTCTTTGGCCGCAGTAAGATAATTCTCTCATTGAAATAAAAACTTCATATATATATATATATGTATATATATTTGCGTGTGTGTGTGTGTGGTTAGGTTGCTAATAATGGTTTTTTCCTGTGCCTTTCTCTTAAGCTTTATTGTAGAGTAAGCATCTCATTTGTCTGTTTTGAGGAAGGATTTGAAGCTTTATGTGACCAACATAGAAAATGTATAACTGTAATTCCATTATCTTGTGGTTGGATAGCCCACAGAAGAATCTTACCACTGTATGTACGGGTGTTCATTCGGGAAATCTGTTAATTTTTCGACCGAATTTCTATTTCCTGGCTTTTTCCTGGATTCTATTTTTTTTTATTTTGATTCTTGATCGAACAAAACATTTACTCAAAATTTTTAAATAGAAGTTTCCCAATCAAGAAATCTGGAAATTCAATTTCCTAACCGAAATTTCCTCCTAAGTTGTATTTTCATAATATTTAGGAAAAAATGAAATTGGAGAATGTAAAATCCAAGAAAAAACTTAAATTCTTATGCAATTTCCAAAAATTCGGGTATTTCAAATTTCCAAAAAATTTTACCGACCGATTTCCCTATCTCTGAATTTTCCTAAAATTATTTTCGATCTCGAATCAAATTTCCCGATCGTCGGGACATTTTTCGAAAAATTCGGAATTTCCGGAATTCTGCACACCCCTAACTGTGTGCACTATAAGTGTTAATGACTTTTAATCCCTAATTTACTTAAGGCATGATAATTAATGAGTATAACTTGAGTGCACCCTTTTCCACAGAAATTCATTTATTATTATTATTGTTATTATTGTTAATTTTTGCTAAAGAATCCAAATTCAGAACCTAGAATGAGAGTAACAGGAGGGTCTCTGTTAAGGTTTAGTTTGTTATTGTTGTTCGCTTCAAATTTTTAACTTCAATTTTCTCTTTGTTGAAGAGAATACAGTTTGTATTTTCTCTGGTGTTTGATGACTGTTGCTTTCGGTTTCTGAGAAGCAGCAGCAGATGGCATACATTGTCCATTTTTCTACTTCCCCATATTGACCTTCAAAATGAGCTGCTTCTTATTCTTTTCATCCTTGTTCTCCTTTGTTTCAGCAAAGCCACTGCTTTAGCAGCTTCTGTTGGGGCCTCATAGTTATCCTAGGAGGAAAAAACATATCTTCTGGACCTTGATTAATTGCCAGTTCATTTATTGATGACATTAATTGGTGCAGCAAGCATATCCCTCTGATGCTGCTGCATATGATGATCCGAGCATCATCAGCCAGAGACTTCGTATCGTCGTGCATGAGTCCGAAAAGCTTACTTTGCCGTGTAACCTTATTACTTACTACAATAGCTTCGAGCGCCCAGAGTTCAAAGTAAAATCAAGATGCATACACAAGCATGAAACTATGGGGCAGTTAGTAGGCAGCTTGTGACTTAGACATGCCAGAAGTATTTGGAGAACATTAGAAGAAGACCATATCAAAGGTGTTAGAAGAACATAACAAGCATCTCAAAAGTTGAACATTGACGCAACGCTAAAACGAACGTATCAAAAGTGTCACAGGTAATGAGTAGGGAGAGAAACTCAAAACTCAAAAGGACTTGAAATGCCAAAATCAAGAAGACTGCACATTTATATTATACGTTGCTTTTGACGTGCACTGCACTGTAAATGACTGCTGAATCCGCGTGACTGTTTTTTTGGGGTTAAATAACTTAATGAAGCGGATGTAAAAAGACTTAATGAAGCAGCATATTGGTATGAATCAATCATATCCAACGTAATCTTACATTATAATCATGAGCTTATGATACATGTGAGGTTGGGCAAAGGCATTATTGCTGTTTGTTATGGTGTTTCAAGCATGCATCATCTTTGATTCAACGTACTTTTAAACTGAAGTAATGAATATTGGAGGGAGGAAAGTTGGAGTACTCAGAAGGACCGACATTGGACAATCAAATGAAGATTGACTCGTGATTTAAAAAAAAAAAAAAAATGAAAACATTGAACACGGCCTAATGTTGCGGAACATATTTGTCGAAGTGAACAGATTGTGTCGTCGGAACTGAACATGTATGTTGGCAGTGCCATTTAGTAAAATAGTTCCTTTGTTTTATAAATAACATATATGATGAAAGGATTGATGCATGGTTGTGCACATGCATGGGGAATGCATTCAGATGCACAACAGAGTACAAAGAGAGTCTAGATCTCAACTTTGGTATACAAATGAAGAAATATGGCTAGCACAGGAACATATTTGAATGGGTTATAGATTTCAAAGCTAGAAAATTGGAAACTGAATGACCAAATTTTTAGTACATGCCATTGATGATGAAGCAATGAGCTTTTCTTAATTTCATGCATGCCTATACGGAATTCACAGCATGCTTTCTAAAATTATGTTGCCACATTCCTTGGTGTTTACTTGTTCCCGTTGAGTATGTGATGATGTTTCCTGCAACAACTCTGCCTATGGGTAGTTTGATTTGTGGTCACTTTAGTATTAGGTGAGCTACGGATCAAGTGATACCGAACAACGTAAGGCATATAGGCTTGTTAATACAGTACATTAGGAATCATTTATGCAACTCACATTAAACTTCTGAACATTGGAATTATGTTGGAGGTCACTTCTCCAGTTCTATGAGGGAGAAGTCTTTAAAGTTTGCGCTCTTGATCTAGTTAGTATCTGTCGTTGAAAAATGAAAAGATCCAAGAGTGTTGATATAGTAAACAATATCGTAGAGACATGGAATTAAATTTCAAACTAGGAGCAGATAGATGCGTGAATCAGAGCCGAAGACTCAGGTCAAGCTTATGGGTCTCTGATGGTTGCTCTGGAATCTGTGGATCCAACCGAAAGCTTCCTGGCCACATCGTATCCACTGTTTCATCCGATACAAATGGCATCCTGAACCCCGTATCCATGCCATTAAATCTTGCTATCCCTGAACCATGTCCGTTTGGTTTACGAAGAAGTGAATGAGGCGAGACACCGAGGGATCTGATCATAGGTGTAGTAATCGGCAATCCCATCATTCTCTGGGATTTGTATCGTCTCGTCAACCCTCTCTCCCTTTTGTGTGCATTCTGGTGACCTCCTAGTGCTTGTGAGCTGAAGAACTTTCTCATGCAGAAGTTGCATGAGAAAACCTTGGAAGAACCAGGTCTCGATTGTGACTTGGAACTTCCCTCTGCCATGAGTGAAGCCCCACCCAGGCTCAAATTCAGCCACTCACCTGAGTTGTCATCTATTTTTTCTTCATTGCTGGTTCCACCGACCTTTGTTCCCCCATGCGGTTTATCGGCTAAATCATCTTCACCCTGGAAGGTCATTTTCTGTATAAGCTTGAATGCAGCCGATCTTTTAAGAAGGGTTTAGATCAAGAAGGGAATAATTGGGAGGGACAAGTGTCTCAAGAGATGGAGGGAATTTTTTAAATTTATCTCAATTCTATACAGTAGCCCCACCTTGTGATGCTTGTTATTTCAGGGGACAGTGCTCATGTCATTTTTCTACTGTTGCCCATGTCAAACTCAGCATCCCCCACTTGGCATCTCTCCTCTCTTCCTCCCTCCCGTTGAATAACATTAAATTTACATGGTTTCTTCTGGTGTAACCAAGGGACACATATGGCTGACAGTATAACTACAATTTCTTCAGTAGTCAATTCATAATCTTGAAATTTCTTTAAGTTGCCTGCCATGAATCCTGCTTTCTCACAAAACAGTCGAGTGTTGCTAAACTGAAGTATGTTGGTTCTCTGTTAAAAGTAATATAGCGATATTGAATAGCTCTAGACTGCAATGTGTTGGTCCTCTGTAAGGAACTGTATACTGATGTTTAATACTCTATAGCCATTCTATAAGAATCGGGGGCTTAAATCTGCTGAATTTCGAGTGAAATTCTCCATGCATTGCACCAATAGTGTAGTTGACACCCTGCCCTTATTGTTGAACCTTAGCTTGGGCTGTGATTACCAGGATTTGCCTGATATTCCAAATCTACAGGATAGAAAGAGGAGGAGCACGCCTCTGAATTACTAGAGATGCCACAAAAATAACTCGATGCTTCCTTTTCATTTCAAGTAGGCATAAATATCATTATAGGGATAGCTCCACCAAGCTGTCCTCTCTATAAACTGAGAGTGAATGATAAGCTTCAAGACAGAATGAAAGATACTGAAGTGAATGGTGACTGAATTATTTTCTCTTTTTAAATGATTCTGATGCATTATTTTGTGCAGGTGGTGGGATCCACAGTACTTCCAATAATGGTGATAGAAGTAGGTAACCTCAGAAATGCCAATAAGGGTAAGGAAAGTAGGGAACTAGACGGAATGGTATCTTACCATTTATATATAGTGTCTCCTTCTCAACAAGAGGGCCTACATGTGTGACTTCATGTTGGGCCTTCTTTGGCATCCTGTTCAAACATATAGTAGTAGAGTAGGGGATATGCATTAAATGACAATCATATTTGTTCTGTGTTTTTATTATCAATAAGAGTAGTTGATGGAGGGCTGATCCGACTAATCTGCCTATGGTAACCCCAGGTTGCTGTCAATTATATCGGGATTGTATCAGAAAATAACTAGTGGTTGGGGGGAGGAGGAGCTTGCTGTCAATTTGGGGGCAGCAAGGAAAGAAGGAACAGAGAGAGATTCCCTCCCTCCCTCCCTCTCATACACACACACACACACACACAAAAGCTCTCTCATCCCATTAGTTTTGTTAAACATTTGGTATGCCACGCGTAAGCTAGCTTGCTCTTTGTGTGGTGGTCTTGAGTGTTTGGTGGTGCTGTGTGCAAGTGACCAAAAGCTTGAGATGCCTGTCTACGTTTTCGCACTGTAAGATTGTAGGTATTAGATCAGCCCTGGAGTCTGTCTGTGCTTAAATCTTCAGTTGGCCCAGACTTCGTCAATTTAGTATCTAGGATTTAGTTAAACATGCATTTTCACGACAGATATATGGAATAGTAGTTGCAGGGTGGTGGCACTGACGGGACCAACATATATCTTTTATTTCCACAATAATTGAAACTCTGCTTTTCTTTATTAGGTCTTTTAGGAGCTATGGGAAATGGGCAGGTACGTGTTGCCAAGGCCAGATGGTTAGGGTAGGAGTTGCAGATGATAAAGATGATGATGCAAAGCAAACAAGTATGTGTCTATTCTCCACTTTTGGAATGCTCCAACTTTACCTAAACTTTGTTCGAGTGGTTAGTCCCCTGGAACAATCAAAGTGGTTCACCGTGGGATATAGCTAGCTGGCAGCTTTTGTGACTGACTTGAGAGAGAAGGATATATAGATTTCAACTTGATTCCTGAAGGAGATGCTCTCTCTCTCTCTGTCTCTCTCATGTGTGCACTCGGTCGAAGGTTTCATGTGCAGATCTGGATCCTTTGAAGTTTTAAGGAGAGATCTACATGTGAGATTCAATGACTTGGATCATACAACTTAATATGTAGTTGTTCTTTACAGCCTCAGAGGATCCATTTACTTCATGTGCATCTGTATAACGTTGGTTTTTAAGAATAAATTCATGGTACAGTAATGAAGAACTTTTATTTTTTTTAATCACCGGTCACATTATCACATGATAAAATTTAGGGAGCCTCAGGGGTTTGAATTCTTATGGTTTAGTTTTCTTTATGGCCTATCGACCGAGATGCCCCTGGGAATGAGTTTTGGACTTACGGATATAACGGTGGGCCAGGTGGACCCTAGCCGAGAAACTGCCAACAATTGGTTTATTCACATTACTTAGGTGGCCTCCATAATTAGGATATTAATCAATTTGTGAATAATTGTCATGATGTCCCTTCAAAGAGCTCAACCCCACCTCCTGTCTTCACTTAATAGTTAATTGCACAGCTTATGAAAGGAAATGCGTGAATAAGTTGTCCCCTTCCAGCGTGAAAACGCACTACCTAATCATTCAAATAAAATAAAATAACCGGCCGACCCATATTTGACCCACCCGTAAACCGCCCAATTCATCCAATTGACACGCCTAATTGTGATCAATAGGGAGAGGGAGGGGGGGAGTTTTGCACTCGGTAGGAAGTGCAAATGCAAACCAACATCCTGAGTCAGCAAATCCGAAACCCAATCTGTGAGCTACACATATCATACAATACACCTCTACCTCCATACCGTTCTGTAACCCATTCCCTCTGCACTATTCAGAATAGACAATAATTGGTTCTTTCATACCCCTAATTATTTGTATTTCCATCTCACCAGCAGCATACACTACTCAATTCCCCCCAAGGTTTTGATTGAAGAGAACATGTGATCATATGAAACAGTATCAGTACGCAATAATAGACAAAGCACTTCTCATCCACCAACCCATGAAGCATAAAAAAGACCTATTGATAGAGAACAAGCACCATGTTTGGTTCCTTTGCTCATTCTACTCATAGTGTTCATGAGAATAGCTAATTGTTACATATTATATTCATGTAGAAACCTGCAGAAACAGTCCATCTAGAAGTCATTTGCGAAAATTTGAAGAACGAGTACTCTTAGAACTGAACACGTTCACGATAACAAGAAGCCAAAAACCATTTCCACCACAATTAACTGTAGAAATAGGATGATGCATGCACAACCTACTCAAACCTCCACCTGATTCTCAGTTTCTTCCTAGATAGACCAGTAAGATGAAACACACTTATTACAATAATTACTATTATGTTCCAAAATCTAGAGCAAAGAAGGCTCCTCACCCAGATCTGTTCCCAATTACTGCCGGTCACAATAAATTGTTGCACCTGCTGGGGCTGTTTTAACTGCCGGCTCAAGTACCTGCAATAATAAACCACCAGAACTCCAAGTTAACATTTCTGTAGCAAGCAACACATATGTACTGTTTACGGTATCTATCTGGACGTCCACTAGCTGCATGTCAAGACATAAACATCTCCACTAAATCAACCACCAGAAATTAGGATTAATATAAGGGTAAATATGTTATATTTTGCACTATAGGGATTGGGTTACCTAACAGCAGTAAATTTTGCCATGCAGCTTACTAAATAAGGCTATTGTTTTACAAAACCAAAATGGATTCAAAATCAAAACTAGTCACTTCCATATTAGTTTTTTATTTTTTATTTATAGAACATTGAAAGGATCTGGGCTCACAAGTTGTGAAATGATAAAATCCTAGAATAAGGCACTTGAGAAATTAACCACGAGAACAGAATGTTTTATCTTCAAATAAAAGGTTCATACATGTGATTCTATTATAAGAGGCATCAAATATCACAAACGCACTAAACACCTCTTGATTCCTCCACTAATAATAATCACCTTCAGCAATTTACCAAGTCAGATAAGATTTTATCCTTTCTTTTCAAGTAGGCCAGGCACAACATAGAGATATAAGTGGAAATATACGTAAAGGGTCACTCCTAGTTTAAAAGGGTCCAAAAATAAATTGCCTCAGCAGTGAAGGTTCATGCATGGCATTTCATAAACACGTACCTAAAATAGTTAATTTCCTGTTTCCTTCGAAGGTAATAACATGTCAACCTAAGAAAAAACAAGGCCAAAACATTGAAATGAACAAGGAACACCACTAGCAGTTGTCCTAGCATAACCCCCTCTGACATTACCACCTTACCAGAAAAAACAATCAGATCTGGCAGACAACCTCAAGCAACTTGATTGCATGCGTTTAGACATCATAATATCCAATAAACAACTCATCAAATCGTAACATGAAGAAACATATACCCCCAAAAAAAACGACATTGAGTTTGATCTCTCTGTATTTAGTATATTTTATACTTGGATATATTAGGTATGTCAGTGGTATGCTATAGGGCACCCAACTACTGCAGGGGTTTCTTGGCATACTTCAGCTCCTTTGAGGGGGGGTGGGGGAGGGAAAGCTTAGCCAAAAAAAAAAAAAATCATAACACCAAAAAACAATGTCATCTTGGACAACCTAAAATGTGTACAGGATTCAGGAATAGTAGCAAACATTGATGATTTTTTTTTCCCACAGAATGAAATTTAAAAATTGGAAATGATACTACTGAGAAAGCTACTGCGTTTGATTACAGGGAAACACATAAGAAACCAAGGCATGAGTAAGCAAAGTACAAGACTTACCATTTCTATCTTTCGTCACACAAAAAAACAATGCCTTGCTTTTCTTGATATCATTATAAAGGAAAAATTCAAAGTTATTGCATAAAACTATATTCATGGTGATCATTTTTTCCATAACCAGAAGAAATTTTTATCATTTGTTTGATTTGTTTGGAACTATTCATTTTGCTGGAGAGGATCAGAAAGGAAACTATAACTTATAAGGGTTAATTTGCTAAATACTCAAACAATCAATCGTTTTGCTGGAGAAGATCAGAAAGGAAACTATAACTTATAAGAGCTAATTTGCTAAATACTCAAACAATCAGTCTTTAGCTGCCCCGGGAGTGGCAACTTCCATAAGGCTGAGGTATGGGGTGGAACACTTCTTTTCTTTGATTTTTGCAATTTTCCACTTTAATTTTTTTAATACTCCAGAAAGTTACAAAAAGTTTATGCATTCTGATCCTCATTTTAACATCCTCACGCTCACACACAATAAATGAAAAATAGAAACTAATAAACTCATAACATCACAAACTGAGATTCCCAATGGGACTGTGTGCGCATAGCAATATATTTTTCAATAAACAAATTTATCTTGCATTTTTTTTATTTAATCATCTTCTGCCCTAGAACAGCAAGACTCACAAAGAGACAACTAGCGATCCTGACAAGTACGGCAGAAGGTACCATGAGACAGCTCGCAACACGCCCGCGTTTTGACAGCCAAGTGCGACGTCAGGGGGCCTGCAGCAACCATCATGTGCAGTGGCAATAGCGATTGCGCGCATCCCAGCTCCCCGAAATGCCTAAACAAATCAGAAGAAAGAAGAGAATAAAACTAAGCGCTTGAACTCAAAATCATTAGGGAAACATATCATCACGGGAAAATATCAACAAGACTTTGATGATGAATATCGAAATGCCAAACGAAATTGCAAGAATCATAAAACTTATGCTTTACGTTCAGTTTGTCAGGAAATGAAGGGTCGATTAGGGTTTGGGATGACGACCTCGTAGGGGAGAAGGATGGGCGGCGCGACGGGAGGCGAGGGGCGGAGACGGGCGGCGGACGGAACCGGGGAAGAGAGGATGATGATCGGAAAGAGGAGGCCCTGGTGGAGGCGATCAGCGACCTCGAAAGCGATCCACAGCGAAAAGCCATATCCTTTCTCCGAGCGTTTGGGGTTTTAGGTTTGGGAGGTTTTGCGAGGGTTTTATGTTATGATACATGGGCTTCGCGAGGGTCTTTTGGGTGTGTTGGATCGAGAAACGTTCGAGTTTCGGAAGGAAGTCAACAAAAAGCATTTCTGGCCGTTGGATTGGAATGACGAAATCCCAAAATTTGAAAATGTGGATAATTGACCTTACTTTTTTTTTTCCACCACTTATAATTGTACCAAATCTAATAAATTAAAAGCACATTCAGTGATTTTAACTATTCAGAGGAATTTTAAACATTATTGAACTTGTAATCTGATTTTTCATGATCCTTTACTAAAATCCGAACGCATAACACAGGATCAAATTAATTTGATTTTAAAAATTTCGTGCATTTTCATTACCATAGTGCATGATTTTCCAAGTTATAGTACTCACAGTATATGTCAATTCCCGCCGGTTCATCCATGTGTTTCGTCAATTATTCAAAGGGTCTAACTATGATTTGGCAGATAAAAATTGACCATCTCTCTACGATGTAATTTTGATAATAATAAAAATTTTGAATCTTATTTATAAAATAATATAACAAAATAATATCGTTTTGAATGCATCGAACCACAATTAAGAATAGCGGCACAACAAAAAGAAGAGTCTCTTCGAAGACATCTCAACAATCAAATGTAGGCCTCTCGAGGAAACAAAAGATAAAACCCGCGAGCAGATCTCACCGTTCAAACAAAAGCCGCTTCATAGGGAGTACGTCTTCACGCATTTTAACTGACTGTTAAAGCTGTGAACTCTACCAGATGACAATTTCAATGGAACTGTTTTCCCTCTGTAGTGCAATGCCTGGAGCGAATTGTGGTCTTTCGACCACAACCCAACTTCATGGAGGTCCCCTTCCTTCCAGCAGATGCTCACTGTCACTCCGCCACGAGCTTTCAATCCCTTGACACAGCCATTAGCCCATTTATCCCGAGGGAGAGCAGGAAGCAAGTAAAGATCCTTCATGGTGCTCTGGACGAGCATTTCTGAGACCGCTGCGGCAAAGCTGGCATAAACAATTGCAAAGTCAGTTGACTATTTGAATCCTGAAATGGATGAAAATGACACTCGTTTTGCATAAAATCCTTTTAGAAAATCATGATCAAGTAACATGACTCGGCGCTTCAATTTTATTATTATTCTTTTTTTTTTATTCTTTTATTTTGCTGTTTTTCTCACCTGAAACTACATTCTAGGTCAAGCCTTGGCAAGGAATGGTCATGGTTCAGATCCAGACAGAATCTCGGTTAGTGAATAAATTGTTAACCATGGAGTAAAAGAAATGCCGTTTACCCAAAGTTGCCATCAATCTGGAAAGGAGGATGGGCAGTGAACAAGTTACTATAAAGCCCGCCTTCATATTCACTTTCACGGTCAGGATCCACCAAGTTGATCAAATGCTTGATCATCCGATACGCATGCTCACTGTTCCTCAGACGAGCCCATAAAGCAGCTTTCCATGTTGTTGACCATCCGGGACCATCTTCTCCTGTTGCATTTTTAAACAATTTGAGCCAGTCTCGAGTGTTATCATTTTGCAACCCGACGCCAAATTTATTTGTAAACCTCATGCTTGAAAACCAGGATCATCCATGTATCATAGTGATTTAGTATACAAAATTAAAAAAATTAAAAAACTACTTAATTTTCATGGGCAGACCTCTTTTATACAGGGTGTAGTCTGCAGCTTTACAAAGGTCAGGGGTCTTCTCAAGGGTAATGGTGTGCCCGGGAAAGAGGCCAAATAGGTGTGATAAATGTCTGTGATGCACCTCTGGATCCTGAAAGTCTTGCGCCTGTCATACAGCACATACATAGAATTACAGTGCAGAATTGAAACCGAGAATTTTTCATTATTTTTGCCACAGTAAGCAATTCAAATAAATATGTTTTATGTACCCATTCCATAATGGAGCCATCTCTAGCAATTCTTGTCGGGTAAAGCCTTGGTTGAGCCTTGCGAATTCTTTTAGTGATATCATCATCACTCTTTCCCAAAACCTACTTAATTGAAATTCAGTCACTAAAAGCAGCTGGTGAGTGAAAGTTTGAGGAAATAAAGAACAGACACGAGGAATTATTTGGGTTGGAAGTAGAATATGAACCTCAGCTGCAGAGACAACAGCGGAGAAAACCTCTCTTATAATTGCTATGTCCATGGTGGTTGAGTAGCTCACACTAGCAGACTCACCATTTGGTGCAGTAAACATATGCTCCGGAGAAGTTGATGGGTTGGTTTCTAGATATCCTCCTTGGCCTTCAATTAACCAGTCCAACAGAAAGGATGCGCATCCTTTCAACAAGGGATATGCCTTATTTTCTAGAAAACCCTAATCATATAGAGCATATTTGAAATTTTCGATCAACTAAGACATTTCGAGTTACATAAGCAGAAATCATAATCAAGACTGCTACATAATTCACATTTGTGCATCTTGTAATGGTAATAATGAAGAAATTACAATGGGCTTACCTGTCGGAAAAAAGGAAGAAATTATCTCAATTGGGTTTAATATATACATGATAGTATGACTGTCCCTAACTTGTCCATGTAGCATGGTATTATATTACTTGGATTTGCATATTAAATGTATCATGCAGGTGCTCGGAGTTGCTATCCTAGGAAAAACTCAACCAGGTCAACTAAATGACCTATGATTTGCACATAGAGATGCATACATGAAAAATGAAAAGGGAAGATGTTCATATACAAGATGAAGCCCAAGGAATCTGGTAGTCCCATGTCATCAACAACACAACCTGTACTAGATCACAGATATCTCTAGCACAGCGTCGATGGATAAAAATTCCAATTAGCTCATTCCATTGTGCTAAGCGGGGGCTGTTGCAGTAGGCAAAAAGATGGTATATATTCCCAAGAATTTTGACAGCTTATGGATTTTATATCTACTAAAATTTCGGATACCTAGCTCATCTCAACTCCGAGCCCCCATCTGGCACTTTATAGAGGCTATCTGCGGAACCTCTGTGCTAAAAGACGTGATATTCCCTTGTACATCAGATCAAACTATTCAATATGATCTTCACCTGATTTTGTTTCATCAGTATAAATCTCAAAGTAATACTCCCATAGCCAGACCCAACAGCAGGCAGGGAGATCTAGCATGGAAATTCTCTCATATAATCCTCCATATGAAAAGATACATTTTAAGACAAATATTAATTGGAGATAAGAAAGAAAGAAAATAAAATAAAGGCTTTTGAAAGTCTTACTTTGTCCAAAGTATAGGCATAATGCTCCCACAAATGAGTACAAAGCCATGCACCACCCATTTGCCATAATGCCCACACAGCCTGACCTCGATCTGGTGATGTTTTGGCCCATATATCAGACACTTGATGTACAACCCAACCACTTGATTCATAGTTCACCTGTAACATTGTGTCAATAAGAGAAGTTGGCTTTGGGCAATATAAGACTGACAATAACTTAATATAAATTGAATAGCATAATCATCAAAAGCTGCACCGTTGATCTTGACTAACAGAGAACTACACTGCTTTTAGGACTTCCTTTTATCAGAAAAGTATGTGCAGGACCCTACACCGCTATTATAATGTTAAGGGTGGGCTTTTATTACTTTAAAGGCTATATGGGAACAATGAATAGTGCTTCAAATGCAAATTTTGACCTCCAAAGGCTAACTTGCAGAATTATAAACTTACCACTACAACTTCCACTTGGGGATACTTGCTCGGTAGGGAATATACTATAGCATTTAGTTCAGAAATTCAGAAAAGCTTGACCTTAACAATAGGAAACAAGAAAGATTTTTTTACCTTTGCAGTTTTACTCCCATTGATTGACAAATTTGTAGTGTAATCATACAAGGGCTGCTGGCACTCGCTTAGGTTACAAGGAAGGGAGGGCCAATAATTCATTTGAAGATTGATATTCAAGTGAGGAGCACCACTGAAGGGGGGGGGGGGGGGGGGGGGGGGAAAGGACTTACATCAGCAACTAACCATTGTTGATTTTAATGCAAATGAACAAGAACAATAGGTAATTTACCAAAAAAAAAAAACAAGAACAATAGGCATTACAAAACATTTATAAAATTTGCTGAATTCACTAGCAAGTAATGTAGACAAATGATGTACTTCAATTAATATTTAATGGATCAGATAGCAAAGTGCAATACCATCATTCTCTTACTGTTGTTCCAAGCTCTTGGACCCAACTTTCAGAGCTTTTATCGGACAAACACATTCAAGAACTGAGCCAATCAGAACAAAATGTACTTCGACAGAAATAAGAAAAGATACGAAACAAGATTCCTTGTAGAGTGGTTTGAAATAGTTTACCAATTACTATAGACATACCTTACTCCAATGTATTCACATTCAACCACCTTACTCTGATCTGATGCATTATTTAAGATATGGTTGAGTATTATGTTGCAACATTCACAAAGGGCTGGGGACCTTGGACATGACCTAACCCACAGGTAAGATATACACACTTGAACTTTGAGATTGCTAACTTGGAAACCAGGTTATCTAGATACTGAAAAGATACTCATTATCAGAACTTAGCAGTCCCCTTAAAATTTTGGGTTTCAGTTGTTATGATGACCTTTGTCCTTCCACTTCTTTTAAGTTCATCTAAGAGCAGCAGAGTCTAAATTCTTGATCCAGAACATGGCCATGGATATATATTAAGATGACATGGCAGAAGACTAACAGGAATAATGTAATTATTAGACACACTACAGCATAAGCGTCCACCACTGTATAGTTCTTGTTCCTGCTTTCTTTTTATTTATTTAATTGTAGGGAAGTTAGTAGCCACTAGTCACACATTAAATGGCATTGAATGGTTAAACACAGATTCAGATTCTTTGAAACTATCTCAAATTCTGAAGAACAATTCAATGGTTGTATAACCTGCAATCATATTTACATTGTAAATTGTAATCATCACATTTGTAACGTTTCGCATTCCAAATTAAACTGATCCTCGTGAACTGAAGTACATGCATAGTTTGACACAACAGGGCATGGAATAAGCATGAATAGATGTCAAACACAATGAAAGAAAGATTGCAGAACATACTCCCATGCTGGACTAATATCCTTGTTCCATATCCCCTGTAAATTTGCCGCCTGAGTTCCTGGCCGCGAACAAGAAATGAGCAAATATCGACCATACTGGAATAATAGTTCCACCAGCGAAGGATCTTCATCAGTTTGAAAATTTTTCACCCTCTCTGCAGTTGGAATTGTACCATGCAAAGTCTTTTTAGAAGGAATAACTTCTTCCATCTCCAAAAAACCATGTCTTAGAACACCTTTGGAGGTTTTAGAAAGCTGCAGCGAAACACGGTGAAAGAGTTTCTGATAATCATCCAAGTGACGAGCGTACAGATCAGAATATGACAAGCTTTTTATTTGCTTCAGTCTACTAAGACTCTGTGAAGTAGGATTCTTTTTGGAATCAGATGGCTTGGTGAACGGCCCATCAAATGAAGAAGATCCTGCCAGAAGTAAAACAGCCCAATCTGCAGCTTCAACCTTCAATTTCTTGTCATCCAAAACATGTATCTTCCCACTTCCATCACTAATTCGTAAGTCAAGAACTGCAGAAAACTGAATTCCCTTTGGATTGTCATTGTCATTTGCCATTGGCGGGGTCCTTGCACCAGGACAACTTCCTTCCATAAGAATCTGAGTATTACCATTGACCTGTAAATTATGAGGTAACTTACAGCCTAGATAGACAATGAAGGACAGAGACCCAGGTTTGCTTCCTGATATTTTTGTCGCAATGACTTGATCAGGATTTGATGCAAAGTGTTCCCTTGTGAATTCTTTGTCTCCCACAGAGTATTTTACTTTTACTGTGGCAGTATCCAAATCTAGCTCTCTCTCGTATGTTGATTTTGTGTATCCAACATGGGAATCAAATTCAAGATTTATATCACCCAGAAGCTGGTAGACCTAAAACATCACAAAATCTATTAGAATTCAATAATGAGAGATGCGAAACAGGTCATAGAATGGATCCTCTAGTATTGACGTGGTAGCTCATAGTCATGCAAGTATAAATGGAAAAAGGGCCATGATTACCAACTAAAGCAAGCTTTATCGTAAGAGAAAGCATATGAGGCTAAAGCATTCCACAACTGCCATGTCTAAGACTAGTAGTCGCCCAACCTGTGTTTGAGACTCAATAGAGCTTCGCATACATAAGTAGTGCTGATATGCCACTAGATCGGCCTCACAAGGTGTAGCGGATGAAAATCAAGATAACTAAAAGATCTAAATTTAGCTTGCAAACTATATCAAGCACCATTCTGGAGTAATTTGAAGTTTTAAATAGCCAAAATTGATTGAGAATACTTTTTTATTTTTTATATGATCCAAACTCATGCATTATCCGAACTACATGACTCCATAACAGTTAGACTCCAACTGGGAGAGAACTGACATGTCCTCTCAAGCAAGCCTTCTGGTAAATCAGTAGATATTATAAGGTTGCGGACATCGAACCTGATTCATCTATGAACAGACCCAACACCTTAACACGTAACCAACACCACGGGAGCAAAATGATTGAGCATATTAACAATAAAAAGGTAGGGTTTTCCACGTAGGGTTCTCAGAAGGATTTAATTGTTGGTCCTTGTACCTAGTTTAGTGAATATAAAGGCTGAAAAAATACAACCACTGGAATCCCAATAACATTTCAAGAAGATAAGTTCAGAATAAATCTTACATAAATTTAATTTCTGTACTAAACTTTGGAATCCATAATTTACACCCAAGCATTCAATTCGAAACTAGAGCCAGTAAAAGTCAACATTTGCTAGTGAGAAATTTAGCCAATAGATATTGAGCAACAAGACAAGTACAAAATATAAAACAGAAAGTTAAAATAGTAGCATACTTCAGAAGGATTTCCTGACAACTTGACCGCTGCTTCAGTCGCTTCGAAATATTGGCCGTTATCGACAAGTTTTCTGACCTCCGATAGCACCTTTGGGGCCTCTGGATCTGTATAGTTCGCAGGGTTGCCCGTCCAAAGTGTGTCCTCTACAAAATAAATTCAAACAGCATGTATTATACATCAACTGCACTTCAAACACATTGCAGTGCCGAGAAACCGATTATTTCAATATCTACCATCATCTCCCACTCATGATTCCACTTTGGTTGCCGGGAAAATGTGGGAAGAATAAATAAGACCAAAAAAAATCTAACAGCACATTTTTCCAAAAAGAGATTATTAACCCCACGGGCAATGTCAATTCAACCAACCTAAATGGGTAATCACTCAAATCACCTCAATGAATTTATAGAACACTTCCCTAAAACAGTTGGAGTGAGAGAGAGAGAGAGAGAGAGAGAGAGAGCACCATTGAGCTGGAGGGTTTCAGATGCGACGCGACCCCAAACCATGGCTCCGAGGCGGCCATTGCCGATGGGAGCAGCGTCGGTCCAGTGCTTGGCGGGCTCAGAGGAAATGACCTTGAGCGGTCTAGATTCGTCGTCCTCCTCCGCGTCCACTGAGGTGGTGGGGCTCCACCATTCTCTCTCCGGGGGGCTCCGCACCAGAACCCACTCACCATCTTCCATTGGAACAATGCTGAACAATAATACTTCTGAAGAAGAAGAAGAAGAAGAAAAAAAAAAAAAAGAGAACTAGAGGAGGAGATTTCTAAATCTGAAACTACAACTAGTTTAACAAATTTCTTTTCCCTTGATTGGTCGGCGAGCATTAAAGAGCGGGCGTGAGGGGGAGAAAGAGAGAGAGAGAGAGTGTGTGTGTCACTGGAGACAGAGAGAGGGGGACACAGGAAAGGTGAAGTTCACGCGGCAATTTCTGCGCTGCCCTGTCCGGTGCGGTGCGACGGTCACGGCGCTGTAGGCCCACTTTTGCTACAGAATTCTTCGACCATTGGGGTCTCATTATTCAATGGTCCAGATTTCGTTTGATCTTGTTCCTGACGTTGCCCGGAGAATTAATTTACCATCTGTTTTACTAATTTTGTTTTATTTTAGACAAAATTATATTTTATAGTTTGAACTTTAATAAAAAATATAAATTTAGTCAAAATTTTACTATTGACGAATTATATTAAAGGATTATAATTTTAGTCTACAACATTTTTTCTTACAATTCCCCAAAAGAAATTGTTAAAAAAAATGTTAGAACATTTTTTTTTGTCTAATAATAAGTGAAATTTGTAACGAAAAAAAAAGTTCTAATCGATTATCCTCCTCTATAATGAGAAAGAAAAATTAGATGTGTCATTCCCCCCTATAATAACTAGAGCTTATAAAATTCATAATCCAAATATAAAAAAAGTAAAAGGTTTAAAGAAAAAATCTGTCGATGAAATATTTGTAAAAAATAAATAAATTAGCCTATTATAAACATTTTTTTACCATAAAAATTTGTTAAAAAATTATTTGAAGAATTTTATCGTGAATTTTAGAATTTTGGTAAGAAAAAATGATTGTTAAAAAAACTTCCATGTCAAATTTGAAAAACATACAAAAGTAAGCTAGAATTACACCATTTCAAAAAGGTCAAAATATAATCAGTTAATGGTAAAATTAAAATTAAAATTTGAAAATTTTATTAAAAATCAAACAATTTTTAATATAAGAAGAGAAATTAACATAAGAAGTTTATGGGAGGAATATGCATGTGTAAATTCTTGAAAAGAACTTAATTAAAATGCACCTAAAGCATCCAGTTGAACTGCAGTTCTTGACAATGCCAAGATTATTGCTGATTATCCTTCATTCCAAACTATGCTGCCTAATCTCATGGCAACAAATTCTGATACTTCAAGTCCAGACCACCCCTAGAAGTGTGGGTTTCACTCCAAACTGAACATGGTGGGAATGAAAGGGTGGGTGGTCAATTGTATTCAAAACCTAGAACACCCGAAAAATCTCCCTGAAAACAAAGACCATCGGAGAAGATTCAATGCCATTCCCGTTTCGAGCATCCAAATGCTGTCATGGCATTTCGATGAAAGCGTATGGTTACTTACCAAACACGATGTAAAGCTGCGATTTCTAGCTCCACAATTATTCCAATATTACTAACTGCTGCATCTCACCCAATTTGAGGTAAAGGAAATATCATCGAAGTAGCTTTCGAAGGTTCCCTACGCCGAAGAGTTCTATATGGAATCTACAAGAAGAGTCTAGTGCCACTAACTCCCAACAGAAGTGACTCTAAAAATCACACAACATTACAACTTACAGAACGAAAAGAAATAATGGGCAAAATCAAAATTCAACTTCTCAAGCAATGAATTACCTATTCTTATCCCAGGTTCTACAACTATGTCGTTCCTGGGCATTTGGCAAATCAGCCAAAGTTTTTCGTTCATCAACGCCCAAAATCTGATCAGGCACCTGACATCCTGATTTACCCTTTCGCCGTCTGGAATTTGGAGTGCTCGAAGTTGGTTTACTACTTTCCTCACCAATGTTTTGGCACCCCGTTAGTGCAGCATCAGGCAGGCTTTTAGTTGTCATAGGGATATGTTTGGGGGTGCCCTTGTTTTGAGCATCTTTACCTGTGGACGACGAATTCCGGACCTTCCAACGAGTATTCTCAAACCATTTGCTAACCTGTATGCCATCAATTTCCATTTTTAAACAAAGAACAAGACATTATATCCTCTGTTGCGACATTGAAATAAAGAAGCAACCTGCTGTACTGTGAGGCCTAGCTCTTGCGCCATATTTTCTTTCGCAGCTCGGTCCGGATAACGGTCATTATTGAAGTGTTCATATAATCCCTGCATAAGCAAAATATTCATCATATCCAGTCCTGTGGCTGCAATTCTTCTTATGCGCATAAGATAGCCCAAAAATAATTGTGCCTGAAGCCTAAAATAATAAGATATTGTGGTTCCAATATAAATCCTTCATAATTTTGAAACAAGAAAACTATTCCACCAACGGGCCTTCAGCCCAATGACATCTCCCCATGCAAGAACGAGGGTGTGCAAAATGTTCCAAGTTCAAATTTATCATGTGTATTCACATTCGCTGATCAGAAAATAAAACTACAATATTTCCAAGTAGTAAATTAGAAGGAACTCCTATGACTAAGAATCTGGCTTGCATGTACATCCTCCATCATACGAATAAACAAATCTAAGGCATCATACATTGCTCAGATTTGAAGGAAACCAACCACACATCAACCCAACAACTGCCAATAGCAACAGCAAAAAATGGGGAGTAGGTTGATTCGGTTTTTAATTTTTTAAATGCTTAAACTAACCAAACGTAAACCAAACAACCCTAGCATAAAAGATATCATAAATTTTTTTATTCTAAAAAAGAATTGTTTCTTCTTTGATTTGAGTACGTCTTGTTAAAATATTAAAACAATTTAGAATATAGCCTCACAGGGGGGGAAAAAAAAGGATTTTCCCTCCAAGGTTATAGGCTTAGAGCATAAAACTAAAACAAAAATTGAACCAACCAAACCAATTCCACCCCCTAATTTTAACTGACAAACAATTACAAGGATTTGAACTCATCTTGCCTAATTATGTTTTACATGCATGCCTATGGTGTTAGGGCGGTAAGATGGAATGAGATGGCAATCCCACCTTCTGCCAAATTGAGTGAAAAGAAGAGGGATCATGTGCCTTTATAAATTGGGTCCACATTAGCTAAGATCTGCCATCATGGTCATCAGAAGGTACACACACATGGATTTTTCTTAGCTGCTTGTCACTGAAGATCTTAAAATAACTTTTGCAATTCAATGAGTGTGCAGGCCATGATGATCAAGTGCTCCATAATGGATCAAGTCCTGCGAAGAGCCTTTCTGTGACCAGTGAAGAACCATCATTCATCTGACCTTCGCCTAGACCTTGCTTATGCGGAAGTCACCCACACTCTACATTGAATGATACCTTTAAATATTTGACTAAAAGCATTCATTTGACCTTTCCCCTAGACACTGCTTATACGGAAGCCATCCACATTCTACATTTAAAGATACCTTCAAATATTTTAAAATTATTTAATTTAGTCAAAAATTTTTGCAATCTTGTTTAAGAGTTCACACATCAGATACCAGTACTTCAAGTCTGCCTACCAAATAAAAACGAGATTATATTTAGCTCGAGCTCAGCCCACGGTTAGGTCTGACTGAGCAGAGAAAACTTTCTTTAACCAAACTTGGCAAAAATTTTTAAAAGCTCGTTTGTTGCTACCCCTTATTCCAGAATCCAAGGCACTGTGATTATAAGCAAAATGAATCTTGATCTAAATATTTTTTACTTAAGCATTCATTACTTTCAATAGTTATTCTCATCTACATGGCAGAAGTCAATTTTCTTTTGCTGGCATCTACTACAGGCAATACATGAAGATTGCAAGAAGATGAAGCAGTAGTCATATCGCAAACACGGAATACAAGAGACTGAAAAGGAAAGAACAAAACAGCATATATCATGTCCAGACAGAAGGATAATGATATATGCATATTCCATCTATCTACTGGCCTTAATAAATAGAAACAGAAAAATTGCGGCAATACCTGAATTATAGTTTCTCCAAGTCTTTTACATTCTCTTCTTCTAGCCGTTCTCCCACCGAAACCAGGTTCAGAAGAACCTTCATTGGGCATATGAGCTGAATTATCAGCAGCCTGGATGTTTAGCTTCTGGCTGGTCTTCCTTGAACTACAATGTTCCGAGTCCTTGTGCTTTAAATCCTTTGTGCTGACGGCATTCTTCATGGTTGGAGAATTCCCATTAGGTGATGACAGAGAAACTTTCCTGCTATTTGTATCCCCTTCTTTTGGCACATCAGCATCAATCCAGTCCTCATCGTCACTCGAATCAGAACTGTTTCCATATGCCTCCTTCACAGATAAGGGCATTTGAGGGGAAAAAAAAAAAGAAAAGAAAGAAAGATAATAAACCAAGAAAACTGAAGGAAACAATAAAGAATGATGCACAAAGCATGAGGTTTGCAGAATTCACAAGCAAATCCAAGTCACAGAGAGAGAGAGAGAGAGAGAGAGAGAGAGAGAGAGAGAGAGAGAGAGAGAGAGAGAGAGAGAGAGAGAGAGAGAGAGAGTACCACCTAGAAGGGGTGATATATCCATGGTTCAAAAAAAAAAAAAAAAAAGCTGTTGACTTGACTTAAATACATGGGAGTAAAAATCCAGCAGGCCTTGGTTGAATGGCGTTACTTCCCCTGAAAATCCAAGTGTCTGAGGCATCTGTAAGTTTAATTTTTGGTAGTTTATACTTGCTTATAATGTTGGAATCTTAAGAAAAGGAAAACAATGAAAAAAAAATTTTCTTTTGAATGTTTGGATAGAACAATTATTATTATTAACACTACTATTATATAGAAAACATGCATCATAAATGTGCTAAATGACAACTGAAAGACAATCATAATATATTCCCTCCAAATTAATTATTCATGGCCTTTGCATGCCTGCATTCCCTACAAAACAAACTCAACTAAATTTTTGTCAATAGTAGAGAAGACCATTATCCCCCCCCCCCTTTTTTTTTTCTTTTTTTTTTTCTGTTTGTGCCTGTGTAGGGGAGCACATGGGTCAAAACCCAGAAAACTAGGCAAAGCTGAAGCCTCTAGATGATGCTGTTAGGCAAAAATATGCATTGTGAGCCCCAAACCAAAGAGCTTAAGCTTAGGTCAGGTAGTTGAGTAACATCATATTAAAGCAGCAGCACCCAGTAAGTCGTAGGTTCTGCTCTTGTATACATTGTAAGACCACAACCTAACAACTTGAGCTTTTAGGTCAACTAACTCCTTAACAGATTCCAAGACAGGATGCCAAAAACCCTTCCAAACTTACTCAAACAAGACCTTCTACTGGATTATTTTATTAAGAACATGAGCAATTTACTGAAATTTGCAATGTAGAGAACTTACAAGAGAAAACAGATATTAGAGTAAATAACAAAACCACATTACTGTTCTCATTTACTTGAAGTCAGATGCACATACTCGCAATCTCTCCCACTAAAAAGGGAATAACTTCAACAGTGAAGCAGAAGTAATAATCAAAATGATCACTTCAAATGCCTACCCATTAACAAAAAGAGAAGGAAGAAAAAGGAATATATACCCTTAATCAAAACCCACATATAAATCCTTGATTTGTCCACCAAATGAATAAAAACCCTACCTAAAGGACATTCGATTTATGACCAACCCAAAAGGGAAGAACAGTCCAAAAAATGTATCAGGGATTCAGGTCGCAAGAAGGTCAAGCACTCAAGTTAGTAGCTGAGATAAAAAGCAAGAAATATAAAGCTTTGTAAATATAAATAGAATCTAACTCTCAAATAGTAAACAGCAAGCAAAATATAAATAGAATCTACCCGTAAGATGCCTGTGCCAAGCATCTTAAAAAGCATGAATGAATAAAAAACTCCTCAAATGGAAGAACAAGTCTACCAAAGGCATCAGCTCAAAAGAAGGTTCAGCATTCAGAAGCACCTCAAGCTTAATATAAAGAAAACTATACTCAAGGGAGTATCATTTAGCACATGTAACAAAGATGGAGAAAATAGTGACATAAAACTAAAATAGGAAGTCCACTCACATCATACAGTCTTTTATAGTCCTTCCTTTCCACATTTCTTTTCCCTGATACAGGTCCAGAATCATCTTGTCTAGGATTTGATTCTAATGTAGGTAACAGCTCATCATTTGTCAAATTTGTTTTTCCAACCATTTTGGATCTTTGACTGACTGATCCACTGGACAGCTTACTATAGTCCAATGACGGATCCTTGACTTTTTCTGCATCTTTTATTGCAGCAGTCAAATCCTCAGAGTCAGACGTAAAATCTGAGCTTGAACTTTCCGGCTTATTATGCTCATCAATTTCTGAAGCACTGGGATCAAAATCATCATCTTCTGAATCATCAGAAGGAAGCCCCAAGTACTGTTCATTATTGTGTGACACCTCCAAATCATCGGATGCAGATGTGAAATCAGATTGGCTAGAACTTGATTTATCTCCCTGAACCCCCTCATCACCACCAACCTCTGGACCATTGGGGTCATAATCATTATCATCAGAATCATCTGATGGACATCCATAGCTTTGATTATGGCTATTTCCAGCTGCTGCTGCAGAAGCTGCTTCGGGGAAAACCTTCTGCACACCAAGTAAAATAAATAGGAGGGGATAAAGCTAAAACTTATAAACAAGTTAGGGAAGTAAAACGGAAATTCTATAATGACCTCCCAGTTGTCATTAGTGGAAAGATTGGTTCCTTGAGACTCATTAAGTAAGTCAATGCAGTCAACCTTGCAATCACATCCAGGGCATAACCAACCCTCATCACCAGCAGGAACTATAAGCCAAGAAAACCAAGCAACCATAATTAAAAATAATTATGTAGAAATTATAAGGATAAAATTTAGTCATGTGTTTGAACATTACCTGTTAACAAAGGAGGATCCAAACAAAACTGATGGAACCCTCGTTCACAATTCCCATCACAAAGAACAATATCATTACTAGTAGACTCCTCTTTTGACCCACATTTTGCACAGAAGATCTGCCACCAAAAGATTCCACGTCTATAGATTTATATGGCAAGTACTACTCAGTAAAAGAGATAAATGTATCAGGATAACAAGAAATTAATAGAAGAGTTAACATTGGTTATGGTTAGCAGGCTTCTCCTACATCCTCACAGTCAATCTGTCCTTCAGCATCAAATAGAGATTCTGGGAGCCTTCCTTCAGCACATAATGAATCAACATGTTTAAACAAATCCCTAATCTTCAATTTTCGACGAAGGATTTCAGCCTTGGCACGCTGGAGCTCCTTCTCAGGCCTTATTTTCTCTACACTGCACGACAAAAGTAAAATGACTAACCCAGTATAGAAGAGTGAAACATGTCAGCTTGAGGACATGCCCCGACAAAGATAAGTACTCAGGCTCTTACAAACTTGAAACTTTAGAATATCAATCTATTTATACAATGAAAATGCATAACAAAGCCACCAAAAGCATTATTCTCATTTTATCTTTTAGAATTGTATCACTGCTTTCATTTTTTTAATAAATTGAAGATTTTATTGAAATAAGAGAATAAGATACAAAGAGGGAGGAAGAGAAATCCTCCAATAGAAGTCATAAATACAAGAAAAGAACAATATTATAACAAAAGAGCTTTCCAATCCTTGTCCTAAGATTAACCCTTGGGAAATTCCACAAGAAGCATGAAAAGAAAGATAAACCAATGTATCATGGAGCCGCGGCCCTGAAAAAGATCCCGTTGTTCCTCTCAAGCCCAATGTATCATGTGATAACAAACATAGGCCTGGCCCTGTTGTTCCTCTCAAGCCCAATGTATCATGTGATAACAAACATAGGCCTGGCCCTGAGAGCATTGTTCTTACCTCTCCGAAAGCCCCAAAAAGTCGTTGACAGTAGGGGGAGAGGGGAGGGGGGGGGGGGGGGGGGACAGAATGAGGGCAGACCCAAACCTCCTCCAAGATCCCCCCGAAAATGAGTCCAGTGGACAAGAAAAGATGCCCCTTAGTCTCTGAATCCTGAAAGAAGATGCACAGACATTTGGAAGATGGCCTTATAAGGTCTCCTCACCTGAAAATGATCCACAATAATCATCCTCATAATTAGCATTTTCCAAGCAAAGCCATCAATTTTATGTGGAATCTTTTGGCCTCCCAGATTTTTGTGAAAGGATCAAGAAAGAAGGGAGGAAGGATGTTGGGAAAAAAGAACAGGAAGAGAACAAAGATGAGACATTTAAATCCCAAGTACCCTTGTCATATAAGGAGAATCCCTCAAGAATAAGGCTTGGAATCCACTAGCATCTCTATTGTTCAGATTCCTGAAGAAACGATAGTGCTAGGAGATACAGCAACTTTCCACTGAACGGAAGTTGGAGAATGGGTATACATGGATAGTAAAATATGTATATGCTATTGAAAAAATCTGATACAAAAACAAATACAGTTCACAATGAACAATAAAAGATGGCAGAAGAAAATGTATATGGCAAAGGTACGGTAAATGTAAGTACATAAACAATATGGCAGGCAATGACAAAAATACGGTTACAAAAAATAAAAAAAATAATTAAGTATTATGGTGACCCAGACATGACACAAGATACGTACCTTTGTCCTTTCCAGCCTTCGCCAGAGTAAACATCAATAAGGTTTTTCTCATAGCTAATTCGATGCAGTAGGTACCTAAGATGTTTCTTGGCTCTGGAAAACTCATCGTCTAATAGTTTTCTCCTCCGCTTCCACTTCTTTCTTACCTTTTCTCCTTCAGAACCAACATTCACCATGTTATTACTTGGCTCAGCAAGTTTAGGTTTCTCACCTGACCTTGAGCGCAGAACTCTTGAACTACCTCCTAGTGAAGATCTCAACACATGTCTCCTTTTGAATGATTTTGCAGAAGTTTTCCTGTTCTTGCGTTCTAAGGGACCACAATTGCTGATCACATCTCCAGAAGCTGGTTGCAACCGTTCTAGAACAGAACTCTTAACCTGTTCTTCAGGGGGCTGTCCCAATTGGTGCATCCCAATTGTGATTTGTTGAGGACCCGAACTTTCTCCCTGTATGCTTTCTTGTGCATTAGAAATATCCATCTGCTCGGCTTCAGATATCACAGCTAATAATGACATACGTGTGACTTCATTATACTTGATATACTCAAATTCCTGGCAGAAAAAATCTCATTATCATCATGTGGTGCAAGGGATTGCCTTGATATAATGAGGGTCAAGTAATAGCTTATTGCCTCAAAAAGGTTTCATACAAAACAAATGACGAACAAATGCCACAAATGAAGAATGGCTCAAGCCTATCCCAACAACAACTGCACCATACCCAGAATTTATATCAGCTTAACATAATAGATCATTAAGATACTTCTTTACTTTCAAAAAAATACTTGGTGAAAAGGATTGTAATGTGATTGTTCACAATTCGCAACACCCTTGTTCAAGAAGCCCCCTCTCCAATTGTCTCTTTTGATTCTCGCCATATACTTAAATTTAATTTCAAATTACATGCAAAATAGCATCATAAGCCTTTCCCCACCTAAAGTATCTTCTTGAAAAAAGAGCTAATGGTACTGATGCAATCCTGGAATCCAATTACACAAAGATCTTCAAGGCTGTCTGTGCATGTTCAGAGTGGGGAGAACTGGAGGTTGAAGTATTCAGAAAATAAAAAAATAATATAGTTAGATTTCTGCGCATTAATTGGTCCACCAAAAATCAGAAAAAAGAGAGAATTAGAAAACGTATTACACTCAAAATTCTATTACCGTTTGTTTTCCTCACCAACCATACAAATTTAAACTTTGTTAAACAAATTGCAATATCTTGAAACTGAATTCCCAGTCTCTTCAAAGAAAATAAAGCGAAGAAGAGACACTGAAAGCCAACCTTCCGTAGAAATAACTCCTCCTCAAACTGACGAGAAAAATGTCATTTCATCAGTAATTCAAAGAGCTGCGAGATTGAAAGGCCAAGCGAACGGTGCACAGAGGGAGCTGATTGTAGGGTTCGTGAGACGGGGAAAAATCAATTCGGGAACTCACCATGCGTCAGCTCTGCAATACGGGCAGATAGAAAGAACTAAAAGAAATAGACCAAGAAATTCGATCCGAGAGAGAGATTGCGAGGGTGCCAAATGAGATGCTAGGTTTTGTTATGAGGAGCTTCGATCTCGTCTTCTTCCTCTCGTCGTGTTCACAAAAGCTTTCACCGCCATGGGAAGAAGAAAAAGAGGGTTCGGTTTGGCACTGAATCTGGGCCACAGTAAGCGTCCGTGTAACAGACAATTGGTGGAGAGTGCTCGTGATGTTTCTCGCGGACGCAGATTTTGCTGGGCCCGATCCTAACGGGCCGGGCCTTCGTTTGATACGGCCCAGGAAACTTGGCCTCTCTCTCTATGTGGCCCAGCCCAAGCTCAATTATAGGCTTGAGCCCAATCTATCCCATCCCCACTTCCCCACTCTCACAAATCAGTAATTCTCCGCATACCTTAACCTTCAACTAAAATATCTATCATAAGAATCGCTCAAATGTTACCGTATCAAAATTTTTATACGAAATAAAATTACTTATAGAAAAGGGTCGTCCCAATTGGATCAACACCTCTTTTGATATTCCAGAATTCCACCTGAATTGCATTCACGTTGGATTGGTTGCCCGCACGGAATTAATATTTTCTAATTTTGAAAAAAGGGCACACTCTTCCTTTTAAATTTCCCACCGTGATGTATGAATCATTTAATTATTAATAAATATAAGTTTAATATATATAATTATATTGATAAAATTACATCATAAGTTTAAAGTATATATTTATAATGATAAAGTTTTGCGTGCATGCTTTAATACAAGGGCGGGTTCCCGTTTAAAATGCAGAGTAGGTAAGCCTTAGAGTAGATAAGCTTGATCCATCATTATACATATGTATAGACTTCTTAACCGCCTATTATTCCCCCCTCATCACCTATAGTCTTCTACGGTTTTCTCATTTTCATTAATATTCACCTCATCTTTTATATTTTTCACTTTTTTACTCCCTAAATTATTTACTCATCAAAAGCCAAGGAGCATGCTACCGGTATTTATTAAAATGGAAATATTTTAAGCACCAATAAATTGCATTAGTTTTAAACATTAACGAGTGGCGTGCCTGAGATGTTGCTCGATCATTTTTTTTTTTTTTTTGGTGAATAAAGGGGATACAAACGTTAAACAAAAGAATTGAACATTTGACCTTATGGTTAACCATCTAACCCGGTGAGCAATTGTAGGTTAGATGTTGCTCGATCATTGTTATTATACAAAAACAAAATAATAATAATAATAATAATATCAGTCTTAGAAGAAAATTAAAAGAGAATACAATTTGTCATTAGATTAAATAGAGTAATATGAAGAGACACAGAAAGCAAAAAATAATTTTAAAATACATAATTTCATAGGAATAAAATTTCATAAAATTGTTGGATTAGTGTTGGGATGGTGATGATTATATATAAAGTTAATGTACTCTTCAATTGAGGCAGTGGACTTTATGAAAGTGTTGGGCCTCGGCGTCAACATCTATCTTTGTGCTATGTCTATGGTCCATTCCTACGTACGAGTGAGTGATGAGATTTAGGTGAGATTATTTTTTTAGAATAAATAGCATTACTGAATAGATAATACAAAACAAAATTATTATTATAAAATAAAAATTAAAAAGAGGAGCATCAAAAGAATACTATTACTCATAAGATGCCACGTGGCAAATGGAGCTTCTGTTTTCATATATTTATATACACACATATCAAATCAATTTTAAATTTATTTTAAAATACTCACACGCACACACACATATATATACTTTATGGTACTTGTGTTTTCATATATATTATATATTATAATAGATTTATATTGCATACTTTATAATTATCTTTTGATTCTTCTGTAATTCGAATGATTCCACATCAGTCACTAAAACTATTTTTAGAAATAAAAAATGAAACTCACCTATAAATTAAATAAGGTCAACACGAATTTCACGGATGTTGTCTTTTAAATAAGGTCGATCTATTATTTAATTGCATGCATATTAGTATTTAAATAGCATGTATGAAATTTTGTGACGAGGAGTTTTTATTTATTTTTTCTCTTAACTTTAATTTGTAACTTAAGTTATTAATTAGACGGATTAAAACCTAATAAGTTCTAGCCCTTTCGGAAACAGACACCCTCCCATGATTGAAATCCTTAGAGATTTTTTTTTTAAATCATATATAATACAAAAAAGTAAATAAGGTCAACGAGTGTTTACACATACATTTAATGCTCATGGACAATCATTCCGGTATTTAATTTATTAACCAGTATGGATTTGAAACCCAATAAATGCTACACCTTTCCAAAACATATATCCTCCTATAATTGAAATCTTTAGGGAACTTTTTAATATGTGTATTATTCCAAAAAAAAAAAAAGTAAATAAGGTCAACGCATGCTTGTATACACATATATATTGACATTCATACCTATCTTCTGCACATATTTATGAATATAATACATACTCTTTGAATTTAAGCAAGTTAAAAGCACTGGAGAATATTTTTCAAATATAGTACCAACCTGTAAATTAAATAAGGACAGGGCATCTTCTAGTCACAAACATGAATTTTAAAAAAGGTCAATCTATAAGGTCAGCCTGTCTTCTAGTTACAAACATGCATTTATGTTTATAGTGACTTTTAAATGTTTACAAAGATTTGTGAAGGTGGCATAGTTGTGTAATTTAGAATTTCAAACATCCTCCTCACCTTATTCTTCACACGCATTTCGTGTATCTCGTAGATTTCGCGCACATGTTGAGAGCAATTGTGGGTACAGAATTATAATTATACGAAGTTCACGAAGTTAAGGCAAAAAACGATAAATAAAGTTAACTCGTCTTTCACACAAATACTCGCATTTTTATGCATCTACTCGGAAATAAAGCCCAAGTTAAAGATCGATTGGCTGTTTATACTATGAGAACAATATTATGTTAAAATAAATGAATTTGTGCTTTCTCACTAATATATTGTTGTATGATTGAAAATCTAAAGCTTGATATAATCAAGGGGCATCAACCCACTGCCTCCAAAATTTGCCAAGAGTCATAACACCGATCATTTGAAAATTAGGTCAAAAACAAAAATCATTCCATCCTATAAATTGCAGCCGAATGAACTTATGTAATGATTTCTCTTCAAATGATAAAATCCACCCACAATTAGGTGCTTTTAGGTTGTGAATACATTCATAGAATAATGAGTGTGTCCCACTTTGTTATATTGGCTTATGATGATAATGACACACACACAAATTAACAAAGTTTCAGGCCATCAAATATATATAGAATTGTAATATTAGATGTAGAACATCTGTCATGCAAGGATTTATTTATTTTTCTCTCATCCCTAGTGCAATTAATATATAGGTTTGCTTTTTTACTTCCTCGAAAGAATTTTCTACAACAAATTAATAAATTGAGCTTTACTAAGTTAAGATAATGTGTTAAGAGAGTTTAGATCAATGAGGGGATTATTGCCTATGTATACTTTTCCATAATTTGTACTGTTAACCTTACAAATTTATCTACGACTTCTTATTTCTTGCATGTATTTTTATTTAACAAGTCTGAAAAACACATCTCATGTCAAATAAAAGTCTGGAGTAGAAGAGACGCTAGCTTGTATGGCTAGGATTTGCGAGCATCCTTTTATACGCATATTACCAATGTCCATGTATATGCATATGATTTCGATAAACACATGTATACCACACTATAATACTGACAGTTGGATCAAATAACATATGATTTCACTAAAAAAGACACATATCGAACAAGTTCTAACCTACCCTTAGCCGAAAAAACGCTCAACCACCCAATTTTAGGATATTAATTTAATATATGCACCACCGAATGTGGGCACCTTCCTTGGAAGTTATACATGGGAAGAAATCTAAGGGTGGTGACTTTTTGTACTAATTTTTGAACACTTCTACTTATGAAATGCCTGCTAATACACAGACATCAATTGCTTCTTTGGTCGCCTCTCTGTCACCCCTCATCTCACAAATGAGAATGTTACCCACGTGTTTTTAACAGTACTTGGCTCCTCTCCTTAGAAAAACAAAGCACCCTATACATATATAATAAAAAGAAAAAGAAAATTTTAAGAGAAACCAATTATTCCAGACCTTTTTCCACAACTGGGTCAACTCCACGATCGAGGAGGAGCGATAAAATCAAAGATTTTATAATTAAAAAGGAAATTGAGAAATTGACGCCCATTCAACAGCAGACACCTGGGCCCGAGGAGATGGCCGGAAATTACTGGTTGACCGGAGAAAACCAACATGCGCACTCTAGCAAGTGCCCCCCGCCCGCACGTGGGATGGGGGGTGGCTCGGGCGCCGCTGGTGCGCACGGGTTAAACTACACGTGCATTGACATTTCCGCTGCGTCGACATTTTGACTCTGGAAATTTTTGACACGGCTGCCGCGGTTTTGGAGGCTTTCCTCCTCATTTCCTTCACGCCTACTCCACTCATTCGATCAAACTCACTCTTTTAGATTTGATTTCTCCACCTCCTTATTTTTCTTTTTAAAATAGATTTGTCTTTCATACGTCACCATCCTCTCAAAATAATACTTTTTAATATATATTTTTTTTTTTGATTTGGGACCTACTTAAAAATAATAACACTGCATAAAAGATTTTCAGTTTTGAAATAGTTCATGTGATATTGAAATGAGTTAATAGAGTTGTAGGTGACAAGATTTTTTTTGTATTTCATTTTTTATTTTATTTTAAGTTATTTCAAGGTCTTTTTTTTTTTTTTTTGTGAGATCTATATTTTCTCATAATATCTATCCCCTTAACATGATTTCTAATTATTACTCAATATAAAATTACGCCAAACTTTGAAATCTCGTTATTTTCAATATTAACAATTAAAACATGTGACAAACGAACTTACTAAACGATTTTCCTAATGGCATTAAATTTTATATCAAATTTTGAGGTCAGACAACTTTAGCCATCGGCATATAACTCATGGATATGTGTCAACCTATAAAACTATTGAATAAAAACTTTTGATATTGTTGTTTCATTTTAATCCGTTTGGTGCTTGACTTTTACGGCATTTTAGATATAAAACCTATGTATAAAGATCCTCTGCAGCCATCAAACAGTTCAATGGCCGTCGAGAAGACAAGCTCAATCCTTAATGCTAAGTAAGACAAAAAAACAAAAATTAAAATCTTTGCAACTATCGGGTATTAATTAAAATAAACATAAATAAAAGAAATAATCTTTTTAAGTGATTAATACATGGGCTTGAACTATGGGGCTGATGACAAAATTTGGGTTGGGTTGCTTCCATTCAAGGGACCTCCCTAAGTGCAAGCTTGCAAAGTATTGACTTCATGGCAAGATTAGTCTTACGTTAAATCATTCATAGGACAAGGCGCACTTCTCAAAAGGCATAAATTCGCCTACATGTTTTTGAATTTGTCAAATGTTTCGGTGGCATTTCTAGATTATGTTCCATATATATAAAAATATTATCGAGCAAAGGAGACATTTTATGTTCTCCTTGTTCCTTATTTGTAAATTTAAATATTTTTACCCTGGGATTTAACATTTAACGTGGCTTTGAGAATTCATTACCGGATGATGTGAAATATTTAGTCGATGAGAGCAAAATGGACGAAACATTAACGTCACACTGTCAGTGTGTTAGGCTCAGAGGCGACAATGCTTATTATTATTATGCGCTTGAGTATGGTACAAGTATGACCTATATCCATCACATAAAGTAATAGTTGTCCAAATAAATACCGATCATAGATACGTGTACTCCATGACTAGAGCTAAAGAAAATCCTAAGATGTGGGGGGAGTGAGATACTTATATATTTTTGGGACGATATCACAAATGTTAAGACGACGATTTTTGATAAAATTTAGTATTAAAACTTAAATGTTAAACTTAAATTATGATGAATGATTAAGATGTTTAATTAGATCTATTGAATATGAATATATAATCCTTATTGATTATAATAATATTGTGAGATCTAAATAATTTGTATTTTTAAATTTATCCTTATACATCATTCAAAACATAATTATTTTATAAAAATAATGAAAATAATTAAATTAAGCAATAATATATTACATTTTTCATCATAAATAATGGCTTTAATTTAAGTACAACATAATATTGATAATGTTATTTTATTTTTTCAATAATTATTTTTTTCCCAATAAACTGAATAAGTTTGCTTTGCTTATTTTTAGTACTTTCATTAATATTTTCAAGTCAAAAAATTGTAAAAGAAAAGAAAATAAAATAAAAATCAAATTTAAAAGAGTTACTTGCTAAAAATAAATTTAATGATGGTTTTTTTTTTTCGCTCAAGTTTAGCGCAGTTGCTGTATCTATATTGAGTGCAATATACATAAAAATAGAGAAAAAATATCCAAAATAATTTCATTTTGAGTCTTTTATTCTTTTAAGCATTATAAGATAGTAGTCATACCTAACTTAAGTGTGTCTGCCGCATATTAGTTTTTTTTTTTCTCCCTCACACCTCGTCTCCGCTCCGTCTACGTCTTCTCTTTCCCCACCATGGATTCCGGCGAGTTCCGACATCAGTGACCTCCTTTCGCCACTATTCTTGTAACCGACGGCCCCAAAAAGTTTTGGTAGAAATTTTATCCGCTGCAATTTTTAGGTTCAAAAAAGAAACCCCATTTTCTTTGTTTCGGTTCAATTTCTTCAAAGGCCGACGGAGAAACGCAGGTTGAGCCACGATGGTCAGCGACGGTTCTGATGGTAGGCGATGGTTGTTGTGGACGAAAAATATGATGGTCGGCAGCGACTAGGCGATGGTTGACATGGACGGCAGTTCTGATGGTCGGCGGCGAAGACTGTCGGTGGCCATGGGACGACGACAACAACAGTTGGCGGAGGAAGGAGAGCAGTGAGGGTGGAGGAGAATGAGGGAATTTTATCAATGTGTTAGGGTATTTTCGTCCAATGAATCAGAATTTGTCCTCTGACCGATTCAGCGACACAATTTTGGCCAATTGGTTCCGAGGCAATTCAGGATTCATTCGGATGTTTTATGAAACGCACCGAACGATTTAACGTGTGATCGAATTGGACATGAGACTAATTCAGACTTTCTTAAGACTAAACAAAAACACCATAAACAAATAATGAGTGTATATACATATGGATTTGGGTCCTCTCTCTGATCCGAATCTACGTAGTCTTGTGCAATTTTATAAATTTTTTTTATTTTTGATAAATTTTTAAATAATTTAAACAGTATTTATGGAAATAAAATATAAAAATACATACCCATGTCAATTTTCATGAGATTTGGAAATACAAAACTTATTCATCCTAAGCATTGAAAATTCAGTATAATTTTTAAATGTCATTTCTTTCAATACTTAGGATGATTATACTACATATAAATCTCATGAAAATTGACATGCCTATTTATTTTTATATGATTAAAATTATTTAAAAATTCATTAAAAGTAAAAAATTATAAAACTGCACGGAACTATACACTTTTTGGACTAGTGACACCTCAGATCTATATATGTAATATCTATATTTATACGCTAAGTATGTATGTGCGTATGCAAACCCCCTAGAGTAATTATTACCGGGCAAAATGGGGGACACAAAAATATTTTGAGTTGACTAGAACGAACCAAACTAGGGTTTGTGGAATACTATTTCTAGCCAATTTGGCGAGACATGAGAGGAGATAAGTCTAAGCTCATGTTTGATCAAAAGAAAACACCGAGTTTGGTAATGAAAATCTGTCAAGGGATGGGGACAGAATAGAGGAGGGGGGGAGGGGATTTGAGCTTACTTAGGGTCGTGAGCTTGGTGGACCCGGGCCGTACGGGCTTGGGCTAAACTAAAAGGGGCATATACCCTTTTAGGGCTTTTCAGATGTTCCCTCCGGTTGTGGCTATGGGGGGAATAGTTGTTGACAAGTCACTGTCCCTAAGTCTGTAGTTCTTCTTCCTATGAGAACAAACCATGGAAACTCCCTCTGAGAGAAAGTTGGGATTGGATTGCCCTTTTTCAAGGTCCAATCGAATCTCTTGGATTTCCACTTTGACGTGGGGGAAAAAAAAAAAAAAAAGGGTAACTTCGGAAGACGATGAAGAAGAAAAAAAAAAATGTCATCTGATTTAATTATACGAATCATGCGAAACGAACCGAGTTTTAGTCAATCAAAATGAACAATATCCCTGTATTCTCAAAAACAGAAGATGGAAGTCTCGACATTCACGTTTTGACGTAATACGGACTCGATTGATTTAAAATTTTGCGTAAAATTTTTTGACAAGTTCCTTTTTATAAATTGCACAAGGTTCTATAGACAATTAGACTTCCTTATTTAAAATAATAGTTTTTCAGTCTCGCATATCCCATGAATTAGAGTTTGGCAATCACAATACATTCTTCCTAAATCGAAGGTCTTCGTATTTTTCAAGGTGAAGGTCTTCTTGAAACGGGTAGTTTTTTTTCTTATATAAAAATTTTAATAAAAATAATAAAGTTAAAATTTATACCTAGAGAATAGTAGTTTCACTATACATGTATGTTTCAAGTATAGTTATACGTTGTACGTTACTTTAACTACGTTTACTTCATTATACATATACATATATATATATATATATATATATATTCATGAAAATGCCTAGTTGTCACACTTTATGTCCCTGTCCCTCCTATGAAGCATCATTGCCCACTGCGTATAGTAGTATCTTCCGTGCTAGGTGGCAGCCACCCAAGTTTTTAAAGGATTTTTCAAAGTTGTTTATGTATGAGGGGGAAAAGAGAAGAAGTCATTCCCAATGTCAAAATCAATAAATAGTAAGAAGCTAATACGTGCACCGCCCACAAAAAGTGCCAAAAATCTGTAAAGGGGTAAGAAATTATTTACAAACAGTTAAAGTCTTGTGGTGCATAGTTGAATTTATGTTGTGCCCAAAAACAAAGTCAGCATCATGAATATACAATTTTGGCCTAGCGAAAGTCATAAATAAAGCATCCCTTTGTTCATTTACATAGTATTTTTCATTTGTTATAACGGGTAAAGGAGGGAAATGTCGTCATACTACATCTTTTACTTTTGAAGCGAATTTCATGGGAATGTTTTATCCTCCTCCTACATTTCATTTGATCGGTGGGGGAAAGGAGAAAATAAAAATGAGTGGGGGGGGGGGGGGGGGGGGAAGAATAAGCAAACACGAGGTAGTTCTCTTGTCCCGTGAAATGGAAACATGAGTAATGAAACCAGCGAACTAGATTTGTATCTTGTTGCACCCTACCGTAAAGCACACGAAAAAGGGATGAAGAAAATGAAGGCATTTAATCATTAACTCTAGAAAGTAAACAAGAATTATCATTTTATGCACTTTTAATTTCGTCCATCTGCACGAAAAAATCTAAAAACTAAAAAGTCTCCTCTCCTTGATGCTCAAGCAAATCGGAATGTCAACATTAATCTATCAAGGCTCAAATAGTAGAGTTACCCGCCTTAATTGCTTGAATCCAAAAATAGTTATGTTTAATTATGAATAAACACATTGAATTTTTAAAAAAATGCCTAAAAAAATTGAGCGTCACGTCCTATCCACGAAGGATACAAAGCACCTCTATGATTGTCATACTGAGCTCTCCCACAATACCCGTTTTAAATTATCTTAAACAACTAGACCACATTCCGATCCACATTAATAAAAAAGGGGCCTTAAAGTCCAAAAAAAAAAAAAAATGCATAAATGGAAGTAAGCAGCTCTGTTTTTATTCATTTAATTTTCAATTATTTGTAAAACAGAAGATGATTATAAAAATTCCTTGGTTTTGTTTTTTATAACACAAAAGCCTTAACATATTGAACGGAAACCTAAGTCTAACGAACCAGTTGCAATATAAAAAATGCCCACAGGCATATAAAACTAAGATTCTTTTGGAATAAGAATCACAGTCCATGATTTTAACATATTATATACGGGATAAATCTATTTATTCCGAAAAAAGTGATTCCGAATAAATTTCACCACTCACATGTGATAAGTGAGATCCGTTTGTATATATGGGTCTTCTGTGAGCGCGGAGCGTTGTTTGAAAAGAATACACTTTTTATAAAATAATAGTACTACTCATCATATACATTTATAATTTTTGTCCCTCAAATTTCAATTTATTGTGCCTTTTTTTATCTCGATATTTAAAAGTGATCAATTTGATCCGTGCAAATCAATAGAATCGTTATCTTTTGACATAAAAGTGCAAAATGGGATTTTAAATGAGTGGATTGTACTTTTCACTAAAATGTAGTAACTTTTTATTTTATTCATCAAACACTGCTAGAAATTGACAAATTCCAAAGTTACTGTAAATCTGGCCATTTTTTTAGTTTAAGGATTAAATTCATCGCTTCCGAACATAAAAGATTAAATTGAGACTAATTCCGAACTTAACGGGAAAAAGGGGATAATTTCGAAATTTTATTTTTAAAAAAAGAAATAGAAGCGAAAAAGAAAATAAAAATGGCATCTCTCCCTTCCCTGAAAGAATCGGTCGCGGGCATGTGCCGGACAGACGCCGTGTCAAGGAGAGGCATCGACGCGTAGAAGCGGCGGAGTTGGGGAGGACTTTTATCCGGTGCGGTAAAGGTCACCGAACCCCACCTGTCCGCCTCACCCGCACCCCTCCGACGTGAGGTGGGCCCCCACCCTGTCCCCCTCACAACCCTACACAGTCCGTCCGGCTCTTGCCTCCTCTTTGTCCCCCCAGCCACGGGGGCCACACCTACGTGGCACCCCCTAAAGCCGCCCCCACCCCCGCTATATAAATCCAACCCTCAGCCCTACCCTCTTCGTCACTCGTGCAACCAACCTTCTTCTTCTCCAAACTCTCTTCGAACCCTCCTTGACTTAGCAAGAAGGAACAAATTTCCTTTTTTTTAAAAAAAAGTTTCCTGTGTTCGGATTTTTGATCAAAATGGCGATTGATTCGGTGCTCTCATCTCCTCTGGGTCCGCCGGCGTGCGAGAAGGACGCGAAGGCGCTCCGGTTCATCGAGGAGGTGACCCGGAACGCCGACGCCGTTCAGGAGACCGTGCTCGCCGAGATCCTCAGCCGCAACGCCGCCACAGAGTATCTGAAACGGCACTGCCTCGACGGGGCCACCGACCGCGACACCTTCAAGTCGATGGTCCCCGTGGTCACCTACGAGGATCTGCAGCCCGAAATCCAGCGCATCGCTAACGGCGACCGCTCCGCCATTTTATCCGCTCACCCCATCTCCGAGTTCCTCACCAGGTGAGGGACTTCCTCAGGAGCTTGGTCGGGTCAACCCGCGGCCTGAATTTATTGGAACATGGTTTTGACTTGATTTCGGTTTTTATGTTTCAGCTCGGGGACTTCGGCGGGCGAGGCGAAACTCATGCCCACCATCCACGAAGAGTTGGATCGCCGTCAACTGCTCTATAGTCTTCTCATGCCTGTCATGAACCTGTAAGCCTAGCTTTTTATTTTTATTTTTTTTATAAAAAAAATTTAACAGAATAAGGGGGTTATTTATCTGTTGTTATACTCCTGTTTCAGTTACGTCCCGGGGCTAGATAAAGGAAAGGCACTGTACTTCTATTTCGTGAAGCCCGAAAAGAAGACGCCGGGCGGGCTGCTGGCCAGGCCCGTGCTCACCAGCTACTACAAGAGCGAACACTTCAAGGCCCGGCCCTACGACCCGTACACGGTGTTCACGAGCCCGAACGAGGCCATCCTCTGTCCCGACTCGTTCCAGAGCATGTACGCCCAGATGATCTGCGGGCTCTACGAGCGCCGACAAGTCCTCCGCCTCGGCGCCGTCTTCGCATCGGGCCTCCTCCGGGCCATCCGCTTCCTCCAGCTCAACTGGGCCCAACTGGCGCACGACATCCGCTTCGGGTCCCTGAGCCCGAAAATCACCGACCCATCCGTAAGGGGGTGCATGGCTCGGGTCCTCAAGCCCGACCCGGCCCTCGCGGACCTGATCGAAGCCGAGTGCTCCAAGGAGGAGGATTATGGGGGAATCATCACCCGAATTTGGCCCAACACCAAGTACTTGGAAGTGATCGTGACGGGGGCGATGGCTCAGTACATTCCCACGTTGGATTACTACAGCGGAGGTTTACCTTTGGCCTCTACAATGTACGCCTCTTCGGAGTGCTACTTCGGGCTCAATCTCAACCCGATGTGTAAGCCCGCGGAGGTGTCCTACACCATAATGCCCAACATGGCCTACTTCGAGTTTCTTCCGCACGACTCGTCGACTCACTCTGGAGAGGATGCCGCCGACAACGAAGACGACGAGGAACGATTACTGGACCTAGTGGAGCTGGAGGTGGGGAAGGAGTACGAGCTGGTGGTGACCACTTACGCGGGATTGTACAGGTACAGGGTCGGGGACATCCTCCGTGTCACGGGGTTCCACAACTCGGCGCCGCAGTTCCACTTCGTGCGCCGCAAGAACGTGCTGCTTAGCATCGAGACCGACAAGACGGACGAGTCCGAGCTGCAGCAGGCGGTGGCGAACGCGTCGGCGGTGATCCGGAAGGAGTTCAACGCCACGGTGGCGGAGTACACGAGCCACGCCGACGTGTCGAGCATCCCGGGGCACTACGTGATCTACTGGGAGCTCCTGGTGAGGGAGTCGGGGGGGTGGCCGAGCGAGTCGGCGCTGAGCCGGTGCTGCTTGGAGATGGAGAACTCGCTGAACTCCGTGTACCGGAGGAGCCGCGCGGTGGACCGGTCGATCGGGCCGCTGGAGATTCGGGTGGTGAGGAGCGGGACGTTCGAGGAGCTCATGGACTACGCGATCTCGAGGGGTGCGTCGATTAACCAGTACAAGGTGCCGCGGTGCGTCAACTTCACGCCCATCATGGAGCTCCTCGACTCCCGGGTGGTGTCGGCGCATTTCAGCCCTTCCCCGCCGCATTGGACCCCGGCGAAGACATGGTGAACAAGGAAGAAAAAACAATACTGTGATCTAATCTAATCCCAAATCCCAGATTGCCAATCCCAATCCCACCGACTAAATTTAAGTAGTCAATATAAAAATGTTAACGGAGTCAACAAAGGAATCCCCTCCCTATACCTCCACCCCATCTTCTTCTTCTTCCTCTCTTTTTTTTTTTTTTTTTTTTTTTTTTTTCCTTTCATCTATTAGAAAAGTGCAAAGATCTTCCACTTATTCACCCAAAGCACCCAAAAAAGAAGAATCTCTCCCCCCCCCCCCCCCCCCCACTACCAAGTGAGTCCGTAGGGTGGGTCCTATTTCACAGATCCAAGTTGCAGATCCTGTGGATGAATAGGTGGATGATTTAGCATGTTTCCTTTATTGTATTTCTTTTTTGTATTTTTTTCCCTTTTATTGTGATTAGTTGTGTGGAAATGAAGTTGATATTTGAAAGTGTACCATCGATATGTATGGACCCCTCTGCAACTAGGGTGCATCCTCCTTTTCCTTGCCTTTTGCATGGTTCAATTCATCTATTAATGAAAAGGGTCGTGTGCTTAGTTCGGAAGTTTGTGTACTTGGCTCCACTCATTGCTTGCTTTCAACTTTCTGAGAACTTTGTCCGCACAAACCAGGAAATTTGGTAAAAAAATGACAAGATATGACCTGTAAGCCCCTCCAAACGTGTGCAGGTTCATGTAAATCAAGACACGGGACATGGTGGGGGTTAGAGCTCCTTTCAATGCTTTGTTTTAATCATGACTCGGGTAACATCTACCACTTGGAAGATCATTCCCCTCATCAAATTAATCCTTGATGATTTGAGTTAAGGAAAAAAAAAAAAAGAGAGGAAACTTTATGTAAACTATATTGCCATGTTGACATGAAAATGTAATTTGATGCTTACACAGACTCAATTCGATAATTAATTGAACTACTTTGAATAATAAATAATTATATGTAATTGAAAAATAGGCTTATTGGTCATTTATGCCGTAACTTAGATAGGTGCTCTTTGCAATTTCCATGGAAATGTGAGATCACTCACAACTGATTTGGATGGGCTCTCCAAGCTCCATGCTTCCTTGCCAAAAGAACAACTTATGATTGAGCTGCAAAGCAAATAATGTGATGCTATAGTCTCTATATGTCTTCTGATGATACGACCTGTGAAGCTTTATATATATATATTTAAAATGTAGGCATACTCATAATAGCAACACTTAACTTCATGTCTGAAAATAAATCAAACTACCCGCAAGTATTATCTCAATTGGTAGTGAGTGACTTGCCTCCTCATGATGGATGTTAGAAATTCAAGTTTTCATTATGTTGAACATTGGAGTAATATCTTATTCCCTTTTCTTAAGGGCTATAGCCTCCTTTGAGACGGCTCAATATATTGTTTAAAAGTATTTTTGATACCTCAATTCCTCCTAGAAAGTTTGAAATAGCCACAATGGCCATTCGAGTTAGGCGTGTTAAATGTGGGTGTGATATGTGGCCCCTAAAGCTCAACCCTACTTTATGATGTTATTCCTCAGTCTAATGGCTTGAGAACATGGAGTGCTTTGCATCGAACCCTACATAAACAACATAATCATAAAACAGAACTATTCATTTATTAAAAAATTTTAGTATAGAAGATTTAGAAATATACTAATTCACTTGGTGTCCGGCTAGTTATCTTGTTGGGGTACAAGAAGTTTATTTTGGATCCGATTCCCTTATTCTAGTGTGTTCTATGTGTAATGAGGATGATTGAAAATTTTCTCCTGTTGATTTTTTTTTTTTTCGAATCAACTCATTTAGTAGAACTTAATACTATTAGAGGGAGCTACCTTGGACCTTCACATCATAGATTATTACCAAATTATATTAATAGCTAATAGATAATAATGGATCCTAATCTTTCTTCCTTTTTCTTTTTGAAAAAATAGTACTCATTCGAGCCGAAAAATCCCATATGATCTTGGGTTAACTTTCATGTCGATCTTGTTGGGCAAATTCTATTGTTTTATAATTTAGGTTGACATTACAATATGCTGCAATCAGTATCATCATTATTTGTCTTGCGACACAACCACCATAATAGTGATCATGCGCATTAGACGACTACACATATCTAATGCAATAATTTATGTTCTAGCACGTTCAAAACACTTAAAATTATCATTACGCGGTGGTAGTACGGTTCTTGATTAAAAGATCTTTCATGTCGGGCACAATTTGGAAAAATAAATACAGATTATGCTCTGCTCGTGCAATTTAAAAGGAGAAAAGAAGCATGATCTTCTTCTAGGTTGTGAGGGGAAGAAGATGAATAAGTGGGGGAAATGATAATCGAGAGTTGGCGCAATTTTCTTGGGTGAAGTTGACGCACGTCCGCCAAAAGGTAGCTGCTTCGGTCGATTTGGCCGCTAATGTTTAAAAAATAACTCAATTAAGCCACTTTAATTGTACGCATGGCCAATTTATTCCAAATCTAATGATTCATAGAAACTTATATAAAACCGCGGCACGAAGGCATAATTTTCGTTACTCATATAAGCCAAGCAGGAGATTAGTGGGATTACTTTGAACAACCTGCAAATTTGAAGAGCGGATTAATAAGCAAATGTAATTTAAAAGGCAGGCTTAGTAGTCATTCATGCCGTAGCTTAAATAGGCATAGCAGTTGCTTTCGTGCAATTTCCCTGGACCTAATGATGGTTGTCAAGTGATGTTTCGTATCATTTCGTAAGTGTTCGACTTTTATAAGTCGGGTGGGCGCTGATTAAAAAAGAATTGTTCCTTGGCCATGGGAAATCACACATACATTATGCCAAGTTAATTATTGTGTCGATGCGGGGGGGCATCAACGGTTAGGAGTCGCTGCGCAGTGTGTGCTGTTGGGAGATAAATCCTCTATCCCCTACGAGTGGCAATCCACTAGCAAGCCTCTCATTTCACCCTCTTGTCTTCTTTCTCTCCGAGGGATTGGGTTGTTCCCCCACCCAGTAATATACTCCAACGATGGTGAATGCTCTCACTGCTCGAGATGATGGAGGAAGACTTGAACATTTGATATTTAATTGAGCGAATGCTTACTGGTTATTAAATAATAAATATTATTAATAAGAACGATTAAAAAATTAAAATAAGAAAAATAAAACCCTCATATTTTATATCTTGTGTTTTTTTTTTTTTTCCAATGAATGAGAAGTGTGTTGGAGGCATGGCATAAGGCGCATTAGAGAACGCCCAGTATAATTTACTGGCGAGTTAGAGGGGAAAAAAAAGTGAACACAGCCAACGAAAAGGTAACGGTTGGGATTTAATAAAACCTCAATCAACACCGATTGTGACGGTGGAGATTAAATTCGACTTGGTCCATTCAGCTTGAGGTGGACCACGTGGCATCTTTTTAGTGGTCCAATGTTCATCCAGCTCACGCGTGAAACTTTCGTTAACGTCTTCTTAGTAATATTGGTAGCTGACAGATGAGAGAGAGAGAGAAAGAGAGAGAGAGAGAGAGAGAGAGAGAGAAGGGAAGCTGCTGCTGCGGCGACGTCGTTTCATGGCGGCCCTCACCTCGCTCCTCTCGTCCTCTCGTCTTCTTCCCCTATCGTCCCCCTCGCAGCGTCTCCGCCCCCCAATCTCCACGGCTCTCTGCGGCCTCCGGCTCCTCAGAAACCCTAGAAAAGTACGGCCGCTGGTTCTCGCCTCATCTTCGCCTTTCGATGATCTTAACTTCAAAGAGAAACGGCCGTCCGATTCGTCCCCAAAGGTCATATTCTCGACCTTTTATTTCTGCTGTTTCCGCATTTTTTGCCTGTTCTGGAATTGTAATTTTGAATGAGGGCTTTGATTACTGGAAGCTAGTCGGTGCAGGGGAATTTTAGCTTTTGAATTTTTTTTTTTTTGTTGATTGAAATTTCATTGGAAGTTGGTATGACTTTGAAATGGATGATTCCTGTGTTGATTGGAGCATGGCGGAGTAAGCGAGGATTTAGGACTGACAATATGTAAATATTTTATTTTTTGTTATATTACTAAACCGGAAATTAGTAGAGTTGTTGTAACATGGGGGGGGGGGGGGGGGTCATCATTTTATTTCCATGGCATTTGATCTAAACATAAGGGTGCTTGGTATTTCAGAAATCAGTTCTCTTAAATCTGGTACAAGAAATAGAACCATTAGATGTGACCATTATTCAGAAAGATGTTCCGGCCACGACATTGGATGCCATGAAGAGGACTATCTCAGGCATGTTGGGGTTACTTCCATCTGCGCAGTTCCAAGTTCTGATTGAGGCTTTATGGGATCCTCTTTCCAAGTTATTGGTTTCTTCAATGATGACTGGGTATGTTATCTCCTATGCCTTAATATCATTTTTGTTTGCATGGAGGAGGGAAGAGCATTTGAAATCATTCCATTATTGTGTAGGATAGGATTCTAAGCTGCTGCAGATAACTATGAGCTCCGGTTAGAGTGAAGTCATCTAATCGAGAGAGAGAGAGGAATTAGGAGTCTAGGTATAGACCACTTAAGACTTTGGTGCAGGTTGTAAGAAAGGAGTGAGTGTTAGAGAGGTAGATGAGAATATAGTCTTAAATGGGAAATAGTGGCATAGAAAGGTGTTATCACTGTCGACATTTGTGTTTGTTCCATAGCTTCTTGTTTTTTGAATTGAAGTTATATAATTCCTGGTTTTCCTTTTCTTCATGTTTTGGTGCTTGATGTCTCTGAAGGCATTTCTGATTTTTAAATGTTATTTTATTTCGTTTGTTGCAGGTATACCCTCCGTAATGCTGAATTCAGGCTCTGCCTCGAAAGGAACCTTGATATATATGACAGGAATATTGAAAAACAGAAGCTGGAAAATATTGAACTTGATGGGCAGATGTTGCTGCAGGACAGTGCTAAAATGACGGAGATCACAGGAAAGAATGAGTTGTCATCTGAATTTCGGAAGCTACAAGATAACCCTTGTGAGACTGTTGGCATTCAGGGCCTTGGGCAGATGACCCCTGAAGCTCAACAGTATATTCTTCATCTGCAGTCCCATTTATCTTCTGTCAAAAAGGTATGTATGTGAATTTCAAGGAATGTCTCTTTGTAGGCTAAGATGGTTGTTTGTTTGAGGTTTTTTTTTTCAGTCAACTTTTGGAACTAAATGATTGGCTGACTGCAGCTTACCATGGATGTATTACATTGAACCTTGTTGCCAAGTCATACCATCCATCTAAAGTTTTCACCCTTTACATAGCAGAATGTACTTGTTCACATTGCATGGTTGAGAAAGTTTATAAAATAAATTTTAATGCAAAGGTGATGCCTAGGCGACAAGGCGACATTGTCAAAGCGTCGAGGCACCCTAGGAGTGCCTAGGTTCCCCTTGGCTCCTTGATAACTTTGCGACTAACAGAAATTTGTTGCTATTTTTGGTTTCATCCTAAGGCTAACGAGACACCATTGCTGTAATCTGTGCCACTGGAAAATATCTTGGAACATGAGTAGATCTCGCAGAAGTACTTATCTATAGTGTCATGCATCACTTGTCTATCTTACTTTATTAGCTGGGAATTTTTTGTTTCTTTCTGAAATCACAAACCCAGTGAGTTAAATCAGTGGGTGAGAATTTTAAAAAAAGGTTATATTAAAGGGTATATAATGAAAATGAACCTAATGAAAGAAAGTTAAAGAAGTGAAGTTCTTAGCTAGGATTTGATAAAAACCAAAATACGTGTGCATACCTCCTCCCCCCCCCCCCCCCCCCCCCCCCCCCCCCCCCCCCCCCCCCCCCCCAACCCACGCCCACCGACCCACCTACCCACCCTTGATCAGTAATTCTAAGTTGTTGTGAGTTTGTCACTATAGTTGTCAAGGTATCCAGGCATTGCAGTGATGCCTAGGGATCTAGGTTCACCTCGTTGCTCGTCCAAGCACCCCACCACCGCCTGTGGTTACCTTGAAAAATATGTTTGTCACTATGATTGAAGCCTTCTAGAGACTTATTCATCAATTTTACAAACTTTAAAAGACTCATGCATTCTCATATTTTCCTTTGCTCTACTGAAGGAACTTTCTGAAGTCCAGAGGAAAAATGCTGCTCTTCAAATGCAACAGTTTGTCGGTGAAGAGAAAAATGAATTGCTGGACTACTTAAGATCTCTGCAACCAGAAAAGGTTTGCCTTAGGTTTCTAGAATTTTTGCATCTAGTTTTGAATATGTATTTTTTTTGTCTGATTATTGATAGATATATGGATATAGCAGCACAATTTTTGCCAAGTTTTCCGCAAAATCTGCTGATCTAATTTGCTGAGGCATACCGTGAACTTTTAAGTTCTTATATTAACTGCACACATTCTTTTGTGTTTGGATATGCTAATCATGGATTCATGGACTGCTTCTCTTAATCCTAGATTTATTTTTTGATCTTTTTGAAAAGTTTCTTGAGAAAAAATTGTATTGTTCTCTCTCTTTTGTGCAAATTTTATTGGACTGTTCAAGCTTCTTTTTGTGAAGAGCTAGCTAATTATAGAGAAATAGCCAAATTCTTTTTAAGGAGATCAATAAATAATCGATGTGTAACTCTTTGTATTTACAATGTATGCTTTGTAAATTATGCGACTGATGCAAGCTGGTTCATTTTTAGGTGGCTGAGTTATCAGAACCAACCTCCCCCGAGCTGAAAGAAACTATCCACTCTGTTATTCATGGTCTCCTTGCAACTCTTTCTCCGAAGATGCATTCTAAAGCTCCTTCACTGGAGAACTCCTCGACTGCAACTATCAATGTTGGGAATGAAGATTTTGCTGAACCTTTTGAGAATGCACCACTTCAATTCCAGCCACTCGTGTCATTAACGCGGGACTATTTGGCACGTTTGCTCTTCTGGTTAGTTGAGTACTTCTATTTTTTCTCACTTGCTAGCCATAGCTTTTGAAAAACTGAATAACGGGATGATCCAACACCAATCTTAATTCAACCTTTTGTTTTAATCTATGTTTTTATTTTTAATTTTTTGAGAAAACTGGGTCAAAGGATTCCAACTTAATGAGTCAACCAGATCTACGATCCTAACGGACTGGTTCCTGAACAGTCAAGGCCCGGATTAGGTCCTGTGGTCTAACTTAGGAGTGGGACCATTTCAGATTTAATCCCCATTTGAACCGATTTTTTGGACTGGTCTGTCAGATAGGTCCAGTCTAGTAAGTCTGTGGAGAGGGCCCGACCCCTTGTTCTCCTCCATGGACCTGGTTCAATTCTGTTGAATCCCTTATAAGCTTTGCCAGTTAGGGTCTTTCAATCCCAAAATTTGTCCCTGTGGCCCATTGACTATGATCACTCCTGCCCGGACCAGACCATAAATCAGTTCATAATGGTCTCGGTCTGAATCGGTGGTCCTTGGCTTGGATCCACTTGGTAAAAGGTCTTGTTCCTAGATTGGGTCCCCCCCCCCCCCCAAGGTACTAGTCTGGTCTGATTCTTAGTTTTGCCGTCTCTACTGTTGTCAAACGTAATTGCAAAACATGTAGGCTAGAAAATCATATTCCTCGTTTGACATATCTAGCAGCCAAATGGACTATTTGGGCTTTTCAGCATTGAAGTATTCAACTGTTTGTGTCGCTTCTGACTAATCTCTTCATTCGTCAATATTGTTGATGCGTGTGTGCTTGCAAATTCTTAGCTTTTTTAGTTTTTGACTGGTGACGATTGCCTTGTTCTTCTTATTTGTTAAGGTGCATGCTGTTGGGACACTACCTTAGAGGCCTCGAGTATCGGATGGAGCTCTCGGAGCTTTTGTCCCTGTCAACTGATCCAGAACATGAAGCCTGCGATGGTGAGCGACTTGCTTAAGACCATGTAAATCACTTCATCTGTATATATATATATATATATATAGTTTGGTAAAGCGAATGTGGGCTAGTAAGAGAGATCCTGCGATGTGTGTTTATCTATATAAACGAACTCGCCTTTCAAAATGAAGAGGCAGAAATGAGATGTCAATTATTATGGAAAATGTAACTCAAGATCCACTCGAGTGCTCTTTCAGTTTTTGGAGATTCATTGTGACGTGATCTCCAGGGATTTTTTGGTTGGAGGAAGAAGGGGCATAGGGGAGAGGCGGAAGGAGGGAGCGTTTCTTTAATTTTTTTTGGGTAAAAATAATAATAAAATAGATTGTATTAGGCTGGGTTGAGCCTTTTTTTCTTGGTCTTGTTTTCAGTAGGATTACTATTTAGATTTTTTTTTATTCTCTTCAATAGTAATTGATTTAGAAATTCTGGTATTCGATTTGGTTGTGCCTTTATCAGGATGATCTTTTTGTTTTGGGTGCTGAAATGCTCAATTGAGTTTTATTTCTCTCTTCAATGGAGTTATTATGGAACTAAAGATTATTTTTCTTTATTCAAAATCGATATGGGCGTTATAAAATTCGCGGGTTTGCAGTAGGGGTAAAATTAGAAATATTGCTCGTTCATTTCAACAATGTTATAATTAAAAAGGATAAAGTTTTCATCGTGTCGCTTAATACTGAATTTTACCCATTGCTACTTAAGTATGCTTATCCATAAAAACTAAGGAAAGTTAACTTCTGCAATTTTTAGCTGTTTTAATCAAACAGGGATTTAGAATGATTTTCATTGTTCAGCATTTAATACTTAATTTTGTCTAATGCCTCGAGTATGTTTATACGTAAAAAATAAGGAAAATTAAATGGTGTACAAACATAAAACAATGAAAGTAATCATGCACGCATGATATAAATAGGGTAATATTGAAAGGTCGTAGCAGACGAGGAGTCTCTCAATTTTGACCCCTAATCAATTTTAATTAAAATTTTAATAATATTAACAGTACAAATTGAAGAAATAAGTACAAATATATTGGGATAATCATGTTAAAATATCTCAAAACGTGGTGCCTATTCATCTCAAGTATTAGAAATTCATAATAGGTTTCACAAGTTTTTATATTTATTTTGAAATGAACAATTCTAAAAATCTTAACTCAATGGTTGAATTTTACCGTTTTGTAATATTAAGCTTAGGTCCAATAAGTTATGATTGGGCACTTACAACTCAAACTAGCCCAAGTATAAAATAAAATTTGAATGTTTATCGTACCTAAATTAGGTATGACCGATACTATATTTATGTTCTATTTTGAGAATAATAATCACATGTGCAAAATATTTTCCATAATTAAATGAACCCCAACTTGCTCATTTGCCGACAATCAAATTGCTAAACTCATGAATTTGAAAGGGAAAAAATGAATACTATACTAATCTATATACATATATAAAGTAAGCAATGGATGGAGTTATGGCAACGACACATAGGATTCAATTTTAGAATGTGTCATAATGTATACGAGTAGGATTTTGACATGTGTCGTCCATTTAATTTTTTATATTTAAACTCCCTCTCTTGGGTGCTTATCTTTTTTCAACTCGCTTATCTATCACACTTTTAAATAGTTTTTTTCCATGGTTATATGATATGGATCTAATCTGACCATTTATTGTTAAAATTTGTTTCTCCGTACTCTTTAATTTAAGGCACACATCAAATATTTTAAGTTTTGGTTTAGACCGTAGTTTTTGTTCCATTATTTGAAGCACCCATAAAATGACACATGTCACACCCCCTATTTTCGTGAACATTTTTAACTGTATACATGTTAACAAATGCTAAAAAGCTATTTGTACATCAATTTAAATTTATAAAATTTACTTTAACCTCCGATACTTAAATTTTCCTCTACGGCTCATCATTTATCGAGCTTAATGGAATATAAATTTCAAACTAGAACCATTCTAAGCTTCGAATCTAGTAAGATTGAAATTAGGAAAGCCAAACCTTTTCGTTGACAAAATATTAAATTATAGAAATAAAATAAAATTATTAGTCCAAGAATGTAGGACCTGCCCAAGAATCCAGCTGGGCAATATAAATTCTATTTTTATATATATATATATATATATTATTCTTTTTTAAAAAGGGCGGCGTTAGGGAATGATTTGAACTAGGTTTCGGGGGAAGTGAGTTTCCCATTCCATGCAAACTCTCTCTCTCTCTCTCTCTCTCTCTCTCTCTCTCTCACAGCTATCTTCATGGAAAAAGAAACCCTTTCCATATCAATCTCTTATTCCTGTTTCCTAAAACCCCATCTAAACCCCAAACTTCCCTACAAAACCCCCTCTCTACCTTCCAAACCCTTCCATTCATTCATTCCTCTCTGCCCCTCCCTCCATCGCCACGCCCCCAATGGAAAATAATCGTCCCCGAAACCCGTCCTTCCCCGACGAAAACGGCCGCCAATCCCGCCCTCGGCCGCGGTTGCGCCCCGTGATTGATGACTTCTACCCGGTTTATGATCCTTCTTTGCCTTCTTCAGTTGAAGATCCCACCGTGTTCTTGCCGGAGACAGGGTCGGCTGCGGCGGCTGCCGCGAACAGGGGGCGTCCGTTTCCGGAGAGATTTTATCCCCATCAAGATCAATTTGGGCTCGAAACCTCCTTGGCTCGGCTCAATCTATCTTCGACTTCGTCGTTCTCTCCGTCCCCTTCTCCACTCGGCAGCGTCTACAATGGCGGAAACAACCGAGACTGTTTCTCGGATTTCTCGTACCTGCTCCCCAGCGATGTGGATTTGCAGAGGCTCCGAGTCCAAGCTGCTATCAGTGGACAAATTGGCCCCTTGAATGCTCCGCATCTTCAACCAGATCAAACTCCGGAGTTCCGTATGAATCCCATTGGTACCCCGAGGAATCACAATTTCCCACCGAGCACACTGGATTCAGCGCTGAATCGTTCCCTACACGACTGTTATGCACATACAAATCAATACTCCGAGAGGAGGCCTCCTTCCCCAATCAGACATACACGGTTTTCCTATGAATTCTTGAACAATTACTTATCCTATTCCGAGGCTCGGGGCCTTTCTACTGTGACTAATAGCAGTAATCCAAAATCCAACTTCGATTTCGGGTCCAGGGGAAGATCCAGTAAGGGAAGACTGGGGAGACCTAATTCTCGGACGATCTCTTCCAATTTGAGTATTAGTAATAATGTCCGAGGCCGGCCATGCCATGCTTCTTTGGAGGAACTGAGGGGGAAGATCGCGGTGGTGGCCACCGATGCGGATGGGAGCCGTTTCTTACAGACAAAGTTGGATGATGGGAATAGAGAGGAGATTAGGGTGATTTTCTTGGAGCTCAAGGAACATTTAGATCACTTAATGGTTAACGAGTTTGGGAATTATGTCATTGAGGAACTCTTCAAGGTGTGCACTGAAGATCAGATCACTGAAGTTCTTGCCTTTCTGGTAGAGAAAGAAGAGTCCATCCTTACCGTATGCAGTAATGAGAACGGGTAATGGTTTTTTTTTTTTTTTTTTTTAAATATAGGAAAAGTGGTGCACATTAAAAAAAATAATAATAAGAAAAAAGGACGTGCCAATTTTTGTATAATTTGGTCGACTAAATATTCAAAATAATTTAGGATTTAGATCCTTCACAATAGTTTATGAACTTTAGCATGTTCTATTTTTTAAGGCTTATCCAATCCTTATAGTTGAACTCCATTTTTTTTTAGTAAAACAAAACTTTGGTATGACAAAGCCCTTTAAATATTTGATCCAAATTTTTAATTAATAAATAATTTTTTGTTTTGTTTTCTTTATGCATGATTGTTGAATTGGGCTTGTTTGTAGAACTCGCGTGATGCGGAAATTCCTGGAGCAGCTTAGCACGGGACACCAAAGAGCTATAATGGTATCACTGCTGAGGCCCCTGACTGTGATCCTGAGCAAGGACCTCAATGGCCGCCATGTGATTGAACACTGTTTGAAACTTTTCTCCAACCAAGAGAATGAGGTAAAGCCCATATGCCCTATTTTTGAAACTTTTATCCTCGTTTACATAAATATGTGCTCCTCTTTTGTGCAACGCTGCAGTTCCTTACTACCAAAACGATATAACTTTGATGAAAAGATGTGCCAATTTTATAAAATCACATACTAAAACGACATTATTTTGGGGTGGGGTGAATAAGTGCCCAACAAGGAAACACAGCACCACACAAAGGATTTCCTTATAAAACAATCAGTACTACTCACCCCAGAGCAGGCACGAGCAACATCCATCTGTTGTGTTGTTGTTGCCTCAAGTATGATAGAGAGGCCCTTACGAGTGTTTGAGCTATTTTTTGCAGGTTCTTCTGAATGAAGTAGCTGACAACAGTCTTGATATTGCGATGGACAAAAGCGGATGCTGCGCGCTGCAGCAATATGCCCCCTATGCTCACGGCGAGCTTGGGGAGCGACTCTTTGCTGAAGTAGTAGCAAATGCACTACTCCTCTCTGAACATCCTTTTGGGTTTGTTCTTCTTCATCTATCTTCCTTGTTTTAGATATGAATTTCTTTACTGCTTCAGTTTTTTATAATCCACAAAATCTCTAGGAAAATTGCTCACAATGCAATAGAACTACCATATCAGCTGATCCTGGACGTAATAAAGTTTTATCCCTACCATTTTGGAAGCTTTGTCATTGATCAAAACCTTAGGTTGTCATTCGTGATTTTTATGCTCCATTGATGCACTTTGAATTACTCAAGCCAGGTCATTTAGATTGCATGAAATCATTGCTCTCCAATACCCATAATTGATTTCTGAAACAAAATGTTCTACATTAACATTTGTGTAACTTTTTCCCTTTCAGGAACTTTATGGTGCAGTTTGTATTGGGAAGGGACCCAGGTTCGGTCGCCGATATCCTGGCGCAGCTCGAAGGGCATTATGTGTCCCTCTCCATGAGTAAAAGCGGGAGCCATGTGGTAGAGAAGTGCTTGAAGGATTTAGAGCAGAATCAGGTGGAGGCGATTATTCGGGAGATGGTCGACAGTCCTAATCTCTTGATGGTGTTTCAAAATCCTTTTGGGAATTACGTCGCTCAGACTGCTCTGGAAATGGCCAAGGTTAGATGATCTTCACTGAGTGCATCTTGCAGTGAACCTTTTCTTAAGATACAGCACAACCATCCCGCTGTGTTTTCCTTCCAGTCTTTCCGTGATCGCTCCCCTAGAGGCTTGCATGTTTCTGAAATTGATTGACGTCCATCTTTTAGCATGCACATGAAAACTAATAGCGTGATTGATTCACAGTAAGAGCTATTCCATTCTCGGGCCATTCCAACAGAATAATTATTATTTTGATTGCTTCAACTTAGAGCTTGGGATATAGTGATCCCTATTCATGCCCTACTCAAGACCCAAGAAAGAATATGCTTATTTCTTCCCTTCAATCCATGAAAAAACTATTTCACCCCAACTCTCTCTCATTCAGCGACGTGAAAACTAATGTTGTAAGCCTTATTTCAATAACGGTTTATGTTATCCTGATGGCAGGGAAATCTGCGCAAGGAATTTGAGGACCGTATCGATCAGAATCAGCGATACTTGCAGAGCAACCCGTGCGGGAAGAGAGTGCTGGAGTGCAGGAAATGGGGTAGGAAGCAACCTCGTCGGGCGCGAAACTAAGTGCACAACACCGAAGAGTTCTTCACGACTGCTGCTGTTGCCTCTTCCTTTAAGTGGAGGGGTTCAATCCTCTATCCCTATGTCGCGATTAGGATTTGATTATTGTTTTGTCCTTGGGAACTTTTGTTTCATGTTGTTATTGCGTTGTTTATAGGTTTTGTTTTTTTTTTCTTTTGTGGTGGGAAACAGGCAAGTGGGTGGATGGGCAGAGAGAGAGTATAATGTGCTCTTCTTACAATGAGAGGGTCTTGTTGTGGGTATGATGTGTTTTAGCATAGAATATATATATATATATATGTGAAGAGGAGAGAGACTGGGGAGTGTATTACTTTGAAAAATGTAAATTTCCCTCATCTCACTAATCCTTTATTAAGATAGTTAAGGTTGATCTGGTTTTGTGCTTACTTGGTGTTTGTTATCATCTTCTGTTCTTCTCCCACTGCTTTTATGGTTTGTTGTCTTTGCATGTTCATAGAATGGGTGAGTTCATTTTAAGTGCACACACCCTTCTACTACCCCTGACCATAGGGCTGAGTTATTTATTTGGTGGAGTTCTGTCTTGGATCCAAATTCCAAACCCTATCCTAATGCATAGCTTGCAGTAAGATGTTTTTGGCTTTTCGAAAAGTTTGAGAACGAACCTTTCTTGGAATCAACCAATTGGGGAAAAAAAAATTTAAGTGAGAAGGAGAAACTCTTTTTATTTTTATCTTCACATCCCAAAATATGTCATGGATCATTAAATAAAGTTTTGAACTTTCAGATGCATATTTAGGCTTTTCACAACGCTATTTTAAGTTTTTCGAAAATTTGTCAAACCTCTACTTTTGTCCAAACGAGCTTTTATTCTTGAAGGTAAACATGAAAATAAGCTCCCAAATGAGCCCTTAGTGGTGGAACCATGGAAGCAAACCTACTTCTTTCATTAAAACCCTTTTTTTTTTTTTTTTTGAACTAATGGTGAAATTTTACCACTCTTTATGAACGATATTCTTATAAACTGGACTACAAGATATTCCCAATTTCAGCATTTAATATAAATCAATTAGTCAACAAACGTATTAAATACGAAAAATTACCTCATAATATAGTATTTAGTGGGCTCCTTTTATCAATGTTCATGACTGTACATCACAAAAAACTTTCGAATTCAAGGTCCAATTAACACCTAGAAGGGACTTTTGGCAAAGGGAATAAATGATCCAATAATATTTGCTAATTCTATATTCTAAAGTTTGTAGTAACTCTTTAGACAAGCGATGCTTGAAAGATTCTTACTGATATTCTTCTTGTCAGCTTGACTATTTTAAATATATTCCCAATTTCAATATTGAATGTTAAACCTATGGCCAAACGAATTCATTAAATGCAAAATGATTTTCCATAGGGTATTTAATTATTACCCTTTAATGTTCATAACTTTATAAATTTGTAATTTTAAAATTTGTATTTATTAACAATTTTTGAAAAACGTGTTGGATCTTGTGAAGATTTCATGCACTAGGATCACAAAACCAAAAATATTCGAGACCAGAAAGGCTTTGAATTTAAATTTTACTACATTAACATAAAAAATGAATGAAGAGCGTACATCAAAAAGTAAAATGGAATATCATATGACAGTCCGAAAACTTAGATTAAAAAGAAAAAAATATTTTTTAAAAAACTATCAGAACCATTTCGCTACAAAACATCGTCCCAAAGTCTAAAAAGTCTAAAAACGTAGACTTTTTCAAAAAAAAACCGTACAAAAAAAAAATAATAAATTTCAGTTTGCCTATTGCACACTAAAAAGGTCATTAGATTTTATTCTACCCCTCTAAAGTTTCATGTGCGGAGAGAACTATTTCATATCCACATCTGATGAGTTAATCAGATGGGGTTCATTGGCAAAAGAAACACATTTTCTGCTTATCCAAATTATTGTTACATTTTTGAGAATAATTGATATTAAAAAAGTGAATCGATGAGACGCCATGCCATCATTAAATTTTTATACCAATTCTTTGTACAAACATCAAGATGCCTCCAAATTAGGTAAATGTAGATAAAAAGTGCATATTTACTCAGGTACGTATTCACTTTATAAATAAGAGCGTGAGAGTAATACAAAAAATATTTAAAAAGAACATCGAAAATCAATACACTGGTGACTGACCAGTCCACTAAACATAGTGAGGGTAGATTTTAATTGAAAGTGAGAGATCTACAATGATAAATCTCTCTCTCACACACACATGGAATTATTATTTGGACAACATAAATAACATAAGGTTTGAGTCATGAAATATAATTCTAAGGGCATTTGGGCTGGCCCTTAGAGTTGAGCAAGTCTCTGTAGCAAGGGCACTCATGCTTCCTCCCATAGGTCCCAGATGGAACACACTTGCACTTCGCACAGCATATTCCGCAGTACTTCAAGCACCGATCCTTCACTCCTGCTTTGTCACACCTCCCCTTACACATGCCCTCACAGTCCACTTCATTCATGCAACCCCAAAATAACAAAAAAACAAAAATTAAAAGAGAGGACAAAGCAACACCACAAGTAATATTATTTAAGAAAACACTTTGAACCCAAAAACAAGGGGGGAAAGAGGAAGAGAGAGGTGTTTCTTACAGGGATCACCAGACCCAGTTGTGGGTTGCAAGAAAGAAGAGCTCAGAAGAAGTGTACAGAGTAGGAGACCTGCGAATAAGAGCTTCATGATGCTTACTCTCTCTCTCTCTCTCTGTCTCTCTCTCTCTGTGAAAATGGGATTTGTGAACTGAAGTGAACCCATTTGGGTATTTATATAGGGGCCGTTTAAATTATAACTCCTCCTGGTAGCAACCAAAGGAAAGAGAAAGCAGTAAAGAGAGAGCATTCAATTATAACTTGGCGTGTGGGGGAGGTGATGAGCGAGGAGGACAGGACGAGGGAGCCACGTGGGTTTCACGAAAGCGGACGACATTGTTCAGTGTCCACGCGGGTTCGGTGTCCTCCCTGAGTTAGCTGCATCCGTACACAGATGGCACTAGCTAGTGGGAGCAGCTCCAAATTTAAGCAATTATAGCACGATGAACACTAAACTTGAGTTTAGATCGTAGAACTGCAATTAGAATAAGAATGGGGTGAACATAAAAGTAATTTAGAACAGTTTTATAAATATAAAATAAATATATAAGTTATAAGAGCACTGAGTTAAAGCATTTACTGCACCTTGTGTCGTTACATCTCGTCGCTGGAATAGGAAATATGGATGATGATTCTCAAATATTAAGAGTGAAATTAGTATACCGATCGGTTAGGATGCCTCAGTTGTATGACTCACTGCACTTTCACTTGACACCTATTATAATGATTAATGACTCATCTCATCGTTACATAAATCATAACTAAATAAGAGAACGAAAATGAATATTTTTCGTTTCTCCCATTCAAACGAGTCCTACCAAATAGCCCTAAACTCGTCCAAAGTTCTTCAGTTTATGCAAGTGGGTCTCTGTGTGCATTTGCATATGAAGATCTGGCGCTGCGTTTGGCTGGACATTAGCTGGCACGCTCACTGCTGGATTCTGTGTGTCCCATTTGTGTTTTGTTTAGGTTGCGCTTTCTCCAATGCTATCTCCATTCATCGCATCAACTAGTGCTTATCAACACGTATGAGACCTATTAGCAAACAAATTGCATATTTTAATGGACTCGAACGCCTTCGACGAACCATCGTCATCGTCAGTTCGGACCTCCCAAGGCCAATATTCCCTCGCCATTTAATTCATTTCTGTGCCATTTTAATAATGTTGAGAATTTACGTGAGATGGCATCTCACAGCATTCATGAATTGAATAGTACTATTAGCTAATGATTCATCGCAAATGAAATGATACACTTTCATTTAAGTTTTTGAACGATGTTGCTAATGCATCTATATTTAATTAAGAACAGCTGCATCGTATGAAGATTATATATATATATACATATATGCGTGTGTGTTGCTGGGCAATAACGCTGTGTTAGGAAGCCGTCATTGCATTTGAAATTAGAAGCCTAACACCACAACCACTTGCAAATCATTTTTACCACTTGATTATTCAACTTAAAAACTATTTCGTACCAAAATATACGACCGGTTCGAGGAACATCACGATATGACCTTCACGGCGCCACGATTACCATTTTTTTTTTTCATGACAAGCTTTACATCTCATTTTTTATAGGATGAATCTCATCTCATGTACCTAGATTACAAGAATAGTACAACGATGAATTGAAGCAATATATATACATACATATACACACACATGTAAGGGTATATGTTGAAGGACAGACCCCGGTGCACAACCAGGCTCCCCTTTTTGCACATTTTTGGAAGGTCGACACGAAAAGGACTTTTCCGGTGTACAAAGCTACCCGCTTTGGATTGATTGGGATGGATCATTAATACAAACACACATGTTTATGTATATATGTATGCATATGTCAACCTCCCATACTGTTGGAAGGGCGAGAGGTCCGGCTAGAAGAATATTCCTTTGCATGGTCATTTGATACTAGCAAATTCACCTGCACAGTGACCCTCACACGTATTAACCACCTCAAGGAAGATTCAAAAATTCAGTAAGATAAAAAAAAAAGAAAAAAAAAGAATGGCACAAGCTAAACCTTCACAATCTCAGACTTGGAGCTTGGACGCATATAGGCTGCCAAGATGCTCATGTTGAAGTCCTGCGAACAACACAGGTAAAACAATTACTACACAACATCTAGGGATAACAGCAGGTCTTGTACCATATACTTGGTCAACCTCAACCTTCAAGGTTTTTCTTTATCGAACCTTTAAGATTGTGTTTGGATGGTTGGAAAGGAAATGACCATTCTATTCACGTGTTTTGTTTGCTCAATGACAGAATAGAATAGAATTAACACGCAAGTAACTTCATATAGCTTTATAAATATAAAATAAACAAACTATAAGAACATTGCATCAAGGCGTTTACGGCACCATGTGATGTCATGGGAGTCACGTGGTGTTCTGGTTTCTTAGCTTCATGGCATCAACAATAGAATTGGATGTGGGAATGACGATTCTCCTGTCTAAAGAGTGAGAGGGAAAGACCATTCCAAGCTTGAGTACATAAACAAACAAGAGAAAGGGCATTAGTGTTCTATTCCCTCCATCCAAACAGGTGGCTTAAATTTTATGGTAGCACCAATTAGGATGCAACATTAGCAGATTGGTACCCCCAAACACTTTCAGCTATTATATACATACATACACATGCGTGTGTACACATAGATAAAATGGATGCACGGTAGTATGTATTGTTTTGAGGATTCCCTTTTTTCTTTGTCTTTTTTTATTATTATTTTTTTTATTGTGGTCAGGTTTAAGGAAGGTTATACACACAAATGGTTTGTAATGAAATCAGAATATGACTGTTGTGACAAACAACGGAAACAAATGACAATCCAAATAAAATGAAGAACAAACCAAAATAAAGAATACAAGATTCACGTGATTCGATCAATGTGATCTACGTCCACGGGTGAGAGAAAAGAAATTCTACTATCACAAAGAGAGTTACAAGAGTTCAAGATTGATGGAATCTATTGACAAAACAAAATACACTCAAAAACTCCAAAAACTCGCCCCTCTCTCTAGAATTAGGAAAACCTTAAACTCTTCAAGAACACTCATGAAGGGGGAAAAAACCCTAGCAGGCTGCCCAAAACTTCGCATCACAAATTAAATCCCATTTTTTCTCCGAATCAGATTACACAAAATTTTCCGGGTCGGACAAGTCAAACCAAAATTCAAAACATACTTAACAATGATAATTTATTTCCATGTTCCTATATTCTTTTCATTGCCTTAGTTAATTATTTATTTTTTGCATTTATGACATTCCTTATTAACTTAATGAATTTCTTAATAGTCAAGGCAGCTGTGGAGAATCATGGAATAATTTCTAGTACTCAACGCCTTCATTTACCAAAAAGAAGAAGTGGATACATTACAAAGATCAAAACTCACCCGGAATGGATCACCTCTCAAAGATTGCACGAACATTGAACTCCCTGAGCCTCTACCCTGCACAAGAATAAGAAGCATTAATTCCATCACTTTCTGGAAAAAAAAAAAAAAGCAAATAATTTAATATAATCATACTCATACATCTAAAACATGCATAGGTTTTTTGTATGAAGAGAGAGTGATAATTCCAATAATTCAATAGCTGGGCTTGCCAAGTTCACACATGCTCATATGCCAACCACGAGAGTACATCCAATGCATTGCACCAACTTATAGTTGTATGTTGAAAACAAGAACCAGGAGACAAATTACCTCCAAAGATATGTCCCTGAGACGCCTTCCACTTTGGGCACAGCAAATGTGGACCACGTGTTCATCACAACTGCCGCTGATGATATAGTCCCTTCCATTCATGTAATAAGAACGAGTATAATTCTGAGAGCTTCCTGTAGAAGCTATCTCAAAATTCAAGTGAAGCCTACCATCAACAGCCAAGAGCTGCTTTACCTGGAACCACACGCCTGTTACTCTCAAGAATGTATCCATTTTTCATTTAGTAACAGCTGGAGGTCAATTTCTAAAAGAAGTAAATCAAAGCCAAATTTCAAAATCTAATTTTTCGTGCTTCAATGCATTGGCTTTCAGATGTTTAAAATATAGAAGAAATATGAAATTTAAAAGAAGAGAAAGAGTTGACAACTAACTGCTCTAGCATAGTGGTATCAGCTTGTATCTTAAATACTTGGAGATAGGGAAGGTCATAAGTTCAAACCCTTATAGTTGCTATTGAGTGTGTATTTTATGATTGACAAAAAAGAAGAAGAAAAAAGAAGAGTATGAAACATTCAGTCCACAGATAAACTTAAATCATGAACTGAATTTTGAGGAATCGTAAACCTAAGTATCTACTTTCAAGTTAACAGGAACCAATTTGACGCCCAGAACTCCAAAGTTGTTGCCCTAGGATTACCTCATTGTCAACGGCAGACACAAGGAGATAGTGATCATCTGGAGAAAAGCAAACCATAACATTTCCTCGAGAGCTTGAAGCTGTATAACAAGGGTTTATTGGTTTCTGTCTTAGGTCCCACAACTTAACATCCTGATCAAACGAGGAGGTGGCAAAGATGGATGGGGAGTGATTTGCAAACTTCACAACATTAATATGCTCTCTGTGCATGTCAGTGAACACCTGCAAACGTCTTCCGCTGCTGATGTCATACAAAGCAAGATGCTTTGAATATCCACTCGCAAGAAATAGCTCATCAGTGGAGTTGACATGAACAGAGGTCAGCTGGTCAAACTCGTCAAAGGTTGCACAACTGGCACAGCCGGACATTCCCCTCACTGTTGATGGCATTTGATCAATATCATATAATTTCAACGAACCATTGTCGGAACCAGCAATAAGCTATAGAAAAAGAGGGGGAAAACAAAATAAACAATTGCAATATCGTCATGCATTAATCTAGAAAAGAAGCATGATTTTCATCATCCAAGAAGGATAGAATGATTTGAATAATTTATTGCTAAAAAGGACCTCCTCCTACTTCTCAAGAACCAGTTTGTCTGCAAGGCTCTTATTCATCATAATATAGGAATTTTGACCTCCGCACTTTGTTAGGGTTGAGGGAGGGTCATTTATCATATGCACCCTTCCCCTTCTTTTTTATGGGCAAAAGGCTACTTCCATGACCGTCCGGTCACAAAGGATCAACCTACCCGCTTGCACCAAGGTTCACGATAATTTAATTTCTCATACATGCACTATGGTATCACATACCTTGTATGGATGCTTCTTGAGCCAACAAAGCCCCAACACGCTATTCATCGCTCCAAGTGATGGAATATAACTTATAATTCTCCCATTCTCATGGTTCACAACAACTACTTCGCCATCTAGAGTACCAAAAACCATTAGGCTAGAATTACATGGGTGGTACTCAAATTGCCTGGGGCGAAAGCTCCTTGTCTCATCTTCTAAATTGGCTCCAGAGATAGAAAGTGGCTGCAGCAGAGGCCAAGCAGAAGATCCCATTTTTGCGGCACAAAGGGACCTGGAATAAAAATATTGAGACTTCCCATGAAGAGATGATAACTTTAGCTTAGGGATTCGATCATGAGCATTACTTGCTTTTATCTCACGCTTGAGCAAGATACTGACAACACTTTCTTTGTGTTTCCTTTTGTACGGTAGATACTCAAAATATTGGGCAAACACGACATTGGCCATTTCCCTTTCCACTTTTCTGATGGCCAAGTTATCTAAAACTTTCAAACGGGGTAGTGAAGCTACCAAATACTCCCTGTAATGCTTCTCAAAACATATCGGTGAAGGATGATGAGAGATGTACTTCTTGAATGGAGTGTCACAGGGAGGGGAGATATGCCTTAATCTAAAAGCACCCACCATTGACTCCGCTTCAGTTTGACCAATTGATGAGGCAAATGTGACCTGCTAAAAAGACGGAATTTTGTACTTAAATTAATAGTATGTCCATAAGGTTTGGGCCCCAATTACCTTCCCATCCCAAAATTAATCACTTAATCCACTCATATATGTGGTTTATGGTTTACCTCATCTTGCGGATCAATCTGTTCATCCCAGCCAAAAAATGCTTCAGGAAATGGCCTCCCCAAGACATATTCATGCGGCTGACTAGAAAAATCCACCTCACTATCATCAGATGAATCCTCAGTTGTGCTTTGAGCTTCTCGATTCGTAATTACATTATCAAGAGAAAATAAATTACTAAGCATTCCTGCTACCCTTGGAGTATAATCTGAAAACTCCCTGCCATCAATGCATGATGCTGTAATATGAGGACCAGCATCCAAGTCAGCCAAATGAGCAGTATCATTAAGCTTCCCACTAGATGATGCAGAACACGATGCTGTGTCATTGCAACACAAACAATTCTGAAACCTGAGTTCCACCAAAGAATGAAGTTTAGAGAGTGCTGCGGTAGTGGTCCAAAGATTAGTAACTCTTGTTTCACACATTGAGAGGCACATTAATTTTGGCATGCAAGTAAAGCAGTCCTCCCGGAAACTAGTCAGAGAAGTGCTGAAATCCAGGGTAAGTGTGTGTATCTGCATAAATTTCCCAATCAAGTTGAGCTTCCGGAAATGGGAAGACCTTAAGTTCAAGACTTGGCAGGCTAAGCCCCTATGAGCTAGATCCCTGCATTTGAATTAGAAGCTAATTGGGTGAGCTGAAACCATTCAAATAAACAAGCCTTGTTTATTCCATTTGTGCAATGTTAATCCGAGAAAAATGAAAAAATAGAATAAAAATTTCCTGTATTATCTAGCAACAAGATTAAAACATAAACAAATAAATGCTTCAAAACTGTGTTGAGAAATTAAGCAACAAAGAAATAAGAATGTCAACTAGTGCAACAAACATATATTTCCATAAAGTAGGTACACTATAGTTTCTTTCGGCTTTTCATAAGCTTTTAAGCACACTATAGTTGATATCTTCATAAAATTGACCAGAATGTGCAATCTGACATTAGAATACAATGACAAACTAGGTCTTAATCCCAAGAGTTTAGGATCGGTTATATTGTAGCTCATTGATGTTAGTCTTCCTACATTAATTCCTATATAAGGTTTTCCTACATTAATTCCTATATGAGGTTGCATCCCCATATAACTACAAATATATTCATACCCTTTTTTATAACATCCAATCTTTACTAGTCTACTCTCGACTTCTTCAACAATCTCAAATAAATCGCTCAGTGATTCTAACTGGCACTCATAGATCTCAGTTACACAAGCCCAAACCACCTTAGCCAACAGTTGGTAATCTTGTCCTCAATTGAAACTACCCGCAGTTTTGCATGAACTTTTCACTTCCAATCCTATTTTCCTGGTCTTACCACTCATACATGTTAGCCTACACATCTCAGTTACTTACATTCTCTGTTTCTTGAGAGTCCCAAATCAGATGAGGACCACGTATTATGGTGCTAGAAGTACCTTGTTGGGCTATTCCTTCCCCCCCCCCCCCCCCCCAAAACTACGAATTGATTTGGGGATGAAAACTTGACATGGTATCAAAGCCTGGATGTGTTTGGCCAAGAGTAGCTCAAGTTGTGTTTGGCCCAAAGGTGGCTTCTTTTTGTCCCCCGTGTTGTGCGTGCACAAACTGTAGATTGTGCCTGCATGTGGCGGGGAGCGTTGAGAGAGCCACATAGAACTGGGACTAAGTATTGTAGTGCTTGAAGTACTCTATTGGACTCTCCCTACATTGACAGTGTTCACGTTGTTTCTTAATTGCTTGCACTCTATGCAGCACAAGAAGCGGGCCTTGTAGACACAATCAGGAGAAATAAAATAAGAATAGTCAACAGCTTTAGAAGTATTACAAGGGTTTTGCTTCAAGGTTACACATAGAGAACTAAGGAAGTCCTTAAAAGCTCAAATTGCATGAGTGTCATACCAACATACTGTACACCTTAAAACTGTGCAAAAATCAGTTAAAAAGAATCACCAAAACAGATACCAATTGGTCAGCATTAATTTAATTATCTACAAATGAAACCAGCATAAAGCTACAAAAATTGAATCTGTCTTAAAAAGATTAAGTTTGCTTGCCAGCATGTTGGATAGTTTGGGGTCTGCATGGACAAGTCCATTAATATTGTTATATAAAGTGAGATGCCATCTGGCAAAATTTGTTGAGGGATAAATTATGGTATGCTGCAATTGACATGATCTGGTACATAATTTTAATACATATGGGGAATCTCAATTGGCAAGAGGAAGTCCAACAGGCAAATTGCAGTGGAAAGGCCATGCAGCATGAGAATTTCATCATTGTAAAGTTGCTTAATTTCTTTTGTTAATTCTACCTTGATTGACCTACAAACTGTTCCCATTCAAATTCAAAATTGCCTAAAATATGGTTGATGCTGTACAATCAGCATGGCAACTCTAAAATTTGAAAATCAAGGACCTGGTTCCAGGGAGTATAAATGAGCCTGTTCTGAAGGAGATGAAGAAAGGATGAGCACCTGTATATCAGAAAGGTGAATTCACTAGGAAACAACCCAAAAATCTTTGATTTGAGAATTAATAGATTTTCATAAAAAAAAAAATATGCCAAGGCTTATTCACTCTGAGCTGAAAAAAATACAACAGCCTTAAATTTCTACAATATACTTCCAGTTTCCATTTTCATTTATCTTACATTTTAAAACCCATATTCATTTTCTATCAGTTTTCCAGCTTTTCTGATCCACCAACTATGGGATGCGCAAAGGGGGAGACCCAGTGCCACCAATTTTTTGAAGACATGGGTTATAAACACTAAAATTATGTCATCACTCATCATCACCAGTTTAAACGTTAACAACTGATTCATTTCAAAACTACTTCTTGAAGTGGTCTATAAATGCTACAAATAAGACTTATTCCAGGCACTACGAAGTGCTACACAAGATGAATGGATGACTTCTATAAGAAGGTGGGAATGCTTGTCCTATCTACCTACATAGTCCATAAACAAATAACTGAAAAAAATAACAACTAGGAGAAAATAGAAAACAAAATCAACACATTATTCAAATTGAATCAATAAGACCATCCAAAAAAAGTTTGCCCCATACTTTGCCTGAAGATTAAAGCCATGTTTGGCAGCCAAGTAGGGAACATTGTTTAACAACAGATATAGAACTAGATAGTTTATTCAAACTAGTTGTGTGAAAGCACCGCTGCATACCGCAAGAAGTCCTTTCCAAACGACAAATCCTGAAGATCAACAATTCGAAGCTTTTGTTTAATTGCACGCATCAAGGACAAAGCATATTCTCCACTTAATGCGCATGTTGACTCATGAAAAATGTCAACTGCATCAATCTCAGAATCATCAATTTCAGTGAACACTTCAAGCAGTGAATGGAAGTCAATGTCCTTCAGGTAGTCTAGGAAAACTTCAAAAATACAGGGCTCCAGATGAGACTTTCTAACCTGGGCCTGCATAAAAGAAAAACATGAACAATCAGGATCTAACTCCTCACTGCAGCCATTTAATTGATAAAAGTAACAAACATCAGAAAAAAGAAAAAGGAATATGAGGACAGCTATCAGTCTATAAAGAATTCAAACCTTAAAAAAGCTACCCAATATTGCAGGGTTAGGTAAGATCCCTTGCCTCTTGCAACTATAAACATATCTGGAATCAAAACCAGAGTAAGGAAATATTAAATCTAGCATTAAAACAGTTCAGAAGCTAAATAACAATCAGGCTGATCAATGGCTTAGTGACACGGACATTAACATTCAAACGATAAATGTAATGAGTAGGTTGACAACTAATTTATATGATATGTTAACACTATAATCTCTACTTCATGCACTCTCAACAAAGTTCACAAATAAAATACACAAATGTATCATTTGACTATGCTATTACTTAATCTTCAATTTACAACCTCTAACACGGTTAATGTGTATAAAATATAGAAATATACTAAATAAGAATCAGATAATCTTTTTGAGATCAGCATAAAGTTGTAAAAGTTTTTTGAGTGTTCAGTGCCACAAACCAGGGTTCAGAACTCACCATCATGGCACCACCAAGGAATAAATAAAAATTTGTATTATTATTATTATTATTATTTGGATGGGGGAGGGGGTGTGGAGAGGGAGGGGGCTTTCATATGTCTATGAGGTACAAACTGGAAAGGCATCTCTAATGGTCTGGTCAATTAAGCGGCAGTTCAATCTAACCAGATGCATGGTCATCTGTTCAGTTCATAAACTTAACACAACAGTCACAAGAAAAGGAAGATACTCCTGTAACATGCAAAACGTTAAAAAAATGATTCTGTTGAAAGCCTAAATCAGCCAACCTCACTGTTGTTGCACCAAATTAAAGGTTCAATTTTGGATAAGACAAAAATGGGTCTTCTTTTCCTTCTTCCAATAGTTCCTCAGCTGTGGTGGAGAGGTCGGAATGAATAAATCTAAGCCCATTGCGGAGCAAGGTCATAAACAATTAATACGTAATATTTCTTCTTTCTCACTTCTCTTCAGGGTATGCCTTGTCCTCCCCTTTGTACTCCCTTCTTCTAGTAATATTTCTTTGGTTTTTTTTTTATAAAAAAACATACATAATAATCTCAATGATCATATAGTGAAATACAATGGGATGCTTTCAGATTCTTTCAAGTTTCCTGACTGAGGTTCTTAAAAGTCAAGCTATTCAGCATGACTCCATCCATGGTATACCTCTTCAAAAGAAGAAGAAAAAAAAAAAAAAAAAAAAACATAGAAGATAAAAAATAATAATAATAATTACACGTTCATTCCTGAAGTGATCTTTCATCATGATCTTCCCCTTACAGAAGCTACTACACTCTAACCTCCATGATTTTAAATCAAACAAATGAAATTTTAAACAGTCATTTCCGCCTAAAATCAAGTGCAATTAAGAAATCCAGGTACTACAAAGTAAAACAAATAAGAAGAAGAAGAAGAAAGGCATAAATAAAATCCGAACCACAGTATCATCCAAATTTCCATTTCATATCTAAACATACATGAACAACATGCCGAATTCAAACACATATCCGCTGAAATAAATCGAATCAAACGTATAGCCCCACTTACTTTTTTTCTAAGCTTGAGATGCCGATGGCCATGGCGCTTCGTCCCTCCAATTCTCAAACCAGAGATGGCCTCTGATTATTACAGAAGCAGCGACATGAGAAGATGAGAGAGAGGGAGAGGAAAAGAGAGAGGAGAGGGAGGGAGCCATAAGGGCAGTTTTGTAATAACATAGAAGAAACCCCAGTTTCAGGAACGATCGAAGGGCCCAATGCCAAAAAGAAACCATAAGGATTAAGTGCCTTTCGTGGGCTTAATTTTAGTATTATTAGGCCCAAGTCCTCTCTCCTTTACCGGGCCTTTTAACTGGGTCCATCATTCTATAAACAAAACACAGGGCCCATAAGGTCAGTTCTGTAATAACATAAGCATAAGAGCTAAAAATGGATTAAGGTCAAAACACAGGGCCCATAAGGGGGCTGTTTAATGTGTAACACTTCAAGGTCTCAGTTGACTTGTGAAATCTCACATTCCTGTTCGAAGATTCCGTATTAAGGTCAACCAATTGAATGGTTATGGCACTGCACACTAAGCCAAAGCAGGAATAGAAAGAGACTTTTAAATTAGTAAATGACTTGCAATTCGACCCTACACGATAGGCTGAATTGCAAACCCTGTACTTTCATATGACAAATTTTTATTACTATTGTTACAGCTAAGTTAAGAATATTATTTTTGAGTCATTGGTCCATGACCTGTTTTCATGTTATTTATTTTTTTAAAATTGAGCAGCTATGGTGAGGTTGCAGGGAGTGGATTAACACTAGCATTGCTCAGCGGGAACTTATTTGTACCACAAATATCATGATGATATCAATTATATCATGAACATAATTTATATCGTAAATATATCTAGTGAACTCATCAATTATGGCGTTCTTAAAAAGCAAACAAACTCAAAGACTTACCTTGATAATCAACATGTTTTGACTAACCCCTGCTTTCTTGATTCCCCTGCATCTATTGAGCTTTTATGACTCTTATAAGTAACTGAAAGAAGGAAACGATTTAGTCCCTTCTGAGTCTAATCATAAATCACATTATACGTTTTCTTCAAAATTCGGTCTCGGACCCTATTGGGATATTTCTCCTACCTTACGCAAAATCCCATGCGAGCTCTATCGGTCACGCTGGCCGGCTAGCATTCCATCATGACCACCAGCGCCTCTGCGGCCTTAACATGCCTCCGCAGTTCTGCAAAGATGCTCATAAAAAGGCTCTAGACGCCTCTCTTCGAGTGCAATGATGTATGAATGAGGCACACACTTGACATTGATTTGATAGTCCAAAGAGCTCAAGTCTGTTTAAATTGAAAGCCCTTCATTTTTGGCCCTACGCCCGCCGAGGCTAACAGAGCTCCCAACTCGCACATGCATCTTTGTACAGCTCATCTGCGTCACCCCAGTCACCCCATGAGTCCTCCCTTTTGAAAACAGGAACCCATGGTTATGACCTTTGGCTCTATATAGTTTCCTTCATTGGCTAGGTCTAAGGTACCCATGGGATACTCTCTAAAACTCTTCTTAAATTTTATACTCTTGCCGGTTCACCAAATTTGGATCAGCCGTGCACAATATGTATCATAAATGGGCAGTTTATGTAAACCTATCCCACAATTTGTGCTGGCACACACTTACGATCTAAACTCTGAAATTTTTTTAAATAATTATAAAGGTCTAGATGTTTTAATATTTTACCGCTTTAATGAATGCCTTGTGTATCATCAAATTACATGAAAATTAACAAGTCCTTTTATATATCGTGCCTTTGATTTTTAAAATTTTTCAACGGTCAAGGTGAATATGTACAACATTTCTAGATCTCATGAAAATTGATAAGCCTTTGTATGTTTGTACGTTTAAATGCCTTGAAATTGACTAGGAGAATGAAATGGAGAGAGAAGCTAATATATAAAATGTAGAGGAACAATCACCATGTCAAAGTAATTGACGGCAATGATGGAAGTGTGGCATCAAGAAAAAGTTCAATATAAAACATGAAATGAACTAAATTGTACTGACGATTTTGGGACAAGCCTCAAAGTTTTTCGAATTACCTTTTATGGAATTTATCCTTGAATAGCCGTACGAGCCTGCCCAAAACAATATAATTTTACTAAAAATAATTCCCCCGCATTCCTTTTGCACTCTATCTTATATAAAAATAAAAAATAAAAACATTCGCGCATCAATCTTCACACACGTGGGTCGCCTTTTCTTTTGTTTCTCCCCCTTTTTTTTCCTTCTTCAATTGTATGGCGGCCCGGCAAATTTTTAGGGTTAGGGTTTTCCCTTGCCGTCACGCAGGTGGGGTTTTACGCACATTTTTTAGATTGGAACAGATCAAACTGATTCATATTTATCATAAATTTTACGCAGCTTTTGGATGATACGCCCAATAAATGAACTGAGCAATTTGAAAAATATCGGTAGCTTATATTTTTCACAGTGATTCATACGAATGAGTATGCATGTCACTCATTAGGTACACTATTAAATTCGATTGCACATCTCTCACTGATGCCAAGATGATTTGGTGAGAAATGCGAGTTCTAAGTTCTATTTATGCAGCACATAGTTTTATGAACTTAATGTTTGCTGAATTCGATTTCCCCATTTGTTTCTGGATCACTAATAAATGCTCATTGTGATATGTGATGCGGAGGATGAGGTGCTGATTGCTGGATTTGGATGTGAAGGCCATGCAGTTGCAGATAGTGCAACCAACAAATTGAATATTATGCATGACACGAGAAACGCATTGCATTACGAGAGCGAACACAAAGTTATGGAAGTAAAATATTCACCGATATATATTGATCTACTACTCATTCTCTCGTCTTTTGGTGGCTCGCATAATGGAATAGAATGAGAGTGGAATAGTTATTCCTAATGAACAATACACGAACAGCCATCCCATAGGCATATTATATAAGTCGAACGGGTAAAGAATCATGAGCGGAATAGAGGATAATAACAAGCCTTCCTGATTGGGGCCGAAAGGTCTAGAGTAAAGCAAACAAGGTAATAATTACTCGGATTGGAATAGAGGCGGAATGAAATAGCGATCAACATGAATTTTATTATTATTATTATTATTATTTCCAAGCATAATTCACCTCTTAGCTCATTAAAATCCCATTTTAAGTGCACACATACATTTACCTCTTCAAGCACACCTTCATCTTTCAGTATCTTTCCAAGGATATCAGAGTTTGGAAAGCAGTATTGCCAGCTCCTCATCAGGCACCTTAACTTCGATGGGTGCCCCTATTACGGTAGCAAGTCTTGCGGCTAACTGGTGCTTACACTGAACGAACAAGAAAATCACGAAATAAAACACCACAATACCTGATAGGTATCGAAATTATACTTCGAAAATACACCACAGGGTGCAACTCTTTCTTCTTTTTTTTCGGTTAGTAACAGGCTGCACTATTCATATAATGGATAAGAAGAATCTAAACTTACACACAGCTGTTCTCCTCTGTTCACAATGTCATAGAAAAATGAGTAGCACGCGCAATAGTGCTCTGGAAAGCAAAGGTATTCCTCCTTCCTCCGAGATTCTCCCACCACCTAAGCAGATCAGATATACGGCAAAGGCAATTTATAGTCATGATGTATACCAAATGAGGTATAAACATTCATTTTAGCATCTCATACTTTACTTATATTATCAGCTTTCAGTCGATTGATTTCTGGCATGGCTGTATTTTAAGTAGAGTAATTGATCATACTCCAAGGAAAAAAGGATTCTGCTCAATGAAACAAGATTTTGCAGCCAAAACAAACCCATGTGGGAATGGGGGATCGATCCAAATTACAAAATTTCCTTGCAATTACATTGTAATTTCAATGAGGAAAAAGTAGGTCTGAATCAAGAATAGATTATACCTGAAAGATGGAACGACCGCTGGGTTCGCCAGAGATCCTCTTGACACCTCTTTGATCCACTATCCTCAATGCTCGCTCAAAGTTCTTACCGAACAAGAAGTGTAGGCTGAGTAAAATCAGCAAACAATTTAAACAAAGATCATTATTTCCGACAAATCAGTGTCAGTTTTCGATGCAAGATTGAAAGATAAGGGAATACTGACATCCACAGCTGATCATCAGTCACTACAGCAGTATTCTCGTTTGTCATTCCACATCAGAGCAGATATGCAGCAAAATGAGAAAGGAATGTCAATGTGAAAAATCCCTTACGTGGTATCCAATAGAAAAGAGAAATAACAAGAAAATAATACTACAAAAAGTACATGTTTTTACGATATAAAGGGCTTGTAAAAAATATTAAAATCTTTAACAGACTTTAGTCAGGTAAGGCAACTGCTTAATCATATAAATCTTCATGATCTTTCATTTGCTTGAGCTTCGAAATATCGAAGAAAAAAAAAATACTGAGATTAACATTGTTCCCAAATTTTCCCAGCGAGTAAACACAACAGGAGAAAGGACCTGAACCAGTTGACTGAATGTCCTTCCACACTGAATCTGCCACCAAATTGCTTGCACTCATTCTCACTCAGGTTTCACCTATGATTCCACTATTTTCTGTATCAAAGAGAGCACTTGGAAGTTATTGAATCGTTGAATCATATAAGACGTAATGGTAACTAATAAAGCGGCATGCAGTATGAACTATCAAGTTTGGAAAATCTGAGTTCGCTTACCTAACTACAACTCAATGAACTAGGGGTTTTCACGGGAGATTTACACTTTTCGAGAAAGAGAAGCATTGATCCTTTGCACTAGCTTCATTTAATAAATCTTAATTGAGAGACCACAGAGATTTACACTACGTTTGGTTCAAAAGAAATCTGGAAGAATGGAGAGAGGCAGAGGTCAATAGATTTTCCTAGCCCTCTGTCTGGACTGAGAGATTTCAAGTGGAAGGGAGGGAACGCAAGCTATCCTGTTTGGATTCATTTTTCAATGAAGAGAGGAAGGAAAAGTGAGGCGATATGACCCCTCCATTCTGAAATGGTAAAAAATTTGTTCCTCCAAATCAACGGGGATTGGAGAAGAAGAGGGTAACGCTAGTTATCACAGCTACTTGAAATACTTATCCTCTGCATTTAATTGTCAGTAAACCAAGAAAGAGGGTTCCTGTCCCCTCCTCTCTCCACTCCGATGCCTTCCCATTCCCTAACCTAAAGACCCTTTCTTGTTGTAGTTTATCAGGAGAGAAACATGATAAATTTGTACTTTTTCTCTATTTGGTCAAACTAACGTGGGGGAGGAGAAAAACAACGTTCTATAGCATTAACAAAAACACTTAACAAAAAACTCTGAAAAAAAAAAAAAGAAGAAGTGAAATTACTAAATTTCAATTAAAAAAAAATCCTCAATTTTCTTCATAATCAATCAAGCATATTGCTTAAACTTCAAGAAGACGCTCATACTGCATCTCACCAAAATGGATGCAAGAGGCCTCAAGGAAACGCAATGCTTTGCAACCCATGATCTGTTTAAGCGCAAGCATAACTCTATGCATGGAAGGATAGGGATCGGGGGAGGATATGTGAACTCCGCACATCTCAGCTCTAACTCAATCATGTTATGGGCCTAACACTTCATATGGAAACTATTCAAGCTATAATTTCTTATTAATCATCTACTTTACACACACAGATCAAGAGAGAGAATAATGCAATTGCGGAAGATTTTAATGAATCAGTCTAACTTCCCACTGCAGAGGGAAAATGAAACAAGCATGAAACGAATGGATTGTTCGGACTCATACACAGCAGAAGAAGAATGAGAAAGGGGAGATAAAACAGGGTAACGAACCTCTGCCCGGCGGCGGAAACGGAGGAGGCGGAGGAATCTACGGCGGCGGAGTCGGTGGCGGCGAACGGAATCCCTACGTAAATCCAGGCGACAAGAAGAGGGAAGAGGATGAAGGCGCAGGTAGATTTTAGTGAAGTGTGACTTTTAGTCCCCAAAATACCAATTTGTTGCTTTACGAGCCCCCAAGCTTTTGAAAGTAATCCACAATATTATCCAATCGTCCATCTCCATCCAATGAGAATTTCATTATTTCTGATATATTCCGATGCGAGTTATTCCCCCCAATAATTACTAATATAAATATTTATATTGATTAAATAAACATTGGATAATTGGATGAGAATTTCACAATCTCTGACATATTCTTATACCTGGAACGATTCTCAAATTATTACCAATACTTTAGAGTAGGCCTCCTTTTATTTATTTTTTTATTCTAAAAATAAAATTTATTCTCTATTTCCAGTTGTTCTTTACTTCCCTCTCCAATATTTTTCCAAGTCCCAATATTCCTATTCCCAAAAAATGATTCCCAAATCTCATCACTTAAATGAGAAAAAATAAAAATAAAAGAAAGGTCTATTTTGGTCAAAGCACAAAGGAAAGAAAGTTCAGCAAGTACAGAAAAATAAATCAGGAAAGCAAGGGGTTGAAAGAACATAAAGTATGGTCAGTCAACCACCACCATCATATTATCCAAATATTAAAATTTGCTTATTTTGCACAATGTAAGATGCGGCCCTTATCTTACTATTTTATAATCCCTACAGTTTTGGGCTTTTTTTTTTTTGGGATTTATTTTGTTTTTCATCCAGCTTTTAGAACCATATTACTTAAATTTTTTTTTTTCAACTTTATACTTGGATAAAAGGGTAAAATTAGAGCCGAATAACTCGTCCCATGACTCGTCAATCCATCTGACTCGTTCATTATATAACTCGACCCGTTCAATTGTCATCTCCAAGTGAGATGAAAGAAAATAAGCAGATCATGTCATTAATCCTGACAGCTGTTTGGAGGTTTGAAAGCCTGGAAAAAGGAAGGAAAAAAAGAGGACCAATAATAGAACGTTTTCTTTCTAAAAAATTCAACTTTTTTTTTATTGGTGAGAGGTGACTTTAATTTACATTTAATGTCGCCAAGAAAATAACTTAAAACAACTAAAATGTCATAATCAACTGTTACAATTTAAACCAAACAAAGGATTCATATGGGAGAAAAATATAAATAAATCTGAACTCACGCAGAATAGTATATATTCTTTTTTAATATAATTCAATCATCTTACATCATAGACATTAGTTATCTTACACCACATGCGCACCAAAAATAAAAAACAGTAATAATAAAAACTCTTTGATGATGTGATTCAAGACATAAATCTGGACGGCCTACCAAAACCAAAAGGTTATATTAAAAAATAAATGGTATATTAATCATAATCTATAGTTTGATTATTGTTTGATGGCTAAATGGGCGTTAAATATCTTTTTCTACCTTTTTCACATACGTGTTTAAAATTTTGTGCTAAAGTAATCAAATGAATGACAACTATGATCAATTTGATATTTTCTTAATTTCCATAATTATAAAAGAATATTGTTTTAGTATATAATTATGAGATAGGGTTGATCACGGAATAGAATAGAGTTAAATTCGAAAAGCTATTATCTCACATCATGAGTGAAATACGTAGAAAAAACTACTTATTTGGACCGCATGAGATAAATGGAATAAGTGATTAATAATTATTTTCAATGGTTCTAAATGCAAATTATGTAGTTGGTATTATTGATTAGGTAAAAGTACAGCACATAATTACAACGTATGATTCGTCAACCCTGCTTAGACCATACATAAAATAAAATTGACTGGCTTTTGACTCGTCCATATTGTGTCATAATCCGTGTTGACGCTCAACCCACTTGTCTTCCCCGATTGTCTCTATATAGGATTTTTATGGGTTACTAGATTTAAAATTAATATTTGTATTAAATATCAATTGGTTTATAAAAATATTAAAGAAGCAAAAATTGTGCTGACAAAGCGAATCCTTAACCCACTCATAATATAACTCGACTTACACATATTGATTTTGAACAGTAATATGATCCATGTATGACTCATACAACCATAATCATGTGACCGGAGCTTTAAAATAAATCAAATAAAATATTAATTAAAAATAAAATAGATAGGCGCAGCCAATGGGGCTTCTTCTCAATAGGTGCCCTTTTGAGAAACTCCACAGAGGAGGGAATAAAATAAAAGAGAGGAAATTGAGAGGAGGTTTCAGGAAATTCCCCGTAAAAGGAAAGGCCCCACGAAGCAAATAATCGCATTTCTTTGCGCGTATTTCTACCAGTCGCCTTCTTGCAACGCGGTTTCTCCCGCGACTTCACTTTACACAGTCTCTCTCTCCGTCTCTCCGTCTCAATCTCTCAAACCCATTTGCTTACTTTTTCTCTCCAAAGTCAAGCGTGGCTTTGGAAAAGGAACCCTTAATCAAGAAGTTTCGTTGTTCATACTTCGCACTGAAACCAGGAACGAGAAGAGTCCGTACCTGCAGGTCGAATCAAACGTTAAGACCCAGTTTGAGCATCGAGATTTTTGGAATATTGGGAGTTTGGGTTTTTAGAGGGGGGGATTTTGGAGGATATGATGCTGCGTTCGTGTTGTCGGCCATTCGAGCGGTGCTTGGGGTGGCGAGCTGGCGATGGATTGTTGTGGCATATGGATTTGAAGCCTCACGCGTCAGGGGATTTCTCGATTGCTGTCGTTCAGGCCAATTCCTCCCTTGAAGATCAAGGTCAGGTGTTCACGTTGCCGTCCGCGACCTATGTTGGCGTCTACGACGGTCATGGGGGCCCCGAAGCCTCCCGATTTGTTAACAAGCATCTCTTCCCTTACCTACACAGTGAGTAAAGACTGCTTCAGTTGTTCGTTCCATGCGCTTTTGAATCTTCATCCCATTTGCACCAATTTTGATCCATCTGTTCCAATTTGAGAGTTGTTGTAATACCACAACTCTGTAATTGACTTGCAACGCCTTCTTGGGTTCGAGACGTGACGGTAGTTTTGTCAATTTATTGCAGAATTCGCAACGGAGCAAGGGGGTTTATCGGTGGATGTCATAAAGAAGGCGTTTGATGCGACGGAAGAGGAATTCTTGCATTTGGTGAAGCGGTCATTTCAGGCACGGCCGCAAATTGCGTCGGTAGGTTCTTGTTGTCTTCTGGGCGCAATTTCGAATGATATGCTGTATGTGGCTAATCTCGGGGATTCGAGGGCAGTGCTTGGCCGGAGAGGCATAGAGGAGCGTAACAGGCGGGTGGTGGCGGAACGGCTATCCACAGACCATAATGTTGGATACGAGGAGGTGAGAAGAGAGGTTGAGGCACTTCATCCAGATGATTCGCGTATTGTGGTATATAGCCGTGGGGTATGGAGAATAAAGGGCATCATTCAGGTATAAGGAGCTTATTTTACTCCAGTTTAGTTTTGTTTTATGCATTAGTCACTTACATTAAGCTTGGAAAATAATATGGGGTTATGGTCTCAAAACGATTGGTAGTTGCTGTATTGAGTTTTATTATTTGGTTGACATTTTCAGAACCCGGGTGTGGAGGCATTGCCGCTGACACCTAGATCCCAAATGGATAACTGGAGCCTTAGGAGTGCCTGCCATCATGCATTTAACTTCTAGGCAATTAATGCCTCTCTTTTTTGGTGTATTAGGACCTTTTTTTATGCATATGCCTTTGGGGCTCAAAGGGAAGTTCAATGGGATGAATGTAAAGCCGATTTGTTATGCGGCCTAGGTTGTTGGGCAAGGTGAGATGCACATGTTAAGATGAATGCGGGATAAGTTCAAGAAATGGTGCAATTTGATTCAAAGAGGTTCCTGTAAAATTACAAGTGGCTTCGACTAAAAACAAGATGAGGGATGTCATTCATGGTTATATTGGGTGGGATATGTGGCAGAAACCTATTGGCACAACAATTTGAAGCTTTGGGGTGATGGATTTTAGGAGAGGTAAGTAACTAGTAAGTGTAGGGTAGACTATTGTATGCATAAGTGGAAGTTGTGGGAAAGGACATGAGTGTTAGAGGGATACATGATGACGTAGCTGGAAATTGGAATTGATATTGTGGGAAGGTTCATATCAACTTCAAGGTGTGGCTTCCTCTTCTGGTTCATTGTCGCCAACTGAATTCTCGGGCTTTGGGTTTCATTTGTCGTTGTGGTTGGCTAATTTGCATTGTTATGATAAGTGGAAGACACTGCATGTGGGTATGTTAAATCATTGGTTATGGAAAAGATCAAGGGTTCATATCATTGTGCTTACCATTGTATGAAGAGTTAGCATTGTCAAAATAATTATAATTCTTTTTTATTTGTCTGGTTATACCGTTGTATTTCAACTGCCGATTTCATGTATAATATATACAGCTTTATGATGGTCAAGTGCTCAATGGGCAAAACGTATGGTCATGGGTTCAAGTTTTGGTAAAAGCCTCTCTGTTAACAGAGGTATGTTTGCTAAACTTTGAACCTTTCCAGACCATGCCAAACTGGGAGCCCAGCTTATGACCTTAACTCTCTGCTGGAAATAGAACTAATGCAATTTTGTGAACGGTACAATAATCATATCGGAAGACAAAATCATTTATAGTTATTCCTTGTTAGTTTTGGATGCGTCTCAGTTGTTTCTTAACAAAGGATTTCATCTGCCATTATGCACAAAGTTTTTTCTTTTCCAGTAATCAGATGCTGTGCTACTTGTTACGTCTCATTGTGGCTACATGTAAAAGTGGTACATGTTCCTGCATTAGCCTGGTACCTGTATCTTAAGAATAGATGTATGATCTGATCCAGATTTTTTATACCTTGCAATTCCTTGTGGTTAAACTTCCTGACTATATCGCCAAGCATTATCTGAAGATTTTTCAGAAGCCTTATTCTTACTTCTGTCTTTACTTTGAGGAACATAAGGAATATAAGGGTCTCATTATTTTTTTTCATACGTGAATCAAGTGAATGTATTCCTTTATGTTGAACAACCTACCCATATCTTTAAGGCATGTGATGGGAGATGCTATTCTGAAACACTTTTTCCCTTTTTCAGGTATCACGATCCATAGGTGACGTATATTTGAAGAAACCCGATTTTAATAGGGATCCAATGTACCAGCGATTTTTGAGCCCCGTTCCTTTGAGAAGACCCGTAATGACATCAGAACCCTCGATCCTTACAAGAAAGCTTGAGCCACAGGATTTATTCCTGATATTTGCATCGGATGGCCTCTGGGAACAATTGACTGATGAAGCTGCTGTAGATATTGTTTTCAAAAACCCAAGAGTTGTGAGTTACCCCATCCGTGATCTGTATCTCTTCTCTTATCACTAACTGGTTTAAAAATTCATGAATAGCCATTATTGAGTGCACTATTTAAAACAAAAATCCTATCAAATTTAATTAAATAAAAAGCATCTGGAAAAAAAACCACCATTTTTCCATATAGCTTTCTTGCTCCTTATTTGCATGAAAATTTACAATAGATGTATAGCCATCCGATTAAAAAAATCATTTGAACATTTTTCATTTCCTATCAAAATAAGCGGATAGGTGTTTACATATCAATTTATAACCTTTCATTCATTGTGTTGGATCCTCAATTTTTTCAAGATTTAGTTAGGACTTGATAGAGATGAGAAGAATTATTCAATTTTTTCCGCCTTGCTCAAATTTTTTGTATTCTTGTTTGGTGTAACCCTTGCAGGGAATAGCTAAGAGGTTGGTAAGGGCTGCTCTTCAGGAAGCTGCAAAAAAGAGAGAGATGAGATATGACGACATAAAGAAAATCGAAAGGGGAATAAGGCGCCATTTCCACGACGACATTACTGTGATTGTGATCTATCTTGATCACCACAAAGGATCCTCCAATCGAAGAATCAAACACAGTGCCGTTGGCTGCACAAATGCACCAGTTGATATCTTCTCCCTCAATGCTGGGGAAGCTGAGAACCGGCTCCACCCAATTTTATGAACTGACAGAAGCCATCATAGGGTATCACACTTCAGATTCTGGGTGAAGGATATACAGTTATATGTGAAATGGAGAAATGATTTTTATTTTTATTTTTGGTTTTATTCCTGAGGTGAGTGGGGGTTATGGTTATGCTAAACGAGAAAGAGGAGTTGTGTAGATAATTGAGAAGTCCATGAAGAATGCCGATGCAGAGCGTACTCCATTGAAATGAGCTACTAACTGCACTTCAATCATATAATCAGGTTTACTTTGGATCAAATCCTATCATTGCCGACATGGTCTTGGATTAGGAGTGGTGAGGAGCTCGGGCTCTCGATAAGCCCCATACCGCAACTGGAGAGGAGTCCTTGGAGAGGTCTTGATGTTTCAATCGCCAGAATTTGAATCTTGGGGGATATGTAGCTATATTTACTTGGTTTATGAGGGCTTGCTTCGGTTCACCGCTCAAAGCTTGATTTTTAGGTTTTGCTTATCGTATTTGAATGTATGAATGAAATGGGTTAGAAGTAGAATGACAAGTGAATGAGAAAATAAATGAAATGATCATTTCTTCACACGGTAATCATTCTGTCTTTTAGGTTTAGTTTTTCTAAAATGAAACAGTCATTTCATTGCATGAATGATCATATACTAATAAGATAAGTATGGATTCTTGAGAACAATGGATTTTATTGTAGAACGTATTTTTCGCTCTAAATGCATGGGAGCTCAATTGTGATCAAGGTCCAAGTTCTACTCTGCAGCCTTTATAGACCAGTTTTCCCGTAGCCATTTAGTTGTCAAAACCTAAAATAAATTCTGAAGTAGACTTCTTCCTCAGTGCGTAGACTGATTGCCCTGACCATGACTTCCCAAGTTGAAAGCCCATTTCTTCCATACTTGCCTTTCATCACTTCACTAGTGCCTCACAAAATTGGCTAACATGAACCCCAACATTTTAAGTAGTATTTATGGTATATTTGATTTGCGGTAATTCTATTTTATCCTAAACCTACGGAATAGTTATTACTTTGCTCAGGTAATATTAGAGCTCAAAATAGTTATTCTTACTCAGATTTTATTCAAGCCTGATTAAGAACACACATTCCACCTATATGGTCCATAAGAATACTCATTACTTGCCCACTCAATGTCCTTGAAGTAAATGTTTGATTCTCGTTCCATTTCATTTTGCTAACCAAACGTGTTACTAGTGTACGAGTAAAATTAAGAAAAATGGCTACGTGAGAAAAGCTGCTCATTCTTCCACTAAGATTACATAGAGTACAACTTGGTTCACTTTAGTCCCAAAATATCAACTTGTACTCACAACAGCAATCCCCGCGTGGACCAACTCCAAAATTTTCTCCATGTAGCTCATTAATTGAATAACTGAGGAAGCAAAACCCTATGGGCCTACTTGAATTGAGGGAATGGGAACAGGAAGTGAAATTTAATACCAGATAGATTTAGTAAGTTTAAACCTTAAACAGATAGCCAAGATTTTAAGTATACATGTAACAACCATCTAAGGGCGAACTAAAGGGTGAATTGCCAGACAAGCCCGATTAGTATTATCCTCATACTGGAAAAATGTGCTATAACCATATTATCAAGTGATGAGACAATCGTCAAACGGTGTGAAAGTTAGGGCAACTAAAAATCAAAACTCTATACACGTAAAGATCTTTTAAGTTGAAATAGAATTTTAAGGATTCAATAAAACATTTATATTGGTAAATGCAAACGCACCTGAAGGGTCATGGACCTGCAACCTTTCCCGGCCTTACACTCACGGGAAAAGAAGATGCCATTGAACCAAAAGCCTACTGCATTTTTTGAGCGTGGTATACAAAACAGAGCAAAAATTAAGAATTAATGAAGTAACTAAACGCTATAAAAGAGATCCAAAGTAATCCAGACACATCTTAACAGTTAGCAAATCATAAGCATGGTTGAAGTGTAAATCATTTTGGTTGAAGTTACCGTTGCATTTTATGACCATATCTGGTTCCTACAGCTTAGTTCCCACATGAATATCAGTATAAATCGATTGAGCAGGCAAAGATCAATGCTAAGGAGAAGTGTAAATAATTACACAAATGAATATCAACATAAAAAACCAGACAATTCAGCAACTAAGTAAATGGTTTGTTTCAAAAATAGCGAAGTTGCATAGCTAACAATTGGTATCAATTTAAGAAGAGTGTTCAACCATTAAATGGGTGAGGTATCACATGACTATCAGTATGTCTACATTACAACGTATAAACCTGTTTCCTAAACTACCCTCAGTTCTGGTGTTCAAATGCCCACCCCAATTCCCCCACAGCAGTCCCAACTTATTTCCCTAGAGAAATGACAATATATTTTGAAAAAATTATGTACGACACTATCCGAATCACAAAGAATATTGATGCAAATATATGCATCATCATAACTCCCCATGATCGTTTATAGTTACCAATCCCCTTCCGATGTACGCATACATACCTTCTCAAACTGTACAGCCCAATCTTCTCCAAGTATTTTAGGGTTTAACTCTATCGCAGAGTGAAAATCCAACATGGATGCACAAATGGAACGAGGTATACTCTGACCATTTCGTTCCCATAACCGCTCACTTCCATGCTTTGAAGCAGCCAGTCCTATACAGGGTTCAATCAGCCTTTTCAAATATGCATCCAAACCAATATTCAAAAGGCTAGCACAATCCCCTGAAACACGGAATCCCTCCATCTCCAACTTATGATCCAAACGACTGCTTAATGAGCCAGTATCAGGTAACTCCCCACTAATATGACATGTCTTAGGATAAAAATTACAAAGTGACCCGTTACAAAGAGATTTACGAGCGCACCCTCCCTTGTTCATGGAAATACCAAGTGGAGCTGTAACAGGGCTTGGGATCGGGCTTTTACTGTGAACACTTGGGCTTCCTGCCACTTGTTCAACCTCTTCGCCATCTTCAACAGAAACAACTTCAATAGGAGGATTGCTACCAAGAGAGAGCAATTCGGTTGGACTTTCCTGCTCTTGTGCCTTAGAAACCAATTCCTCATGCAAAACAGTTTGGGGCCGACCACGATTGAGCAAAGACCTGCATTTGCGAGGCAAAGGACGAAATGCATCCCCATAGAGGGATTGCAAACAGCTTCTTTGGTTCTTATTTATGATCTTGACACTAAGAGGAGATTCTTCTTTTCTAGGTTTTACTGGCGGAACTTTAGCTAAGTAAGCATTCTTGATAATGGACTCGATAAGGCGATTGTGAAGAGGGAGATTCTCTTTTCCAATTACCCGAATGCAGAACTTATCGAATTCACATTTGCCAAGCTTCAAGCTAAATAGTCTTTTGAGATGATCGAAGTATTTTTCTGCTTTAGAACGCCCGATTTTCTGAATAATGAGAGATTTAAGCTCGACAAGGTTGATTCGAGAAAATTGTTGTTTAGGCATCACCATTTTCCCAAATCCTCTTGCGTTCTTCAGGAGGGGAATCTCACAACGAGCTTAAAATTTGCAGAGAACCCATGTATCAAAAATTCCTCTTTTGCATCAGAAAAGATAGAACCCTAATTTCCCAAAATTTGTTTTATCTGTCCATTTACAACAGTGTATAGGGGGGAAAACCCACAAAACAAGTCGAATTAGATCATTTATAAAACCAAAAAGAAAGAGATGAAAATAAAATAAATTTAGCTTTTGTAAACCGAAAACATCTGGCAAAACGACTTGAATATCGATTACCACCAGCAGTACAAGAAACAAACAATATTATCTTCACAATAGGTTTTTAACTACTGTGCCGAGATGAACAGAAATAAAATAAAAATCAAAACGAAAGAATTGAAAGAACCAAAGTAGTGATTCTCTGAATCAATTGAAACCCTTCCGGAATTGATAATGCTACGAATTGAAAAACCCCATTACGCGAATTCAAAGAATGAAGAGAGAGGAATAGATAAGATGGACCTGATTCAAAGGAGGTAAACACCGGAGGGGGGGAGATTTTGAGTCTGTAATTTCCCCAAATTCAATCTTGCTGGGGCGATCGATGCTTCGTCCGTTCTTTCTCTTCTGTCTCCGATGGTAAATTCGTTAATAGAGAAACAGAGACAAAGGCTTTTCGAACATTCCCCGACTCCAACACACACCCACACACACACGTGCCATTTTGAGTCGCAAAGATGGGGACGGGCAGCCGTGCCTGCCCGAAGCTCGACTAGGCCCGACGGCCCATATCTAGGGGCCGCCTGATGTGGCCCACCCCTTCCACGAATATATGAACAAAGTTACTCCTTTTTTTTTTTTTTGGTTATTATAAAAAAAGCTCTCCTTAAAATAATCAATTTAAACCCTCCTATTTAATCCTTCCAATTTATTAAAAATAAAATATGATTTCTTTTGTTCGGTTAAATTTGTAATTCAGTTTTTTTAACGTAACTCTTGGTTTTTATGTTTAATTTAATTTTTAATTCATTTTCTTATTCAATTTAAGGGAGTTGTACTGGGTCAAAGTGCTCAAATATTCGAGAGGGAAGAAGTATTCTCTTATATTTTTGCTTCATTAAACTCACAAACAATAACTTTTTTTTTTGTACTTAACATAATATATTAATGATCACAAGTCATACTACAAAACTATTTTATTTGATCAATAATTTTTAAAAAATAATATCATTTTAAAACTCATCAGAGAACCGTGACATTACTCACAAGATAAGCTATTGATAAATCTTATAAAAAAATTCAATAATTATTAAGACTGAGGGTCAATGTCCATATCATATCCAAACAAGATTTAAGAGAAAATGTTATATGAAGTGATACTTTATTTAAGGGCTTAACTTTGGTGCAATATACATATAAAAAGAAAAAAAAAAAGGGTTCAAAACAACATAATTTTAAAACTTATATTTTTTCTTTCTAAACATTATAAGGCAGCAATTAATTTTTTATTTTATTTAATTATATATAAAAGTACAATTAAAATGACATTATTTTGATAAATAATATTAAAATATAATTTCTTTTATCAAAATGCCCGATCAATGATTACAGTTTCCATTTCCGCTTCCAGCTGCTCCTCTGAGCACGCTTTTCTTTCATCCATGTCTGAAGATCATCCATTGCAGTCAATCTTCAAAACTTTCGAAAAATTCTCTCACCACGTTCAGATTCATCTCTCTCATTTCCTCGGCGTTTCTCAAGGTCCTTTATCACCCCAAAATGAAAACCCTATCTCCCCTCTCTCTTCAAATTCCAGAATAAACGTGCCCAACAGCGACCCTTTTCTTCTGCGGCCCAAGAACACCATCAAAAAGGTAGGGAAGTCTTCTTTCACTTACCTTGCTCCAGAATTTCCAAGTTTTGAGATTTTTTATTTTTATGTTTTACTGCGTGGGTTTTTATGCCGGGGAGTTGATGCTCACCATCCGTTTGATGAATGTCCTGAATCGATATATGTTGCATTACATTTTGCGGTTTCTTTTTATCGCGTGGCTTGATAATCTATGTCGACAAGCCACTACTTTTAAAGTTATTAATTAAAAAATTCATCTTTATTAGATGAATCTTATTTCTGATGATTGTGCATCACTATAGGTTCGTTTGGGACCTTTACTTCAGTTTAAATACGTGCATGTTTTATTACATTACAAAGTCGATGGCTGATTGGGAGCATAGTCACGTGGTAATACTTCCTGGAATAGGTTTACATTTTCTGAAAGGTCCTGGCTTTCATTTGTTGGTGGGGTGCCAAGATTTTTCTTATGGCATCTATGTGTCTCTGTGTGTGCGTGTTTGATGGGTATTGACCCATGTTACTGGGCTATTTATATGCATCATGTCTGTAGCCACGTTAAGTGAACCAATTAAACCCTGAAATTATATGCTTATGAAGGCATGTGTTCAAAGGAAGCATTTCTTTCAACAAAAAGTGATGTATCCACCTCACAAGTGAAATTTTTGCAGGCATCTTCGTGGGTTTTAATATTTTTTTTCCCATTGATTTAAACAAAAATTGTAGTATTCTAGAACCCTTTGAAAAAAATTTTGAGTATAATTAGCAGTTTCAAGTGGTTTCTCAAATTTTCCATGTGAAAGTGAATAGTACGGCCTAATTCCATCTGTTCTACAAATATTATGCACTGAGAGCATCAATCTGTGATAATTCAAAGACCTGTGATGTCCTAACATCTTCAGGATTAACAGTCTTTGCTTGATTAATTCTTACTATAAAAATTTCCAGGAGAAAGCTGCTAATCCTGTAACTAAAGAAGAGCTTGGAAGGGCCACATGGACTTTACTTCACACTCTTGCAGCTCAGGTTTTCTTGTTTGCATCCTCTGGTTATCAATCTTTACTTGCTTTTAGTTAAAGGTCTTAGAAACACAAGAAAAGTGAAGTTGATGCATAACTAATATGAGATATGGATACCATGACTATTCAAAGGGTATGTGTTTTGCATTCTGAATAGTGGAATGATATTCATGATTGATTGAATAGGAGAGATGATTGGACATAGTTCATTGGTTGATTGAAAGAAATTTGTTATACTAAGGTTGTGTTTGGATGGTGGAGTGGAATGGGAGTGAGAATGGAATGATCGTTCTCTCATACAAGGGAATGGTCATTCTGTTATCTTTTATGCTACCAAACAATGGAGTGGGAATGAACATTCCCATTTCCAATCTTACCATCCATTTGAGTCCTGTATTCTGAACCTCTAAAATGCAGAAAAGATAGACTGAAACTTTTGTGGCTGGCAATTGTTTAAACGTGAATGGTAATAGATATTATGAAAACTACTCATGTTCTAGATGGTAGAGGAGAGGTTTGTATGATTTGGATATCATGGTATGCATCTAAACCAATTTTATACTTTCCAGATCTAAAGATGTGTGTATATAGTTCCTTATCGGCTGAATTCAGTAAACATGCAGCATGACGTTCTGTCTTGGTCATGCAAGTAAATAAGAACAAAAAAAAAAAAAAAACTCTATTGCATTTGATGATTTACAATCCTTCAATTTTCCAGTATCCCAACAATCCAACCAGGCAACAGAAGAAAGATGTAAAAGAACTGGTACGAGACTTATTTACGCACTCCTTAATTATGTTATCATATTCAATTTTATATGATGTTGATAGCTGTGGTTTGATCACTCTTGTTGAACTGTTTTTATTCACTGTTAAGGGCTAATAGAATTGTATTTCCAATACAGATGGCAATACTATCCAGGATCTACCCTTGCAAAGAATGTGCAGACCACTTTAAAGAAGTTTTAAGGTACAATTACAATGTTTGGTTCTGCTTAAAAGTGTAGTTAAATTTGCAGGGTTTGAGGTTTGAGTATGTATTGTCAGTTGTGGCCAAATTATGCAGTTTTACTTTCCATAGTGATTAGAGCCATATTCCCCCTATAATTGTCTTGATGCTTGCAAATACTCGGATTAATTACATGACTCAGCTGTTAGATCTTTGATTTCTCGAATCACAATGTCAGTAGGCCTCATTTTAGGAAGGATTGTGAGGGAACAGGAATCCTTTTCTATCTGTTCCTTGAACAGTTTTATAATAAATTACATGAGTACAAAAAGGTCAAAAACTACCGCCCCGGGGGGGGGGGGGGGGGGGGGGGGGTGGGGGAGGTAATGTTCATTGACTTGTGTCATGTTTTGTTTTGTTTTGATAACCAAACGAAAGGATAAATGTCCTCACGTATTCCTATCATTTCCTCCTTATTTCCAAACACAAAAATCGAGGTAGTATACTTCTAGGCTCTATAACTCAAACTGAAAGTAGCTGAATGGTACGCAAAATTTCGTGAAATTTTTACTATCAAATGTCCGATTGCGTATGTACATGCACAGAGACAGAAGTTATGATTGCATATTGCATCAAGCCATGTCTTGCAGTTAAGGTTCAAAACAAGAAAGGAATAAACACCCCTATGAAGTTATCTCCGGGATCTTGGTTCTTTCCGTTCTTCCTCTAATACTTTAGTTGAAAACACAAAAGGATTATCATTTTAGGCATACGGTGTCTGAACACTTCTGGTACATTATTCCTCAACTGATGCATATTTGTCGACACATTTTGACAGGGTAAATCCTGTTCAAGCTGGGTCGCAAGCTCAATTCTCTCAATGGCTATGCCACGTTCACAATGTTGTTAACAGAAGGTAACGGACTTACACAAGCACTTCTCATTTATCAGTAGCACCAACACCATCTTATCGTCATAAACCATATTTTTAACATAACATGCACGAATTTTTAATTAAAAGAAAAAAAAAACTTGATTCTTGGTGGAAATTGATACTCTGCACGTCATGTAAGGAATTCTTCGAAAAAAATCATGCCATGTATGGTTCGTGGAATGGAGAAATCGTTCTGCAAGAATGGAACAAGGAATAAGTATTTACGTGGTCCATAGGTGGATTATTCTTGACTGGTGGAAGAAGACCGAAATAGGAAGAGTTATTCTAAGCTTTAAAGTGAAGTAAACTTGGTCATAGATATTTTCTAAGGTAAACCAGGAATGGAATGATTATTACAATGGGCCAAACATCACAGACACATCAAATCAAGTATGTTCTTGTCTTGCGCCACTTGTAGCTCAGTAGGATTCTGCACTTGCAATCTAACTTGTGAAGCTTTCTCAGTGATAATTCCTGCATTTGTTTCCACAGCCTGGGAAAGCTCGTCTTCCCCTGCGAGCGAGTTGACGCGAGGTGGGGAAAGCTCGACTGTGAGAACCGTGCTTGTGATCTTCTAGGAAATACTGCTCATTTTGGTGATAATACACATTGAAATACCGTTATTTATTCATGATTTTGTTGTTGGAAATATACATCTGAAGCTGCATTGCAATTTTTAACTTGCTAATGCTGTTGTATGTTTACTAATATAATGTTTTTATGAGGGTTATATTGGAAAAGTTGTCATGGTATTTCTATTTTTTATTTTTGACAAATAACAGTCATTATATTATTACATTCATGGAATTTAGACTCTCGGCATAAAAACTAGATTAAATTTGAAATTTAAGTTTAGATTTAAACAGCTGAAGCTAGAACTCTTAGCTGTTCTCTAACATTCTATTATATTTCAAGAAGATAATCTATTCTCCTCTTTTCATCTATCTTATGGTGTATTTTTTTCTTTTATTTTTTCCCCCAGTTGCGGATTTTTGATCAGGGAGGGGGGGGGGGAGGGAGCAATTTTATATGTTTGTTGTTGAGCAAAATGGAAGTTTAAATTGTCCTAAAATACAGAGAATTTTTTTTCTATTTTATAGTCCCATGGGTATAAACATGAGAAATCAAGAATTGAACCCTGAGATATAGGGGTGTTCTAACAATAAAAGATAAATCTTTTCATTTTTTATGTGAATTGTGATTCGTCAATTCATGTGACTTGTGATTAACGATCAACTCATTTTGCTCAATTGTTGTCTCTAGGTATGCATGTGGCTGCCAATCACAGATAAAAACTTATCTGGTATAATACCACTCGCTAACGTGATAGTACAAACTAATAAAATCATTCTACTCCAACTATTCATAAAGAGAAGCAAGAAAACATTTTCTTCCCTACCTTACCTTTATTTTTATTTTGATAATATAGCTACAATTTTACATTACTATTATTTTTTTAGCTATTGACATGAACCTTTGCGTCTACTCCCTTGCTCTTTTTTTTTTCCAGATTTACTACTTATTGCTCATTCTCATTATTGTACTACCGGTCTCATTTTTATCTATTTTCTGTTTTTTTAAAAAAAATATAAAAAGCAGGAACAAACCGTTTTTCAAATAATTTTTTAGTATATATATATATTAATTTGTGTGTGTGTGTAGAAAGGCATTATGCTTTATGTTTTAAGAAAATAAAATATAAAATATTATTTATTTATTTTTCTCAGAGTATTTATAAAAGCTTGTATAATTAAGCATTGAAACTCGTAAAAAAAAAAAAAACAAACACAAGAAATAGCAAAAGGCAACAGCTTAGGAAAAAAAAAAGGAATTAATTACATGAAAAAATGAGCACAACTTTAATAATAGGGGTACTCACTGCTTGCCTGTGAAAACAAAGAAATAAAATAAGGCCATTAGTGGTAACTAAAAATACTAAAAAAGGAAAATGAATAAAAAATATAGACAATTAGCTATTCTTGTGTGATTTTATTGGTTTATACCACTGAGTCAATAAAGTGGTGCTATACTAAAGAAGTTTTTATTTGATTCACATGAAAGCTAAAGTTGCATTTAACATTGGGCTAATTCTTAAAAATATGGATCCTCAATTAGAGGGTGAAGAAAAAAAATAATTAAAATTATCCAAATTTATAAATGCATGATTTTTAAAAAATCAGGTAATCTATATCCAATTCTTAGAATTTAAATGCCACCAAATAGTTTCATGGAATATATATATATAGTAGCAAATCTAGAGACTCTTTTTGCTTCAAAATTTAAAATTAATGAACAAAATATTTTTTTAAAAAAAAGAGATCAACACGGCTCTTTTGAAACGACACCGTTCTGATAGCCCAGTAAAAACACCCGCGCAAGCTGCCCGGTTGTGCAACTTCACCCTAGGGTTTTACAGAAGTGTATAAATACTTCGCACGTTCGAGCTTGGAGCCGCAAGGGTTGCTGCAATCTCAATCTTCTACAGGAAATCAGATTGAGCATCTGATCTAGGCTTCCTTTCGCCGGAGACCTAATTCGATTCGATGGGGCACTCGAACGTGTGGAACGCTCATCCCAAGGCCTATGGACCCGGATCGCGCGCCTGGTATTGAATCAAACGCTCCTCTTAATTTTTTGTTTTTCAAATGATGGCTGATCGATCCTTTGCCGTGATCCAATGATTCCTATGTACTATCTATCACTTCATCATATTGTTGTTTCGTTTTCAGATCATCTCTGTGGTGTTATTGACAAGATTATATGGTTTGTTGAACTGATGTTTTGGGGGAGTGCCGTGTTAAGTAGACTAGGGTTTGAGCTTTGACCATAGGTAGTGATTTCATGCGTTGTGGAGGGCTTCATATTGTGGTTTGTGTTTATTTTGTTTCATAAGGTCGAAAGAAGGTAATTTAATCGTCGGGAAGCGAGGAATGTACCTCCAAAAATTGGGTTGCATGATAGGGCCTGTGTTTCGTAGATGTAGCCGTATTTACTTTTACTGATTGTAAAAGTAAGATGAAGGCTCGTTTGTGAAACTGGTAAAAATTGGACAATGGATTTGATGTCATTTTCTAGTTTCTTAATTAAGTTGTGTGCTTGCTATTGTCCTTGATTCAATTTTTAGTTCCTTGTGTAAACCTATTTGGAGTCGCCTCTTATGTGAGTATATGGTTTTGTTGGGGAGTTGTTGGAGAGAGAGTCAGATGTGGTGCACCTGAACTAGCAGTGTTCTAGGCGGCCGCGTAGGAGGAAACCGCTTTCCTCTCCTAAGCAGTCAACACTGTTAATGGGTTAAAGGTCTATTGTTGCAACGAGAAATACTTGGAATAATATTATTTATGTAATTTTATTGCATTTGATTAGGTTACTTCAATAATCTTTTATAAATTTATCCAAATAGTTTTATAAATTTATCCAAATAGTTGTATATAGCTACTAATTTTTGTTTTTTTAAAAAAAATACAAGAACCAGCCTATGCTGCATAACTACCTAGGTGGTAGGCGGCGCCCAGCGCTTTTTAGAAAACTGTGAACTAGTGATGTTGATAAATATAATAATTATAAAGATTCTCCACTTTTTCAGTGGTTTAATGTCGAGACAAGTTTGGACTGCTGACTTCTAACTAATTAAGCTAATTTACATTTTTTTTGGTTATTAATCAATGTCAGTATGTATGAATGAATTATACTATATCTTCATACAGAACAGTTAAAGAATTTTGAGAATTATATATGAGATTAGGTTGCTTTGTGGTGTCTTTAATGTTAAACAGTTATTTTATTTTATTTTAAATTTCCAGTCCTGTTAATATTACTCTCCGTGTTACTTTATATTGGTTTTTGCTTGCTTGATTTGGCTCGCCTGTTTTGGGAACAAAACATAAAGTGATTATATGGACCTGTCATGATATCAAAGTTTATTAGTTTGTGTCATTTCATATTTATCTATTGGTTCTTGGAAATCCATGTGTCTTATTGTTTTGGTCCCTTCATTGTGCTGTCCATTCAAATAACCTCTCTACCAATAACTTGTTAACTTCTGTTATCCAAAAAGAGTCTTCAACGTGGTATTGAACTTTTGAGAAAGAGAATGTGAGCCTGGACTCATGCAAAATGTGAGGGTCTACCCCCCAAAACAGTATAGTTTTGTTAAAAGTGGTTCCTATTTATAATCAGGCATAATTCTAGCAAAAGTTATTTTCTTTGCCTGAGTCTAGACTTGTATTCTTTTTTCTTTGAGCTTTTTTCCCCTAGAAGTACCATTTTGTAATTGTGAAGTGTGTCATTGAATGATAATGATAATAAAGTTGTTGTGAATGGTTTTGGTGTTTTTTGTGACAGCCGTGTGTGTGGGAACTCTCATGGGTTGATCAGGAAGTATGGGCTTATGTGTTGCAGACAGTGCTTCCGCAGCAATGCCAAGGAAATTGGCTTTATTAAGGTGAGGGTTCTAATATTCTACTAAGGCGTTTCGTATTTGCCTCTTCCTCCTTCACCTCAGATTCATCCTCCACACTTTTGCTTTTCTTGTGAGATATCATAAGCTTATTTAAGCTTGCTCATTCAACTTAACTGTTTCTGCTGCTGTGTGGTGATTCCATTAGTGGGCCATGCTCTCTATTTTAATCATGTCATTTAACGTGTTGATTTTTGGCACTTATTGTTTGGTCACCTGGCTTATGCAGTACCGCTGAAGCATGTAATGGACTCTATTTCACCTAGGAAGAATCTGCTCAAGTATGCAATTAGTATTTTGGCTGTTGAAATGATTCTGGAATATTGCCAAATCCCCTCACCCTCTCCTTTTCCCCTGGTTTCTCTTTGCCTTTTGGTTTAAATCGAACTTCCATTCAGGGATTGGTTGTTGTATTGAGTGAATCTGGTTTTATTGTTCATCTTTAAAAGATAAACTATATCCCCATCTGACATTTCAAATTCTCGTTATAATTGCATCCAGATCTTTTTGGTAACTGGTTGGGCTGCCTGTGTTCCTTCTCGTTCAAGCTTTTTGATAGCCTAATGATTTACATTGGGTGCTAATGACTTTGCTTCTTTTTATGGATGGTTTTATCTATATTATTGCCCTAGGGATTTGTATTTGAAAGGGTTATCTTGGTTCCATATCCTGTAAGGCAGCTGTTTGTAATTGTGGATAGTAGCCATGAAAATGGTAAAATAGGTGGTGTTTGAAATGTTGAAATGGTAAGGCATGAAAGGGGTAAAATATTTTGTAATTGTGAATGGTAGCCATGAGAAGGGTGAAATGGATGCTGTTAAAAATTGTGAAATTTTAGCAGTTGCTGAGTGCACACGAGTTCTATATGAATGGAGGGGCGCGAGGGGCGCACTCGCAAACCCTTTGGCTGTCTTTGCACTGCTCTTTGTATCGCAGTCTTTGAGTATATTCGTCTCATAGTATTGATTCTAATAGAAAAATCTATCGACAGAAGTCTTGTAGGCTCGCTCCTTGCCTATCGGGATAGCCCGGAGTTCTTTTATGTTGGGCTTTTGCCCCTCCCATTTTCCCCCCACCTCCCTTTCTTCTTTTAGGCTAACCTATTGAATGTTTTCAATGTGTTGCTCAGATTTGTCAGCTGATGACCCCAATTTGAGTATTCTGTATGCTAATCTTTGGCCCTATCAGCTGGCTTGCCACTCAACCGATCCGCTTTCCGTTGTCAACAGGAAATGCCTCCTATTCTCGAACGAACGACCTCCTTTCCTTCTGCCTAGGTCTGCTTCAACAAGCCCCGCTACTTCAAGCAATAGTTCAAACAGAACACCCACCTACGGTGCTTCACACCAATTTACCCGAAACTATAGTAGAAGCTAAGATCATCAATTAACCTTCTGTCCAGCTACCAGCTTTGTTCCATGTAAACTAAACTAGAAGATTGGAAATTTTAATATATACAAATCTTTAGTGCCAAACTTAATGATGAGACCTAGCTATTTATAGCTGGTCTAGGGATCAACTTCTGTGGCCATTTTAATATGCATGTAGGGAGACCCATTTGTGGCATAATGGGGCAGGTGAACTGTACATAATTAGTGTCAGGACTTATTTCTAATGTTTACCATGGGTCAGGATTTTCACAGCTCAAAATCTGGCCCTAATTTTATCACAATTCCATCTCATTCTAATTTTGAAAGATTTCATTTAACCAAAATGAAAGTTCTAATTGGTAGGATCTTTATCCAATGATAAATAATCATAAATATTATGAAACATTAAAATGTTCTTGCATGTTTATTTTCATTTTTTGTATACTCTTTAGACGGTGATCCTAGTCGGATTGAAATTGTATAAAATTTGAGAACTCTTAAGGATTATTCAGCTGTTTTAATTTCTGCAGTTAAAATTTATATATTTCAAAAACGTATCAAGTTATTATTGGAGGACAAGCGGATGATTAAAATCACTCAAACAAGTGAAGGGAGCTGGCCTGGGTGGAAGAGGGTGAGCTCTATGGCATTGCTTATTTTTTATTTTCTTGTTTTCTTGCTAGGCCTACAACATTGGTCTTGTGGATATTAGCTTAAATCTCAAGGAAGATCGATTGAGGGAGTCCATGGCAAGACAACTTAAATAACACAAAGCAGAGTGCAATGATCTACGATACCGACCCTCCTTGGCTTCATTCAGGCTATTAACATTCCTTTTTCTGTAAGAAATTCTTGATTCTAGTTCCCTCTTCTTCTTCTTCTTTTATTTTTTTTTGGATTTCTTACCATTGTGTGCAAACTTCTCTAAATCTTTATCAATTTTCACCCCAAATGTAAACATTTTCTTTGAAAGGAGAAATGTAAAATATTATATTACAAGAGTAAAGAAAATAGGAGGCCGTTTCTAGGCAATTTGCGTGAGTCCACCCATAATTATGTCATAATTATTACCTCTGTTGTGTTCAATATTATTGTTTGACCAGTATTAGCTGCGTTTCATTGAACTTGTTTAGCCTCTAGTTATCGTCGGAACAATCCTGCATTCATAGCTGCGTGTCTTGACTTGAATCCCGCTTAATTAGCAATAAGTGAGGTCCCGGTAGTAGTTTGACTTAATAGACTATTAGCGGGATCTAGTTAAGTTGCAAGAGTGATGATACAATTATAATAATAATAATAATAATAATAAAAGACATCAAGTTTAGAAACCTTGAGTTTTATTTTTTAGGAAAAATTATACTTAACCTCCTTATGGTTTAACGTAGTTACAAAAAATCTCTCTGTGGTTTAAAAACAAGTACATAACCCCCTTATGGTTTTAATGGATTTACAAAATTTAAATTTCCTGTCTAATCTAACAGTTTGTTCTTCCATAATTTTTTTTAGTGTTTAATATAATAAAAATAAACACTTTAATTTTCAAAATTACCCATAGACTAATTTCTTAACCCCTATCGTACCAATACCCAAATAAATGGACACTTATATATTTCTTGTAGCTTGAAAAAAAAATTCTATAGAGGTTATATCTTCATAATCCCAACTAGGTTGATTTACATACAAATGTCTCTCTTTTTTTTTTATACAATAAATATATCTTTTTCATGGCTTAAGAATTATAAAAACAACTAGTTCTTTGAAAGCTATTGTGATTGAGGTAAGGAGTTAATTTTTGGTAATTTGGGAAATTAAAGTCTATTTTTTTTCTATTAAACACTCTAAATTTTTTTATTAGAAGAGCAAACAGTTAGATTTGATGAAAAGTTAACTTTTGCAAATCCATTGAAACCACAGGAGAGTTATGTGCTGATTTTCAAACCATAGGAAGGTTTCCTGCAATTGGATGAAATCATAGGGAAGTTAAGCGTAATTTTTTATTTTTTTATTACTATATAATACATTTTCCAGAACATGCATTATGTGCAATCTTATCATAATTTACATCGAATGCTTTGTAAAAAATTGTAACTAAATTGTGTTATAGTAATTAATAAAAAAAAAATCACAAGAACACAATGTGATCACTTTCAAGGTGGGCTGACAGTGCTTTTAGTGGGTGTGACACTCCTGTACCACTTATACATAGTGTTGAGTGCAACCCAAGTGACATGCCCTAAATAATTCTAATTTTCATCGTATTTTAATAAAGCATAGCTTACACAAAAAGGTTCCTTCTACTTTTATTGGCTATCCCCATCTTAACTAAATAAATAAATAATTGAAGAACCCATAGGGGGAGGCCTTAAGTACTAGTGATTATTTTATTTTGGTCGGCCCACTGTGATTCCAACCTTAAAATTGAATACATAAATTGACAGGGTGATTATAAATGGACCCTGTTTGTTAATAAGTGGTTATTGGCAGTTGGTTCTTATTCATTTTGTTGGGTGGGCCAAATTTTATTTATTTGAAATCATTTAAGTCACTATTTGTGATTGTTCTGTTTAGAATTCTGCTCCATTGGTAAATTTATATTTTAACAATCAAAAAAATAACTTACCAATCATCGATCCGATTGCTATTTCAATGATTTTTATTTTATTTTTTTTACCGAATTTGCACCCAAATATCAATTCCTTCATATATTTTTCGGGAACAATATTGGGTGTAGTTTCACGGATTTTAACTGAGTTTCAATTGCTAATGATCTCGGCTATGTCCTATTAAAAAAATGGCGATTATCCACCTTACACTCGTTTGTCCTTAATGACGTTGATGGTTTAAAAAAAGAAATATGTTTTCAAAAATAGGGAAAATTCTTCCACTTCTCTGGTGGATGAATAATAAAGGAACATACTTTTAATTGCATAGACATGACACTGACTAAACACCTCTTCAAGACAGCACAGACCATTATAGTTATCAAACCCTGAAGCAAATCCGTGACTGGTCCACTTAATTCATTGGGACAGCTAAGGCCCTTAAGCTAAGGTCATCAAGTTTTTTATTGAAAAATATGTAAAATGGCAAGCAAACCAATCAAATTCATGAAAAAGCCTCTTCCTTCTTAAGATATAAGGATTCAAATGTGAACTTATATATATATTTTTTCCATAAATACTGTAGAGGCATACCGGGAAATGCAGTATTGGCAGGAACTGAAAGCAAGGGATGGGAGAAAAGACAGAAGATGACAGTGCATCTTCATGGGGGGAAAAAAAAAACAAACTTTGAATGGCTTTGCTTGCAAAAGATCATTAGAAGCAAATAAAAATAATTCCTTTTAATATCAATTTCTAGGTTCTCCTCCTTCATCAGCACTTCATTCATTAGATACTATTCCACCCCTGGGAGGCTCTCTCATGGAGATTTATTAGCTCTGCATTCATTTCTGTGCATCAGGTACTCCTCTTTCTCTCCATGTCTGTGTCTTCAATGACAGTTTAATATATGAAGATGAATGCTTCTTGAAATAGAAACTTACATTGTTAGATGTCTGATTTGAGGAAGCAGTCACTGCATGAAGGGAGTTCTTGAGTGCACATAATGGGTGTGTAGGGTTCCTCGACCAGAGGGATCAATTGACATTAAATCATGAAGCTTTTCCATAAACAGATTAGCACAGGGATGCAAGCATGTTAACTTATGTTTTAATCAGATTTTGCTGGCCTTGCTGTTTGCTTTGGGTCTTTGTTACCTTTATTCATTATTTCTCATTCAATATAACTTCATGATCCCCTCAACTCCCATGCTACTATCCAACTCATCTTCATAAATGCATTTTAAGTTTTAAAGGGTAATGATTACCCCCACCCTTGCATAAGATGAAACAACATTCGAGCATCGAATTTAATGCTGGGGTTAAAAGTGTGTAGATGTTTAGATTTAACTTAAGTTTGTGCTTAAGGTCCAACAGGTGTCTCCCTAATGGATAAGTGCTACAGAGCCAAAACCAAACTCTATAAGTGTGAAGTTTGAGACTAATGGATTCAAATCTTCTGTAATAAATGTAGATTGATGGCATTATGGAGGGTTGAGATGTATTAATTGCACGTACAATTATTGCAAAAGGATGGAGAAGATTTAATCGGAATTAAGGTGATTAAATTCGTGCAGATGTGTCTGTTGCTTCTTAAGGTAGTATGAGGTTGGAGGAGTGGGTCGGGAAGTTGGAGCTGCCTCACCTCTTCAGAAAACCCTCACAAAAAGACAGAATAGGGGCAGTTTCGTCCTCCTGGGCTTAAAAAAATGAAAAATGAAAAATACGCACCGTACTATACTATGCCCACAAGAAATTGAAATTCAAGGCCAAAATTTGCATTTGCTTGATTTAACGTATATCCGAAGATTCACAAAACCCCAAAAGTCCAAAAACCCATTATTCCTCGTCCTCCCCCGATCCCCCACCTTCCCCTCCCTCCGGTTTGGCCTGTGAAAGTAGAAAGTTCTTACCTTGCTGGTAGTTACTCGCAACTGCGAGTTTTGGTTTTTGTTTTGTTCCTATATAATAAAGGATAACCCAGATAAAAGTTCATGTTTTTCTTCGATTTTTTGGGTACTTAGTACATCCTATTTGTACTTGTGGGTCTAATCCATGGTAGGGGCTCACGGTAGTGGTGGGATTTCTTGATCTGTTGCAGGTTTGAGCTATGGAGGAGAGTGGGCTTTGTGGGTGACGCTATTCTGTGTGTGGAAATGTGAGGAGATTTGTTGGTCTGATGATGGTGGCTGCCATTGCTGAAGCAGCTTCAACAGGCCCAGCAATTCCCAAAGCCTCCTCACAGCGTGAGACCCTTCAAAACCCTAGAAGACCCCCTTTGCTGGACAATGGGGTTGGTCCAAGAAAACCCAAATCCAGAGAAGTTCCCTCCAGGTACCTCTCCCCATCTCCGTCAACCTCTAGATCTTCATCTTCTTCATCCTCTTCTAGGAGATGCCCATCCCCACTGGTTTCTAGAACAAATCCTACGGCACCTATGTCGTCCCCATTTCCATCTTCGGCCTCATCGGTGCCGAAACGGTCCCAATCAGCGGACCGAAGGCGGTCTGGCAGTGCCAGGCCTTCCACGCCCCTTCCCGAGTCGAGGGCCGGCAATGCTGGGGAGGTATCCGCAGCTTCGAAGCTGCTTTTCACTTCCACGAGGAGTTTGTCCGTGTCGTTTCAGGGAGAAACATTCTCGCTTCCCGTTAGCAAGACTAAGGCGGCTCCGCCACCAAATTTGACCAGGAAGGGTACGCCGGAGCGACGGAAGGCGACCCCATTGAGGGGGAAGGTTGATAGTGGGGGTGCAGATCAGGTGGAGAATTCGAAGCCCAATGATCATAGGTGGCCGGGTAGAACCCGCCAAGCAAATCCATTATCTGTGAGTTTAGATTGCACTCAAGATAAGGAGAAGCTAATTGGATCAGGGATAGTGGCTCGGGCATTAAAGCAATCCATGATTGATGATGGTAGAAGAGCATCCTTTGACGGTAGATTGAGCCTTGATTTGGGTAGTGCAGAACTGTTGAAGGGGGTCCGGCCTGCCCCAGACGCCAATTCCATGCCTTCTGATCTCACTGCATCAGATACGGAGAGCGTTTCATCTGGTAGCACCTCAGGAACACACGAATGTAATGGGATCAGCCGAGGGCGTAGTACTCCCCGTGGCATTGCTGGCTCAGCGCGGTTTTGGCAGGAGACAAATAGCCGCTTGCGACGACTGCAAGACCCAGGTTCTCAATTGTCCTCTAGCCCTAACTCAAGAATGGGGGTACCGCGAAAGTTGATTCCGCCAAAAAGATTTCCATGTGAGGACCCATTGTCATCTCCCAGAACAATTTCATCTCCTGTAAGAGGAGCTGCTAGGCCTGCATCACCAAGTAAGGTGCCCCCATCAAGGGGGATTTCAAGTCCATCTCGCGTCAGGAATGAGGTTGTTGGCACCTTGAGTAGTCGGTACTCTATCTGCACGCCTTCCATTAGTTTTTCTCTTGATGTTCGGAGAGGAAAGATGGGGGACAACCGTTTTGTTGATGCACATGTGTTGAGGCTTTTGTATAACCAGTACTTACAATGGCGTTTTGTTAATGCAAGAGCGGAGGCTGCAACCTTTATGCAGACGAGGAGCACAGAGGTATGGTAGTTTTTTATTTTTTTAGTATTAAATTTGTTGAATTTATTTTGGTATGTTTATTTTACTTAATTTTTGTTGAGAAATCCTGATTTGAGCTGGAGAAAAGAATAAAAACTTAGACGACTGGCTCTTCTGGGCTTAAACATCTTCACATGTCAAAACAAATTAGGATTTGGGTTAGATAAGAGGATATGAAGCACAGATAAGAGGACGTATCCAGCCACAACCATTCTAAGCTTGAAATATTCAAATGGCTAATTGAGAAGTATCTTAACTGTAATTGATTTGCTTTTCACCTAAAATCTTGAGCTGTTTGATTGTTGTGGGAAACAACGTATCAAAATTTTCCTGTAATGCTAATTGGTGCTTCGATTGTATATGAAGACTTACAGAGACCTATCAAGTGGAAAATGAAATTTAACTTGTAAACTCTAATAACTTTACAACAAAAATAACTGTGAGCAATAAGGATCAAACACTGGACTTCTTGGGATCTTAACTTATTATCATGTTTAGTTGCACTTCACTTATAATTTCAAGAAGTTGGGGGGGGGTTGAACAGTATTCATCTAACTTTAAAGGTAAAGATTAAACACAGGATTCTTGGGAGTTAATTCTCTAATACTGTGTAACCACTATTTAAAATTTAAAGTTTTTATGTTGTGGGGAGCAATATTGTGTCAAACTTTTAAATGTTTGAGGGGAGAAATGAAGTTTATAGGTTCTAAGTGTGTGCCCCTATGCATGCAAAACGCTTCAGTTTGCTTAATTCTTTTTTGCCACATATATGTATGTGTACCTTGGTCTAGGTCACACTATGCGTGGGATCCAAAACCTTGTATATCTGTTGTATTACCTTATTATTTCAATTTTAAAATTAGAATATTTTTCTTTTGTACCAGAAAAGTTTGTGGAATGCATCAATTACGATCTCAGATCTACGTAAATCAGTCAGAGTTAAAAGAATTGAACTGCAATTGCTGAGACAAAAATTAAAGCTAACTTCAGTCCTCTGGGGACAGGTAAATCTATTGCTTCGGAGTAATAATATTCGTGAAAGCTTCCAGAATATAAAAAGCAAATCTTTTTTTGGCATTGGATAATATTTCACATATTTCTGTGTAATTTTTTAATTTGCAAATTCTTTAGTAGTTCTTGAGTAGCTAGAAACTTGTAGTCATATGAACTGGGATAGAATCTAATGCATATCTGGAAACATTTTACTGTATAAAATTGAAACGCTGATCCACTCCTGATGTTTTTAAGACAGGCGGGTCAAAAACAGTTCAAGATTATTTTATGGGTGAGTTGGGTCCAGTTATCTTATGAGCGGGTTGGTGGTTCACAGGTTGATTTTGCTGACTCCATTAACATATATACATCAGAAGATTTTGGGTGCAACTATTTCAAAAGTGTTTTTGTCTGCAGTTCTTTATTTACAAATGATTAGCGAAATATTAGTTTGTAAAACATGCATGATATACCAGGCTTTGACAATCTTAAATCTCTCTTCTTCTTCTTTTTCCCTTTTAGTTTCATTTAGAGTGTAACCTTTAGTCTATCTGACTAGTCAGCATTTTACCCTTCTGTTTGTGGGGGTAATTGGGAGTTTCAAGTGTCCTTGACTATCCCCTTGCTGATTTTGTGGTTAAATGGTTATTCAAGAAGCTGTTGACTTCGGATTGTCTCTCTGTATCTGTCCCTCTCTCTTGTTGCAACTTTCAGGTGCTTTTAGCTTAGAAACCAGGAGTGCATTAAACTATTGAGGAGGATTCTTGATTGCGGTGAATACGGATTACCAAGGCACAATATGATACAATGTGCCACTGAAAATGCTACACTTCATGAAACATATTCTGAGTGTTCACACTTTCTGTGATCATTTTAGTAACCCTTGGTCATCCCATTGAAGTAACTGAAGATATCTACAGATCTTTAACAGATTCGAGTCATGGTGTAGTAGTTTAATTCATCTATAGAGCCCCCGTCTGCTCAACTCTCATGGGATGATTTTTAGTTGAGCCTCAATTGCCTCTTCTTTGGCTCTGTCTTGCGTACGCTATTTAGGCCCTCTCCATTCTAGACCTACCTCAGCTTGAGAAACTCAAATTTTGGCCCCCCTGGTTGTTCATAATTATATATTCCATACTAATGGTCGAAGACTCTGTTTGGGAATAGCATAACCTTATCTCACTCTTTCCTCAGATTCTGCATGTTTAGCCACTACTGGTCAGAATTCTTTTTGGGCAGGCTACTGATTCTTGGCTTGTAATTTGGCTTTAACTTTCCTTTCAGCTGCAGTGTGGCATAGCATTGAGTTCTTTTGGGTGAGCTGCAGCAAAGATGGAGTCCTATTTTCTGTCTGAATTTTATAGAATAAACTAAGTAGAGTGGCAGGATCTTCTAAACTACATTTCCCCTGCCCTTAGCCCTTCCTTTTCTGTTCAAATATAAAGTTATATTTCATTAAGAAAGGATACTGAAACAGAGAGAATGTGATGAACTTTGTGAGGGGAGACACTTAAAAAATAATAAACCTACTCCCCGAGACCCCTAGCCTCAAGGGGGTTGAAATTGCTTCTTGGGGCAAGAGCAGGGGCTCTAAATTTCAGTATACTCTCACCATTTAGTGGTCAATGAAGAGTCGTTTTAGCGTCTAAAGCCTCTAGACAAATTACTGGACTTCATATAAGTCTCCTGAATGAGCAAGTCGTTGAGCATTATGCACATTTCCTAATATTAGGGTCATAAAAGGGAAGGGTGTTTTCTTCTTGAGCTTTTCAGATGCCTCCTATATCATCCGAAGGGATGCTGCTGCTAATATTTCCTTAGATTATTAATAACGCTGCTTCTCACCATTTAACCCTATTATGACGAACTTTTATTGATTGGCGAGTTTAGCTTACCTATCTTGAAGAATGGGCACTTCTTGATAGAGAACACTCTGTTTCTTTGACGGGAGCAATTGAAGCGTTGAAGGCTAGCACTCTCCGCCTTCCGCTTGTTGGAGGAGCAACAGTATGTTCCCTAAGTTAGTTTTTCCCCTTTATATTTTTGGGTAATCATCGTCATCAGGATCCGATGTGTGAATTTATTCTGGCAGGCTGACATCCAAAGTGTGAAGGACGCTGTTGGTTCAGCTGTTAACGTGATGCAGGCAATGACATCGTCTATATGCTTTTTCCTGTCACAGGTAAACCTGTTTTGCTTCTTCTAATGCATACTTTTTAAATATATGGTATCTACCTAAATTATATTCAAAGGCTTACATCATTAATCAAATGCTTCACAAGAAAGCATTTCTTCTAACTTCTTGCCCTAGTATGCAGCTTATGTTACATAAAGCAAACCTAAAAAAGGTAGAAGTTCAACAAAGGTCTCGGTTGCTCTGATTGCAATTATTTCGAACCGTAATATTGCAAGTTCAAAACGCAAATTTCCAAGCCAGCAATGTTTTTTCTTTTTTTTTTTCAATTGTCACTAGTTAAACTAAAATGAAATCATTAATGCGTTGGTTGCCACTGTTAAGACTGGACCGTGTAAATTTGTTTCATTAACCCAGAAGCTACAATTTTTAACTTATCTCGTGTCGGTATAAGACATTGTAGGAGACTTGATGTACAAGCGTCGCAAATTGTACATAATCCTTTCTTGAAGTGCTTACTTTCTAGTTCACAATTTCCCTGCTATATCCTTCCATCTAATATAACCAGTTAATACCTGGTATCTGTTACATTTACTTACGCATTTGTTACGTGATCACGTTTCTTCGTAAAACACTTACTTTTTAAGCTATACAGGTAGAGGAAGTAAACTCCTTGTTAACTGAACTCGTTAAAGTGACTGCTGAAGAGCGGGCTTATCTCCGACGGTGCAAAGATTTTTTATCTGTTCTAGCAGCCATTCAGGCAAGTGTTAAATCCACCAACTCTCTGATATCATTAGCCTTTGCTCAGTCCACTTAAAAGAAGAAAAAAACGTTGTTTTCTTTTTCGATTGAACAGATTAAGGATTGTAGCTTAAAAGCACACAAATTGCAACTCGATCGTGTGCCATCATCAGCCTGACGACACGTGCGTAGAACTACTGATCTCACTCTGACTGCCAATTCTAAATGCTAACTTCACATTCAACCTCCCTTCTTTATCCTGATGTGATGGAAGCAACTCTGGGGGAAATAAGAATGGATTGAGCTTACAGGATTTGCTCCTAACTAGGTATTTTTGAAGCACTTAATCGTACAACAGAAGATGGCCTATTACCTCTACTGATTAGCTCTGTACAAGCAAGCACACCTTTTGTTTTCCCTTGGAGGTGAGAGGTTAATAGATCTGTGATGTGTATATATGTAATGTTACATTGATTTCTGCTGTTTAGTAGCTGTTGGTCATGGTATTGGTTCAATAATCTTTTTTCTCTTCTGCTAGGCAATTTTGGTTTCATAATTATTTGCATTACGATTGGGATTTGCATTCTCACTATCCAAACGAGTCATTAGTTTTTTTTCCCTACAAATCTCATCATGGAATTTAAAGCTTTTGTCCAATACTTGATCTATGCTATTAGAAAAGGAGAAAAACACATTCGATCAACGTATCGCTTCATCAATTTGAAGTTAAGCTACGTGGACCGGAAAATGGTTGGTTGGTGATACAATCTTTTATATACTTCCTCATGTTCCTAATATTATGTGTCGATGTTATGAGAGAAAAACCTAACAAATTTAAGGTACTCGTGTGACATTGATATCGAAAGTTAAACGTGATAGCGCTCAACTTTAAACCTATTCTATTACTCTTTCACGGACGGTGAATCCCTTAGTTTTGAAAATAAAGGATAAAAATGTATTAATAAGAAGGTTGTTTAGTTGCGTTAAACAACTTTCATTTTACATTTTCACATAAACAGCCTTAATTACTCCCTAGGAAAGTGGATTTCATAATGCTCATTTCCGATAATTGAAATTTTGTTGTCAAACCGATCCATAAACTACTAGAAAACATTTTAAGGCATGTTTAGTTCCTGAAATAAAATTTTTAAAGAAATGAAAATCATCATCCCATGAATATAAAATAGAGGATGAATAATTATTTCCATGAGTCATAAATAAAATAAGTATATTTTTCTTAATTGAATCTGAACAAAAGCCTGAAAATCATGAATGAAATAATTATTACCATCAGAACCGAACAAGACATCGGAGAATGAACTCAGAATAACTATGCAAATTTGTGAAACAAATCAACTTTCCTTTGCTTTCAGGGCACCCAAAATTCTCTTCCCACATGAATCAACAATGCTAATGACAGAGGCACAGCTACAGGGACAAAGACAACAACAGTGCCAGAATCTGAGTTGAGACACATAAAACAAATAAGCTTAGTTAATTAGAGTCCTTCATTTGATTCCTTCCCCATCCCCCTTGCAAAAATCATTATCCCAAACAAATTAGCTTTTATTCCAAACTATATATACTCTTTTTTTTTTTTTTGCTAAACTGCAAAATCACTCCAGACTTTTGAACTCCTTGACATCTTTTTGGGGGGGAAGAAAACCACCTAAAATTAGAAGAGTAAAAAGAGGCTCTAAATCTTCTCCATAACCTATATGGCCGTTACTACGAGACCGAGTGCCTCCTGTTTCTGGAAGGCGTTGACTTCACCTCTTCCTGATTTGCGGAACCCAGAGTCTCTGATGAATCCGAGCCGCTATTCTCGGCCTGTGCCCCTTTGCTCGACCAAATCCTCGAAAAGATCCTCTTAGACATAATCATCCCTTTTATTTTACTCATAGCAGCAGCCTTGTCGACTACACCATTAGTAGTGCTATCTCCTCCGTTCCTCTCACTCCTCAACCTCAGGGAAGCCACCTCCACTTTTAGGGCCTTGAGCTCCTCAGCCGTTGCCACCGCATCCCAATCTTCCTCGGTGTTAGTTGTCGCGGATTTCGAGCTCTCATTGGAGCTGCCATTGAGGTCTTTAATGCTCTTGGGTAGCTCAGGCGTGCTGCTGCCTGATGATGTGGCACGTACATGCTCGAAGTAGAGTACCTGGACCACCACGCGCAAGGGGAGCCTCTCATTTTGCACGGCATGCATGCTTGCATCTGCAGAGAGCTTCTTGCAGTCCATCAGCCGGCATATGGTCTTGCTCTCGCTCTTGCTCAGCCCCGGGTGCTCCTGTTAGAAAGGCACATGATACACTTGTTCGGATGCACTAAGGTAGCAAATATGTTAATTTCGCTTGATGATTCACTAAGAATTTTGGTGGCAGGTAAGAGCATTGCTAGCTGCATAGAAAAATGTATACATAAAAGTTTACAGAAAAGAGACACAGGGAATGGGCCCATTCACTCGCACAGTGAGGTCTATACCTCAAAAGATGCGGATCAGCAGAAAAGCAGCCTATGGAAACCAGATACAAGGAGAATTGCAACTTTCGTGCCTAATAAAATGTGAGAATTGTCAAGGATTTTGTTTGGTAGAGGAAGGAGACAGATCCTTAATTTGAGATTATCATTATTTTGCGTTAGAACATGCAAATCAAGTTTAAAAGGCATTTTCTAGAGTGAATTCACAAAAAAAAACTTCAACAAAGGATCTCTCTACCTTAAGATATGTGTCGATTGCCCGGTAAAGCCCATCATGAGCAGGACGAGGGAAACCAGAAACCACCTTAGCAAGGCCCACAAACTTTGACAAAGTTAAATGGGGATCTTTTGCAATTTCAGCAAGATACCCATCAATCAACTTTGCCACCATCAACTTAGAAGCGTCCGATAAAATCCCTGGACTTCTCATCTCCTGAAGCTCAAGCTCAACTTGCATTTCAGCGTCGAAATTCTCATCTTGCATCTGAAACGCCTCTACTAGGTTCTTTACTATATCAACATCATATAATGTAGTCTCCCCTTCTGGTGGTTTTATAAAAAGATCACTCACTGAAGCATCCTCCAGCTGCTGCCCAGCTCTCCTTATTAGCTCTCTTTTAGTCAATTCCTCAGATTCCACGAGCACGGCCGCTTTTAGCAGCTTGAGTAAGAACCCACAGGAGACAGTGCCTTTCTCTGAGGGCAACAGCCACACAATCGTATCCACCGTCAGTTGACTCTTTTCTAAGTCAGTCCTGTCAGTCTCAGTTTTGGTCAAACCTGGTAATCTTCTGAATACGTAGGCTTTCAGGGCTTGTCCAATCACTTTATTAGGAACTATTCCTTTGGTGCTTATAGCTGATATTACTTGCTTAAATGAATCGATTTCAAGTTCACACAAATCCTCGACCCACCAGTCCTTTGGGACCATTGGACGGTTCACAACACCATTGTAGATCCGATGATTTCCAATTTCTTCTGGGAGATTCTTCCGGTTATAGGAATAGGACCAATCCACCTTGGAGGTGTCAACAGAAGCCTTGCACGCGATAGAGTCGATGCAGCGGCTGACAATCTTTAGTTCCTTGGAGAATGGTAACAAAGAATTTGTAGTCTGAAGAACAATGATGGAATCCTTCCACGTGCGCAAAATGCTAGAATTAAGGAAGACTTCAATCTTGTATATAAGGTTCCCTTTCTCAACGGATTCTTGCATTCCAAGGTACTCAGCCGCACAGCGAGCAGCAACAACATTGTAAGCATTGAGTGTGACGGTCATGCCATAACAAAACTTGGCACATATTTCAAATGCAGTGGGTCCACCAGGAATGTCATGAATATTAATTTCATCGCTGTTTTCAGAGGCGGTTGCAACCAACTTTTGCAGACAAGCGCTCTTGGACAGAAGGGGAAACTGCAAGGCCAGAATCTTCATTACATCACTCTTAAGAGAAGAATATATATATATATAAAGAGGGGTCCAAAAATGTGGATGAAGAATTTACTAATGTCACATGGCAATATCATGCCACCCATTCCTTTGTTAATCCCAATCAAATTAAATTAGTTGGTTAACAAGTTAAACATAATCTTCTTATGTAAAGTAGGATGCTTTAGCAATTAAAAAATCCAACGTTGACATATCAATCCCAAAATCATGTCCTTTCGTGACAGACAAAAAGGAAAGGTAAATTTCACATGATTTGGAGCTAAAAATACCTTGTGGAGGTAAAACTTCACTTCCCCAACATTAACAAGGATATCGGTTGCCAACTCGTTTGCTACATACCTGCAAAACCGAAAGTTCATTTAGTGAAATGTAGAGATAGGATGCTGTAAATCAGACAAATAAATCTAAATATTAACAAGGTGCAAAAGGGGTGCAACACTGGAACATGGGCTTCATGTATCCATACAAGTACGGATAGATATAGAATCATACAATCTAAGTTAATAGCGCAAGTAACCCTAAATCCAGCTCAAAGCAGAAAGGACATTTTTCTAACATAAGTTCTTAAAGTAGTATTGCTGTTACTGTTTTGTGTGCGCAAGTGTGAATATTCATGCAGGCATTACACTTTCACAAGTGTGTGCAGGTGCATATTATGTATCCAGATATATAGTGCAGATAAAAAATAGCCAAAAATAAAAGTCACAAAATTCGAGCATTTGGATGGAATCTCATCAATAATCAGATGAACCCCAAATTTTACTAGTTGGTAAGATATGCATGAAATTTTTAATACAACAATCAGAATGCTACTCTGTGGTTGTAAAATATCCCTGAGTTTGCCCACACAATAAACGATTTTCACTTGCTCGTATTAGCAGGTTCCAAAATCTTGCTAGAGAAGTGATTCATCGAAACCCACAATTGCTGGATTACTATAATAAATAACCACTTCCAATTCCATAGAAACCTAGTGAATGAAGTTCCTTCAGAGTCGCACGGAATAAACGAAATAATTAATTGTACCTTAAAAGTTTCTTAAAGTTCTATGAATATTATTCAACTGCTCATGACTATGATCACTACTAATTTACTCATTCTATTAAGATAAAGAGTACTTCTTTTAAGGACAAAAGCAACTTTATTCAGGAGTAACAGGCAACCAAAATTAGTCGAGTTGAATTTTCAAGAGGTACACGTGCATAATGAAAACATCACACGACAGATAATCCTAAACATCATTTTAGTTTACTTCTAAGGGAAGAAGAAAAATAAAGGTTTAGGCCAAGAACCAGATAATCAAGGGTTAAATTCCCACCTAGTTCAGGTCCCTATAGCATTACAAAAGAATTCAATTTACATTGTTTATGCAACAATGTGCTATGCATCAACCACCGGAAGCTGACAATAGACAACAAACCTTTTCTCCTGCGATGTCACAATCAACCTAAAGAAAGAACTTAATATTTAAGGCAAATACAGATAGCAGTGGTTGAAAGTGGGTGAAACCCTTTTCAAGGGCGAGACATTAATCCAAACAGAAAAATCACTAAGTTGAGGCGAAAGATCTTACCGGACATTTTTCCCATCCGTCTGAAAGGAGTCCAGCTTCGATCCAAGTTTCATGAACTTCATATTGACAGTTACCAAGATCTACTTCTGCTTCTCCACTGAATCCACTAAACTACCCTTTCCTCCTTTCCTCCAAAATCAAGCCCCAAACATAATCCAGACGTCAAGGAAAAGGAATTTGGAAATGGGAAAGGGTATTTCCGGTGTGGGGACCCAATTTCTCAAGTAGGGATCCTCAAAGGGGGAGGAGGGGATATATGCCCTTGGAAATGACTAAATCCTAGAGAGAGACAGACACAAACAGGGAGCGTATGAGGGAGAGATGGGCAGTTTTCAGTTTTAAAAATGGGTTCTCGTGAATGGAAAGAAAGGCAAAGAAGAAGATGTTTCCTTGATCGGCGGCAAAGCCCACGGACTGCGGGCACATACAGTCAGCAAAGGAGACATAGCCAACAGAATCCTCAAAACTAAATAATTATATACTCAAACCATGGAAATCCCTCTCACAAGCACAAATCTGACGCCACCCATTACTCTTTCTATTTGTTTATCACTCTGACTCTCTGATTTCTCTGTGTTTTTTTTTTTTTTTTCCTCTTCTTTTCCTTTTTCCTTTCTTTTATACTTGAAGCCTAAAGATTCATACCACCAAGAACAACTCCTGTGCGCTTTATAGTTTCAATGCTTTCTTTTTACCATTGAAGTTTGAAAAACCTGCAAAGGAAAACAGCATCTTTAGGCATCAGTTGAAGAAACCACCAAAACGGTAGACAACAAGCATCTTTCTTTTATTTTTCTCAAAAGTTGCAGGAATAAACGAGAAGGTGGCATTTATCCCACATACATGAACAACCAAAGCGATAACAATAATAATAATAATCGGCCAACAAAATCTGTCTGAAACTGGAAATGCAAGTAACCCGCGAGAATCAAATCAGAGATCGATCACACAAATGTAGTTATTAAAGCAAATCAAACACACCCACATGAAGATATGATTTGCCCACTGATCAAGTTGCCAACTTGGTGTCAAAACACATGCCCTAGAAGACCTCTCCGTGTTACGCTATAACAGAAACCCCAACATTAAAAATTTGATATCGAATCTTAAACACTTACTGAGTGACTGCTCAAATCAGCACGAGAACAGAAAGAACCCAATTTTTAAATAAATCAAAATCAACCAAAACTATCCCAAATGGGGAAACCCTAGAAAACCCGAGAGAGAGAGAGAGGGGCAGAGGCAGGAATCAAAATGTAATGCCAAACTAACCCAGAAGGCTCTTGACAAGAAAGAACCCTTGTTAGAGCTCTGATCTCCCTCAGTAAGGAAAGAGTTAAGATATCATGCATTGAACAACATGCGTCGCCTGGAAATATGGTGCAAACCTAATCAGAATTGACAACCCACAGACCCATGAGATGAAAAGAGCCGATTTCTCTGCTCAACTAATTTAAAGCACAACAGAATATCAGGAAAAGCCAAGCTCCTGCCACGCTTCTATCAGAAGGCACAGTTCTCCATTGCCCCTCTTCTTTTTTCTTTTTCTTTTTTTCACTCTCTCAAAAGAAAGCCAAGGCACAAATACCTTTGAAATTCGCCCTCCTTACTAATTTGCCAGAGATTTTCTCCCTCGCTCGCTTTCCCTCTTCAAAGTTTTCTCAAATAGCTTTGGTGAGAAAGAAGAAAATCTCGGTTTGTTGATTACGGCCATTAAGGCGCTTTTTTTTTTTTTTTACTTGCTCTGCATTGCACGCCAATGCTGACACCCCGGCTACTCTTTTTCTCTCTCTCTCTCTCTTTTCTTTGCTCTCCTAGAACCCCTCTGCTCTCCTCCTGTGTCTGTCAAATGAGTCTGACTCGCGCCCCTCATGAACACACCTGACCCCCTCCCCCTTTTTCTTTTGCCAGGACATTAACGCTTGACCCTGTGCTTTTCTCTTGCATTCCCAATATTTTGCAAACAATACTTTTGAAATAAAAATAAAAAATTATTATTAAAGCAATAAATGAACATTGAATATAAAATTTGTAAGAGTCACTTTGTTAAAATAGATCTCATGTTTAATAATAATAATAAATAAATAAAAAGGAGGGCTACAGGTACATCAAAGATGTATGTAAAAGTGACAAAAGGATATGAGTTTCACATTTCTTGCATCTGTTTTATGAACATTTATGTATATCTCTTGACGTTTATCTTGATAACGCAAGTGGTTTAGCTGTTGAAAGTCCCCGCGGACAGCTCGATTGGTTCCTCTGTAGTAGATTGAGAGAAGAGACTCAGGATCGAACGCTAGCAGCCGTAGTGTGGGATTCACGCCCTCCAATGTGGGGATGGGATCCTTGTGAGCACCAGCACCTGGTCCTCCTATCGGAAAGGGGTTGCTGAATTACCATGGTTTACTCTTTCACACGAAAAAGGCAAGGTGTATAGGCCTCCGGAGGGAGGGTTTCCCCTTTTTGAGATAAGTTTTTCTGTTAAAAACTCACCAAGAGTTTTGCCGCAACACTATTGGTGAAATTGTGACTCACTATATTCACTAGGTTCTACGAGCTAAGATTGGTTCTTTTCAAGTCATTTATCACAGATTTACTGATTTAAGTGGCTTGCGATTGTTCTTTAATTAGTTGCTCAATCACAACTATTCCTCGAGTATCGAGAAAATATAAGATGCAAAACTGTCTTAAGAAAAACATGATGTCATTGTTAGGTTCTAAATCATTCAAAAGACTAAACATTAAGATCTAGTCGTTTGGTCATGCCACATGTAATGAAATTTTTTCAAGGACAGGTTATGGGAACCAATCATCAGTTAGTCAATTGATTTCTAGTTGAACGACACAACTTAAGTGATGTGAACGGCTTAAGATGCATTAGCTGATACCAATAGAGGAAGTAGAAACGCAGGAATGGGCAAAGTTAATTAGTGCTAATCCATAATTTACAGGGTTTGAATTTGAGGGCATATTTCAAAATTCCAAAACTTTGAAAGCCTTAGCCCTCTTATAATGTAACTATTTTTCCTAATAGCTTCCTCCACCAAACACCATTATTAACAAACTATTAACTTCAAGGCTCATTAGAGTCTAACTCACTTAAATTTGAGCTTGAATTGGGCTCACTTTAACCTCACAATGCATGTAAAATATAATATTGCATAATAAAAAATTTTATTTTTCTGGTACAAATATATAGTAACTAATAGTTTATAAATCAAGGTGCTGGTAGCACTTCAACTAACTGATCTGATAATGGCTATGCAAGTCATATGCTAATAATTCTCCTCCACCCAAGATCCCCCAATTAATATATATATGTATGACTAATAAAAAATTACTTAGGCTACAGAAATTTACCTAGGGATTTTACCATATTCCCCTGTAAGCATGTCCCTATAATAGTGCTAGCTAGTCTATATTATTCTGCAGAAAATTTAACAATAAAAGTAAAATCTCATGCCACAATCCGAGGCCCACTTTTCCACATATAGAGTCGTATCTAACAACCATTAATTCTTTTTTTTTTTTTTTTTTTTTTTGGCACGCATGGTGTTGGCTGCACTGCACATATATTACTATAAGTTCAGTGTTACAAAATCTGTGCAAGCATATACATAAAATATATTCTGTGTATAGATAGATTAAAACTTTCTTGGGCTTCTCTCTTCTTGCGTGCCTGATTTCAATGCAAAGTGGGTTTCTCAGTGGCCATTTCGTCAAAAGCTAGCTAGGAGGCGTGAGGCGTGGTGGGGGGTCTAACGTCTTCGATCGCCGTCGATCGTCAACGGCGGAGAGTCACGTGCGCCGTTGAATCATTGCCTGCATGCTTACTTTCAAACCATGGGAAGCACAGTGCTGCGAGCACCATGTTGTGAAGCACATAGCTTGGCGGTTGTGGAGAAAAAAGAAGACATACGGCATCTTCTTCTTCCTTTTTTCTCTGGATCCTTGGGACCAACCCCACATGATTTTGGCACCTTTGTCACAAGTTGTAAAGCAATATCGAAATTCCCCCGATCTTAAGGAGCAATAAGAACCCAATAAGTCACGAGTGAGGAGGGAGAGAGAGAGAGAGAGAGAGTCAAGGGCGTGGGGGACAAATTAGGAACAGTTTCAAAGGAGGGTCTCGTGTCAGCTGCCTCAAGTCTTGTGCTTTGAGTACAGCAAAGCGCTTATCGAGTATTGAGGCTCAATGTTCGTGTTCATACACAAGAGACTGCACGTGTCCTTTTTCTCCGGACTTTTATTTTTGTGCATATGTCCTAATGTGTATAACTACAAGAACTTAAATTTTCCAGGTATAACCAAGCAATCCAAAATGCATAATGATGTGAGATTTATACTGACGTAATCGCATTGACCTCACTATTAGGGCTGCACATACCGTCTTTATTTAGCAGCAATTATCCAAAGTTAATTACATGATATAAATAAAGTACGCCATAATTATATGGCCAATAAATAAAAAGTAGGCCATAATTATGGGGCGGATTTGAACCTTATAGAGTGCGAAATCTTAGCTTTTAATGCTTTTATTGAGTATTAATTTCGAGCATGATGCTTATTGTAAATAAGTTCTTCTTTTTATCATGTATAGGTATACGACAACGACTGACTAAGCAGACTTATAAGTTAATTCTCAATTTTATGTTTAAGCTATTTCATATAGATACGCTTAGGTTAACCTGACATCGGGAAACTCGAACATCTCAAAGGCGGGTGAGCCCCAACCCTAGTTGAACCTGTGGGGACTGCCTACTTGAGAGAGATTCGAGTTCCCCAATGTCGAGTTCCTGAGCACCTCCCTACTTCATACTATTTTGAAGCTTTTTTCTTTTTTTTTTCCTTAGTGTGAAAAACATACAATAATACACACCAACCGCACAACCCATTAATTCTGCGAAGTAGATAAGATTTCTGTTATGGGATTGGTGAGTCATGAGCCAAAATCTCAAAAACTTGATCCGGCCCATGAGTTTCATTGAAATTGGGCCTTAATCTAATGGCCCATATATTTTGCTGATAAAACTGAACATCTGAAGGCCCAATTTGGATATTGCCATCTGAAAACTTCAAATGGACTCGTGAAAGCCACGGCCCAAAAAGGTGCCATTTTTGATGAATAATTTGAAATCACAATTCTTTTTTTTTTATCAAAAACAATGTTATTTTTTTAGGTAGTACTGCACCTAATTAGGAAAAGTAGTAGCACTGTATAAATTATAAGTCTAAGTCCATTTAGATTAAATTCGGTTTATTATATTTTTATTCCTAGCGATTGCATTTTTATGCATTCTTATTTATTGCTGATTTTTATACACCACAAGAAAACCTTAAAATAGCGACGGAACATGTCCATCGCAAATAGTTCACAAAGACGACCTTTCGTCGCTGAAAGTCCGTCACAAATAGTTAAATACGCTTTTATTTCTAGTTTTTATAGGAGGAGAGTATTCAACTTAAAACCTCCATTACTTAAACATTTTAATACTACGACTTTAACTATTTTCTTGAAAAAAAGAGTAATTCTATGTGATAATAAATAAATAAATAAAACCTTTCGGTACGCTTACTCTGCATTGAGATGTAGCGTTATATACATGTAAATTACTGAACGGGAAAAAGAGTAGATGCAGGGATTTAATATTCACAAGAAAGCCGGCTTTACCAAACTTTGTATAAAGAGGTGGTCGTCTTGAAAACCATTGGCTTGGTTGGTGGCTAAGGAAAGCAAATAACTGATAGAATAATAAGCTCAGAGACTTGGCCAATTAATGGGTTTCTTATTAACCATTTGCCACGTGCTACTCTTTTTTTATTTGTTTTTTTTTTATTTTTTCTTTTCCTTTTTTTTTTTTTTTTGGTGATAGGTGAGTAAGGTGAGATACCACCAGTGTACAGCACTCGTGTGACGTGTGCTTACGTTTTTAGGACATCATTGCTTGCTCAATGAGCTTTATTTATTTTTAATGACAAAATTATGACAGAAAATCATATTTTTTCTTAACGTATTAAAGCAATAATAAAAAGGGAAACATGGATCACAATTCCTAGGTTCAAGGGACAGATTGCAACTATTAAAATTGTTAGCGGGGAGCATTGGGATTTTGTTAAAATTTTAAGAGGGATCAACATAATTTTTTTTGTTAATTTTATATTTATTATTTAGAGAAATAAAGTATGCGGTGCCACTATTTCTTGTTATGCACTTATTTATCGTCAAAACAGTGTCATTTTAGCAAGTAATATTAAAAGATAATAAGTTTTTAATCAGAATAATGTTATTTTAGAATGTACGCGTGGCATTGCATATTTCATTCCCCTATAAATTTTTTTAACTAAATTTATTAATATTCGAAGGACCAAAGTTCTAATCCAAAGCATTGGCCTATATCTAAAAATACTTGAAAATAACCTCTAAAACTTCACGCCTGAAATGAGTGCAGTACTTATTCCTTTATAATAGAGGTTCACGGATTCAAGTTTTCACTCCATTGAACGATAGAACAATTTTTCATCCTCCTTTTCAATCCGTTAGTCTCCCTTAAGTGGCATAAAAGCATATTGATCATAATATATTTAACATTTCTTCTTCTTCTTCTTCTTTTGTTGATAAAATAAAGAAAAAGAAGCTCGAGTTTGGTCCCTAAACACAATAAATTTTTCTGAAAATTAGTGTTGGACCCCTAAATGAATGGTGCCCACCCCTGAAACGAAATAGTCCAAAACGATATCGTCTCGTGCCAGATTTGGGAAAATTCCGCGAATCTGGACTTAGGACCCGCAGACTTGACAAAGAATATGTTATACACCTAAAGGGAACTTGGATGGGATTAATTAAAGGGAAGGGGTGGTGTATGAGTAATGGTTGCTTCCACAAGTGGTCACAGTTATCCCAAGGTGGGGGGTGTCCGCACTGTGTGCAGTAATTCGCGGGGGAGGATTTGATTAATGATATTAAACCCACTCGTATCACCCTGTCGTCATCCGTTGTTCACAAGGACTCCATGAACTTTCTTTTGCTTAGAAAGTATGCACACCTCTCTTCTGTCACTTTTATTATGGAATCAACACCAACTTGGCACTTAAAAGTGGAGGACCGACGAGAGTTACTTGTGTATATCGATACATGCGTGGCAGAGATGGTAGACGGGACCATTATTGTGGACTTAGTCAACTGTTATTAGACGGTATCTCTATACCATGCTATAGTACAATACGAGGCTAAGTATTTTCGTCTTCTTTTTTCGTTCGAGAGAGGTGTATTAGTTAAAATGAAAATAAACAAACTCAAGGATTTGAATCTTAGCAATTTCTAGTTTGAGCGTGTCTATTTATCAGTTAAGAAAAATATGAGGGATTAGCGGATCTGTCGGTATCCAGTGTGACCTTCTGCACAAATTATAATCGACTAACTACTTGCAGAGTCGACTTAAACTTACTCGTTTGTTTAGTTAAGTGATAATAGCTAAGTTACACATTCTTTTTCCCTGCTTTTTAATTTTTTATGGTTTACTCCACGCATTTCTTACCTTTTTCAAATGGATAATCTCTTTTGTCATCGATGATGTGCTCAAAGGTGTCTATCGTATGTGCCCAAACACCTTGCACGTGTGTTCTCATTTTGGTTCTTATCTTTCATGATCTCCTCACACTCCATCTTATCACAAACATTTCAAACTATTGCCATTTTTGGGCTCGTGTGGTTTCTTAATAACCTAATAGCACCATAAAAATAAAATAATTTGCAATCTCGAAATTACTCTCAACTCAACAACTGATACTTATAATGAAAAGATAGGATCTGCTCCAATAAATCTATTCACATCATTCATGCAGCAACTTAATGAGATTTTATTTTTAGAAGATATTTTTAAAATGTAGCGCTTATATATATATATATATATATATATATATATTGAGGTGTGAAACTCATTTATAACAGGATCTATGAAAAAGATAACGGCAAGCTTAAGTATACAAAATGAGAAAAGCAGAAGGAACAAGACGACTCCTCATACGCCACCACAACACACTCAACCTAAGCAGTAGAATTTGATTTTTTTTTTCTTTTTCCATCGGCACGCTTTGACGTGATCACAATATTAATTAATTTTAAAATTGGATTTGCAAGGTTGAGAAAATAAAATTCGAATTAAACACACAGAGACTTACCGACAAAAGTGGGTCGCCCTGTGCCTCTTTGCAATCCAATCAACATGACGAAAAATAAAGAGAGAATTATTTCTTTTTGATAAATAAGAGAAAATTATTTAATGTTCAAAAGACTGAGCAATAATAACAAACCAAATACATGAGAGACGGAGAGAGAGGGAGAGAAACCCACAAGCGTCATCGAATGCTTGTTTGTTCCTTCATTCAACAGAAAGAGGGAAAAAGAAATTGAAAAGAATACAGCGAATAATTCTCTGTACATTAAACACGATGAATGCACTCAAAGAATTAAATAATTGAATTTCCTATCCGGTCCCTCTAGTTCAATCAAATTGGATTAAGACCCCAACGAGCGCGGTTTCTTCGCCGGGAGAGGACTCTCCGCCTCCTGTTCGCCGGCGAGCGGGATCTTCGCCCTCCTTCCGCCGTCGAACCCAAAGGCCGGAGAGGATTCCGGGAACGCCGGCAGATTCAGGTCGAAGTCGAGGTGGTGCCTCTGAGTCTCCGACGAGGTGACAGCCGCCGCCGCCGAAGGAGCGCCGCCGTCGTAGTGGCAACGCTTGTGGCCGCCGAGAGCCTGACCGGTCGGGAACGATTTGTGGCAGATGGAGCACTCGTGCGACTTTCCGCTACCGCCGGATGCGGCGGCTGCGGCGGAGGAGGTCGCGGATACGGCGGCCGGTGAATCTTCCGGAGCAGCCGAGCCGCCGCCGCCGCCGAGCTTCCGGTGGCTGGCCTTGTGACCGCCGAGCGCCTGGTAGGAGCCGAACGACTTGTCGCAGACGGAGCACTTGTAGCCCAGCTTCAACGCCGGCGGCGGAGAGAGGCGGTGGTTTTCACCGGACGTCTCCGGCCGCGCCGCCGCCGCGAGCGAGCATGATGAGGCAGAGAGCGAGGTACTCTTCTTCGGAGGAGGGGTTGCCGTAATCGAGACGGGGTCGTTTCGTGCGCCTCCGCTTCGCCCACTGCTCCGCCACGTCGTCGCTCTGGAACGGCATCGCCGCCGCCGTCGGCGAATTCAGAGCCTCTAAAGCCATGGACGAATCGAATCCGAAAACCCTTTGAATCCCTTGAACTGAGGAAATCTCTGACTCGGCGTTAGATTGCAGAGCGATGGGGCTTGTGAATTGGGAGGAAAATGGGAGAATGAGAGAGGCGGTGGGGTTTAAATAAATAGGGGGTGGGTTTGTTTGGTTGGGTCAAGGAGAGTGGGGGAAGAGTGGTGGGAAGGAGGTGGTGGCGAGTGTTGGTGTATGAGTAAGGTCAGACGACTTCTTCTAGTCAAAAGTCAAATCTATCCTACTTTACCATTTTCTTTCATTTTTATCCTCTTTTCTTTTCTTTTCTTTTTTTTCTCAAATCAAATTATTAGACAAGACATGGAAAAAGTGAATTACTGAGGATTGACCCACATGCATGCGTGAGAAGGTGAATAAATGCACTATTTATATATATATATATATAAATTCAGGTGTTTGGGAAATTTTTAGAAATAAATCGCGTTCCCAAAAGATTATAATTTGAAAATATTCTAAATATCGTTAGTTTATATTTGGAAGGAGAAAATTATTTGTTCATTAGTTTCATAGAACTGACCTTTATTATTTGAGGATTTGAGAGATAAAATATAGAGTTGAAAATATAAGAGATAGAATTGGAATATACGGTTATTTGGGGATGGAACTGTTGTTGATCTCGTTGCCTTATCGTGTAAAATTCCTCCCCACACGTGGGTATGTTTAGTATGTGTATCAAGAAAGTTTTGTTTTTGTTTTTGTTTTTTTTTTTTTTACTTTTTAATTTCCGTTTCCTTATTTTTGTTTTTAATTGACCAAATTATTGCTTATATAAATGATAAGGGGAATTAAATCGTAAATTATTTATGATTTGTTTTTTTTTTAACGGTAAGAAGAATAATTGAAAAAATGAGGAAAAAAATAGAATACACTCGGGAACAGACTCTCGGGAAAGCGAACAAAGGAATCATATAGCCTTGTATAATCATAAAATTATTTATGATTTGTGATTATGGAATTTAATTATTTGGACTATTTGGGTTTTGTATCTCGTACCAGTCTTCCTTTTTGTATTTTGCTCAGCATGCAATCTTATTATTGGAAATAAGCGTATGGGAATTTTAAATTGATGTAATGAAATCTCCTTAACTACCTGTTATCTATTAAGGTTTAGTTATAAATCTACTTAAATTCAAATGAGCCAATGATAATATAAATAATGATGACTTCTTCACAAGGCTTTTAAGTTTGCTGTGATTTGGGGATGCTCGTTGGTGATATACAGTCTTTTCCATCGCTTGTTGATTTTCACAAAGATAGGCGTGATTTTCATGACTTGATGGCATATGATCTTTTAACAAAAAAAACTCTAATTTTCACCCAAAAAATAAATTACGTTAAATCAAAATGAGTGGATCAATTACTATTTCCTCAAAAAAAAAATTAAACCTTATATTGTTTTGATAATGCAGGGATATAATCATAAATTGAAGGGTGATTACTTTTGATCGAGATTATTTTTAAATATACTAATAAGTGGATAAGATTGTTTTCAATATTTTATCACAACTTTTTCCATGCAAAGTTTCTACCCACAAATACACATGCCACTCATTTTGCAACTACATGTATGGAGGGACTGGTAAGTAGAGATTAGATTAAAAAATATCAGAAAAAAAAAAAAAAAAAGAAGAAAAGTTTAAAAGTTAAGATAAATTACAGAAAGATGACTAAAAGCTTAGGCAGTCCCATTTTCTGCACTCTCGAGCACACAAAAATCGACATCGACGTAAAAATGTAAGAAAATTTTTTTGACTTTTATCAGTAATCAGGGGTGATGTGTTATTCACGTACCCTTTTTAATCATTTTCAAATTACTTGCGACGCTTTGAAATAATTCAGTTATGTGATCTTCTAGATGAGTGAAGTGTCAACATTCTGATGATTTGTAAACACATGGTTTTATAAATAAAGAGTGGCTTTAGGTGGATAAGATTGCGTGAAAGTATTTGATGTAACTTTTTGCGTACAAATACACATGACTCTCACGATGCAGCTACGTATAGAGTAGAATTAACTGCTGAGTGGTGGCGGGGACCCAATTAATTTTTATAATTTTTTGTATGGATAGGAGTATAAAAAGGAATTAATACATGTAAATTGACTATACATGCAAAAATACATATTGACTTAAAGTAATGCTACTCATCCTGAAAAAAGTAATCTCACCCAAATCCCACCACTTACATGTAAGGGGTGAGTCTCGTCCATCACATGTGTGGAGGCCCACCCCTTACAAGTGAGTGGTGGGATTCGAGTAGGATTGCTTTTTTGGGGATGAGTAGCATTACCCATCAACTTAGGCATTTAGAAAACTAAATATAGACAGACTAAGGTGGCATTTGTTTGCGTTGAATTGGTGTTGACTAGCACTGAATGCTGATTTGTTTAGAGGTGGGCGCATTCAGAGCGTTTGGTAATACCTCTAAATAGTTTTGAATAACCTCTGACCGAATCGGCACTCAAATTAGTGCTGAATAGTTCAACATGATATTTTGAAGCTTCAACGACAAAAGACCTTTATAAACGAAAGTTCACATGCTTCTAGTGGCAAAATCACTCCACTCTCACACCCTTAAACCAAGTTCGACTTACCTGACAAAATTGAAAATGTAGGTTATTCACGCTTTCATTCAGATATGTAATCAAATAGTTTTACTATTACATATTTAATATCTCTTATTATATCTCTTATCCATTTAGTATAATTCAGATTGATTTTCAACATTCAACACCTAATGCGGAATTTTAACAAACACCACCTAATAGATAGTTTTCTGAAATCAAAATTAGTTTAAATATAAAAAAAATTAGGTGGAATCTAAGTATTTTCTTAAGAAATATCCAAATACACGAGTTAAATAATACGTAATATTAGTTTTAGGCAATGTCACGCGTCAATAGTGCGTGGAGTTGTGTTTATTGATTTTTTTTTTTAACGTGGGAGACAACAGGCGGATATACTCAAGTTGCTCACGTGGCAAGCAGCGGCGGCGGCGTCGTCGCCTTGGTCTGAAATGTCGGTATTGTATTCCGAGCCAATCACTGCACGAAACCTGCTGGTGACGTGTCATTAAAATCCCCGTCCCCGGCAATTCCGTGGATCCTTAATTTGGTCCTATTGGAGTACGTACATGGTAAAACGTCCACGCCTTCCGGTGGCTTAGACTCGTTACCAACCTCACTTGTCACCAAAGTACACGTTTTGTGTGTACATGGATCATGGGATTCTAACTGCGGACGAGGAGATTTCGTGCCCGAAACTCATGCTTGGAATTTGTATAAAAGTTTAACTTTTATTAATTCATTCAATACCAATGGTGAATGTATATCGTATAAGGTCAAAGCTCTTGAGGTGCAATTTCTATACGGTCTTGATCAAAACTATAGATTACAGTTTGCTATTGATTTTCGCCACTCATTTATATGTAATCTTGTGAAGGTGTTTAGTAAAAAATCAAGAACGCAATATGCGGATCGTAAACTCACATAATATAAGAACGATAGATCAAACAGTTAATTTACTATTGGTTAGGGCAGACATGTTGATGCGGGAGCCTTAGATAGAGTATTGGTTTTCAGTTGTCTGTCTCAAATCATAAGGATGAATTTTTCTGGGTACTTTTTCTCTTGAGATAAGAGAATATAAAGAGCCTAAAGACGAAGAGATGACAATTGAGACTAAAACCCCCAACAAGAATATGAAGGGTTTAGTCTTCCCATCAAAAATTAAAACCCTTAGGGTTCCATATTATGTTGTTTTGACAAAACTGCCATTAAATGATATTATGACGGTCTCATTAAAATTACCGCAACCGTAAATAAATATTTTGCCAATATTACGTGGATCTAAAACCGAGATAACCCAAACACCAATTAGGATTAGACGTTGGTCTAACAATCTTGATCTCGTCGATCTGATAATAACGATAGGTCAAGTATTTTTAGTTTATCTAGTTCAAAGGACTAATAAATTAAGTATTAAGAAATATTTAGGAAATAAAATCACATCAAGGTGTAGAATTTCTTTTGAGTAAAACGTATATATATTTAGTTGCTCATTGGGGTTGTTATTTTTTTCTCAATTGATTACATAATATTATGGTGCCGTCGCACTAATGGGGTATGCTTTGAATGAAGAGAGTGTATGTGTGTGGGGGAGTGGGTGTGCTTTACTGTGGTGGTTGACAGGTCACAGTCGGTTGGCTATTTGATTCATAGTCATGTTCTTTCTCCTTCTTCTTCTTCTTCATGGGAAACACAACTTACCCATTTGGCCACGTTTCACTAAAATTAATAAGAGCCCCCCATCTCATCTTCCTTTTTCATTCTCTCCCCGTGTCTCTCTCTCTCTCTCTCCCTTCTAGACGCTTTCGGTGGCCCCCAAAATTACCAAAACGTCCTCCTGTCTGCGGAAGCGAGTATGTGTCACCACCGTCCGGTTCAACCGGACCGGTTTGAGAACTCCTTCATCTTGGGAGAAATGTTTTTCAGAAACCGTTTTTCGTATCGAAGTAAAATATGTTTAGTTTTTTTTTTTGAAAATTTTTTTCTCTTTTTTTCACTGAAATATTTTTAAATTTTACTTTTAAAGCCTCTCATTTTTTTTTTTACCACTGGTCGCTTTATTATAATTATTTTACCTTTTCTACTCTTGATTCTTGTTCTTAAATTATAGTATATATTTTTTGAAAATTATATTTTTCATTTTCTTATAAATTATCGTTATGTCAATTGGACAGGGAAAAAAAATATTAAATTTTCATGAAAATACTTTTTAAAATTAAAGGATTTTCATGGAATAAACGGAGCCTAAATCATAATTTGACTCATCTGCATTTAGGCCAAAAAATATACTTTATAATCCTCCATTGAATATTTGTCAGAAATATATTAAAAATTCTAATGATTCCTTTAAATTTGGTCAAATTATATTTTATAGCCTAATTTTTAATAAAAGTTATAAACCTAAACCAACCTTTACTATTAGCTGATTATATCATAAAATTTTTAAAGGGCTTCAATTCTAGCTTACTCTGAAATATTCTTCAAAATTTTTCTATGTTTATAACAATTTTTTTGACAAACATTCTTTAATAGTAAAATTTTAAATCTCACAGTAAAATTTTTCAAATAATTTTCTCTTACGAATTTTTACCGTAAAAAAATATTTATAAAATAATGTTTATAATAAGCTAAATATTTTTTACAAACCTTTCTCCAAACATTGTTCTTCTTTAAACCTTTTACATTTTATAAATTTGGATTATGAATTTTTTATACTCTAGCTATCATAAGGATAAATCACACATCAATTAAAATAATTTTCGTTACTTAAGTATTGGTCATGAATTTTACTATGGAAGGTCATTTTTTTTGTTTACAATTTTTGTCCTATTATAATGGAGGATAATAGGCTAGAATTTTTTCACATTACAAATTTGACCTATTATTAAAAAATATATATTCTTCAAATATTTTATTTTTCACAAAATTTTTGAAAGAATTTTGAACAAAAATGTTGAAGGCTCAAATTATACCCTTTTAAAAAAATTGAGATATAATCAATAAATAATAAAAATTAAACTAATTTTATAACTTTTATAAAAATTCAGGATATAAAACATAATTCATCCATTAAATTTCAAACTTATGGGATTTGGCCGGCCTAAAACTTCCGCAATGGTCTCAGAATTTCTAACGTACGCATGACCATCATTCAAGCATGAATTGTAGGATGCATTTCACAATTGACGTCGGCGTTCTGTATTTATTTGGCTAGGCGGCGCCGCCACGGCCAGCGGCGGTTTCTAGTCGCTGTCAATTCTTTTTTCATAGTTGACACCTGGCATATGGTTGACACCTGGCATGTTCCAGTGGGACGCACAGATCACTCGAAAAAACAGTCTATAGACATTCTGTGGATTCGACACGCGGGAGACCCCTTTACCACCCACGTGAACAGTTGGACTGTAGAATTCACCCCTTCCTCCGTCCCAAACTACCGGGACGACTTGGGGATTAAGCTCTTCTTAGAGGATCGAAAATGCAAAAATATTGAAAATATATGGCCCCGTTCTAGGGGCCTAGATTTTTCGATTTCCGAATGTGAACAAACAAGGTATTCTATGGAGTCAAATTTAATAAAAATTTATTTGTCATCGTCTTATTATTTCGCATTCTTTACGCATAACATGAATCCAACTTTCATTTCGTTCGAGAAAAATTATTGTTTTAATAATTTATTTGTCATTTGATTTAATAACGTTTCGTTGAGTAAAGTACTAATAATTCTCGAATGCAATATTAGAACAAAAAAATCCATTAGATAATGAACTAGATTTGTTCTAATTCACCTCTGGCGATCAATCAACAATCCAAAACGTTTTTCTTACATATTCATGATGAATTAGCTTTTAGGTTATATTATTAAAAAAATATTTAAAACGTCGTATTTTTCAGTTAGTAATATCCACAATATATTTCCTTTTTCTTTAATAATAATAATTTTCAGATGGAAACTCTCCCAAACAAGAAATTGGAGCCTTTTTTCTCTTTTCTTTGTTTTTGCCTGTGAAAGTTTTAGAAACTGACCTGCGTCTAAACTAATGTTTACATGCATTTGCATACACCAATCAAACTATGCCACTTATAATTAATTAGTGGGACTCAAAATTAATCCGTTGCATGTGCATCTGAGATGAAATAATGTCTCTTCAAATACTATAATTATAATGCGAGGGACCAACCTATATTCGAATAACTAGTATTGACAACCCCACGATTACTTCAATCACATAAATTTAAAAAGGGTAGTCCCAAAAAAATTTGACTGTAATGGGTCAAAGTTTGAGTTCCCATTTATTTGTGGACCAAGTAGAAGTGGGACTCTCACTCTTTGAAACTCTTAAAATTATAATTAAATTTAGTGAATTATAAGTAATTAAAATTTTCTTATAATTTTTATATCCCAGGCTTACCAGAATCTGGAGCAAAATCTTATCCAGGTCAAGAAAGAATTTGTGGGTTACTTGCTATAATCCATATATTATCCCTTCGATCCATTCTAGGTATGCACATGCGTGATATAATTCACTTCCTTAACATACAGAAAAGTCAAAACTCTGAATATTAGAACATTGAACAGTCAAATTAATTAAATTATATATATATGATTGAAATTATGACTTATCCACCCCTAGTTGGTCAAGCTTCTTGAGAAATTTCCTTAACCCCTCGAAAATGTGAATAATATTCTCACAGATTGAATTTATTCTTATTCGCCTCTCCGCTGAAAAGAACTTGAAGTTTATGCTTTGTAATTATCTAATTTTTATGGAAAAAACACATGGAAATAATGTTTTTATGTACATTATTCTTAATTATGAAATTTAGAACTCTCCATAGCACGCTTCTTTTATATTTTCTTTCACATAACACTTTGATAAGTCTCTTTAATAAATAAATAAAAACATTTACTAGATAATGACGAAGTTTTATGCTTTAATTTTTTTCTATGAAATATTAACTTCATAGGAGCCTTAGCATCTGGATTGGGCTTTAACTTTTATCGTTCAGGCACGGAGTCGGCTTTGAGGCCCATCTTGGACATCACTCTGGGCCTGGCCTCGGCCCATATGATCATTAAATAACTAACTTATAGCCATGAGATTCAAATCTTTTCGGTTGATATTGCCTAATAAAAACATAAGAAAAATTATATTAGCATTCCAATGGGATGTGTCGAAAAGGTCTTTCCATAGTGGGCCCAGGATATTGGGCCTAATATGATCAGCAAGAAAAGGGTCTTAGCATAGTGAGCCCAGGAAATTGGGCCTGATATCATCAAAAGAAAAAGGTAGTAACATAGTGGGCCCAGGAAATTGGGCCTGATTTCATCAGGGAGAACAAATCAACTCTCTTTTAAACGAGGGCTAAAATATTATCTGCTGAATGAGGCCATCCTCCCTTGATTTTCCCTTCTATATGTGATTTTAGACGTTAACATGTTTTAAAGAATTTTCTTTTAATTTATAGATACCTAATCACATATTTGGGATAATGTTACAAGCATTCGGTGCTTCTCATCAAGAAATAATAATGATACATGTATATTTTTCACACACCCATCACACTACTAAAATTTTTGTAATCCTCTATTTTTTTGTCTCGTAAAAATATAATACTATTTATCCCGTAAAATCTCAATTAAAATTTTCAAACTTGTACATGAGTTTGGGCCTCTCACACCCATCACAGACGTGGGATTACACCCACATGAGAATAATGGTGATATTACTTTCTTTTTTTTTTTCTTTTTGTTTGGACGAATAGCATTATATATCAATGCGCTTAAAAATATTTTGGATTAAAATTATTTTGTGGAAAGGAAAATTCCAGCAAACCTCATCACATCACACGCCCTCGAATCCAATCATACATTTATACTAATATACAATCATACATAAAGTTACGGTCTTTTTCGCTGTTGCAGAGAGAGAGAGAGAGAGAGATAGAGATAGGGAGAGAAACCCCGCCTTGAAGATGGCCGCTGCTACTGCTCTCCTCCCTTCTCTCACCTCCTCCCCGGACGATGCTCGAATCCACGGCTTCTCCAAGTCCCAATTTTTTCATGGCACCAAGCTCCTCTCCGTCCCTATTCCTAGAAGAACCGCAGTTCGTAGATGCTACCTCAAGTCCCCTTTGGCAAGGTCGTTCGACCAGATTCCCAAGCAATTCAGGGAAGAAAATTTGAAAGATGGGTGTGAGTTTTCAATGCCCTTTTCTCCTTTCTTTAGGGTTTTTTTTTTCCCCCTTTTGGGGAGACGGGGGCGGGGGGGGCGCTCTTTCGCTTTGGTCTGTTCTAATCTTTCATTTCAATTAGGGTTTTCTTTATTTCGCCGATTCCCTTTTGGTTTGTTGTTTCATTTGCTAAATTAATTTTGGAGCGGATTTTTGTGGTTTAGCATTTAACCCTATCTGGGAAATGCGTGTTTTCCTCGGCTAGGGTGGGATAAGGGGTTGGGATTTGAGGGGCCTTGTAAGAAAAAAGGCATTAGTGTTGCAATAACTATTGGACCTGTAATGTTGGAACTGAACTGGATGGAGGGTGGACGTGGAATGTATTGGAAACAAAGTTTCTAATGCAAGGTAGTTCAGTTGTTACAGTCTATAGTTAGCTTTGTAAGAAGTATGATTGGCATATTGATGAGTTGCACTTGGATTTCCACGGAACAGTATTACTGAAGAAGTTGGGTCAAGACCTCCGAGAGCTGTTTTCGATTCAGGCACACAGAATATTATAGTTGGCCTGAGGTTGACATCATATTAACTGTTATTTATGATGATACTTCAGCCTTTAAACATCCGTGCCTTTAATTAACTCCTTGCAGATGCTTAGTGGAGCCTTGACGCGTAAACCACCTTATCTTATTAGTGATGCGGGAAAGATCACCTAACATTGTGGTACCTACGCATTCTTATGAGCAGGAATAAATTATTAGTTAAAGGAGAACCCAGCAATATTTGGGTTGTGAATGGCTTGTTGTTTGAAACCTGTTGTACTCCTAAGTAGTAGTTTACTCGGTTTTGATTGGACTGTGAAAACTATAGGTGTTATACAACACTTAAGCGAACTTTAAACCTAATGATTCCAATCATATCAAGTATATAAAAATCTAGATTGGCATGGTATATTTAAACAACCTCCTAAGAAATTTTGACAAGACATTCCTTGGTATCTTTTGCAGTAATGGAAAACTACAAGAATGTTCCGCAGTACTTTTACGGCCTTACTGCTTCACAAATGGATATGTTCATGACAGAAGATAATCCAGTTTTCCGGCAGGCAGAAAGAGTCAATGAGGTCCTCTTTGTATACTCCCTATTATTACCTCATTGGATATCTCAGGGGCTACTTGGTGACGAACATGAAACATCCTGGATCGTACATCATCTCATTGTCTGCTTAAACATCTGCACAATAGCACCCAAATCACACTTCAGGTTTTCTACTTGGCTTGAGATTCCCATATTTACTTGAATTTTGACAGGAGAGCATTTCATCTGCGAGGAATTATTTGGATAATGGTGGCGTGTGGAGTCTATCAGACATAAATGGGGCGGGTCCTTCAAAATACAGTATGAGTGCAAGTATGTACCGTGGTGGAGCCAGAGGAAATGGAAGACCAAAAACAGCGCCGCCTGATTTGCCTTCTTTGCTCTTAGATGCTCGAATTATCTATTTGGGCATGGCAGTAAGTCTTGTTGCTATGATTTTCCTTACTGTTGTTTTATTTTTTATATTTATTTATTATCTTAAGCCATATTTTTCTTTTTGAGTGTGGCTACAGATTGTACCAGCAGTAACTGAGCTTCTTGTGGCTCAGTTTATGTACTTGGATTATGATAACCCTTCAAAGCCCATATATCTGTACATAAACTCACCTGGGACGCAGGTCAGTTTTGGATTGTGTCATTATAACTTGCTATTATTTTGATTTTTCTTCCAGTTGTTTTTGTTACTTTCACAATTTTAAGTTTCTGTATCTGTATTGGTTTGATTCTGTAATGCCATTCAGAATGAGAAAATGGAGACTGTTGGATCTGAAACTGAGGCATATGCAATTGCTGACACCATGGCTGTAAGGATCATTAACTTTTGTGAATGCATATTCCCCCTTGCTTGAAGGACTTCATGATAAGACATTGATACTGTTATAGGAGTTGGCTGTGTTTGTCGGATTTATTTTTACAGTTCCTTATAATGTTTTTTTCCCCCTGAAAGTACACAGCCCAACAATGTCTTAATTGAGTTATGGTTATTTTTCATCTTTGATCTTTTGTCCTGTTTTATGTCATCCCATGTGAAGTACTGCAAATCAGATGTATATACCGTGAATTGTGGCATGGCGTATGGTCAAGCAGCGATGCTTCTATCAGTTGGGGCCAAGGGTTATCGTGCTGTACAACCACACTCATCCAGTATGGTTCATTTTCTATCTAGAATATTGATATTATTTTTATTAAATTTTAATATGTGCCGATGAGCTCAAACAATTCTACTTCCTGCATCCTTATGCTGCTTTTTCTTTCTAAAAATGCCATGCCCATCCGTGCCCTCAATTGTGTATGCAGGAGTAAAATTTAGTGGATTTGGGCATTGAATGTTGGGATAACTCTATGCACTTGCCTAAAAATAAAGATGACTAGTGTATACAACAACAAACTATGTTTTAAATATTATAGTTTATAAGAATTCGTATTGATTTATTGATGTATCCTCTTATACCATTCATTCCTTTTACAAATTGCATTGAAATCTTTTACAGTGTAGATGAAAAAGCTCTCAATTTTTTTTCTTTCCTCCATTTCATGAAATTTTTCCCTATTCAAGATTTCTTTTGCCTATTAATTTTCATTTAGTGCATATGATTCACTTTCTTTTCTTTATAGTCATTGCTAATCAAGATGTGGCATGAAAGCTGTTTATTTATTTCTTCATTTTAATTGCAGCAAAACTTTATCTTCCTAAAGTCAATAGATCAAGTGGCGCTGTCATAGATATGTGGATTAAGGTAGCCTCTCTTTTCCTCTGAAAATTGGGTTGAAAAAGTGCCCAAAATGAGCTTCCTTCCCTCTCCCTCTCCATGAAACACGCTACTATCTTAAAAGGAACTTTTACCAGGCCAAAGACCTTGATGCAACCACCGATTCTTATATTGAGCTCTTAGCAAAAGGAACTGGGAGAGCAAAGGAGGACATAGCTAAAGACATCCAACGCCCCAAGTATTTCCAAGCACAAGAAGCCATTGATTATGGCCTTGCGGACAAAATTATTAACTCAGAAGATGTTGCATACGAGAAACGGGTAAAATCTATCACTAAAATTAACTTTGATCTGGATTCAATGAACACCCTTCATGTCTATCCTAACTGTTAATTCTTACTGTTCAGGATTATGATGAGATGCTTGCTCAATCACAAGCCATGACGAGGAGAGCAATGGGACCCGGTGGACCCGCTACGCAAGCTGCTCCTCCCCCGCTGAGGTGATTGCAAGGTTAGTGTTGTGTTGTAAATACTGAAATGGAAAAGAAAACAGCATGGTCTTGTGTTTCAGTGTTCTGGTGGGTTATCAATGTTCCATGCCTTGTATTACCAAAGGGATGTTTACCAAAAGGATTTGGTTTAAATTAGCATTGTAATGCTGGTAAAGGGATTAGATTTTTGAACAGGGATGATTATGATGACTCCACTGTTCTTATTATTTTAGTTTTTGGATTCAGCATTCGTTGCTTAGTTTTGGGAAATGGATGATGCCAACTGTTATAGATTCATTTTCTTCGCAGTTCATGAGTAAAACTTTGGATTTAAGCACTCACTCTGAAAGGCATCATTCAGTTATTAAGCGTGGGGTTAGAATCTGATTGTGCTTCTGATTGTACAAAAGTTCGTCCTCTTTATTATTATTATTATTATTTTTTAAAAAATCCTTTCTGGGATTCTTTAAATTTGCTTACCTAATTTTCACTTTGTTTGGTTGCATTATGCCAATATCATGATTTTTGCTCTGCTATGAAGCGATTGCATCTCGGTAGAAGCCGAAAAGATGATCATATGAGCCAACCCGCTGCCTCATCAGCCCGGCCCCTAGCGATCGAATAATAAGGTTTCAAAAAATGGATGTTTGTTGTAATAATACATAGTGTGTTTTATTGGACGCAAAATTGGAAAGTGTTTGCTGCTTTTGGTAGCAAGGTTTGGTCCAAGGAAAAGAAAGTAAACATTGCTTCGTTACGCTTGATTCTGACCATTAAATTATGAACTTTGTCTATATTCTTCTAATCGGTAAAATTTGAGACACATGATTATAGATGAGGTTTCATAGTCGATCTTTGCATCGCTATTAGAATTTCTCATTCGGTGGCTATAATCCCTTTTTATAATCCTATGTGGCTCATACATGAGTTTTCTTGTGAAAATCCTCTCCTTGTCAAAATTTATAAAACATCAAAACTTGGGTTATCTTTACCTCATGCATCTACAAATTTTATTCAATAGGCACCTAACAATCATGGTCCGGGGCCATGCCATTGCCAAGAAAATATGTGAAAGGGGAAAATAAATAAATAAAAGGTCAAATATTAGACCATGAAATATATTAAACAAAGAATCATAACTAGACATATATTATAACTTCACCAAAACACTAAAACTAGATCGTACATTTTTCCGAATCACCACAAGCAATGCAATTACATTCACCGTCTACAATTATTTCTTGTACCTCATCCAGAAACCTAAGAGAGAAGAGTTCGGTAAAAGTTAATTTCAATCGTGTTCACTGCAATCACATTGCATCACAAACTTCATTGCTATTTCCTAGCAGTTTCTCTCAAAAAATAAACTGTGCTGCTAATAATTCAGAAATCACAAGGAAACAGAGCTATGCGAGAAGCATAAGTACATATTTTCACATCAGATCCGAGGTCAAGTTCGAGCAACTTCAGAATGCACAAACGAAGCCCTCTACCGTAAAACAGGTATTACTATATAGCAGAGAAGGGGGGGAATCTAAAATCCCAGTTAAGCAGGTGGATTAGGGTACACTTTCGGTTTTGGCTTAACTTCAACTTCATTTACGCTGCGCACAAAGATCGCATCTGGTTCATGCCTGCAAAGATGAATGTGCAAAGGTCAAAAAGTAATCATGCTTGCACAAATATATACATATGGTCCAAATGCTTACTGTTTCTCTCCCTCTTCATATGTATAGCTTGATGCCACAGCCAACAGACGGCCATCTTTACTGAAGGATAAAGCTGCAATGCTTGTTGGGTATTTCGAGTACTGAAAATGAAAGATAATAATTCTGTGTGAGGGAGCTTCTCCAGAAATCAAATACAAAATAACTTTCTAAATGCTCACCTGATATAGCCTCTTCTTGTTGTTTCCGTCCCATACGTTCACATAACCATCACAACCCCCAGTTGCAAATGTACCGTAGCTGCAATCAAGTTAAATTCGAAAGCGTGTAAACTACTGAAGCCACAAAGAAAGCAGCTGCTACAATAAATCTAAATTAACCTATTGAAGCCACTTCTTTACTGACATACACACACACAGGAAAAATAGTTGGTGATGCTCAAACTCACAAATGGCTTTGGAAACACCATAGAAATCTCAAACATGTCTTAGGTTTTACTTCTCTTCAAAAAGCCTCATCAAATGCTCATATGCTGAACAACCCAAATCATTTGTAACAGTTAAACGGGTCACATGCAGAAACTATGTAGACCAGAATGACGATTTATGATCCAACATAAGCAATGCTTGGCACTACATTCACAACAACAAAGAAACTTTCATGGAGTTTACTTACATGGGATGGAAAGCAATGGCATTTACAGGATAGACTATGTCCCTTCCAGCCTCGGACTTTCGATGACATTTAAATGCATATCTGCGGGAAACTTTAAAACCATCAATATGAAGAAAAAAAAAAACTGATAGATAACCGTGTGCAGTTAGCAGTACTGCATTAGGTGTGCCTCCACTAGTTTCATGCAACAGTGTATTGCATCACAGATGTCTGGGTGCTATTACATTTAGAGTGTAAGAAGACGAGAAACTGTAACTGTTGGGAAGCGGTTTTTATAATGAAAAAATCCTAAGCTTAAGAAAGCTTTATACAAATATCATTAATCATGCAGCGATAGGAAGTTTTAGACTAGATGATTGAAAGATTGACAAAGAAGGTAGGAGGTCCGCAAGAAATATTCAGTTAGTACATCAGATCTTCACATGTTTCTTTGCATGACTATGATGGAAAGAAAAATAAATGAATGTGAGGAAGATATATACATACTTTTTGGCTTGAGAGGCCTCAGATAGATCAAAAAATTCCATTGCAACCCGACCTTCGACAGAACTTAAAGCAAAACCTGCACATAGTAGGTTTGACTTAGAAAAGATGTACTCGACAAACCTGAGGAAGGATGCATCACAAATACTAAAGCGTAGATCCTACTGAAAATAAAAAAGTGCAATCAACAGATCGAAAGGAATATGTTTATGATTTCCAGATCTACATATCAGCGTGCTCAGATAGGTACCTGTTCCATTTGGGTAACAGCGCACACATCTTGTTTGATATTTCAATGATGATTCCCTCCGTTGCTCAGGTTGAGACATATTTCGTAAATCATAGACGTTTACATGCCTTCCAGCAGTTGCAACTACTAAACGATTGCCAACAAGTGATAAAGAATAAACACGCTCAGGTTGCTGATAGGACCCAACAAGAGTACGCTCCTGTCCATTTGCCCCCCTAGGATCCCAACACTTCAGGGTCTTGTCCCAGCTACCAGTGATCACTTGCCCTAGCATAATTAACAGAATAAAGAAGTGTTAAGCAGTAGCACATGTCCAGCAAATGTATATAATTGAAAGCATGTGCTGTACTACAATAACTGTAGCTACTACCAAGCCAGCATGGGGCTCTCGCCCATGCAGACACAACATATGCTCTGCAAGGGGACAACAAGGGGACAAAACAAATGAGCTCATTTGAACCAAGCACAACCTGATACCATGTCAAGTTTCTATTCCAACACCAACTGGCAAGGGGACGGGACCCAACAGGTATGTATCAATCACTACATCACTAGTCCCACAATGATGTTGGACACTCAACACATATATATATATATATATATGTTAAATCTGCAAATGATATACAAACACATGCACATGCGCGCCATTCTGAGAGTCCATCCATTAATGAAGAATATAAGACATGCAAGATGCAACAATTAGAATAATCGTGTCAACGCATACATATTTTAGGCTAAAGAAAGTGATACTAAGCACAGAAAAATATTTATTCATTTACAAGGAAAAAAAAAGTACATATTAGAAAAAATTATAAATTAAAAAACCACGGCCCATAATAAAAAAATAATAATAGAAAGATGTAAGAAGGGATGAAGGGAGTTGCAGGTTTATTGGGTACAATTGTCAAGCATGAATGCCACAATTTAGGAATTTTATGGTTTCTTAGTAGAAAATCCCTGAAATGCAAAAAAACAAGGATCCACTTTGAGACATATTCTCAACTACTTGAAAGGGAAAGATGGATCAGCAACAAACTAACCTGCAGCATAAGAGTACTCAATGCAACGCACAGGTGCTTCATGCCTTCCCAAGATATCCTCCTTGCCATAGTTAAAAACAAGCCTGAAATGCCAATAGAACGTATGAGCAATTAACTTGTCTACAATCAATACGGACACTAAAGAGGAGACAATGATGCAAGAATCAAATGCCCTAAGTACTGGAAGAGGCATGCAAACTGTAAGCCATGACATGCAAAATCAAATGTGCCTGGAAGTAGTACTGAACTAAATAAATTAAAGGAGGCTCTTATAAGTAATTCTTTCTCATACAGAAACCAATGCAAAACACAAACTGAAAATTGAACAACAATATGCTGAGTAAAATCTTAACTACCGAGGTAGAGGACCTCACTTGAAATTTATAACAGCCTCAAAACCTTTAGGAACATTAACAATTTATGAAACAATAAAACTTTTCAGAAAAATAAAAGCATTCATTTAATGATTAACACTAGTGGTACCACCCATGTACATCAACACAACTAATTGGTATGCCCCCATGAAGATTCTCAGAGCAATTAAAATACTCTGAAATGAAATCCAGCAGGGATTTACAACACAGCATGTTCAATCACCATTGATGAAAGAAAGATAAAGAGGAGGATTATGATATGAGAAGGCTGGATGGCCAAGAATCTCTTTTGAAAGTAGATGTACTTCTAGAGTCATGCCGGTAAGTTCACTTGATAAAATGATATCTCAAATTGAGTAGTAATGAAGTTTGCACATTCTGAATTACTTGCAATAAACCAATGGCACCAGGGAATACTAAGTTTAAATATAGCTTCACAAGAGGGTTAAAACTTACTTAGCAAAAATTAATTACTATAGAAAGAGAATGCTGGGATTTTGCATTTTGTGAAAAGAACAAGTATGGCGATGATAAAAATGACACTGACTCTAGAATAATAAACTAATAAGTGATGAAACAATATTCAGTTTAGAAGTTCAGTATTTGGCTAAAAACTGCTGAACTCAAAAAAATAAGTGACAAGATTATCAATACTGTTTGGTGAGAAATGAAGAAATAAAGTGTGAAGGTGTCAACATTGTCAATACTGTCTGCCAAAAAATGCTGAAATAAAGTGTGAAGGTGTCAACTGACCACAATAACAAGAACAGAACAAAAAGCTAAAGGCAAAAACCAAAAGAAGAAGGGAAAAAAAACCTGGGAAAGAATACTCAGAATCATAAGGAGCAAAGAAGAAATGCAGAAAGGTGGAGAAGGAGAAGGAGAGGGTAAGGAGGAGAGGAAGAGGGAGGTGTTTGTGAATTTGGGATGTGGGTAGGACTTAGAACGTTTTTCAAAGGGCAGTTGGGCAATTTTGTTTGGTCAAACTCGTTTGTGAGAAGTTGTGTTTTGGAGAAGTAGCTCAAGGCTACTTGTGCATTTAAACCAAAAGCATGAGTTTTTAACAAAAACTGTTTTTAAATTCTTTCCAAACATCTATATGGATGAGAAACATGTAAGAATAAGTGTTCTGGACCAAAAACATGGGCTCCCTCAAACACTTCTGTAGTAGTTTAGAATAAATATGTAAGTAGCTATGCTTAGGTAACTCCAGAATCTGGACTTAGCCAACATGCTATGCTTCAGCAACTCTAGCTCATGGTAAATGCAGTATAAATTTTGAATAAGTTTGTCAAATCAAGAGTCTGAGCAAGGGGTTTTTTCCTGCATGGCACAATCATCACTCCTGATTCTGGGCCTTGAACACCAACTACGAGGAAACTTTATAGCCTACAAATTTTTCATCCTACTCCAGCTTTCTATCATAAAGTAGTATCACGGAAATTTAAAAGCAATCATGAGAAAATTTTTGAGATCGGGCGAAATACCACCCCAATTATACTGCAGATTACACAACAAATTATCACTCTCATCTTGCTTTATGACTAGACAACGTAAATAACATTTTTCTTAATGGCTTGGCTTTCCTCACTTTAGATTATTTTCCGAACCTCCCATAAACAAAGTCAAGTTACTGAAATCTATTAATTTAAGCTGAATGAAACACATATTAACGATTTCTTCTACATAACAGAAAAAGTAACGGAAAATCATGAAAAATCTATGCTATAAACTTGTAAGTCCTACTAAGTCTTCCCTACAATTCTCGGCAACGAATCCGAACATAAATATGAGAGCTTCCCTTACCGCCTCACTGTATTATCCGCACTAGCACTAAACCCCGACGAGTCGTCGTGGAAGCAACAGTCCAGGACCGGACCACCGTGCATGAACTCCCCGCGCAGCACGTTGGCACTCGCATCGTACAATCGAACGCTCTACCAACACATACCAAACACATCAACCAATCAAGCCCAATTCGAATCTAGGTCTAAAACCGAAGCATTGAAGACCAAAATAATAGAACCCATAGCGGTACCTTGTCCCAGGAGGAAACTAGAAGATGGTCGCTGTGGTTTGAGAACCGAAGGTTGGAGATTCCGTCGGACGGTGGATTCGAGAGCTCCCTGCCCGAGAGCGGCGGAATCATGGCTGCCATCGCTTCTGTGATCTACGATGGTTACCACAACTCCGATTTCAGAGACACAGACTGAGAGAGAGAGAAAGAGCGAGAGAGGTGGAGGGAATGGGTTTTGAAATGTAGAAGATGAAAGCAGAAAGCAGGGGGAAACAGGAGGGTTTTATGAGGGTTTCGATTTCGAATTTGAATTTGGGGTTTTGGAGACTCCTTGCTATCCCAACAGGAATGTGGAGGTGCAGCTTTGTCATTTCGCATTAATTGTATTTTTCCTTTTTTATTTTTCTCTCTTCATTGGCCCACATGTTTAATTCATACTTCTTAACGTTGAGTCACTATATTAAAGCTTTAATTGTATGAGCAGAAATATAAATATATCTAATTTCATGGGATTCAATGTTGTTGCTAATTACATATTATAGGTGTTAATTAAATTCTTATAATTAGTGTTGTTAGAAAAAATAATATTTAAAAAATTAAAAAAGCAGGTACGCTTAGGTTCACTGATTGGCCTCTAAATGAGGCCAATTGCTAATTCTTTCCGCACTAGCTATATTAAGAGCATTTGAAAATACTCACCATTATGTCTGAACATCCTCTTATTTGATCAGTAGTATTTTTTTCATTGATTTGGTCAGTGGTGAAAATTCAGCACCAATGTGTCAAAAATGCCTTTAGAAGTTGGCATTATTTCCATCCACACCAAACCCTAATCTCTCCTCTCACAATTCTCTCGCAATTCGCGGCGCCGCAACAAGGTAATCTCCTCGCCTCTCCATTTTCCCTTCTCTTCCCCTCTCCATTATTGCTTGCTTTGCAGTGCACAATTTTATAAAGAAGAAAATGTTGCGTGATACTTTGTTTGAACAGTTTGAGTATGATGAAATCAGTGATGAAGATGTAAGTTTAGAAAATGAAGATGAACATAAACCAATAGCCCCAAAGTGGGGTGGAAAAGACCAATGATTTATGATGGGGTTATGTGATGAAATTGCAAATCAGTTGATGCAAAATAGCGAAGTTTAGAAGTAATTTAATTATTTATGTTGTTTTTTATTAGACATGGATATATATTTTTTCTTTATCGTGTACTATTGGATGTCATTTTAATTTGTAATCCTTGTGTTGAATTTCAATTGAATACATTATTTATGGTGGAAAAAAAAAATATTATTAATTAGTTCAATACTCTTATTCCGGATGATGTAAAGGTAAAATTAAAAAATAGTATTATTCAGAACTTTCATCCGTTTTACAATCAAATAGAATTACATATTCAGATTCAGAATCACTGACTACGCTTCTTAATCAATTAGTAATAACTCCACTGACATTCGAAATTAGATATTAATTAGACTTATTTATTGAATGTTGATACTGCCATCAGTGGTCTCCTCGGTAGCCGAGCTAGGACCTATACAAAGCCACTCGCTGGCCGACCTGTACCTCGAATGGTAAGTCGGGGTGACCAAATCTTTCCCACCCCCTCTCAATCATTCGCAATGGAATTGATCCGCAACACCTCCTAGCTGGCTGGGCGCCACCACCACTCTCACGGTGGTCCGGCCTGCACGCCTGCCGCCAAGTGCCCCAGCAGGTTAGCTATATTATGAGCTCAGCCCTCATCATTACGCTCATAGGGGTGGCGGGCGGCATCCAAGATTTGTCAGTCCCTTGACACACGAAGATAACACGAGTGACTACTGACAATCTCATATCTGAGCCCCTCACCTAATTAGAACATTAAACTCCAATAATTGAGTACGCATTCAATACATAACTTAGACCTTCTGGGCTCTTAAATAACTTCTCTTCCTCGTTTACAGGTGCTCGGATTATTTCTCCTTGAGCCAATTTAGACTCACTAGATCTCCTATATGGCACCCTAGAGCTCGACTTCCTAAATTCATGTGAGCTAAATTTTTTTTCGAACGCATCAGTCGGAAAAATTGCATTAGATCAGAGCCAAATCTTTGAATTTGTGCGTGCTGTAAGGGTTTTCTTTTTTTTTTGGGTGGGGAGTTTAAAGGTAATTGTAATGATTTTATTCACTCTTAACTACTATTGCAATTGTCTCGAACATAATAATGCTAATTTTTGACTGCCAATAAAATGCGCGTCCAAAAGTTAATCCACAAAATAAATAAATAGTTCATAATAAAAAGGATTATAATTTTGTAAACGTGCACTAATAATTTTGGACGTAATAATCGGAAAGTAAATTGGTAGGCGTATTGAAATTTATGTACATAACATATAAATCGTAGACGTCATTGCATGTAGTGAATGAATATCACAACCTCTCTTGTCTCTGTGTAAACCTTTTGTTATACATATTTTATGCTCACCTAGTGAGTAAGGGTATTTATCGATAGTAACCTAATCGTCATGTCTTGGGGATTACTGTAATAATTGAACCGATCGACCTTGTTACACAAAATTTGAAAACCTTAACACTTCCAAACGTGCCAGCACTTTTAACATAGTTGTTCGCTTTATCAAAGCTTACCGAAAATCATACCACTCGTCAAGTTTGAGGAATAATTATTTCGTACAATGTAATACAAATAATTAGTGGAGTATGTGAAGAATAACATTTTCAAGATCCATGAGTGGAATAAGTGTGTGATAACAATTATGTCCTTAATCATTGATAATAACTATTCATTGTCTGTTCCTTACCTATTCCCTTGGTGACTCAGGGGAGTAAGCATTTTGTTTATGCTTTACAGAAAAATTATACCTTATATGTTATATTTTCATGAAATACGTATTTCATGAAAATTTTACGAATCAAACAAGTGGACGGTCTTTCATGTACGATAAACTTACATAACTCTATAAATTATTGAAGCTAAAAAATTAAACATACATCCAAGGCTTCAAAAATGCATCAAAAGGCATAGTTAAAATTTAGACGCATCAGTTCCTGATATATGTAATACAAATATATTTTTAAAGTTAACATGGCAATGGTCGATCGATCGATACTATACACACGATTTTTAACCTAAAAACCACTAATCGGGCAAGTAACTTTGATATGATAATTTTTTAATATTGACACAGCCGGGCACGAGTTAGTAATTTTCAGAAATTGGACAATTACAATTGTTCTGGATCGGTTCACGTGGTTTCAACACCAAACATTGGTCGAAAGGGAAAATTACACTCAGTCTTTCTCGTGACTTGATTGAGCTATAAAAAACCCCTTAAGGTAAGGAAATCGATGTTCTATTTTACCGTCTCACAACACTTTAGATGAACAAATCATTAATTTTAAAAGAAAAAGAAAAACATTTGCAACTCTAATAAAAATAGAGAAGGGTCGAGAGGTTCCCATAGATTGCTCAATTAAATCACATGAGGGTTAACGCTCCATTTGGCATCAGTTGATTTCATTAAATTGATTTAGAATTTAAATTCAGTGTTAAAAAACTAATCCAAATCAAATCAAATTATTTCAATTTCATTCGTTTGAAAAGTTATAAAATTATAATTTTTTTGTGAGTTGACAGTACTATCCCTCTAAAGATGTATAAGAGCTTCACGTATTAAATAATAATATTTCATCATTAAGATAATTTTTCTGTAAAAATAGAACCATAAAATCATATAGATAACAACTAGTAATAACATTAAGAATAATAAATATGAGGAGATATATTATATGTGATATTGATATTTTATTATTTTAATGGAGAGAGGGGAGGGAGGGTATAGAAAAATGAAAAGGATGAAGAGAAATAACATATGGATACGATAAATAAGGGAGAGGAGAGAGGAGGGAGAGGGAAGAGAGGAAATATAAAAGACAATATAGGAGTATTTTTGAATTAACATAATTTTAGGGCATAAATGAAATTAAATTCATATGAATTAGATCTTTCTTGGTCTAATTTGTAATGACTAATAAATTTTCATAAATTTATTTTTAAATCAAATTAATTCTTACTTTTCAAATCAAATGAATTATTATTTCGGGGTTTCGGACTGAAAGTATAGTGACCAATACTATGTGCACATCCTGCGTATCGAAAGTGGTTATATGATAAAATATGTGTGATCGTATATTATTATTTTATCAAAATACTACTAAACAAGGATCATATATATTCTATCATATCACCCTTTTGATATAAAAATTATATTAATAACATAGATATAGGATTGCTCAAGTACAGTTTCCCCATATCGATGCGTAGTAAAAAAATAAAAATAATAAAACGGAGCGTAACACTTGGGCGTACCGAATATTACCACCCAAGCGTGCATAAAACATTCATGGGATGTGGGTCCCATGGCCCATATATGATGTGCCCGCCGGGTACCGATCTTCGGTGCAGAACGGAGCCTGACTGGAAACGGAATGCGGATCCGTTTCTGTCTCAGGACCGTGACTCGCAAAATTCGTAAAACTCAGATGGCGAGAGGGAGAGATCGATTTCTTTCTCTCCTATAACCAACAACGGCAACGCTAAAGCCAGTAATCAACAATCCTCTGAAACCTCCTCCTCCTCATCTCTCTCTCTCTCTCTTCAAGATCAGCTGCAACCTCGAACCCTAACAATCTCCGTTTCTCTGGTATCTCAAATTGTGATTCTGCAGGCACAGTACATGCAATGGTGGTCTGCAAATGCCGAAAGGTTTGTTTCTCTCTCTCCATCTCTCTCCCTCTGTCGATATCACTGATGACGCATGAAGCTCGCCCCGAATTTAATTGCTTCCGGTGGAAATTCATTTTTTGATTCGTTATTTTTAGGAATATTACATGAAATATCACTGCGGATTGTAGATCTGTTAAATTTTATGGTGTTGCTTCCGGCGAGATCTTGTATGGAATCGAATGGTTGGAAATGTGATTAGTGAACGACTATTGACCGTGGTAGCCTCGGATTTGCATATTTTAGATTGCGTTTCCAAAGATTCAATGCATGACTATAGTGTTTTTTTTTTTTTTGTTTTTTTTGTTGAGATTATGGATTTTGAAGCTTGAGGATTGCAAGAGCATGAAATGTGGTGTTCTATGGCTTATCTGGCTGTACTTTACTGTCATAATAAAATTTCCTCAGGGAAAACGTTGATCATTAGGAGTTACTTTTCACTTATCCTCGTAAAATGCTTGTTTGAGTGGATTACAAGTTTGCTGGTGTTTTTGCGGTACAGGCAACCAAGTTATACTGTTTCGTGCACAAGGTCCCCGTTTGTGGAGAATGCATATGCTCTCCAGAGCACCAAATATGCGTGGTACTGATTCTTAATTCGGTTGTGCTGGACCTGTATTTTCTGATCTGTCTACCTTAGCAGTGAAGTGATCTACTTGGTTATGTTTTAGTGGAGTTGCTCTTCTGTTTTTCGTGTTGTTTTAGAAAAAAAACTGCATGCCTAGTGAGTTTTAGGTCATTGTAGGACATTTACAATTTACAATTTTATTAGTTTTTGGTTATTATATAGTTTGGATTGCATAGAAGAGTGCCCATAAATATGGGTGTAGTTTTCCGTTTTCTGGATTGTGATCCATTTCCATTGAGACTGTTTAAACAGTAATATGAGATTGTTTAAACAGTTTGATTTGTTTGTTTTAATGTCTTTTACTTATCATGGCTGTGTCGTTCCTAATGTCTTGGCATCCTGGGACAAACACAATAAGATCTCTAGGACTTTCACTAGCGATTCTTCATAATTCCTTAATTGATTTGCATAAATTTCTTTCTTTTTGGGGTGTTAGAAAATTCAACTTGGTCAATTTTTATTTCGCGCCTTGTATGAAGTTTCACATCTCTTCTAAGTATCAAGTCATGTGAAAGGGGATTATCATTATTCTGATATGTCTAAAATAAATCTTGCAATCAGTGCACCAAATTCGGCCTCCTTAGGTCTTCCACTGTAATTCCTCAAGAATTTCATCCTTCTTTTACAGAGTTTCCTTATTTCTGCTATTAGCTTGCTGAATATTACTTGATTTTTCTTTTGCTGCCTTACCATTTCTACTATTGGCTTAGGGGTCCAAAATGTACTTTGGTGTTGGATTTGTCTCCTCCATTATTGTTATTGACTTCAAAGTCTTTTTAATCCATACTGTGGTGTATAAAATTGTTCATTACCTCTGGCATTTGAGTTATGTTATGGCCTGTGCTACATTTATCCTCTTCTGTGAATTTTTTTATAAAGGTGCGTACTTACTCAGAATGGGTAATTGATGGAGAGTATGATTGGCCTCCAAACTGCTGTTTGTGTCAAGTCATGCTTGAAGAGGGAAGTGATTCTCAAACAACTCGATTAGGCTGCTTGCGTATGTCTTTCTAGTCATACATGCTGGCTGTGTGAAATTTTTCTTCAAATTTCATTGAACTACTCTGCTGCTAATATATTTGTCTATTCCCTCCCATTTATTTTAGATGTTATACATACGACTTGTTTGGCCTCACACATCAAAGGATATCCTATCCACACTGCACCAGCAGGGTACGTGTGTCCTGCATGTTCTACTCCGGTAAGATTTACTTTTCGACATTATATTTAAATTTTTAAGTACTTTCGATATTTCTCATTTTAATTATGAAAAGGCAGATGTTTTTGCCTCTTAGTAGCATGCTTGGTGGCATTGTCAAAATGGACTACATGTAAAAATTATTTTGTGATGATAATATGGCATTTGGTTACTGAGAATGTTCTCCAATTCACTAGGCTCCTTGCTTTGCGAGGTTTGGAGAGAATTGTTTATATTACACAGCCTTCCTATTGCTAGTTGATGTGTGTAGCACCTGGGTTGGCTTTCATGGCTTTGTTCCAGTGGGAGTTGGCCACTGTTGGAATCACATGTGAGGAAAGTTCTTTTGGACTTCACTTGTGGGTTAGAGTCCCACATCATGAAAGTGGCTAATATACTTTGATTTTGGATACAGCACATGTGAGGAAGGTTCTGTTGGGCTTCACTTGTGGGTTAGAGTCCCACATCATGAAAGTGGTTGAGATACTTTGATTTTGGATCGCAACCTAACCTAGAAGCTTAAGCTTTTGGGTCAAGTTGGTGCTTATCTGTGTTTGTTAGCTCCACTCATTTTTGGGCTCTCAATGATAACAGGTAGAGATAACGAAAGATGGAGAAAGGGGTGATATGGGAAAACAATAAATGCCCTGCATTTATAATTCCAAATTAAAATTTGAAATTAATTACGTCATACCCTTATTGAAGATGCATATGTTTGAAGAACAATAAGCATAGATTAACATAACCTAGACACCACTTTCCTAATTAATAAGAGTCTAAGACCTTTGTGAATTAATAAACTCTGAAAATAGTTAATATTGCATTAAAGCCCTGAAATTAAGCTAAAAGTTTGAACTGCCATAATATTGCTCACTGGTGACCTCTTTACATTGTCTATCATCGTGCCTTGCTCATTTTCTTCTATAATAAGTGGTTATGAGTTATTCAAATAATACCCTTGATAGAGTGGGATGAAAGAGGATTCAACTACTCAAATCCCAGATATGTGGCAGAGGCTTAGTTGGTTTGAGTTAAATATCTTTTGGGGACTTTCTTATGGCAGGGACATTCTGTATGGTTAAACACACTCAGCACCAAGGTTTCTATTGATCATTGGCCACAAAGGATGTCTGCCTGTACTTCTGTGAAATGTGAGCTGGGGGAGCATTTTGTCTATAATAGAATTTTATGCATTTTCCACTATTTACTATGATTTGGATTGTAATTAATTGAATTTTGCATTCTGTAAACATGCCACTGTTATGCTGCTTCCGACCATTCTCTTACTTTACTTGTTTGGATCAGAATACTTCCCTTGCACATGTTGTTAGGTGTAATTTATTCCCAAGTATTGGTTTCTCATGCAGATATGGCCTCCGAAAAGTGTCAAAGATTCAGGGTCCTGTCTTCATTCAAAACTGAAGGAAGCAATTATGCAGGTAAGATCCAACCTAAAATATTGCATGATTTTGAGAATCTGGCAATAGCCATCATTATCTAGGTATTTTTTGTTTTTACAGATTCTGTAGCACTTTGCTATTTAGTATTATCATACTTACACGTCAAACATGGACGCAAAATATTCCTACTTGGTTCATATTTTGGTGGTTATTGTCCATAAAGATTATATTGCTTTCACCATGAGGTGATAAAAGCTAGATGAGATTTTATAATCTTGCATTGTTACTTGGGTTGGCACCCCCTTGGTGCCCTATCAACATATTGTGCTTTTACTGATTAAAAAAAAATTCCATTCTTTCTTTAATGTGTTAAATGTACATGAGTTTTATTCTTTCCTTTACAAGTTGATTGAACAGAGTATTAGCTTGATAAAAAGTGACACTTGTCATTTATGTCGAACATTTTAAGAATATAATTCGACAGATGATATCCTGATATGGAGAATCAGTATCTAATATTATTGTCTTTAATTAGGCATGTTACTAAACTAGGTACTTGGGTTGTATACTGATTCATTTCTGTAGATGCTATTTCAGTTAACTATTCGGTGATATTTTATGGAGTGCTGTGTCTACTTGTATATGGCGTTCCAGTCAAACCTACAGGAGTTCTCGTTGTTCAACTGATATAACTGACCCAAAAGGGATATACTTGTGCGTGTCAGGTTTAATGCTGATTGACTATATTTTTGACTGATTCTATGTGATTATTACTCAGTTAGGTATAAGCATCACCCCACTGCTGCTATCCTTAAATTGTGTAAGAGGAAACAGGGTACATTGTTTGCATTTTCTTATGAATGGGAGTTCTTTTTTGCTATTTGTTTTTGGTTATTCATCCTCACAGTTGAAGGATTTTGTTGCTTGTGGACATAGCTTGTGTTTGTTCTTAAATTCAGAGTTTGGAGAAATTCAGCTTCTTGTTATGCAGACTGGTCTGGAAAAGAACCTGTTTGGGAATCATCCAGTTTCAATGCCACCAGTGGAGTCTCGTGGTCCTCCACCTGCTTTTGCCTCGGATCCACTGATGCATGCTGGAGAGTACAGCACAAGCTCATCGACCTTGGTGGGAAAAGATGGAATAAACTTGGCCTCAAGTGAAAATATTGTGGAAATAGATGTTCCTACGTCAGCGGGGAATCCATCTATGCCTAACCATGAGCCCAATTTCATGAAGAGTTCAAGTCCTCCTGGTGTAAGAGGATTTTTCTGTTTAGCATTTCATATAATATGTTTTACTTCAGTCATATAATTTATTTCTCTGCCTGCCTGTTTGTACCACTTTGCAAACAAGTTCATGTGCAAAGTACATAGGCATCTTTTATACCTTTTCTCTTATCTTGTTTTGAATATTGCTATGTAACACAGCCAGGTGCTACAACGCGAAAGGCTGCATTTCATGTTGACAGGCAAAACTCAGAGATGTCATATTATGCTGATGATGAAGATGGGAATAGGAAAAAGTACAGTCGAAGGGGTGAGTGAAGGACTATTCACATTTATTTGATGTCTTGATTCTGTGATCACCTTGTTGAAAATTCAGCCATGCAGTGGCAAGGGGAAGGGGGGTTGAGAATATAATATAATGGTTATCTTAGATGACATGCAAAACTGTCAGATTGAGGATGTTATGTTAACTTAAAAAAACAAAAAAGAGGGGAAGAGGAAGGGGGTTTGTATTTGAATCTAATTTTTGTGCTGCTGGTTCCGGTTATATTTAGGATTGCTATCATTTATTGGAATACCTATTACCAATTAAGTTTACTTTGCTTATTGTAGGACCTCTCCGCCATAAGTTTCTTAGGGCATTGCTTCCTTTCTGGTCTAGTGCATTGCCAACTTTACCAGTAACTGCACCACCACGAAAAGATGCAGCAAATACAGCAGATGATGCCCCTGAAGGTCGTTCGCGGCATCAGAAATCTTCGAGGATGGATCCTAGAAAAATCCTCCTAATCATAGCAATCCTGTAATTTCCGTCCACATATCTTCCTCTAAACCCTTTCTGCCTTTATTTTTCTGATTTTCAAGATAGAGAGCCAATATATATATGGGTGAAGTGAGTATACATCGATAGCATAGCTGTAGATTTTTTAAGTGATCCAACAGTACGGATGAAAAGAACATCAAGATTTGGCTACATTAATAATGGAATATCAGCAATTCTTAGCCCGTGAAAATGAACTGACTTTCCAATGCTTTAATGAAAGGAGTCCCCTCTTAGCTTCTTGTTCTTCTTTTCATCATCAGTACGGTTGGATCTTTTTGGACAGATCTATACCTTCATAATAAGTAATATAACACCTACTGAAGGTGCTATCGAAGTATAACCACTTTAGCTTCACTCTTCCCCCCTCTCCTTATATGTGTTCAAAAAATGAATGTCTTGCAAGTAGGCCAAGGTGAGTGACCAATACTTGAGGATTTGCTTCTTGGTAATGGCCTGAAAAAAACCGGGAATAAAAAAAATATTGGGTCACTTCCAGCAGGCCCATGAATTATGGCGTCCATGGTTGCTCAGTGGAAGTAAGTAAATGGCCAACCTCTGGCCTCCATTGAGCTTATTTCAATCCTCATACATCATAAATATTTGATTTTGGTATACTCCACTCACAAATACACACACATGTACGAGGAAATAATTGTCTTTGCTGATGAATGCTTTTCAAAATCATGCGCAGGGCATGCATGGCCACTATGGGTATTCTGTATTACAGACTTGTGCAACGTGGTCTTGGGGAAGATTTGCCAGTTGATGAGCAGCAGTAAGTTGATGTCGAAAGTTTGCTCGTGATTTCATTTGACTGTTTGTTGTTTACTTATATCAAGCCCTGAACAGGCTTTCCTGGTTAGTGCCGCCTCTTGCTACTGCTTTTTTTTTATTATTTTTTTTTATCTGTTTGAACTCCAGTTGAGTTGTCATTAGTTTTTACTAAAACATATTAGTCTATAGTTCATTGCTGTAGAAAATTTCACTTCCTGTCTTATGAGGAAATATGTTCTGAACCCTGGTTGGCGTATCTTTTTGGGGTTGAAATAGTGAATCAGGTTGAAAGCCAAAGATTACCTTGGAACTGTTTATAGTTTTATCTATTTTCACTTAATAAACTTGCAAAACCCGAAGTGCCCTTGGGCTTGCTGTGTCTGGAAACTATTTACTGAGCTGGATGCTTGTGTAGTGAAATAGTTTGGACCGTGGGTAAAAATTGGCCACCTCTCTGTTGATGCGGACCAATTTAGCTGATGCATCCCAAATCAGTAGCCATTGACCTGTCTTAAGAGTGGACTTTTGGGAAAATGTCAATGGCTTCTTAAACTGAGGATTGTATTCAAACATGAGTCTGAATTGTGGATAAACCATCTCGCTACCCCTAGTCATCGTTTGACCATTGAGATTGAATCTCAAGCGTTGACTGGAGAGCTGGGAACTGTTTTAGAGCCTTGAGCGTAGGCACCTTTTTGTTGAGAGTGGTTGAGCTTAAAATTGACCCACAAGCTTAAAGTTCTCTGCAGGTGCAATGAACTCTAATTCAGGACCAATTCACTGATTTGGCTTTCATCTGTATTCTCTATCTTTCGCTCATTGGCTTTACTATCTGTTTTCACGTCACTTATTTTCTCGAGAAGACACAAATCTTTGTGTCTATGCACACCTCTACTTGTCTTTGAATGACATTTTTTTTTTTTTTTTTGTGTGTGAGTATGCATCTACAATTATTATACTTATGGGAACAATTGAAGTCTCTGAGACCATCAGACTTGGGAAAAAAGCGAGTTTATGATTAAGCCTGCTCTTGGTCAAAGTCCAATGGCAAGTGGTTTCATGCTATATCCTTTTTGATTTGACCTTAATGTAGGGTGGGGATTGTCAAACTATCCCTGTTGAGTGTGTTCACTGCTCTAAATCCCATTTCATACATTAGCTTTGATGCCATAATTAGTCCATCACAATATAGTGGAACCTTAATAAAACTATGATTTCATTCTTAATACGTGGGGTATAGTTTCTTCCAAACCTTACTTCTTCTTCTTCTTCTTTTTTTTTTTTTTAAAAAAAAATCTAGAAGAATAAAAAAAAACACGTAGTCTCAAACATTTGGGTTTCCCTTAAGATTGGAGAGGCCAATTAATTTTTAAAACTAATATCCTAGATTAAACGGTTGAATTAAATTGTAAAAACAAAGTAAAATTTAAAACTAATGTATTGTAATATTCTACCCTAAACAGTTGCGATGAATTGTAAGAACAAAAGTAATTTCAACTGAATTGCGGGAACAATTACTCATTTAATTCCTGAAATTTAAGAATATTGTTGGTTACTCGTATTCTTATTTCTAACGGGTCGAGTAAATTTTTGTAACCATACGGAATTATGTCAACTTCTCAAGAATTCCGGCAAATTGATTTAATCAAATTGAGGGTTCAGAGACTCCTAGTAAGAGTATGATTGGACCAAAGTGAAGCAAATCCTATTCTTGAGAAAAATGTGGAAACATGGTAAAAACTTGCTCGAAGGAATATTTACGATCGTAGGGAGATTTTGCCTAAGTGAAACGCTGCGCAATCTTAAGGATCAAACACATAATATCTCCATAAAACTTCAGCAGTAAAAACAGGTCACCTACTTCAAATGTTTGTTGACCTTTATTTATTTATTTTTGTTGATTTTTATAAATTTTCCACCCCTAAGCCTTTGGGTGCACGACGTGAGGAGACAAGAATGAATTGATTCTGGCAAGTAACATGCTCCTCGGTAAATGGGAAAAATGACATAGTAATAAAAAGGTTCAAATGTCAAAGGATGGCCCACTCATGTGATGATAGTTGACTTTATTTTTTATTCCCCCCACCCCTTTTTCCTCCAAATTCTCAGATAAAACTGGTGAAATGTAACACGTGTTGGAATTTTTTAAATTACAATCGTACGAATATTAAAAGATTAAATAGACTAAAATTTTTATTAATTTTCATATAATCTAATAGTGCAGGACCTCTATCCGAAGGTTGAAATTTAATTTTAGTTGAACTTTACTACTGTTAGATTGTATGACAATTTTATTTTTTTATTTTCAAAATTGTACAGTTGAAATTTATAGATTTGGTACACATATTTTCATTGTTAAACTGTACGGTTGAAATTTATAGATTTGGCACACAAGTTTTTATTTTTAAATTATATTATTGAAATTTATAGATTTGGGACACATGTCACGTGCTGCAGAATAGACTTGTACACATAATTTTATATAACAAATGTGCCTCCATTTGTATGTTTTATATATGAAGCCCACAGTGCCACACTTCAAAGCCAAATTCGTCCTGGATTTAGGACCACATCCTATTTAAAAACATCACTAATCTTTGTTAGGACCACTCTAACTGTACAAGTGGCATTGTTTGATTGGCCTGGATCACTTGACCATGACATTTCGGACTGTCAATTAACAAAATTAACAAGGAAAGAAGATAAGATTGAACAACTTGTACATGGAACGTGTCGGTGTAAATAAAGGAAAAGTAATATTGTAATGCTATACGTATATGTAGCTATTTTTTGTATGGACAAAGAATATACATATAATATTACTCTAAAAAAAAGAAGACAACTCTTAAAAGTTGTTCCAACTTTTTTTATTTTCAATTTTTTTTTCTTAATAATATTTTTATTTAGAATTCTACTCGCAAAATCTAGAAATAAAACTAGCTACAACTACAAAGATGGTTTAATGACTGTCATATGAAGTTATGGGTCATTTTAATCATCCATAATCAGAAGGCCAAATTGCATTTTCTAACGTGACCTTTAATAAAAGTTACAGATCTAGCCCAATCTATACTGTTAGGTGATTATATTCCAACTCTTCTAAAAAGTTATAATTCTACCTTAACTTTAAATGGACTTGAGCTCCGTTATCACTTGCGCCTTCACATGCAATATAAAAACTTACTCCCTTCGAGTTATTATCATTTGAAACTATTTCGGATCCAAAATCCCGAAAGTTTTTAAGGTTTCTCCAAAGACTCCATTCTAAATTCTACTAAAATTTATAGATTTCTTTATGGTGATCGATGGCTTCATCGGAGTGCAATTCATTTTCATCTTCCTTTTCTTGTAACTATGTTTTCTTCTCACTCCTTTTGCAATGGACAAAATTTATTCCTATTGCCTTTTATATCGCATGTGATAATAAAGCTTACATCTGTTTAAAGCTAGGTTAGAATTGCAACAACAAATATCAGACCAAAAAGACACAATTTGGCCTAATAAGAATCAATAAAGAATTATTCACCATAAAATTAAAGATCTTTTGCTTTTCCTTTTTAAAGAATTAAGGTGCAATCACCTTTTTGATTCCTCAAATTTGGAATTAGTACCAACTTAGTCCCTCACAAATGAAAGAAAATGACCGATTTGGTCCATGCATTAATATAACCGTCAGATTCAAATAGAAAATCGATGTAAGCGAGGGTCAGTTTTGAATTCAATCAGAAAACACATTTTCTTTGAATCTGTATCAATTTACCTACATGTTCCAAAATGGAAAAAAGAAAAAGAAAAAAAATGAAAAAAGAGGCCTCACATAGTTTTCTTTTGATACGTTGTACTTTGAAGCTCAATCGCAAGAAATGCATTAGATTATAAGTTTATCCCTATCTAATGTGTTATAGCATATATTTTTATTTTTCATTTTAAATTTGACGGTCTAGCAAGTTTAGGGATCAAACTGACCGCTCCTTAGAAAGTCTAAGGAGAATTTGTGGACATTCAATTAAAGCAGAAAGTTCATTCTTCTTCATCCAAGGGTGCGAAGACTTTTCTTTCACTTGAGACAAACAAGGCACTTGGGATTACTTTATTCCATTCAAAATTCTGTTTGTTTCATGCCTTTTGTCTGCATTCAGTTTCAGGTGTGGGACAGAAAATAAAATGAACTCACTTTTATTAAAGTAAATAATAATGCTGAAATGAATTGAATTTTAAAAGATAAAAAAATAGTAATAAACTTTAAAACTTTAAAAGTTTTTTAGTCCAGTGATCATTCATTTCTCATTTGTATGGTAGTTCAAAAAGGATTAAATCATAAAAACTTATGTACACGATGGGTTTCACCTCGATCCTCATCTTTATGCATGATCATTTTGTGAAGAGTACAACTCTATGTTGTATTGCAAGATCTATATCTTCTTTGATTCGAGATTCTTAATAAATCATTGGCTCCTTGAATACAATGGATTTCATGTTCGTTTAATTCTAAACTTCATAATGTCCCATTCTAATGCACCAAATATAACTTAAACATAACCTTATCATCCTCATTCTATTTATCCTCCTTTTTTTTTTTCCCCATTTCAAGAAGAAGTGATTCCCATAACTAAATTTAATAATGTGCATGCCAATTGGACATTGCTATTAAGAGAACTCCCAACACAAAAAGAAAATGTATGTATATATATATTTTTGGGTTCAACTATCTCAATTTTTTAATTTTGTACCAAACACCCTACTTCTTCCACACTTTTTTTCATAAGAATTGAAAAAGAAGTAATAATTGGCATTTGATGATTAAAAATTAGAGAAATATATAATTAATTCAAGATTTGAAAGTCACTAACACATCATTTTTTAAGAGACATGGTTGGAATGATCTCTTTCACCACATGTTAGAGATCTCTCCAGCCTGTAGATTCGACTTCCACATAATGGTGTTTTAGTTTTGTATGAAGTTCGCCGTTGTTGAAGTCAGCACAAACTTATCTTCTCAATAATCTCACAATAAAAAATATTTTTTAAAAATAAAAATAAATATTATAACCGACAGCTTACATTAAATTAAATGCATAGTATATTAGGGTGTCTCGGGCTACGAGGCAAGACTAATCAAAAGTCTAAATCTTTCTAGTAAACATGAATGTAAAAGAATATTAGTTTTTAAAAAAAAAATTATGAACACAAGGCATGGAATAAAAATGTCATTAAGCTCATTGGGATTAGAGCTAATTAGTGACAACTCCTTAAGAAATGACAGGCAGGATCACAATAGATGATATATATATACACACACTAATATTCAGATCCAAATTCTCTAACACTTGTCTCAAGTGTATGCTCTCTCTTTTTCCTTTTATTTTCCCCTTTAGTTTGGTTAAAAATGTTCACCCCTTTAATTTAAATGCAAAAGGTTACATTTAGGCCCTAATCATTTATTCTCACAATCGTATAACCTATACAAATGCTTCTCTGGCCATTACTAATCTTCTTGTCACTCGCTAATTTTGACTAAGACATAAGATAGAGAGATTGAGTTACGACAGAGCATCCAATTAAAATAAAAGTCATTAATAATTTAGGCAATGCAAGATGACCGGGTATTGAGTTTAGGCTATAAATATATGAAGGACAAATGAAGCATGTGGTGTCGTCATTCAAAATTTGTTGCATGTGCATCCCCAAAGAGATGATATTTTGTTAAATGATGTTGAAAAAACAATTTCATTTCATCATTCTATCAGTTGATTGAAATCGTTTTAACACGGTGCACGAGTGCATAATTGGGAACCGTAACATTTCATACTCCATTCCCATACACAAATAATGCTTAGAATATGTATGCATTAAGGCCTATAGGACTCAATATTGATGAGTAAGAATTATTTGTTATCAACAAGCACAATATCTTTATCATGAAAATGGAAATTTCATGCGAGTTTCTCTAATAAATACGGCTAGTTTGTTTAGAATCATATTTATTATTTTTGAGGTTATTAGTTCTTTTTAATTACAAATGTCCTTCTCCAAAATAGATTTTGGGGAATTTTTTTTTTATTTTTAAATATATCATATTCAGCCTCCTACCTACGGTTCCAAGATTCTTCATATTTGTAAATTGTTTGCACGAGAAGTCGTGTGGTCGAAGCATTTTATAAGTTTCTTCTTTAAAATTTTCTATTTAAATGTTTTTTTAGAAAGAAAATTGCATGCAAATTGGGATTAATGTTAAAAATGGATTAGAAGCATTCTTGTGGGCCCTACCTTTGTCGGGTTAAGGCTTTCACATCGCCTTAAACTCTGTTTCATATTTAAGAATTTTTATATATCTATGGATAATAATAAAGAGAGGAAAAGATGGGAAGAAATGATTTTGCCATAGGCCGCCTGAACTAAAAATTTTATTTAAGGATCATGAATGAAATAAAAAGTAGTATTGGTGCACAACTATTATCTAAATGATGAAAGTTTAGTCGATAAAGAAATTTTAATCCGGTGGCCGAAATCATATTTAATGATCTCATTTGGATCGCAATAAAATCCTATATTTACCTATTCTCTTTTTAATCATAATCCTATAGGCACTATATAGTCTTAAATTTGCTTAATCAATATATTAGTGTTTATGCGGTTAAATATTTTAGATCTTAAAATGATTTTTTCATAAGAAATGCTTAAAATTCTAAATCACGGTTGTCATCGGTTTCTAATGCTTATTTGGTTTCTTCAAATCAAAACTAAGTTTTGAGAGCTAAAACTAAGTTTTGCGAACTGAGGTTGGCCTGACATATTCCATTGCCAAAAAACTCTATTTACAAGGCTTAGTTTTGGCTTTCAAAACTTAGGTTTGCAAATATAATATGTATTAAGCATGTATATGGTGATCTTAAATACTTAGTTAACGGTGTCTTTTTAGTCAAACTTTTCAGGAGAAATTAATTTCTCAAACTTGAGAGAGTTTACTGCAATATGTAATTGTAATTAACCCTAAAATAATAATAATAATAATAATAATAACAATAAAAGCATATAATTGATCGTGGATGGTGACTTATTGAAGTCTCCACTCACACACACACACACACACATTATGTCTAAAAGTTTAAGATAAGACATGCTAACTTACCTGGAGATAATGATTATCTTTGGGGAGTGTTAATTATATATTCATTTCTCAGGTGAATGAAATAATAAAAGTGATTAAGAAGCTGTTTAAGGTTTCTTATGCACGTATTCCACATTTCTATAATAAACTGTACAGCTTGCTGCTCACAAAAATTATAGGAAAAAAAAAAAACTATACAACCTTTTGTTAGGCTGTAAAAATTGAAGGAAATAAAGTGGACTCCATTGTTAATACTCACAGACGAAGTAGAAGAAAAATAAAGAGAAAAACATATACACATGTTTTTTTTTTTTTTTTTCCATTTAATATAGGCAGGCAATCTGGAATTTAGTCATGGGTCAAGGAAATAATTTTTTACAAGAAAATAATTGAAAAGGCTACGATCAAATTGATGGCATTGAATATTGTGATTCAAACAGCAATATGTGTTTTATGATTAATTAGTGATTAAAACTAATAGAAAAAATAATGATTCTGCATACTTATGTAAACAGACATCCCTCCCCCTCCCTCCCCATTTACTCAACAACACTTGGAAAATTTTAATTGGAAGCTTATGTCCACCAATCGAGAAGGTCGAAATATTTAATATTAAGTAAAAAAAGTTTAATATTTAGTAACATATCTAGTTAGTTTATGCCATAAGACGAATTTTTATATCTCTAATCATGCCAAAATCAACATGCATACTTTTGGATGACACAAGCCTTGACCCGGTGTTCCTTTGTTTGCAATGATTTGGGTATTATTTGGACCCATGGCCCCTTATCAAACATTCTAACATTACTCACAACACATACATACATATCATCTTTTATATTTATGATGGCTTAGTTATAAGCATTACATTATATATATAATGCTTGTAACTAAGCCATTGTAAGTATAAAGAGTGAGAAATATATATATGTTCAAAGGTTTTAGGAAACTGCTCAAATTTGGTCTTTATCTAAAGTGGAATCGTAGAACCCCATAGTCCCTACAATAACGAAGGGGGAATATAGAATCTTAGACTTATTCAATCTCCTGAATACATATTTTTGTGGTCCAATCCCCATTATCAACCAATTATGTTAGCCCACTAAGCACAAACTCTAATAATAAGTTAAGCACTCCCCCCTTCCCGTCAAATTTGAATAAAACCGCGTGGCTTACTAATATATCAATAATAACCATTCATTATCTTTTATATATATATATATATTTTGGGTTTTGCTAGACAAAACTATAATTGTCTAATATGTGTCATCTCCTGACAGGCCAAGCTTGATTAGAATATAATTGTCGTGTATGTGAACTAAAAGGCCACTTAAAGTATCACGTTTGTGCTCAATATCTTATAAGACTATTTTGCCGACTGTTAATTATTAATTTTGAATTGGATGCTTTGAACTTTAATACGGTGTTAGATTAGATAAGGTCGCGTATTTGGGTTAATAAGTGCTTTAGATCATCAAATCACATCACACACGTCATGAGAAATCTTGGGAATATAATTTCTAAAGATAAACTCATAGATCCACACTTTAATGTATTGGGATTAGTGGGGTTGATCTCATTCCGTGTTTGATTTAATTTGTGCCACACAATCTTTAGAGTAGGCTTATTCAATTGGATTAAGCTCACCGTCAAAGTCATTTGCTTTTGCCGTTTTGACCATTAATGTCTAAAGTGGTATAATTGAATCACTCGAAATTAAACCGTTAGATATGTCCCAGTACGAGCACTGAGAGGGGGGATGAATCAGTGCTCTTTCAAATTCTTTCCTTTTTCCGTTCTTCAACCTAATGCACTGGTTATGGCAAGAATAGTACAAGCAAAGCAACCAAGCAATCGCAAACACAAGATATACGTGATTCAGCTACACAATGCGTGTAACCTACGTCCACGGCTGATTCGGGTTCACTAGCCCATTTGACCAAAGTGGTTAACTTTTGGTGACCTATGTTAACCCAAATGTCAAGATCTATCAAACAACATTACCTATAGGGCACATGGCGATGCGTGGGGCTAAAACAAATTGAAATTTATCCCAAGAAATTAGGAAGGGGCCTCATTTCTTTATCCTCCAAATCCTTATGCAGGCAAAACTGGATCCTAGAACCCGTTCGAAATTTATTTAACCCATTTTTATAGGTAAATATATGCTTAAGCTAGCAACTCCAAGATACATCTGACGTGTTATCGACATGCAATTCTATGATAGTCCAATATATAACAAAATTGTATGACAATTGACTGTTATTTTTTCTTCCTAATTCAATCAGTAAGGTTAAAATTTGTATAATGAAAATTAAACGAGTCGTTTTGAGATGCCACAATAGACAATACAAACTCTTTTCTCTATTCTTTAACTATTACTACTCAAAACATTTTAAATTCTGTATTAACTTGTCCCCTCTAAATAAAATTTTCTAGCTTCGTCCCTGATCCTATAGATGAATACAACCGTTAGGACCGGTGAGCTGAGCCGAGCTTTTGTCGCTTGGGCTTGCAAATTATTCATAAAACTGGAGCTCAGCTTGATCTTAAAGGGTGAAGCAAGAGCTCGGCTTCCCTTGGATACACCACAGCTTGAGCTCGGCTCGAGTTAAAAGTGCATGTGCTAACTCAGTGAATTGGAGGTTGAAATACAAGCAATTCTACTCATACATATTTCAATATGCTCCTCATATAGAAATTGCTGACTCGGTAAAAGTAAAGTAATTCTTTTGTCGATGCCCGACAAAAACGTTCCTTAAAAGAACTATTTAAATTTCATTACGTGAATATTTACGTACGAGTAGAATTATAAGTTCTCTCGAGAAGAGAGAAAGGCAAGTCCTACCCATAATGAAAATGGATGAGTGACAGTCGTTTACTTTTGATCAATGAATGCAACCCCATCAAAAGCAAAGAATTAAGGAAGGCCGATCGTGCAGGCCGGCAGCCACCTCCAGAACAAAATTAGTTTCTCATGCAAACAAGATATGATCTTTTTGGACTTTCCATATTGTTGCACATCCAAGATCTTATTCCAATACGTCATCACATTCTTATAAATGTTTCCATCGAGACACGTAGTTTACTCCTAATTGCGTGTTAAACTAGTGATTTAGTGGTAATCAGATCAGAGAAGAGCCCAGTTTCAAGTATTTGTTTAGAAACAAAACAAGAACAGAGAGAGAGAGAGAGAGAGAGAGAGAGAGAGAGAGGAGTTGTTTTAAATAAATAAAAAAAGACCAAAAAGGGAATGATTTATTTGGTTCTTTGTCCTTAAAAAGTTTGGGAGATCGTGCGGTGGCCGGCGCAACAGAAGTGTATAATTATGGAAAACAAAACAAAACAAAACAAAACAAATGGGGTTTGCGAAGGTTTTTACGCGTGAGAAATAGAGCATAAAGGGTGGCGCAGGATGTGGAGAGGGAGGGAGAGAGAGAGAGAGAGAGAGAGAGAGAGAGAGAGAGAGAGAATGAACTGTTCTTTTGGACAGATTGGCAGTGATATGTGTGAGTGTCTTGCAACTTCAAGTTCCATAATATATGATCACAACTCAGATGGTGCTGTTTAATGTTTTTGCAAGCTGGTTTACATATGTTATATATTTGTGGAGAGATAGGGGCAATGCAGCGCAACTGTTCCAAATTAGGCATATAACGTCGTTGTTTCGATAAAAGTTGAATTATATTTTTAACATCATTTAACAAAATAAGGTCTTTGTAGGAGTATACGTTTGCCTAGACGGGAACATTGGCATTGCATGCGTTTGCAAGTTTTAGAAAGCTTTTACGGGCTAGAGTGATAAAAGTTAAAACCCTTGATTTCCTTTTCTTTTTTTTCCAAACTTATAAACATATCTGCAATGAATTTATGCACCATTCGAGAGTGAAATGGTTACTTCTATAGATCGATGACGAGGGGAACAGAATAGTATAGTTATTGCCAATGACCATAGGTGGAATATGTAATCTTTACCTATTCCATGAAGTCGTTGAAAAGAGTTATTGCTCACAGATTCTCCTCATAATTTATGTTATATTGAAACGAAATGCTATTTAATTCCTACTCAATTCCATTCTACAAATGCCATTCTATGAATGAAACACAACGTTGAACCTAAGAAGATGAAAATGAAGGTCTTCAATAATAAAATAAAAAGATGGACCAACCAAAATGATGATCAAAGTTCCCAATTTTGCAAATATCCAACTTAAATCCCCGAAATCACAATTATGACAAATGAATAAAGCTGAACACTTAATACTGAAAAAGATACTTGCTAAAAGAGTTCCTTCAATTAAAATTATTCCAAATTATTTATCACTTGAAATATTCAGTATTGAGATTTGATGCTTAAAATTATCTGTAATTATGTTTCAGTTTTATCATACATGCCCACGATCATCAAATATACGACAGAGGACAAAGTCATTAAACATCAAAATCTAAAAAGAAAAAAAAAAAATCCCCTTTTCCCACCAAAGGGCCACACCTTCAAGTAAATGACTGGGGTATAGAGGTGAAGGAGATGGAGTGCCAGAGGGGAAAAGTTGTAAGAATTCTTTAATTATGAAGCTGTATTAACTTTAATTAAAATGAGGAAGGAATTTAAGTAAATTCTAAAACATTTAATGTGAGAATGTATGAATAGAGTCAAGTGATACCGTCATGGGTAATAAAATTTTGATGTGAGACAAGATCAAGGGTTCAAATCCTTATGATTACGAAGTTGGGTGTCTCTATTAATCAAGTAAAAAATCATATATACATAAACTAATTTCTCTATATTAAGAAAGTTTAAGAAAAGTTTATAAAGCAAACACAGGGATACGGGCCATTCGATAGTATAATGAGGCTATAAAGTTGTGTATTTTCGAATGCAGATTATTAATGTAGGGCCAAAATATATAAGGATTTATTTTTGGACTCCTCCTTATGTCTAACAAACTAACCTTCTGAAAGTAACAAATCACATGAAGTAAAAATAAGGTTTTTAGACGCAATAAAAAGAGAACCCGAGCCTGAAGTCTGGAACCCGAAACAATGCGTATACATTTAGGCTAGTGAAGTCATCATCATAGGTATTAACAGATCATTCAACAAAATTATCTTAATTAAATGAGACTGATAACATGTTACATCCAGCCTTTTCGGTGATGTGACTAAATCATAAACTAAAACAAATTATAACTGAACAATAACTCCTCCTCACAAAATCATATGATCCAAGTTATGGCATCTCTGTGATCGAAAAGGAGATTTTACAGAACATTGTGCCACACTGTTAATGATTCTGAGATTTCAACCAAGCTCAAGGAACACAACACTTGAGACCCAGGAAAAATTTTCAGTGACAGTCCTCTTATGGGACAAGAATCTGAACCAGAGGATACTATTGTCTGGTTCCATTCCGAGCACCTTCTCCATTCATCCATGTCAGAAAAAGAAAACACAGACCCCTCTCCACGATCTCAGTCGCCCTCCATTTACCTTGATTGTTTCAGCATTATTTATTTATGGGCACCGAAACATTATCTACATTTCATTTAATTTTAACACGCAACAGTTACAGGAACAAGAAGACGACTCTCTCTCCCCCCTCTCTATGACTGCACATGTCCTTGGACCCCTTGATCATCCTCAACTCTCTCTCTCTCTCTCTCTCTGTTTTGTTAAGTAGTTTTAGTGTGTCTGTGTGTGTATATGTTCTCTCTCTTTTCTTTTTTTTTTTTCCTTGTTTTTGAGTTTCAGGGGATTGTGGGGAACAGAGAGCACATTATTCAAACCCCATAATTGATTGATAAAACTTGGTCCTCCCTCTGAGTTGTCCCCCTCGGGCCTCTCGTGCGAATTGGTTAAGCCAAAATTAGGACTTCCACGGCCATTATTAAAATGGGGGGTTCCAGAGTTTAAACTATGGCTCTTAATATTCCTTCATGAGAAAAAGTTGCATATAAATATGTCCTCCGTTCCTCTCTCCCTCCTAAGCATTGAGCACTTCGGTTTTGTTTTCGAGCTCCCAACAGCGAAAATAACAGACAGCCCTTCTTTGATTTCTGTCTGTTTCCAACTAGCAATCTGAGAATGAACATGGAGCTGATGGGAGCCATGGGAGAAGGAGAATGGGGTTCTCTCAGTGGGATGTACTACTCCACTGAGGAGGCTGATTTCATGGCCCAATTGCTTAGCATTCCGAGCGAGCCCGAAGGGAGCTCCGGGCTTTGGCCCGCCCATGAATCTGTGGATGGTTCATTCTATTCTTCGGACAACATGGATGCTAATCTGTATTACCATTTGAATGAATCCCACCCGAATATGGTGGGGAGTTTGGATTTTTCCATGGAGGGACCGAAAAGCAGCGATGGGTTCCCGGGCCGTGTCCTTGCCGACGATCCGATGGGGGCCGATGACTGCCTGAATGAAGGGACGGGGGGAAACCTCCTCCATGAATTTGCTCTTCCTGACAAGAATTCCCAAGTTGAAAGAGATACCGTGATGGAGGATGGGAAAAACCAGCCAGAGAATTCCAAGAAAAGGCCACGGAGTTCGGCAAATGTGAGTACTGTATGCGCTTACTATCGAGCTTATTTGTTGCAAACATTCTTTTTAACGAAGATACGTATTTGATAAATTTTTAGAAAGTTCAAAACAGCTATTTGAAAGGCCAAATACGTTCACTTTCTGAAAAGCCAAATGCAACTTATTATAAACTCCCCAAACAAGCCCCCTACGGGAACTCATAGGGATGGCAATGGCGACTTCCCATCATTATTGGACAATGCAGGTTCCAAAGAAGAAGAGGAATGCGAAGTCGAAGAAGAGTTCGAATCCCGTGTCAGTCGGGGAAGACAGTGCTAGCAATGGGGGGCTTAATGCAAACAGCTCTAGCAGTTGCTGCTCAGAGGATGAGACGTCCATGGCTTCACAGGATCAGAACGGAGGGGTGAGTTCGAGTTCCGCCGCGCTAAAGGGGAAAACAAGAGCCAGTAGGGGCTCAGCCACTGACCCACAGAGCCTCTATGCAAGGGTAAGCACTCACCCTCCCCTAGCTCTCTGGATCCAGCTAAAATGTGCAGCTTATTCATTGATACATCTTTCTTGGATTGCAGAAAAGAAGAGAGAGAATCAATGAGCGGTTGAGGATCTTGCAGAATCTCGTCCCCAACGGAACAAAGGTAAGTGATATACAAGGCATAGTGCGAGCGAGCGAGAACTTTACTTATATGAGTAAACTCATGTAGGGTCCACATAAAGGTGCAAAAGGAATTCCGGTTCATGGATTAGAAGTCCTATGCTTATCTTGTTGGTATAAACAATACTTTATGCGGTTATCTGACTCGAGTTTACTTGTGCAAGCAAAGTTTTCCCACTTGCTCCTGGTAGAGTATCCCCATGCGTATGTATATATGCGCCCATAAATTTTTCAGTCCAAGTTGATCTAAAACTTCTGGGCTTTGGTGTGACAGGTTGATATCAGCACAATGCTTGAAGAAGCAGTTCAGTATGTGAAGTTTCTGCAACTTCAGATCAAGGTGAGAAAAAGAAAGAACAACATGTACATTTCAGGATTAAAATCTCTCTTTTGCAACCTATATTCATGCAACCTTAGACAGGGTGATTGAGTCATTTAGATTTGCTGATCCAATACTTTTGTTTAATTGTAGCTCTTGAGCTCGGACGATCTATGGATGTATGCTCCGATTGCTTATAACGGAATGAACATCGGGCTTGATATGAATCTCACCACCCCAAGATGATCACGAAAAGCTGCTGGAAATTCGATTTTAATAATTAAATAATATACCCTTTATTATATTTTATATATATATATATAAGTTGATTCACATTCTAAGTAATTCAACTATTGATCTTGATTCTTCAGTAATCCCCAAGAATAATTGGTAAATAATATGTTCTGTGTTTGCCTAAATACAATGAACATGGTTTGACCGTGTGTTCCCTCCCTGAGTGCGATGAAGGTGCAGGCCATGAACCAAGTTTGTGAACCATGTACAAAACTTTTGTTTAAGCTCTGATATCACATTTTAACCCAAACCCAGAATGGATGATTACCTTAACAAGCTCTACAATATTCACCGATGTCCTTTTTCATTTTTATTTTTACCATGGAATTCATCAAAATTATTATTAGCTTATAAATAAGGGAGAGTTGATTGGCAAGGACAATATAAATATACACAATTAACAGTGGACAAATAAAGAAACGACACACACACTCACACAGAAAGACAAGCTGGGTTATGGGTTTATGCAGGCAGCCATATCAAACCACAGGGAGAAGGGAAAAAAATAAAAATTACAAAGCTGGTTTAACATAGAACTGCATACGAGTTCCGACAACAATAACGAAATCCACGAGTTGTGCGAGTAGAAAGATCAAATTCTCCATCGCAGAACACAATGAAAAAGGTCCAGCCAAGGGAGAGAGAAACATAAGTCACAGAGTTTTCATTTAAATAAGGGGACAAGAACTTCCACAGGATGTTAACAGGGAATTATACATTCTACAGCTCAATCATTTCTGATTTGTCCCTTAATCTACTCCCTATTTTAACTGTCAACATGTTACAACTCGAATAAGTATCAGAATAATTTCCAGCCATCCCCTTTTAACTGTCCAACATATATTACAAAGAAATCAATCATACTCTCAATTCTCTAAATGGAAGAGGCAGGATAAACAAACCAACATTCTGTGTGTGCCTGCATCATCACCTGGAATCTTGAAAATATCAATGATCGATGTGTGCCACTTCTTTATGCTCAATCATCGCTAACATGATTTGGGACTTCAGCTTGGCTGTCCAGGGGCATGTACTGCGCCATTATAGCTCTGATTTCCGAATCCATGTATGACTGGAAAAACACCACCACAGAAAGAATAATCAATAATTGCAGCATTTTGGAAACACAGAAGTTTCTAAGCTATCGATTGCAAGCTGGGTACATTTAACCAACCTAACCAGAAGGAAATACTTTTTCCAATAAATCTAATGCAGAGCTATAAATTAGGGCAAGTGTAAGCTTGGGAGGATTGAACACCCAGCTCTAGGGTGGATTATCCCCACCCTCGAACCAACAAAACCTTTTAGCATGCTGTTCAAGCCTGGCCAGAGTCAGGCTAATATGCTAGCTTATATTTTCTTCTTCTTGCTTGTTTTTCAAGTTGGAAGCCCTTGCAAAGTTTTTTGCATTGAAATACATTTTCTTGATGTCACACAAACTGTTAACACAAGAAGGGTAAAATCCTTGAATTATGACCAATGAGCCTTTTGAAATTATTCCACTGTAACAAAGAGAGACGCAGGAATTTTTACACTCAACCCACAATGGAGAGAGAGAGATTTTTCACATGAAATGTTATCAAGAGTTTGCAGACCATGTTATAGCTATAAGATTTCAATCTTTTACATGGCCCAAGGTAGAGCTAGAATAAGATAATTGCTTAAACAAGGGTGAATACTATTGTGGGACATTAGATTGCTAAAGTTAATTCTAAATATCCAAACAAATTAAATTTTAATGTTTTCACCATTTGAGAAAGGACATCATAAAATTATTCCAGAATCAGTTGTTTGACTGAGGCTTCAACATCAGGTTACAATCTTTGACTGACTTCTTTTTTAGCTTAGCTCGTTTAAGTTGGTAGACAAGATTAAATTTTAAAGGAATTAAGAAAATAACATAAAGGAATTGTTATTTTGGCCTTGTAAAGTTCCTATTGGTCGGATAATACAAGTTGAGCAATAGTATTCAAAAGCTAAGGAAGGTCCCGTTAAGTTCTTGGAAAACTAGCTTTCCTTTTCCAGACCTGGTTTTCGTCAAAATGTTATATTTACTGGTCTAGGGAAACAGCATTTTTCAACTAGACTAGTGCTTTAGGTATGTAAGAAATACTTCTCACTTGTTCACCAAATTCTTTAAATTTATGCCATTTAGAGGGGGAAAAAAATTAACTAGTTGAAATAAGTAACTTGAGATAAACTAACTAAATCTTGATGTACTAGCCTAACTATCAAAAAATAAAATGAAATTATTTTAAAATGAGACCTAAAGAAATTTCATTTTATAGAAAAATACAAATTACTGGACAACACATCTGGCTCACATCTTATATAAACTTAAATTTTCAACTTGACTTCAGCTTGGTCAGGATATGCTCGACCCAAAAATTAAGCGCTGATAATATTATTTTTGCAATCTTGAATTTCAAGTCGAGCTCAGGTCGTAGGTATATAAACTAATTTGAATCAACTTCATGATGGCCAAGGAGATTATGACCCAGTCACACAATAAATTTATAAGTTCAAACTCATGTTAGCTTGCATATAAATATAGATGCCAGTAACTCACTCTTAATCTGTATTTGTAAATGATATATGCTCCAGTAGCAGCCACTGCTAAGCCTATCAATATCACCCAAATGGCAGCCCATGCAGTTTTGGTTTCACCAGCCTTCTTAGCTGCAGATGACCATTAATAGGAGAAATAGGTAATTAGTACTTGGGCCTTTGTCATATGAATCAATCCAAAAACCTAGTGTTGCTGAACTCACGTATGCAAGTATCAGGACCCCTGATATAGAGGTGGTCTCCGCTACAACTGCAATCATAGCTACCCCATGTATTCTTGCAGCTGCATTCTGAGCACTGACAGGCTATTCGTAATTTGCATTCATCGATATCTGCACGGCAAGATGTTATACAGGACAACAAAAAATAAAAGAGGAATTTCCTGAGATATGCATTACCACTTCCCACAATTATAGTATACCAAAAAAGAAACTGCCAGTTGACTCCAACTTAAATCAATTTTACTTGTTCCAAAGAAGCATATTCTAGCAGTGCAAACATTTTGACGATTTCACATTATGCGTATCAAATGCAACTTCCAAATTGCTCCAACTTCATTTAATCAATTTAAACATGTCAAGGGTTTATACTGATGCCTCTCTAGACAAATATATTGGTCAAGTACCAATAAAAATTGAGCATCTCACACAAAATTCGCAGAAAAATCTTACTCTTTATTAATTGCTCTATTGTAAGTTTTTTCTTTTTATTTTTATTGGTAAATACACACACCCAACAGGTTTAGAACCTTGCAATGAGAAGAGATGCCAGTTGGCTGCTCTACTGTAAATTTTATGCTCCAAAAGCACATTATGTGTTTCAATTATTAATGATGGAAAAGACAAAAGACTCGAGCCAGCTACTTTAAACTTTGGAAAAGATTATGCATTCCACATGAGTAAGTACTTTTTCTTTTTCCTGTTTGCACTCCTTTATCTGCATGGCAAGAAGTTATACAACAATGATTTACAGGGACCCTTAAAGAAGCTTATACAACAAGAAGTTATTACCATTTTCCAGAACTACAACATATTAACTATAAAGCCGCCTTTGGACTTCAGCTTAACACCAATATTATTTGCTAACAGCGTTGGTCTGGACTGAAGAAAATGACCACAATTCGGAACAATTCTGATGTTTCCATTATCACTTTTCCAAACAATTTTGATGTTTCCATTATCACATTATATTGATTGGAATAGGTGATCCTCCCCAACTTCATTTTTGCTAATTCAATGACATTATATTCTTTTCATTGGTGGCTGAATGCTCGAATAACATTGTCTGAATGTAGTCAGATCAATGCCCCCGGAAAAAATTGGGGGGGGGGGGGGGGGGGGGGGGGGGAAGTTCATATTCATTAAGTGATCTTTTATTAATCTATAAGCTGATTGATGCTTTTCACTCATTCTAGATGAAAGAATTTAAGTTAGAATAACATGTTCTAAACTTGTAAAAACGAATGCCGTCTAAAAAGGGTCAGCATTTTTGCTCTTTTAGTCGTGAGATCTGAACAAAGTGAAGCCTTAGAAGAACAAGAATTTTTCAAACAAAGTCCTATAGAAGCTGATACCCACTTTCGGAAACTACAGCATATTGAAAAAGAAGCAGCCTGTATACTTTAACTTAGCATCAAATTCTTTAGCATAAGCAGTGGTTTTTTATGGCAATACAGCATATTGATGAAACCACCAATGTCCAACTTAATATTTCTACTTTAATGCATTTAAGCTATTAGATCACTGTTATTGGTTGAATATCATTGGTATCTCGTGTAAACTTAGTGGAAAATCCAAATTTGCTAACCACTACTGTCATTCTAAAAGCTCATCCATCCCCATTTCTCAACCCCCACTTACTCTCTTGTAAAACCAATTATGAGATCATAAATTGTACGTTAAAATAAAAAATAAAAAAATAAAAAGAAAAGAAAAAACATTGATTATAGCCCAAGGAAGGAACACATAAAATGATTTATTTATGAAATGGACAGAACTTGAACTTAAGAGGACCAATATGTATGCTACGTGACACAGGTATGCAACCATGCATTTAACATTCAATTTATTTACTTTTCAAACGTTCTCAGCTGGGGTAAATACCCAGGTGCTGCCATATCTAATGATTACTACTACTCCAAAGTGATATTATATGAAGCATAAGTCATACCAGAATCCTATGACAAAATGTTAATAATACAGGCAGACTTACCTTGACAACTTTTGATACCATCACCCTTAAAGCCCAGAGGACATTGGCATTTACCATCATCCTGTTGACAGCAAAATTAAAAAAAATTTATATGTTTTCTAAGGGAACAAAAATTGCTAAGCACAAAAGACATTAAAAAAAAAAAGAAAAAAAGAAAAGCCAACCAGACAAGCAGAGAAGGTGTCTCTGCCACGGGTTTCATGCCAACAACCGCCATTATTGATCTTGCACCGTCCAGGCCCACTTGCTGCAAATAAGACTGTTAAAATGGAAATATATAATTCTTGCGTACTCGTACTGCGGCCACTTGAATAATGCAACCAATCACAGGATGGGGTGCATTGATTTAAAGGGCAAATTAAGATGATTTGGTTTTTTCCTTTTCACGGTAAAGCAAAAGGAGAATATTCCATCAGCTATTCTGAAACAAAAAGGAAAATTTCACGTCCGTTACACCCGCTTTCCATTATTCAGCGATTTTCAGTCAAAAATAAAAATAGACATCCTTCATAATGCATACATTTGAAAATTTCCAAATGAATAAATAGGTTTATTTACATTTTTTCCAGTAATATAAGTACTGGATTAGTTGAATTCAATCATGAAATCATGCCATGTTGAATATCTTTTTCTTTTTTTCTTTTTTTGAAACAAATCAATGAAAAAAAAATAATTGAAGGTGAGTTTCACCTTCACATTTGCTGTAGCCATCTCCCTTGAACTGCACACCATCAACCAAAGGGCATTCGCATACTCTCCCACGAAAGGTGTCCTAAACAAATAATGCAAGTGTGAACAAAATTCGGACAATGAAAGACATGCCATCAGTTTTGATCAGTACCTTGCAGGCAGTAATTTTGGATGCTTTATCTTGCCAGCAACCACCATTATTATCCAAGCACTCATTTGTCTCAACATCTACATATACATGTCACAGTCAGACTTGTGTTGAGAGTGAACACATTTTTACATACTTGGGAGATGGCTTCTGTGCTACAAGAAATACTTACCACCACTTAAACAGACACCAGGCTCAGTAGTCTCTTCAAAACCAGCACAAATGGCTTTAAGAACAGCACCTTTTTCCAACTTCCCTGCAAACATGTGCATAAGAAATAGAGACATCTTGAATTTTAAATAAGAATATATGCACATTGACAAACCTCGATACTGTCGATTATTAACAACAAGAGTAGGCAATATGGTTACGTCGCCTCTTGATCCTTTTCCAACCTACATATTAAACCAACATGACAAAATCTCAGAGAATTGCATACAGGAGCTGGAAGCCAGATATACTAAGATGTTGCTGTTGCTGCAAGAGGTGTTTAATGAGAAGGGAAACAAAAGAAAATACTTGGGCATCTTGCTCAGCTTTCAAAAAAGGATTGTCAGAATCAGCATTTGGATCTCCCATACACTTCTCAATCTTTTTACCATCAAGCCCTGTCCCGAGTGATATTAAGTGATCATTTGTTAGAAACTTAGCTCACCCAAAAAATATTGAGCAGGCATGACCTGACATTTAGAACCAGAATAAGGCAAGAAATCACTTACCTAGAGATTTAATAACCATGTCAGCACATTCCTTATTGTATTTTTTCTCCTTCATTGGACATCTAATTTGAAAATCTGTTACATAATCCCACCACAACCAAGGCTTTTTTGTCTCATTCGCAACATTAAAGACACAAAGCTGCCTTAAGTTTTCAATCACCACATCCTTCCCTTCGTAACCTCTATTGAAATCCTGCTCAGGATCAGGAGCACAATATCTTCCATGATTAATACATTGGGACTTGCACTGTCTGCTTACTGTGAATGCACGAGGACAATACCAAGTTATGTAATGGGGTGTGAACTGAGAGTAGCCACCTTTCTCAAGTATTTGGGCTGCCCCCTTAAAATCTTTCACAAAATCCATCAGCATTTCACATTTAACTCCACACTCATCATTGCTGTTGGTCCATAATTCATACTCCACGCGGTCATCTGGGTGTGGAACAGCTTCTCTCCAATCAAGATTCACATTAACCATGTCCCCACCATTAAGCGCCTTCTTTAGTTTTTCGCTAAAACTTTTCTCAATAAGTGCAGAAGGTATTGTTATGTTCTCAATATATTTTGCAGTCGAACCATCCTCTGCAGGCGTGTCCATGGTTATTAATGGTTCATCAGTGTCATCTGCAACTAGAACTGCAGATGCACCAGCATTCTGAGAATTCCAAACCTTCAAAGCAAAAAAGCAATCTGCAGTAAAATAAAGAAGTTTGAAACCCGTAATTTAGATCTCCGCATGAACAAAGTTCAAACATACAAGTTATTGAAGAATAAATAAAAGTTGATAAACTTATATTGTAGAGATATCACGATTCATCAACGCGCTTATATTCCAATTACAGTGCTAGAGGTAGCTCGGAGAAAAAGGAAGTGCTGCTGTTTCCAAATCCAGGTAAAGCCTAGAACCTAAACAATGCCTTCACTCTGTGACCCCAACAAGAGGAGTGGAAAGAATCAAGGTAATATCGGCCAACCAACAACAAACTAAATGGAACTGTAAAACTAGTCAAAAACAGCACAGAAAAAGAATTAATCATAACCAATAAAAGGGCAATAGTTAGAAAATACAAATTTAACTTGAATTACACAACAAGAAAGAAAAAGGAAAAAATGGGAAATTGAACAATAAGGGAAGAGAACCGTAGCCCCTCAATCGAGCACAAAGCACCATTTAAACACACAGAACTGTTAAAAAGAAGAAGCAAAATAATCACACACCACAAATATATATATATTTCTTAAGTGAGGTAAACCAAACTACTAAACCCGTAAAATTTTCAAACCAAGCAACATCCAATCGACTAAAAACCCTAGCAGCACCTGAACAGCTTCATAAAGGGCATTCCCCAATCAGCCAGAAAACCCTAATTAAAACCTCAACCCACTTCACACAATCAAACCACCCGAAGTTTCACATAGAGCACTCATTACCTCCTCGATCAACCAACACGAACGTGGGCATAGCTCCAGGCTTAGATTTGAAGGTTAACCCGAGCCCGTCAAAGTCCTTGCAGCCCTTCCTGTTCTCCTTCGGGTACACCACCGTACCCGCCATGCTCCCTCCGTACTGAGGGATCCCGAAGTTCCCAATTGCGCTGTCGTACGTTCCCTTGATTTTGTCAGGCGAAGTCACCTTCAAACTGTTCTTCTCCACCACGAATTTGGCCGACGCACAGTGTAAAGCGTGGAAGAGCACTAGGAGCCCCAGGAAGCGCCCAATCACCGATCTCCGAAGCTCCATTGGGGAAGGAGAGGAGATGGAGAAGACGATGATATCGGAAGAATCGAGACCTGGAATACACAGTGACGTTCCGAATTGATCTTTCTTCGTGCTGTGTAAACGTGCAAAACGAAGTGTTCAATTTAGTGAGAGAAAACGACCCGCTGTTGCCTTCTCAATAGTGGCCTCGATATTTATGGTCGTAGTCCTTATTACAAGTAAATAAAAACATTTTAATTAAGATTCATAATTAAACACTAAACATGCGTTAACAAATTAAATACTTATAATATAAAAACATTTTAATTAAAATTCATAATTAAACACTAGACATGCATTAACTAATTTCCATACTAATTGAGTTATAGAAAAAAGCCTTTTTTCTTCGATTACATCAGAATAAGGGGGAGGGATTATATTTTAAAATCTTTTATGAGAAATCTATAAATTATGACACAATATTATGGATATACTTAATAGAGATGCACTAAAATTTGAAGAAAAAAAAAAAGATTTAACTCAAAAAAGGAAAAGTAAGAACAGAACTATTGTTTTATTTCTTTTTATTTTTTCCCTTCGGTGAATAAATTCATTAATTAGCCCTCAAGGAAGACTTGGGTCAATGTTTTACTTTTAAGAGTGCATCGGCACATACAAATGTTGACAAACTAAACTACAAATTTCCTCAACCCCACCTTGTTTCTTTATCAAAGGGACATAATTTTCCCCCAACTCTTTCTCCTTCTCTCTAACAAATCACCATGGACACCTTCAGCTCTGTGCCTGTGATGCCTTGGCTCTTTAGATGGGGATTGTCAAAAGGATAAACAGATTAAGGATGTAAAAATAGGGCTGCAGCAATGAGTACTAGAGGATATTCTTTGCAAACTTTGGGCTGTTATCAACAGGAGAGCAGGTTGCTCAAATAGATCAACCCAAACCTTTCAGTTTAGCTTTTGGGCATTTCGAATTCTTTCGAAGATTTCAACATCGTCTTAAATGAGGTTCTTAGAACAATATCATTCGAATTTCCCAACTTCGGAATTCTCAATGCTTGACCTACAAAACAAATGTGTTCCAGCTGCACTTCACTCCCAATGTGCACTGATTAGCATTTGTTAGAAAAATTCATGGGGGATTGAAGATTATGAGAAGCCATCGACCAAATTAGAGTAAAAAATCCTCAAAAGAGTTTTTGATCAACCTCTTATCAAATTTACAGTTAAAATCTACATAGAACCCTGAGCAGTTACACCCATCGCAGTTCTCTCCACATGCTTCAACAGCACCCCGAATATTTTGTTCTTCACTCTCCTACATGCCTCTGCTTCGGCCTCCTCCAATACTACGCTATCTTTACACCCATTCTCTTTACCAACTACCACATCTAACCAATCACTCACTCTCTTGATTTGGCACATCACTCCACCGATTTGGCAATCTGATTCCATGGGAATGCTTTGTCCCTCTACCCCATCCAAGTATCTCTCAGCATCGACCAAAATCCTTCGTGTGCATTCATTCTGCAACATGTTCGCCAGCTCACCGGCTGAGGTCAAAGCAGCCCCTTTGACCCAGTTCAGCGAGTCTTCCTTCTCATCAGCTGCCAAACAGATGTTGGAGTCTCCGGCTTTCCTACGGTTGCTGGCAATGCTTGGACACATGGGTTTGATGCCATGACTTGAAGTACTTGATCTTCTGACTCTTATCTTGTTTGTGTCGGGAGAAGAGATGTTTGGATTGGGAAGGGAAGGAAAAGGGGAGAGATTGGAAGCCATGGCTTCTTTAATCCATGATGTTGCGTTTTTCTTCCCCTCAAACGCAAGTTTGAGTGCCTCCTTGATTGAGCCTGTGGTGTTGACATCAGCATCGGCATCGGATGATCTTGGGAGATTTAGATTTGTCAATGATCGCAGGATCAGTTTCGTGTAGTCCAAGTCATCTTGCAGATTAAGAAACTTATCAAGTGAGGAATCGAAACTGTGCCCTTTGGTTGGATGAAGCTGCGAATATGTGCTACAAGAGCGAAAAGAAACATCAGGATTACCATGTGCAAGAAACAAGAACTAGGCATATCCAATGGAAAAAGAAGTGCAATCAAGAGTGGTGATGAAGAAAACCGCATAATGATAAACCAACCTTGGTCTACAGCTGCCTTCCGCTTATATCATAGGCCAACATATCTTTTCCTGCTTCTTCAGTTACTCATTTTTCTCTTATGATATGTTTGGATCATATGGTGATAACAATTCGAAATAACTAGTAATGTCCCAGGCCTTGTTCCAACCAATCAAGAATATCCATTCTACTCATGATTCATGGGAATGGCTATTACCCTACTAATACTATTCAAATGCCTACTCTAATCTCACTTCATTCCATTATATGAGCCAAACATGCCATTTGTTTATCGTCAAACAATAACAATGCTTCAAGCAAATATGAGCACACCTCAGGCACTTGATCAATCTCTCGGCAGCTGAAGCCTCTTGCAAAGCCTCAACAGCAGCCTGTAGAGCTGCATCTCTGTGCCTTACCATTTCCTGCAGTCCATGAAATGGAATTTGTTCATCACCCACAACAAAGAAAAAAGATTAATTTTTTTATTTTTAGTGAAGCCCTATACCTTGCCAGGCTTTACTATGGGGGAGGGGAGAGAATCCCAAAGTATTTTCATTTCTGCCCACTTTCGATCACTAACTGAACTGTTCATTGCCGCTGAATTCAGATTCTCTACATTTTTCCTTGAAACTATGACTTCACTCTTACTATCACTTTTCCCTGATCTTGTACCGCGGCCAGCGTACTTTCTTCTTAATAATGAGCTAGAATTGTCATCAAAACTGTAATATCTAGCAGAGAGCGCAGGTGAGACCTGTCAATGCGCGAAAAAGAGCAGAAGACATCTTGTCGAGTTAAGGAACTCACCACTTAAAAGGAGTTAACGTAACATAAAAGAAAAAACCCACAAAATCGTCATCTTTACTTGTTGATATGAAAGTGTGCTGTAGATTAATGTTACATTGAACTTTTAAAAAATTCAACTTCTTGTCTTACATAATAGGATGAATGAAGAATTAGAATTCTATTTTACATGGTCAAACTATGAATTGAAAAGGATTTCATCCTAAGATTTATGTTACAAGTCAAACTAAGATTCATATGATTTTAGATCTATTTTACACCACAAACTGAATTACCATGCTTAATGCCTCAAGCATCCATCACTTGCCAAATTTGAACAGCATGAATGATTAAAATTTCAACACAGTTGCAATACGTGAGAACACAAGACACCAAATAAACAGACTCACTGGAGCGCTTCGTGTCCGAGAAATTGTTTTGTGCTGATTAGTTACAGTTGGGGAGTCTAGGCTTCCCCTAGTTCTTGCAACAGCCATTCCACTTGAGCTCCGTTTCCCCACGGTAGGAACGAACGAGGAAGATGGCCTAGGACTATCGGAATCACTGTTTTTGTCATAGTTGCAAAAGGAAGATCTCCTCCCACCATTTGAATGGGCTCTTCTAGGACTCAGCAATTGGGGACTTCCCCACGTCTTCTTCTCACATTTTCTCTTCTCAACACTAATTCTATTTTCCATAGATGAATCTGAATCAGAACCCCCAAAGATTACCAAGTTTTCAATGGAAACGAGGTCGGATGGAAATCCAACACAGGGATGCCGACTTGGGAGAGGCGTAAAATGGCTGAGAATAGGAACAGGATGAGCCTCCTCCAATTTCTGCACGCAGATAAATTGTCCAAGCTGTAATTGGTTATTCAGAATCATCTCATTGTGCTCTTCAGGCAAAGAGACATATGCAGCGTGGGATAAATCAGAAACCTTCAAGAGAAACCCCTGGTTAGGCCAAAGATTACCTTCTTCCAGCAATGGAACAATGCTTCTGATTTGCAGAACCGCTGATTTTCGAGTTCCCGAATTCCTGTGGTCTGAACCCATTTCATTGAGGAGCTTCACAAGAACTCCGGAGTTCAAGTACGCCATCTGGGTTTGAATTGTAGAGGAATGGGAACCTTGTATGTTCTAAAAATTAGGGTTCAGAAAACAACAACTTTGCCATCTCAAACTCTTGAACATGATCGTTGGTCCCGTTCTCTTTCCCCCTCTTTTTCTGGGGAACCAAACAAAGAAAGTATAACAAGCAAATATCCTGTCTCAGGAAATACAACAAACACAAAGACTGCAACGCCTACAATGGCCGAAGTGAGTTTCTGTGATGCGTTCAGGAGATATCCGAGAAAACCCAGATCATATGATTCGCGGAGGGAGTCATGGGGCTAATTCAAAACCGATTCTCCCATCTGATTATGAAAGCCCTCGGAAGATCATTCTCTAATCAAAAACTGGGTTTGCTCCAAAATGTCGATCTTGATCTTGATGGAGCAAAATCATGCCTGTGGGATTTGAGAAATCATGTTAAGCGGAATTCAATGGTTGTGAATACGATTCGATTGGCAGCGACAACAGTGGCGTTGTTGGTGGTTATCTGAAATTGTGCCTATATATAGGAAACGACGAGAGGCAGAATCTTGGTCCTTGACTTTGAATCGTACGAGAGCGGGAAGCCGTGGATGTGGATCACGAAATATTTTTCCACGTGTGAGAAATGAGAGTGTGCACATCGTTTTACGAAATAATTTTATTGTGCACTTGGAAGTTTTAATAAAATAATGAATGCAATTTACATGCATACCCCCATTTCTGTCAATATATTTAGGAAAAATATTTAAGAAACTCTTTTGTAAGACTTTGAATTTCATTTTAATCGATCCCTCCTACCAAAAGGTGATGGAAGTACATCCCACGTCACATGAAGTCTACCAATCCAACGAGAACAATAGTCAGGCTCACAATGAAAAACATGGTACTAAAAAAAAAAAGAGTAAAAATTGGATGCAGAAAATATACAATGCGATGCGTATATAAGTACAAGAACAATACAATTAACAACGCAAACATATAAACCTTTTTTCTAAAGCCAATGCTCATATACACGATAAAGACTACGATTAAAATAAATATATTTACCATTTAAAGAGTCACTTGAAATTTACAATCAGCGAGAGTGAATGATACTTACAATCAAGCAAGTGTAATACCATTCCCTTCCTGCTCACCAATTGCAAAAAATTGGTTGGTATAAAGAGCAAGCTTCTTATGTTTTCCAACCATGTAATATAGGCTGACAACATAGGTCTTTAACAACTGGGGGTAAATGCCACAAACAACCATCTTACATGAAATTAATGAATCATGTCCACAAACCAGCTTCTCTGTCTAAATGTCCATACGTAATTATAGAATTATACGTTGTCGCACATAAAAGCATTTGATCTTGAATCTTCAGTTGAGAAAACAAATCGAAACTGGCACCCCAGATAGTAATTTGTGAGTTGAAACCCACTTGCAAGCTCATGCTTCAACAACTGAAAAAAGGAAAGGGAAAAAAAAAAAAGCATCACACAATAGCATGGTCCCAGGTACTAATAGAATCACAGTTCAAGCTGTTCGCCATGAGTGATTCCATTGCTGAGTTCCATCTGTTATCCCCAATACGTACCATAGCTGACTCCAATAAGAGCACCATATGCACTCTCTCTAAATGCCTGCAAAACCCAACAAAGTGTAAGCATATATAACAATAAAGCAACTTGAAACGCAGACAGCACACAGAACCCTTGCAGAAGATGGTCGTTTCTTCTTGGATAATCACACTAGAGCCGAACGAGTGAGATTGTACCAACCAAAGTAGAACAAGGTATCTCGCACGTAGATGAGTAAATGAAATACCACACCTCAACTCTAATGTGTGATGAGTATTGTTTAAGAGTGGAAGTTGCATACATCATTTCCCTCGATAGATTCGACTACATCTTCTTTCCCTTTATGTTTCTTTTGAAATGCAAAAGTAAGAAAGCACTCACCTAAAACTTTCCAAAATTGTCAACCATCACTGTACTTGGCATACTGACAAACTTACCAAAATTATAACAGGGAACAAGAGAGTTGGGGGATTAACTCAGCATGTTTAGTACAAACAATCAAACCAAGATTCCTAGCCCACTTGTTTCGCTAAATAAAAACCATGCATGACATTAATCTGAGAATGTTTACTATCTTATTTCCAAAAAAAAATGGATTACACTACATGACTGGGGAAAAATGTACCTCCAATGTATTCAAATGTTGCATGACATCAAGCCATTTAGAAAGAAAATTTGGGGAAGAAAAAAAAAGGTAGAAAAAGGACAAATAAGATTAAAGGCACCATTCTATATAATCCAAAAATATCAGATCTCAGAAAATGATAACTAGGCTTATGTGCTACCAGAGACATCCTTAGTTCAGCACGACGAGAACAGTCAGCTAAACAGATTTCCAGAAGAAGATTAAATGCCCCTTTTGGTAAGAAAATAAAACCTTTTTTGCAGTCAAGTTCCATTAGAAGTAAGGTATCTCCGGTTGGCTAGGTCTGGAGAATACAAACCCACTGCCCAATATATATCTATATCAGTACCCAAGGTCTCTGGGCACCCCATGTGCAATGCCCAACTATTCCTCCGGAGGGCACACCATGCCCCTCTGATGCATCCTGGGTAAATTCATGGGAATTCACCGATGGCAGGAATTGAACCCACAACTATGGGGCAAAACCCACTTGTTAAATGGCTCAGAGTGTTGGGCAATTAACAGAAACACAAAAATAAAAGGAGTGTAGTTGAGATGAGTAAGACAAGGAAACTTGAGATTAAAAGAGATGAGAGGAAGCCTTCTGAAGGAGACGGTCCTTTTTGAAGAAAACTATGGTGTGTTAATTTGAAAGTGCTAAGAAGTCTGGTAGATCAGTAAAGACTCAGATACAAGACGAGTAGTGCACATAGCCTTTTACAGGAATTAATTCAAAGGCCCAATATAGCCTCTTGATAAGTTACATGTGCTAGACCCAAACAGCTGAGATAAAGGCTTACTTTGTGTTGTTTTTTGTCATTAAAAAAAACCCTACAAATCCGTGTTATATATACTAATGATGTGAACCAGTCATGCTCAAAAAGTATGAATAACGGCATCCACCTAAAATGCACAAATGCAGTTGAGTTGTTACTAGAAGTACCCTTGCTTCATTGTGTAGGGGGAAGGAGCAAAACCTAAATTATTTTAGCACAATGGAGAATTTCATAAAGCCAGATTGATTTACAGGGAAAAAAAAAAGGAAAAAAAAGGGTGCAGATGAAGAAGGAAGATCCATTAATAAATTACAAAAGTTAGGATGACTACACCCAAACAAAAGCTTCACAAGTCAACAAAAATAGATGTGTGCCGGAAGCAATCAATTGGTAATATGTTTGGGGTGACGCACTAAGGTACTTTGTGCTATTCTACAGAACAATTATCCAGTTAAAAATGTTTCTTCAGCAAACAACAACTTTCCTTGTCCAAGTTTAGGAGCAAAAAACAATTATCTTCAAACCAAGTAAAGGAAGGGTAGAGATTCTGTTATGAAACTAACAAATATTGCGACAACAAATGGAAACTTAAAAAAAAAGTGTTTGAAGCATTACTTTTCATGAAGACGCTGTTAAAACTCTTCATCATGGCGCTTCCTGCTCCTCTTCTCAGACCGCTTTGTGCCTCTCCTGCCAACCCGTGGTTCATCTGAACTACTGCCATCAGAATCAGAAGAAAAGGCAGCCTTCCTACTCCTCCGCTTGTGCCGCTTATCAGAATCTTCAGACACATCCGAATCATCAGAATGTCGGTGACTCCTCCTCCTCCTCTTCTCCTTCCTACTTTTCCTGCGATGGCGTCGGGAATCATGATCCTCATCTGACGAATCATCCCTCGTTCTCCTCTTCTCCTTCCTTCTCTTCCTCACAGCACGGTCCTCATCATCCGAATCCCCACCTCCCCTTTTCCCGCTTCTCCTTTTCTTTGACCTGCCCCTCTTCTTCCTCACATCAGAATCCGATCCATCATCAGAGTTTTTCTTTCTCAAATGTCCTTTCCTGCTTACCTTCCTACTACCGGATCTCTTAGAAATTAGTTTCTCAATTTCCGAATCGACATCTGAATCCGAGCTCTCAGTCTCATCCGAACTCTCATCTGAGCTCTCAACCGCATGCTTACCATTCACCTTACCAGCATTTCCTCTGAGTTTATCCAACCCGGACAAAACTGCAGCCTGGATGGCATCCGGGTCTTTCTCCTTAATGTCATCCTTAACACTAAGAAAATTGCGACACTGGTAGGTGAGATGCCCCACTCGGCCGCACTTCTTACAGGCCCCGCGCACCTCATCAGCACTGGACCCAGTTATACGGGCAAGCGCAAGAAGCCCCTGGAAGCTCGCATAGGCATTTTCGCCCTCTGGTTCCGCAGTCGTAGACTGTGGCTGGGAAGAACCCTTCGATTCGTCCTTGTTGGGGGCATAGGGATCATACCCAATGGCACTCTGCCATATACCGTGGGTTTGAAGGGCAGCACTACTGTGCACCCGATTGTTCGCGGGCATGCGAACCCTACCTGCGGTGGCCGGCATCTTGACAAACCTGGTAACCAGAATCAAAACTTATTTTGGGGCTTCAAGAAACACAAATCAAATCCAATCACGAAATAGAATCCAGGGCTTTCACATAAAAAATTATAGGGATTCGTGAAGCGAATTCACAGTTTTGTATCAAGTATATGGAATTAAAGACGTTTGTCTCTACGAAACCCTAATTACCATCAATTGGAAAAAATTTATAAATAGTTCCTCCTTACCTTTAGAGATCACAACTTAATTGAACAAAGAAAGGTGACGGCGGCGAAAATATCCTCCTCCTCCTCCGGTCTGAAATCGCCACAGAAACGGCAATTTAGTGTTGAGGCTCCTCCCACGCGGAATTGTTCCTTTTATAAATAAGAACGTTTGTTTATTATTTCCTTTTTACCATTTTAGCCCGGCAAAATGAGGAAAAAGACTCCCGCTCTGCAACACGGCGTCGTCGAAGCTGAAAACGTCGTCGTTTTTGGGGCCATAAATGTCAAATAAGAGATTCTCCTTCGATAATTTGAGAATCGTGTTTTTACCATTTTGGTCCTGTAAAATAGGAACAGAAATTTGCCAAAAGCAAAACGACGTCGTCCCATATATCCTTCGGAATTTAAAGCGTCGTCGTTTTTAATGGGGGTGAAAATGTCACATTCGAGAGATTCCCTCGATGATCTGAGGGTACGGACATGGTGATTCCGCACGAATCGACACGGGAAGAGAGAGACAGAGAGAAGAGAATGAGATTCCGATCAGTGTTCGATGCCGGTGAGCTCAGAACCGAACTTGAGAAGGCGCAGATAAACCCTAACTTCATCCCCATCATCTGGAAGTAAATCCCATCTCTCTCTCTGTGTTTGCGGACTGTATTCTGTTTTCTGTGTTTTCGATTCTTATTTAGTGTTTAATATGTATACACATGTTCTAGGTACGTCTTACAGAACCCTGGGGGTGAATTGGATCATGTTCCTTCGTTGCCTTCATCAGCGTACCCCCTGCTTCGATCAAAGTTCAAACCCTTCACTTCGGGTGTCGACTCCATCGTCAATTCCTCCGACCTCGTCACCACCAAGCTCCTCATCAAGTTGCAGGTACTCTCCCTCTCTCCCTTGCCACAAAGGGCCCGTTTAGTTGAGCAAAGTAGCTTTCCATTTTCACGTACGATTTCAATGTTATGATAATGTGGTATGGTTTGTTGATGGGATTTGGAAAGCGAAACAAAGTTTTCCAATTTAATGGAAATAATTAGCTTGAAATAACCTAGATGAGGGTATATTCAGTTGGAGGTTTGTGCTAGAACAGTTCTTTTGCCTAGGAGAACTAATAAATCCAATGCATCCAAAATAATAATTATTGAAATGCCTTAACTGAAGAGCAAAAATCAATATTTTTATATTTTCCTCAAGCTTTTCATAGCATGAGGCCTGAAATTTATATTCGTTACTGAAGGTCGGGTTAGAAAGAAATATAGAAATTGTTTTATATTTCCATTATGTTACTTATTCCTGATATAATTATTAATTTTTTTTGTGATGCCTTCTTAGTATTATTATATTACAGAATAGAAAAAAGTAGTAGTCTATTATCTAGCTAGCTTGTTGATTTTCTTGTCTTTACTAATACCCTGAAGAAAGAATAGCTTCTACCTCAGCTTTGTGGTAAACTTTGTATTGAGGGCATTAGCTTCATGGTGGTTTTCTTGAGTTTATGTAATAATGGTTCCTGTTTAAATGTGGGATATATAAAGAAGGGCAATCTAAAAGTAGAAGGAGATGAATTGAATTATGAAAAAAAAAATACATGCTTTAGCTAGTACTGCAACTCTTCCATCTTTGATGTCCTAGATTATACTTTTCATTGGTCTATGGATTTAATCATTTTCAATAATGGGCTACCATTTAATCAGTTTTATGCCTTCAATTACTTGTATTTTGCTCCTAGTTTAGTTCTTTTGACATTTGCACTAATTGGAAAGCTTCTTCTTCTTCTTCTTTTTTACTTGTCAATGTATAAGAATAATGCTGGGGACTGGATTTAGATGAATACTAAGGGAACTTATGTTGCCATTTCCACTTATGTGGATGAGTCAACTTCTGTAATTCTTGCCAGAATGGAGCTTTTGTGGAGGCTGTTATTATGAGATATGATACGCGCCTTGGAAAATATGGTGGGAAACCTCGACTTGGTGGTCCAAGGGCCACTCTGTGCATATCTTCTCAGGTATCAATTTTCCCGTATGGCATTGTTTGGTGAATTTTTTTCCCCCAAGTTGGAAATATGTACCTTGTATTAGTTGTAAGTGTGAGTTTACCCTATGAAGCACCGACACTCTAAAATGCTCTACGTACTGGAGTCCGACACACGTCTGACACGGTCAACGCTGGGGACACGCGACCACATGTGTCCCCCCAAAAAATGAGGTCTGAGACGTTTTTTTTTTCCTGTTTTTTTCCCTTCTTTTTTTTTTTCTTCCCCCCTTCCTTTTTCACTTTCCTGAGCGTAGAAGACTCCCCCCCCCCCCCCCCCCCCCCGACTGTGCCTCTCAACCTAGACCCCATTCCCACTAGCATTCCGGCAACCTCTAGCAACCAACTCCGGCGACCAGCACCATGTTAGTCTCTCTCTCTCTCTCACAAGCACACTTAACCTCTCAATCGAGCAACAAACTCTATCTCTCTCTGGCGACCATGGGAAGCTATCCCAGCCAATTCTTGTGGGGCTGCGGCCTATTTTTTATACTCATGCCTGCTGCAAGTAATTTGTGTTTTGTTTTTTTGGTGAACTTTCATTTTAGTTTATGAAGGAACCCTTATTATAATTTGTTAATTGAACTTTCTTCAACTTTTATGGTTTGCACATTTAACTTGAATTTTGTAATTTCATATATATATATAAAACGTGTCGGCCAATGTGTCGAAATTGTTTATTTTTCCAAAAATTACGTGTCCCTTGTCGCTAATGTGTCGTGTCGCCGTACTGGTGTCAGTGTTGGTGCATTCTTGAGTTTACCTTTCGTAGCAAGAAAGTGATCTGCCTCATAACTATCTTGGAAGGTTTTTCTTGTAATTTGTTACTATTGTTGGTCTGAAATACAGCAGCTTACAGCTTAAGCTGTGGCTTATGAGTTGTGGGTGCACAATGAAGGAAACATCTGAACTGTATCTGACAATTTCATTATCTGAAGTGCAAATCCCCGTTAAAAGTGTCAAAGCATAAGACATTTTCCGCAGGACCTTATTTCAAAAGCTTTTCTGGGGAAATTCATTTGAAAGTACTTCGGCAGGGCCTTCCTCCAGAACTGAGCAGCAAGCACAACAAACCAAAAGAATTTTAAACATTATGTGCAGTAGAGACTCGCTGCTCTTATCAATAATAAATATATGCTAGCCAGTCCATTTTGCCGGGTTCTACAGGGTTCAAATAGTGTTACTGGCAATGAGCAAAACTGCCATTTGTTCAGGACCTCACTTATACTGTTTTAGTGACTTCTTTCCTCTTCTGCTCTAGGTGGGCTGTAAAATGGGCTGCAAATTTTGCGCAACTGGGAGCATGGGATTCAAAAGCAATCTCTCATCAGGAGAAATTGTGGAGCAATTGGTGCATGCTTCTCGTGTAACACACATACGCAATGTTGTGTTCATGGTATTATTTTTTCTTCTTGTAGTGTTTTGTTTTAATGGGTGTTATATCATACTTTTCTATCTTATTTATAAAAACAATTATAAAAAAAAAAATCTGTTATTATCTGGGAAGGGTGGTGACATAGTGGTGGTAATTTCTATTTCTCTAATATAACTAAAATTGTGTTTGCCATGTGAATATTAAATTTCTGAGCAGGGAATGGGGGAACCATTGAATAACTATACTGCGTTGATAGAAGCTATTCGAATTATGATAGGATCTCCATTTCATATGTCACCAAAGAGGATAACTGTGTCAACTGTACGTACTTCAATCGGTGGTATGCTTATACATTGTTGTGGGTTTTCATTCTTAATTTGCAGTAAGTTTATTCTTTTATTTTTTCCTGTTAGTTGTGTCCCTTTGTTAGGGAATTTGTTTCTATTTAGATAATACGTTACCCGTAAAGGGACTTGGAATTTTCTTCTCCTCCATCTTATTAGAAAAAGGGACTTGGAGTTCATTTTTCTGCTACCTGCCTTCTGATCTCATTAACTTTAACAAAGAATGAAGTTTAATCTGTAGCAGATGTAGACTCATTGAGCCCCATTTTTAGATATTTGAACCTTGCACCAAGTATTCGTAGTTTCTCCCATTTTAGAATGGCTTCAGCGGCTACATTTATGTTAAATGGGGTTGCTCGGACCATTTTACCCTCATGCGCGAGGGTTCTTGTTCTATTTTATGAAGTGCCCATGGTTTTCGGAAGATTGGTTAGATGTTCAAGCATTTTCACCACTCTTAACAATCCTGCTCCCTTTTGCTCTCTTCTTAGAGTTTTCCGCACTCAAAGTCTGCTTACCCCAGTACCCAGATTAAAATGGATTTGACCATCCAATAATATTACTCCTGACAGGCCTCTGTTGTATTGTGGTGATTGGATCATTGTTTAGTTTACTGAAGTTGCATTATGACTTAGTGTAGAAGTGCTAGTGCATTAGATTGAAGGTTTATAGAATTTGCAAATAACTGTTGGTTGACCTTCACTTCTGATGGATTGTATTTGTCCATTGGTTTTGGATGAAGTGTTAGTCTTGAAGGAAGAGATTTGCATGGTCTGTAATTCTTAAATATCATGAATTGTTGATGAGTAATTATTAGCAGTTTAAAGTGGTTAAACTCGATTTATAAGCATACCAACCATCTAGTTTTCTGTAGGTTGGGATTATTCATGCTATCAACAAACTTCATAGTGACCTACCAAATTTGAACTTAGCAGTATCGCTTCATGCTCCCATTCAAGACATTCGCTGCCAAATCATGCCTGCAGCTCGGGCTTTTCCTTTGGAAAAACTAATGGAAGCACTGCGGGTATATCAAAAGAACAGGTACTTTTTTTTTTTTGGCTTACTTTAAGAATCTTGCATTTCATGGCCTTTTTTAAGTACTAGAAGATCTCATTTTTGGTCTTAAATTTTCAGTCAGCAAAAAATCTTTATTGAGTACATAATGCTTGATGGGGTTAATGATGAAGAGCAACATGCCCACCTGCTTGGCAAATTGCTGGAGACATTTGAAGTGGTAAGCCCTAGATTTGAACTTAGATTCATTAGTTATTTTCTTTTTGGGTAATTTTGTTTGTTTCTTTCTTTCTTTCGTTCTTTTTTTTTGGTTGCATTAGTTATTTATTGCTAATTTCTGTCATAAACTGGTCATTCATCCAAGTCTTCTTTTTTTTTTTTTTTTTCCTTTTAACTACAAGGAAGTGAACCACCATTTCACATTCCACTGTTTGCCCCAGCACAAATGTAAACACCTGAAAATTTCAACTTCCTTAATGCATTTGGTTTATGTGCTTGTGGAAGCAGGTTGTGAACTTGATACCCTTCAATCCGATCGGAACCTTGAGCCATTTCAGGACAAGTAGCGAACAGGGAGTTCAAAAGTTCCAGAAAGTTCTCAGGGGTACTTATAACATCCGAACCACAGTTCGTAAGGAGATGGGTCAGGACATAAGCGGGGCATGTGGTCAGCTGGTGGTGGATCAGTCTAATAGATCAAATGATAAAACAAGCCTCTTTACAGACATAGAAGATCTTCATCTATGATGGTCTAACTTGTATTGAGATGAATTTTCCTTTTTTATGTATTAATCCACATTTCGATATTTCCACCGTTGTTTTTGTCTTGAGAAAAGTTCTGATCTTCTTGTACCAAAATTTATTGTATTTCTATTCTTTAAAGTTTTAGAGAATGCTTCTGATACTTCTGAGAATGGATTTGAACCATAACAGGTACGACTGAACAAGCCCGGGGTATCCCCTACGGGGGACGCTCTCTGTAGTACAAATTCTTGCACGGTCATGGATCATGTGGTTCTAGCCGATTAAACTGTGTAAAATTTCTCGCATGGTCATGGATAAAGTGGTTCTGGTGAATGAAACTGCGCCACAGACACTTGTGTGGAACCCTATGAGTGGCTTAGGGCACAGTTCGAAGACCATGCAAGAATTAGTCCTCTCTTTATCAGAAGGCAGCATGTACAAATAGGGAGGATGATGAGAAATTCCCCGATATCAAATATTAAAGGCTAACAGTAGTTTGGAGCAACGCGTGACCGTAAATTGAAAGTTTTATGCAACAAAACATGCAAGTTTGGGATGTTCAAATGATCAAATCACACATTTTAGGCAAAAAGAAAAAGAGTGCGATTTTAAATAAGAAGGTAAAAAGTGGGCCATTGTCCAAGGCCTTGATGCGAATGATGAGGAAAAAGTCAGACCCAACTTAAGCACTTCAAACGTTATGAAGCCAAGAGTGCCTCCACCTTGGCAATTTGATCCTCTTCATTCTTTGGGGTTGGACTCCTGTTAGCCTCATTAAACATGTCATGCTTCCACTTCTCAACACGGGCACCACTCGACCGAGCCCCATGCCTCCCATTGAATCTATCTCCTTCCTTGAATCTCCCATTACCACCACCATACCTTTCCCTGTTTGGAAGGGGTCTATCTCTTGCAAATGGTCTTTCGGATCTCTCGAAACTGTGAGGATTACGCCCTTCTCTTTCCTCTCTCCTTTCACTTCCTAAAGTGGGACGGTCAAGATTGCTCAACTTAATAGGCTCGGTTGTTGCTTTGTCAACATTTTCAGCTTCCACAGGAACCTTCGTCTCCCTAAATGCAGGTCTTTTCCTCACAGGAGGCGGAGGAAGACCAGATTCAGTTCCTTTCTTCTCCAATTCATAAAACCCATCGTGACGCCAAACATGATTTTCCTCCCCCAATGTTTGGGGTTTGTCATCTCTACGCTGCGTATCATGAGACGCCAGCTTGCTTGACACTCCTGCGCCACGTTGATCCCTTGAGTCTCTCAACCATCCACGGTCTTCAGAAGCAAAGATCATTTACACAAAAATATTAACACATAAAACAATGTACAAGTTCCAAGATTCAAATGCACATAAAACCTGACAAATCATATAGAATTGGACCAAAAAAAAAAAAAGCTCATGTCCAAACATTGGGCTGACAAATTACAGAAGCTTGTTCCCCGTAATATGTTTCAAATTAAAGAAAAATGCCATTATAACAAATTAAGGGGAACCTAATGATGGAAAATGTGTACTCAAAATGGAAGCCTAAGTCTAAAAATTTAGGAACTCTCCAGATTTTTTTATAACCTGAACATAACGATGTTGTCAGGATCCCTTATAGTTAGTGATTCTCATGCAGTCATGTCAGTCTAAAAAGGGAGTGTTTACATTTGAAGTCCAGCTCTAAGTAAACGATTATAGCAGTTCCATTGAAATTGTCTTGGTTTGGTAAAGTTTTAATTTTCCATATTTTTTATTTTTAGGAGATTCGATCAATCTAGCAATAGAAATTGACTCTTATGTTAATACTATTGGTTAGGAGAGTTTTCAGAAAGATAAAACATGGCTACCAAGTATTCTACTGCTGATAATAGCGTCTACCAGAGAGTTGAGTCTTATTTGGTTATTATATTGCCCCTCCTCCCCTCCCTCCCTTCCACCCTCCATCCTTAGTTAAATTATTCCTCATTTTCTGACCTAATCACAATTATAACTAACCCCTACTGTTTTCATTCAAATCTATCTTGCATCACATAACCAAAGATTCAAATGTCAACTTGAAAAGCAACAGTTAATGCATAAATTCGAAACTCAGAAAAATCCCTGCTAGGATTTTACTGTAGTTAACTGTAAACTTTAGCAAATGGTAACTTATAGCTGTAATTTAACATTTTCAAACCAACTTAAGAACATCGTAACGATTCTCCATAAATTTGAAAGCATGTGTAGACAGATGCCAGTGACAAAAACTAAAAGGTCAGAAACAAACCAAAAATAACAAAATAAAAAAGAAAAAATAAAAAAAGTAAAAGTAAAAAGATAAGCTTTCAATGATTGGCACCCATAGCGACAACATATAAAAAACATGACAACAGGAAAAATACAAAGAAGAGTGGCGAAGGGGTAATAACTTGGATTCTAAAATTTCTAAGAAAATGGAATATAATTGTAAGTGTGCAATGCTAGTAAAAGTAAGTATTCTTTCATAGTTTTAAACTAATTAACAGCATTATAGATGGATGTATGTGCATGTATGTATGTGTGGTATGTATCATGTAACAAGTTATTCTCTGCATCCAACACATCCGCACAAAAAAGAAAAAAAAACTGATTATTTCGTAGTACAAACAACACCAGTAGTTAAAATATGGTCATTAAATAGAGACCAAGTTGGCTCCACAAAACCACAAGGGAATGGGACACTGTATCAAGAGCTAAAGATATAATGATTTGTGCTCACATTAAAAGACTCTACACTATGCTACCCTTTGCAGAATAAATAATAGCTACATAGCATAAAGGTTCAAAATTCAAAGCTGAAAATCAGAAACAAAAGTAGGAAAGAAAGAACCACAATAAGTTCCAAAGGTGATGGAAAGGTTGCAAGTTCAAAACCTTTCAGGTGTGTGTGTATTTATCTATCAAAAAAGGTAGAAGAACTACAATAAGTTACATGAAACTAAAGGAAATAAAACACTAACCAGTAGTTGATCTGCGAACAAAACTTCGACCAGCTTGCCCAGCACTACCACGTTCATCGTGCTGCTATAAGACATGCACAGGCAAGCCCAAGTTTGTTACATACAAGACGGCACTCGAAGGCACAAGGCTGAACAAGAATCTGCTGCATCACCGTAGATAAAAGGTTTGCATACAAAGTAACAACCAGGTGACTGAACTCAACAAAAACCCTGATTGGTTAATCATGCAAATTATCAACGTGGTAATAAATTATCCAAGTAAATTTGGAATCTAGAACTGAACTCCACTTTTCCAAGCCTGCATGCATGGATAAACAAGGATGACTATGTTATCTATTTCTACAGACTTCCCAGCTTAGCAATGTCAAGAATTCAGACATTTGACAAAATTCAGGCAAACATGCTTTAGTTTTCAATTTTGGGGAAAGTAATTGAGCATAGGTTTATAAATATTTTATAACTTTGGTATGCCAGAACGATCTACTACAGATGTGGTTAACTTACTTAGGCACTTGTTGGATAGATTCTGGGTGAGGAGAAGAAACCTGTATGATGTATTTTTGAATTGTTGGAGGATTATAATAGAGTCGCCAAAGAAGTATTTGGTTGCGGTTTGATGAAAAAATGAGTCTCTCTCAAATATACATATATGTATATATGAGAAAATCATTTATGCAACACATTACAGCTAATTAAAAGACAACAGATTATTTATCCAAATGACGTGTTCTGGGAAGCATTTATGGCTAATTAGGAACAGTTCCACTGCCCTATATATAAGAACATGCATGTGAATGTAGCCATAAATGCATGAAATGTGGACATCAAGTCCTTTATGGTTTGCAATAGTGATGGATGAGCTCACTAAACTCTCAAAACAAAGTTTTGTGAGAACCATAGTTGTCACGGCGCCAAGGCGGTCGGTGTCGACCGCTGACCGCTTGGACGCCTAGGCGGCAAGGCGCTCGCCTAGGCGTCCTCAAGGCGGTCCAAGGCACTCACTAATAAAATTCATAATTTTACCCCCATATCATACCTGTATATGTGTACCAAAATACATTTAAACACCTTAGTGATGCATTTTCGGGTTGGGTTCCTTTTCTACATTTCAGTTTATAAAATTGATCACTAGAATATATTAGGGTTTTGAAAAATAAAGTAACAGTACTAAGAGGAGATTGGATGGAGAGTGGCCGTCCAAAAATGGAGCTCACTCGGTCGAGATCGAACTCGCCGGAATTGAAGACGCCTCGACGGTTATGGGAGTTGCCGCTGTAGTTGAGTGGGTGGAGAGTGACTTCCAAAATGGAGTTCAAATGGAGCCGTTGCAGTTGCCGGAGTGCCCACCGTCAGTGGCTGGAGCCGCCGCCGCCGATCAAGTGCAGTCGCCGGAGTCGGGGACTCTTCTGCTGTTTGTCGTCGAAGAAGTAGAAGAAGATAGTCGTCTTTTGTGACGACGATGACTTCTTCATATATACATATATATTTACAATGCAAAACTTTTCTTTTTCAAAAAAAAAAAAAAACCCTAGGCGACCTAGCGCTACAAAGCGCCCTAGGCGACGCCTTTCCAGCCAAGGCGCACGCCTTGGCGGCCGGGGAGCAAGGCGCTACCCGCCATGCTCCCCCACCCCCGCCTGGACGCCTAGGCGACGCCTTAACAACTATGATGAGAACATAATTTTGGTTGTTGAGATAGAGTAAGCATCAAAGCTAAATTAGAACTATGGAGACATACGCTAGAGTGTAGAGGTTTGGGCTTAGGCCGAGTAGGTCCAAAAATAGAATGTAAGGGCTGCAAATTTGGTGTGCAGGGATTCAGAGTAATGTCAAGATAGAGAGGGATGTGAATCATGAGTTTTCGGCAGGTTGGATGAAGGGGAAAAGTGTGTTATGATATCTATTTGATCGTAAAGGAAAGATTATGGAACCAATGTTTAAATAATTAAAAAGCAACACAAACACAAAATGAGTACAAGGATTCGTGGCTTTTGAAAGAAATAAATGAGGAGATTTTTGCAAGTTCTGGGATATATATATATATATATATATATATACACACATATACATATATATTGGATAAACAAGACCAGAGATAGCTTCAATTGAAAAGAAGATAAGGCAAGATAGTTTTGGCGCCTAACCACGGAGGCCTATAAGGGCAACGAGTAGGAAGGTGAGCTAATCGAATTGAGAGATGTAAGTAAGGCTAGAGAGGGCTGCCTTAAAAAATTAGGATGCAACTTGTATGAAAGGTAATGAAATTAGGGAGGTAGATGAGGAGGTTCCCCATAGATTGACGTAGGAACATCTACATCAACAACTCAATTTAATTTCTAAGTAGTATTTAAGTTAGGGAATGCAAGTTTAAGCTTGTCTGCAATAGAATCACAAAAGGGTGGATAAATTTGCTTCAGTTCTCTTTAGTAAACCCTGACATATGAATTGCACTCGGCGCGAGGAGGAACGTCAGGGTGAAAATCTCTCATAAAGACAAAGCAGGAAGAAACTATTCTATGGGATGTTCTCAAGACTGCAAAACCATGAGGTCTTAGCATGATATTGCAAGAATAACATTTTGTCGTTGAAAATCATTTCATAGAGTAAAAGTAATAATTTTGTCAGCAATAGAATCAAAAAGGGTCAAGAAATTTGCTTCATTAATCTTTGATGAATAGCAATACACAGATTGCACTCAATGTGTGGAGGGACATCAGGGTAAAAATACCTCTCATGAAAAAAGAAAGCAGTAAGACACTATTCCAGGAATGTTCTCAAGCTACGTAGCATGGAATAATATCTTTGTCATTGAAAACCATTTCATAGACTGCAAAAACACGAGATCTTGTCATGAGACTGCGAGAATAACATCTATGTCATTGAAAACTGTTTCATAGAGTAACAAAAGTAATGTTTGCGATGTCAGTCTTCCACCATGTCAACCACATCGATGTCAATCAATCAAGTCATCAACAATTTAAGGATAATGTCATTGCTTTCTTGATGTTAGCTAACTCATGTTCCCTGGAAACTTTTGAACTGGGAATTTTAGAACAGCAGTATCAGCCCGGCCAATATGAAGTAATAGTGCTATATGAATCACAATTGTCAAGGTGTCACCTAGGAGTTGGGATGCCTTGACATTTAGGGTCACCTTAGTGCCTTGACAAGTATGATATGAATTAGTAATAATGACCATGCATTGTAGTAATTAATAGAAGATGAACTGCTAGATTATTGAATGAGATGAAGACAACTAAATGAATATATGGAATCTAGAGATTGTTTCTCGAGCAACTACCAAACTGAAAATGATTTACGTAAAAACAATTGAGTGATGCATATTCATGAGTTGACAGAAACCTGATAATATGAGCGTGGTCGAGGAGCTTCAGTTGGATCTGACAAGGGTCTTGTTCCTTCACTGTGCCCATTGGTTTTCTTGTCAGACTCTTTGTTTACAGCCCTTTCTTCTTTCTTGGAATCAGGTGGCAATGGATCCTCAAGTGGTAGAGCATCTTGCAGACGGCGGCGGTGCTTCTGATCACGAACTACATGATTTCCAGCATCCGTATCAAAGTTGCTGGGTCTTCTCTCAGCTGCTGGTTTCCCATCCCTCCTATATCTCTTAGGGCTATAACCACCCAACCAAAAACATAAGTTAGACACTTGTATATGGCACTGATTTATAATTGTTGAGAGTCCCACATCAGATTGAGGATATGTAATGTGGTGCTTGAAGTACAATATTGGGATAATCCCCCAATGCCAGTGAGTTTTGGGTGGAACCTTGACATGGTATCAGGGCCTGATTGTGTTTGATCAAAGAGTGATCCAAGTTGTGTTTGGCCCAAAAGTGGCGCTGTTTGTACTCCCATGTTGTACATGTGCAGAAAGAAGGTTGTGCCTGCACGTGCAGGGCAGTGTTGAGAGTCCCACCACTTCAAATTAGGCAATCTATTGTGGTGCATGAAGTACCACGTTCCCACTGCAATTGGGGTTTTGGCGCCCGGGTGGGGGGGGGGGGGGTTCCTTGACAATACTCTTAAATATGCCAAAATCTATATCCCTATAGAAAATTAACACCATGAATCGAAGCACCCTAAAGCGGTGCCAAGACTAAATTTTGTTCTTATTAATCAAGTAAAAGTAAAAAACGCAGCCATATAGATGATATCCTTTCCCTATGCATGGCCTTTCGGTGAATCTATACGCCTGTTAGCCATGACTTGTTCTCCACTTCAAATTAGGCAATCTATTGTGGTGCATGAAGTACCACGTTCCCACTGCAATTGGGGTTTTGGCGCCGGGGAGGGGGGGGGGACCTTGACAATACTCTTAAATATGCCAAAATCTATATCCCTATAGAAAATTAATACCATGAATCAAAGCACCCTAAAGCGGTGCCAAGACTAAATTTTGTTCTTATTAATCAAGTACAAGTAAAAATGCAGCCATATAGATGATATCCTTTCCCTATGCATGGCCTTTCGGTGAATCTATACGCCTGTTAGCCATGACTTGTTAGAGCTATTATATTGTTAGGTTTGATATTCTAACAATCCCTACCTTCTGGGTGTCCTCACTTCCATCCTGAACTATGAATTGTATGATTTTACAAAACAGTGAGAATCAAGAACCAATAGCAGCCTAGTCCAGTGGTACCAACATGTGTAATAAATCCTTGTTGTTGGGCAAGATGAAGGATTCGATTAGAGAAAATTTGTAAAATTATATGTTATATTAAGCCATCTTTTTGGGTAAATTATGATTGGGGCCCTACAACACAAGCTAGTTCAGCTAATGTTCCCTCCCTGGAGTAGGTGTGTAATTGACGATCAGACAAAATACACAAGAATGATGGCATGACGGTGTTCCCCTCAAATTATGAACACTCTTTGAAGGCTTGACACATGAGCAGTACCAATACCTCCATCGTACATGCAATTAAACAAAAAGGGTAATTCTTAAACACGAACATCGATCTGAAACTGCCTCTACAGGTGAATCTATCAATTTCACAAAATCCCGAAACACTAGAAGCATACAATTCCGTATCAGCGCTACTGTTCCATTTCATTAAAAGACGGGGGAGGCGGACTGTCGATAATAATGAACAATGGAAAACAACATGGATAGATGCGGAAACAGGAACCTGGGTTCTCTATCAAACTTGGAACGATGGCGCTTTGAGTCGGATTCACGACCCTCCCGTCGAGACATTTTCGTCTTCTTCTTCGCTAGGGCTACTGTGGGTCGGCCGCGGCGAAAGCACCAGATGGAGAAAATAATACCTGGCTTCTCTTACAACCTATTAAGTCCTCCGTTCGATCATATTGAGGTTTAGACGGGACCGTTGGAAAGTCAAAGCCATAAATAACTAAACATGATAATAATTATAAAAAATAATAAATAAATAAATAAAAAAAAGAGGTAAACTTTTAATTTTTGGGTTTGCTGCTCGTGGGTGAATCAGAGCTCAGCATGATAAAATAGTTGATAAAACTCAGCTTATAAGGCTCACAAGTCATACATGATATTTGAGCTCGGCAAGCTAATCGTATCAAGTTTAAGTAACCATCTGCTCAACTTCTAAGGTTCCTTTCTTAAGCTTATAAGCTCTCATCAGTCGAGAAAACATACTTCTTTACAGAGGTAAGTATTCAAATTGAAATACAATCCCACATCGGGGGAAATTTTTTTTTTTTTGAAGAGATGAGATTAGTTTTGCCATTATAAGAGCTCATGCATTTTTTTTTTCTTCGGCCGACATCATCCTCTTTTGAGATCCATTTATTTTGAGATTTAAATTACTAAGGCTTCCTTTTTTGATTCAATATTTCAATATATATATATATATATATATATATGTGAGGTTGTCTGAATCTCGCGCTTGTTTAGATTATTAATCTTGTTGTTTTTCCCACTCAGTGCTAGATGCTAAAGATGCTTCGCACTTTTAAATTTTTAGTGCGCTCGTTAACATCTTTAGATTAAAACAAGCTAAAACATTGAACAACGAGAGACTTAATGTTAAGCACCAATCAATTTTTGAGCATCGAAAATTCTTAGTTTGTTAGTCACGACCTCATTGTGGGAAGTGCACATCGAAGTCTTGTAAGGGTAATACTAAAGTCTTTAGATTCTTTGAATGCTATAAACCGCTAATAACTTTACAAACTCTGTTACAACTTTCTCCTATTTTATAAAGATTGATCAGAATAACTCTATTCATCCCTCATAAATGCTAATGCATTCATATCTACACATTACGATAAAATTGTTTTATCAAACCGCTCAATACATAAACACGCAAGATGTTTAAAATTGGTAGAAACTCGCTAGGAATGCGTAGAATTGATCATATTTGGCTTGAACCTAGTGCACCATTTGACGAGGAGGTCCTCAACGTTGGCATCCATGCGGGTCCCTCTCCCTCCCCATACTAACATATGGGCAAGGTCTTCCAAGGACGAACCTGTCACTTCCTTCACAGCTTTGAACCCAATTCTTGTGTAAAACCTAACCAGCTGCTCCATTCCACCAATAATTATTAAACTGGGATTAACTAGTAATGAACCCAATAAACACTATATTTAACTCAAAGGATACGCTCGTATCATAATGTATTAAGAGACAAAATCCGAGATTAGTCTGCAAAAAAAAAAGAGAAACCTCACCTTCGAATGGTAAAGGTCCGAGTCATTAATGGCCAGCAACTCGGCCGTTCTGCAACCCGAGTCATAGCCGTGTCGAATCATGACCGCCCCGACGAACAGACCGATTCCGAAAATGGATCGATCCATTCCCATCGTCTCCCTGCTTAACCTAATCGAGTCCAAGTGAAGAATCTTCCCTCCCACCCAAACCCTAATCGCCCCCTCCGCCCTCCCGACCTCCCTGTTCGTCTTCAGATTCGTCGCAGTGACCCTGAAAAAGGGTCCGAGCGACTGCAGGCGAAGGTGGAGGTTATGCGTCTTGGAGGAGTCCATGATTTCTGACATGGTGGGTATTTGGATTTCCCTGTTGTTGTGGGCGTTGGGCGGTGGCGAAATTAGGGATTTGGTGGGCGGACTTGGGCTGAAATTGGATCTTGAAGTTGAAATCATGTGTGTGAGAGCCATTGGGAGGAGAGGAGTGACTTCTCCGCTGGAGATGGAGAAGGCGACGACGATAGGGGATGTTGGTTGGGGAATTTAGTGACACGTGGCATATAGACGATCACGAAAGAGAGCGGATAGAAAATATTAGATAATTTTAATCATTATTTTCTTTTTTGGGATGCTTTTGTTTCACTTTTCATCTTTTATTATGAATGGTCATAATTTTTTAATTTATAATTTTATAAACTTTCGAATTTAGAAAATCAAAAGGTTCATTCTTTGGAGATTGATGTTTCGACCAAATCTCTTGATGCACGGTAATCGTCAAAGCCATGAGTTTAACTCATATAATTAAAGTAATAAAATTTAAAAAAAAATAAAGTACTAATTTAAATATAAGTACGATACTTAAACTTTATGAGAAGATAAACAGTTAAAAGGAAGAATTTAAATAAGAGTACAAAGCTGGCGAACATCAAATAAATGAGATGTTTTAAAATTACGTTGACATTACATTATAACACATGATAAGAGTTGTTTCGATTGTAACCTAATAGGAACCCTCATATGTATTTTTTGTTTTTCCACCAACGAATTATTATCTGATTAAAAGGGACACAAACATATTCGAAGTATGAACTCAGACCTACTTAGAGAATCCGTCTCTTAACCCGCCAAAAGGCCATTTAATTGTTAAGAAAATCCATAAAAAAATTTACCATTGTGTAAAGTTACCAAAAACACCCGACAGCGCCAGCTGGATCTCATCATGAGGAGGAGGACGGTAGGGTAAAGTAACGACGTCGTTTACTACAATCTTCCTGGAATCACGACCACTCGCATCACCAACGCGTGGCGCAGTAGAACGATCCAACCACCGGGGAATCCAAATATGATAACAGAAACGGAAACGCGACGCGCGCCGTAGATCTAAAACCCAGCGCGTGTATACAAACAGTGAGGTGCTCTTCAAGTTTGTCCGTAATTAGAATTCTAATTTCATTTTAAATACTATTTATAGAACAAATCATTACTTCAATCAGCGGGGACAAAAGGGCTTTCCCGTTTCCCGAGAAGTGAATTCGGGACGAGGAAGGTGATCGAGGGATTCGAATCGAAGCCCTACACTTTCGATTCGATGGGGTTGTGGGAAGCGTTCTTGAATTGGCTGAGAAGGTAAGCTTTACCCGGTTTTGCTTTGATTTTCTTGCTGATAAGATTTTTGAAAAGCACAGAAAGTAAACAATGTTTAGTTTTAAATTTCCATTGTTTGGCCTGAAGGATTTGTCTGTTAACTCTTGCTAGTTGTTGGTGGTGGTCGCTCTTTTCCATTTTTTTGGTTGGTATTATTGGAAATTGCATCTCTGTGGATTGATAGAATTATATGTCATTACAAAGAATATATTATCTGTCTGAAATCTGTAATCTGCTGCCTATTAGTTTTTTTTTTCTTTTTTTGTTGTTGTTGTTGTTGTTGGATTGGTAAATACACATACCCAACTTAGCAACTACAAGGATTCAAATCTTTGACCTCTCCCAACAACAAGGATCTGTTGTTTACTACTAGACTAAGCAACTAGCGAGTCATTCAATCTGGTTTCTAGCTATGTAAGTAGTATGCGGGATTTAATTTTCTAAGTGGGTGGTAAGTATGCTAGCGATACATCCCTTATAGGCTATCATTAGTAGAGTTCGAAGAGTAAGCTATCTGAACATATTGTTTTATTTATTGCCTTAGTGATATTAAAGAAGAGACGGAATAAAATTATAGGTTTCTATGGGTGTCAAAAAGATGATATTTTCATTATCAGAATGTGCTTTCATATACAGAGTCATATGAACTCAAAGTGTTGGCTGATTATGGTCTATCTGCACTAACTCCAAAAAGCTAAACCTTGGATTGATATAACGTTCTATGTTTTCTAACCCAGGTATTCATTATGTAATTGAAACTTTAAGAGAACTTTAATGGTGCCTGAGAAGAGTCTGACAGGCTCTGTAGGTTTGTCAAGAAGTTTTGTGTTCAAAAGAGTAGCCGACCAGGTTGCCTTAGTGTTGGACAAGGTAAAAGGTTCAGTTCCTTGTAGCTAGATTCTTTGACTGTAAAAATAAGAGTATCCAGCATGGATGTGTTCATGGCTCACATGATTGATTAACTGTTGTACTTTTAATTTGTGCTTCTCTATTTTGTGTAAGTGAAAGACGCTTACAGTGGACTGAAATTTTATCCTTTCAATCACTATGAATGAAGTGTGTGAATTTATTCTTCTTTCCTTAATCATTTTGACATGGCAGTCTATTTTTCAAGCAAGAAATGGAGTTATCGTTGATAGGCCTTCAAAATGCTGGGAAAACATCACTTGTAAATGTTATTGCAGTAAGTAAACCATGTGAAATATTACCCCCCCCCCCCCCCCCAAAAAAAAAAAGTGTATATATATATTATTGGTCCCCTTTACAATTTTGATGGAAGTCCTGTTTTTTTCCCTAGACTGGTGGATATAGTGAAGACATGATTCCCACGGTGAGTTAGGTTTTTCAGGCATCATCATCCACTTTAAATTTTTCTGTTGTTCTGTCATTTATTTATTATTATTATTATTATTATTATTATTATTGTGGGCATTTTTAATTGATGTGTGTGCGCACAGGTAGGATTTAATATGAGAAAGGTAACCAAAGGCAATGTTACAATAAAGTTGTGGGATCTAGGAGGCCAACCCAGATTCCGCAGTATGTGGGAGCGATACTGTCGTGCAGTTTCAGCTATCGTGTATGTGCTCGAATTTGTTAATTTATAACTTTTTTTTTTTAAACGATTTTGCTAGGTGGTACAGTTATATATGCAGTGTGTTATTGAATGGGATGCTTGCGCATATAATATGTTATCATTTGTACTTTTTGTTTCTTATATATATATATATTTTGTTTAGTTGAAGTATTGGCTAGGAAACTTGGGCGAACCAAATTAATTTACTGCTAACCTTTTGCTTTAAAAAAGTACCGAAGTAAGGAAATTAAAATTTCAACTCGTGTGGTCTGGGCTGTGTAACACTTAAGTCCCTCTAGTTTCAACTGTGGCACATAAAAGCCTTTAGTTTGGATGCAGAGAGACCTGGTGGCATTAGGTGATCTATAGTATTCATTGTCTCCAATCTAATGGGCGGCATTCAAGAGTCTTTTACCTCATTGACGGGCCAAATGTACCAGTGCTTCTACTTTTGGCAATTGAATGTCTATATTATATATAAGATTTAAAAAAAAAAAACAATAAACAAGATATCCTGATCAATTTCAACGGAGGCAATGACACTAGGAGTTGATGAATTCTGCATTCTTTCGGCTAGAAGCTATTCTTTTCAATTTCAACAGACATAAAAGAATTGGGTGAAACCTTTCTATTAAGAATTTTCTCCCCCCCCAAGAATTTCCTTGAGAAAAAGCACTTTCTCAGCTGATGTTTGGCTCCTTGTCATATTTGATGTGTTTCCTTAACATATTACATCTTTTCCTACGTGGTCCTCATTTATTGAATCATAGATTGAATCTGGGATTCCTGAATCCATACATCATGTCAAATTTTAATGCGTCTTTTAGATTCTAGTTCTATTCCCACGTACTTAAACTGACTCTTTATTGCTGCTTTCGAATCTTCCTTGGGCTGTCAATCTGCTATAACATCCAGACTACCTCCAGTTGCTACAATATACAACTTCCATCTGTTCGTTACAAATTTCTGTCCGTCACTAAAAATGTTATTTATCACCAGTGGGGGGGCCTAGTTCCGACAGGGATTTAGGGTATCAAACTGTTCTCGTGAGTAAGCGTACACTCTTTATTTGCAGATCCTTTAGCTGCCTCGGTTGTCAAGTCGTCAATCTAATTTAGGGTAATCCTATGGCATATAATTGATCTTTATGATTAGTGATTTTGAACCAATTTTTAACCTGTCATGCACTCATTTGTTATTGTTTATGTATTGTCCTATAACTGCCAGTTATATATCACCATTATGTTCTGCATGTCGCAGTTATGTTGTGGATGCTGCAGACTCTGATAATCTGACCGTTTCAAAAAGTGAACTTCACGACCTGCTGAGCAAGCCCTCCCTGAGTGGAATCCCTTTGCTGGTACTTGGCAACAAGATTGATAAACCTGAAGCTCTGACCAAACAGGCCCTAACTGATCAAATGTAAGTTGGTTCATTTTCCCCTCGACATTGACCAAACTCCAATGCAGCTCCTAGGTGACATGCCAATACATGCCATGAAAAATGCTGCTTGTTATTGATGCCTTGTTCTTGCGGAATATTCTCAAAACAATCTCGACGGTTCTATAATGCTATATTTGAAACATATTTATCGTTTTGAGCTAGCAACTTTCGCAATTTCTGGTGCATAGACTGGTTTTGTTTGAAAGCCATCCTACATACAATCTGGTTTAAATCGGTGTCTACGATCGTTTTCTGGGGTTTTCATTTAATTAAAAGCTGCCTTGTTGTGCAGGGGTCTCAAGTCAATTACAGACAGGGAAGTTTGCTGTTACATGATCTCATGCAAGAACTCAACGAACATCGACACGGTAATTGAGTGGCTCGTAAAGCATTCAAAATCAAAGAACTGAGAATAATCCTTGTGTATTATGCGGCTATCGAACAATCTCTTGGGCTAGGTGTGGTCTGTCCGTCCTTGTGTTCTGATTTTATTTACCCGTTGGCCTTGTTTTCATATGATGTATTATATATATGGGTTCATTGGTAGTGATTGTTGCGAGTTGTATTGTTCGACGGAGCAGTGATTTTAGGCGTTCGGTTTTTGACACCGCAACCACTTTTAGTATAAATTGTCTCTTGTCAAGGTTTTCCCAAAATTCATATTTTGAAATTGTATTCTCTTAAGGTTTCCAAAATTCATAATTTACGTTGAGTTTGGTTCAAAAAACTGAGTTTTGGAAAACTCAGGTTTTTGCAAAATTGGTAAGAAAATTTAAAGTCATGAATTTTGACAATTTTAGCCATTCGTCAGGAAAAAAGTTAGAAAGAAAAATTAAAATCTGAGAAAAAGAATAGTTAAATTTTTTTAAATTTATAAATTCATCACTTTTTAAATTTTAAAAAATTATATCCTTAAAAAAAATGGGTAAATTAAAATAGTTAAAATCAAGTCGTAAATGTTTCGGTTCTCCTACATTTGTAAAATTAAGATCTGGGAATTAAAATTAAGTTTTACATTTGTAAAATTAAGATCTAGGAATTAAAATTAAGTTTTGCAAATTGAAGTTTGGGGAAATTAATATGTGCCTGTTTGGTTGCAACTCAAACACTAAGTCTTGAAAGACAAAACTTAGTACTATTTATATTTATTCCCGCGACTAGTTTAGTTACTATAAATTTTAGTTTTGCTCCCAAAACTAAGTTTTATAAATGTTGGGAGAACGATGGATTTGCAAAATTATGGCTTTGACTAATACAAAATTAAGTTTTGACAATTTGAGTTTACCCATACTCAAACAATTTGAATTCCCTAGATTTCATAAATTTGTGAAATTAAACAATCCTATTCATTCATTCATAACAAGATAAAGAGAGAAACTAGAAGTAGAAGAGATGAATGATCATAATTTTTTAAATTCAGGTGATTCTTATTTCTTTCCCAAGTTTTAACTATTTTAATTTTTACTCTTATTTTTTAATTATTTTCCTAAATTTTAACCCGAACAACCATCAGTAACATTATTTTGGAGCTAAAATGAAATTAACTCGACGACGAAAACCAACCCAAAGAGGACAGCTGGATCGCATCAAAGGAAGAAAGGCCAGAGAGTGGGGTAACGACGTCGTTTACCTCGATCCCCTTGTCATCATGGCCACTCGCATCCTAAACGCGTGGAATACAGCTACCCGAGGACCGGAAAGACCCCAAAAAAAACAAAATAACAACGGGACAAGCGCCGTAGGGTCTAAAACAGAGCGCGTGGATACAAACAGCGAGGAGCTCTTTAACTTTGTCTGTAATTAGAATTCTCCTTTAAATACATAAATTATGGATTGAACGTATCACGTAATTACTTCAATTAGCGGGGAGAAGAGAAAGAGCAGCGGAGGAGGAAAAAGGCTTTTCGTTTCTGGAAAACTGATTTCTGTAGTAATTTGCCTCCGAGAGAGAGAGAGAGAAGGAACTTAGATCTAGGGATTCGATTCGGAACCCTGAAATTTCGAGTCAATGGGTTTGTGGGAAGCGTTTTTGAATTGGCTAAGAAGGTAACTTTTTCTTCTCCTCCTGCTTTTTTTGCTTCAATTTCTCGCTGATGAGATCTTTAAAAAATCACAGAAAGCAAACAATGTTTTCTAGGAAACTGAAACGTCTCCCCCATTGAGTTAACCTAAAGAAGGATTGGTCTGTTTACTTTTGCTATTTGTTGGTGGTGTTTTATTTTTTATTTTGTTTTTTCGTTTTTTTGGTACTATATGTCATTACAATGCATTATATAGCTAAAATTTATAATCGACTGTCTGTTTAGGTGGTATTTATTTGTTCTTTTGATTGGTAACTAAGCATACCCAACTTAGCAACTACCCGGATTCAAACCCTTGACCTTGCCAACGACAAGGATTAAGCAATTAATGTTCAGTATTTTTAATTTTATTTGTTATTGATGATGTTCAATTCAATCTGGTTTCTAGCTATGTAAGTAGCATGCAGGATTTCTTAGCAAAAAAAAAAAAAAGTAGTATGCAGGATTTAATTTGCTAATTCGGTGGTAAGGCTGCTTGTGATACATTCCTCATAGACTATCATTATTAGAGCTCGGAGAATAAAATTTTAGGTTACTGTGGGTGTCGGATAGTTGATGTATTGATTATCAGACTATGCTCTTGTACACGGGGTCATATGAACTCATCTTGTTGGCTGATTATGGTCTCTGTCCAGATAGAACCAGTTATAACTTGCATTAGTACCTAGTATGAGGTGACCACCATTGGTGGTCACCTAACACGTACTAGGCTACCTTTTAAGGCTCCGTTAGATGGGTAATTTTAAGAGGGTTTACTGTTTCAGTGTTGTACTTTAAGAATTCTAATAGCCCTCGAAGTGCATTACAGTAATAGTGGCAAGCATGGCCATTGAACTGGTACAACGGTGAACCTGAACCTGTATTAGTCGTGGTGGCAACAGAGATCACAGAGGAGTTCAGTGATACTGATAGGGAAAAAATGTAGTTCGGGGAACGAAAATGCTAACACCACAGTTGTGGGGATGTAATAGCATCAGCTCTTTAATTTTGTGGTGTTGCTGCAATATGTGATGATGGTATTGGAAGCATGCATCTGGTTGCAGTTAAAAATTATATTATATCCGTGGCATATCTTATTGTGAAAGAGGAGAACCTATTGGCTAGCTTTATAACTCTTTAGGGTATAGAATATCATAGGCATCATAATAGTAAGAACTGATCAATGAAATTTCCCAGTTGCCTAATATATTATTTTCTGCCTATAAGCTCCATTTCCTTCATAAGAGTTCTTGGACATTGTTTCGTTTTAGTCAAGTAAAGTTGACAGGATAATTGATTTCTGCTTTTGTTCTTTGTCCTCTTTGTTTTTTAGAAGGATTTCTCACCCTTTATGTTGTAATAAATTTCTTATTTATCCAAAATGAAAAATCTATAGGATAATTGAATATATACCAGTTTTGAATTATTATTTTTTATTTCCAAATGTAGCACATTAGCTGCTGATGTCTTTGAATGGTGTCTAATTGTTTATGCGCGTATCTTTAAAATTCCTGTAAGATGCTATAATACGAAAATCTGCAAGCTGGGTGCCAGTGTACTTAGCAATCATTTTTTTTTTTTTTGTGCGTCTCTATTCACATAAATGAAAGATGCTTCAGTGGATTCTACAGTTTTATCCTATTAATCACTCTGAATGTACTTCAAGTTATGAATTTCTTCTTCTTTCTCTTAATCCCTTTGATATGGCAGTCTATTTTTCAAGCAAGAAATGGAGTTATCCTTGATAGGCCTTCAAAATGCTGGGAAAACATCACTTGTGAATGTTATTGCAGTAAGTAAACTTTGTGAAATATGCCGCCCCCCCCCCTCCCCGCCAAAATTTTATTGCACCCCTTTCTTGTTGATAATTTTGATGAAAGTTCTGTATTTCTTTCTAGACTGGCGGATATAGTGAAGACATGATTCCCACGGTGAGTTACATTTTTTAGGCATCATTGACTGCCTTAAATTTTACTGTTGTGCTTTCTTTTAATTATTATTCTTAATATTCCAGGAGGTTTTAATAGAAATTTATGCATACAGGTAGGATTTAATATGAAGAAGGTAACCAAAGGCAACGTCACAATAAAGTTATGGGATCTAGGGGGTCAACCCAGATTCCGCAGTATGTGGGAGCGATACTGCCGTGCAGTTTCAGCTATTGTGTATGTGTTCTTATTTGTTAACTTACAATTTTTTTTATTATAAACAATTTTGTTAGTTGATGCAGTTATATATGCAGTGTGTTATTGAATGTGATGTTATGCAGATTTTTAATATGTTCTCTTTTGTAGTCCGCCCTCGGTTCTTTGTTTTTCTTTTTTGTTTTTAATTGTTTAGTTGAAGTAGTTGCCAGAAACTTGGGTAGGAACCTAATAATTTACTGCTGACTGACCTTTTGCTTTAACAAGGTAACAAAGCGAGGAAATTAATCTTTCAACTCCTGTGGTTTTGGTTGTGTAACGCTTTAATGCCCTTTAGTTTCAATTGTAGCCCATAAAAACCTATACTTTGGACCCAGTGACATTATTAATTTGTGGGCTCTGTCAAAATAGTTAATGGAATGATCCCATGTGCTCTCGTGTGCATGGTCTTGTCTGCTTCTCACTGTGGCCTTCGAATTTTGAAATTTTGACACGACAAAATCCTTTAGTCAGGAATTGGCAGAAACTACTTGTCAATTACTAGGGAAAACATGTTATTTAAAGCCACGTGTCATTGACAGAGATTGCTGCCTCAGAATGGACGTAAGGATTACTTTGATCGCAAGATTAAGGATCATTTGTTAATCCACATGCCAATCTTAGGCATGCCTTCAGGTTGTAAGCAAATGGCAGTTAGCTTCCAGGACCCAATAGGTTGCATGATTACCTAGCACCTGAACTGTTGGGTGAAACTATTCTATTAAGTATTTTCTTTTTCTCAATTTCTCTCACAAAAATCACTTTCTCAGCTGACCTTTGGAATGCTAATCTCAAAGATATTCTGCAAAGTTTTAGCTCAGATGTGGTGTCTTTGCTGGACGTGTTACATTCTTTCCTACTCTGTCCTTATTTAACGAATCATAGATTAAATCTGGAAAGCCCTCATGAACGAGTCATTTTCTCAAGCCTTATGCTATGACAAATTTAAATGTGCGTTTTAGATTCTAGGTTTATTCCCACAATTAAACTGACTCTTTGTTACTACTTTCTGAACTTCCTTGGGCTTTCAATCTGCTAAAATTCTCACCAAACTAACTCCATTTGCTACAATATGCAACTGCCATCTTTTCCTTAAAACTTTCTTAAAGTCAGTTCCCATAGCAACGTGATTTATCACGGGTAGGAGGCCCTTGTTCCATAGTGGAGCTGGGGTATCAAACTGTTCACATGTGTAAGCCTAAACTCTGTATATGCTGCTCCTTGTAGCTACCTTGGTTGTTAACTTGTCAATGTAATTTAGAGTGATATTATGGCACAGTTTGTAAGATTTCTTCTGTTGCTCATGGCCAGAATGCTGAAACACTAATTGTTCAGATGGGTCTTCACCCCAAATCCATTAAGTAACTTAGTGCAATATGGCAAATTTCATTGAGAGCAATCAACATCTTCATGAGATTTCAATTTGGTCAAAAAAAAATTTTAAGACTTTTTTTAGATTAACCGTGTATTAAATAAAATAATTTCAAAACTTTCTGATGAATCCGAGTCGATTAATAAGAGACCTTAAATTCTCACTGGTGAACATTGTATTGTGTTCAAAGGCTATCTCAGAAATTTAGGACATAATCCCAACTCAAGTTTAGTTGATGACTGAGTCATATAATTGATCTTCATGATCAGCGAGTTCAAAATTTTCCCTTGTCATGCAGCCATTGTTTATTGTTTATCTATTGTCCTATAACTGCAGACTATATATCGCCATTGTGTTCTAGATTTTGATGACCCAACTTACGTGATTGCATGTTGCAGTTATGTTGTGGATGCTGCAGACTCTGATAATCTGACGGTTTCAAAAAGTGAACTTCACGATCTGCTGAGCAAGCCCTCCCTGAGTGGAATCCCTTTGCTGGTACTTGGTAACAAGCTTGATAAACCCGAAGCTTTGACCAAACAGGCTCTAACTGATCAAATGTAAGTAGGGTTGTTTTCCTCGACATTAACCAAACTCCAAAGCAGCTCCTAGGTGGCATGTCAATATATGTCATGAAAGGCGATGCTTGTTATTGGTGCCTTGTTCTTGCGGAACATTTTCGCAATGACTGCTTTCCATGATTCTATATGTTTATGGGTAAAAAAAAAAATTTGCTGTATTTGGAACATATTTATATTGGTGCATAGGATGGTTTTGTTTAAATGTCATCCTCCATTCAACCTAGTTTAAATTGTCGTCTATGATTTTGTTTTCTAAGGGGTTTCCGTTTAATGAAATGTTGTTTTGCTGCACGCAGGGATCTCAAGTCCATTACCGACAGGGAAGTCTGTTGTTACATGATTTCATGCAAGAACTCTACCAACATCGATACGGTTATCGACTGGCTTGTAAAGCATTCAAAATCAAAGAATTGAGAATTATTCCGTGTGTATTATCTCTTGGGCTATTTCTGGTCTGTCCATCCTTGTGTTCTGATTATTTTCCTCCTGTGAGAGCCTTGTTTTGATATACGTATCATGTGGGCTGATTGATAGAGATTGTGAGTTGTATTATTCTGAACTGATTTTAGCTACTTAATTTTTTTCAATGGAATGATGATTTCCATGCGTTTGGTTCTTGAAACCACGGCATCTTAGCATAAACCGTCTCTTGCTAAGGCTTCCCAAAATTGTCTTGTAGCCAATTACATTACATTTTCTTGCAAGAAGCTTGAAAAATTATCAGGATTTTCTGAATTTTAGAAGTCATGGATTTGTAAAATGATAAGACGTTCTAAACGCTCAAGATAACTTCAAAAATTTTAAAGCTATTCCAAAATGTTGTAATTTAAAGCTATTCAAAATTTTATTTTTTAAACTTTTAAAGAACGAAAATAGTGATTTTTCACAAAGATTCCGTATGTACTAGAATTTGAAACTGACCACAAGACTTGCATACTTGTAGTAGTCTAAAACCAGTTATTATTTATTTTATCAAATAATTTTTGTTGTTTAAAGTTGATGGAATTATTATTATTATGGTAAATAAAGTTGATGGAATTATTTGTCTGAGCATAGAACAAAATTAGCAAGAAACAGCTTTCCACAAATGAAAAGGACCCCTACTCTTAAATTACCTCTAACAAATCAAAGAGGACAGACCTCCCTTGACAAAGAAGTTGATTATTACTGCTAACTCCTCCATTAATATATTTAAAAAAGAAATTGTGTTTTGCAGAGTACGATTTTGCCGTCGAGTAGCACTTATTTAGCTCATAAAAGACTCCTGAGTTGCCTTGCCATGCCACCTTCTGTTCATCCACCCAACAAACTCTCTTCCCCGTTTTCTCCACTGCTGTTTCTAATGCTTTAGAGCAATAAGCGACCCACCTCTGAATCTTCGCTTCCTCCCACTACTTCCTTGACTAGAAGTAGGAGCTTTCCTTATTTCTTTTTGTGTTTTATTTTCCTTCGTGATGGGGAAGTGGAGCGGTTCAGTCATCCTTTCTGGGTTTTCTCTTCTCCAACCTAGCATCGTCCCTTCTTTCAATCCAAGGTATGTATTTAGTTGTTTCGAAGGAGTGAGTTTTAGTTGAAAAGTAGATAACATAATGCATTTTGATGATACTTTCGAGGAATGCTGAGTGCTTTGTGGGTTTTCTTCATCTGTTCAGTATATGTGATTTTGGGATTCATGGAATGGCTTTATCTTTTGTGCCATAGTTAGGGATTTTGCTATGAGAAGGCTACTGTTTAATGGTGTTGTGATTGTTTTAGCAGGTTTACTCAACTCTTTAAAGCATCATATGATAGAAGGCCAATATCTGGTTCAAGTACTCTGCCTACATGCTTTTCATGTTATTTTTCAAGTTTAATCTGTTAACCTTGACTTGACATTTGCTTCCATTACTTCTCTTCCCACTCTGTTTACTCGGTATGCCCTCGCTCTAAGGTGTTTTAGTTCCAAGTTCCAGATGCGAATGCATTGATTCAAAGCCAACATCTTGTTCATGTCACGGATCTAGTTTAAGGTTGTGCATGCCTTAAATTATAGCGTATTTCATGATCTGTCCACGCTTTGCCAAATTTATGTTCTGTTCATTCGTAACTAGACATCACTTGTGAAGTATTACTCTTTCTAATTAAGGGATAAGATCTTGGCATTTCGTGTGTATATAAATCACTTTGTTTTGTTTCTTCATTTTAAATTTAGTTAGATATACACCTATTCTCTCATATTTTTTGAGTTGCTTGAGCTGGTTCGACAACGAATTGATAATTACATTAGATTCTCAGAAGCCATTATGTAAATTTGGGAGCTTTATTTTATTCATTGCAAGAACAGCACCACTTACCTTTAACACACACACAACAAAAAAAATCTGTGCCAAGATGCTACCTAGATTACCCTTGCTCAGTTGGAAATGTCCCTTGATACTAAAATCCTTTGAATAACCATGTTAAGTTGGTTCAACGTGAACACATGCAAGGATACATAAAATTAGCTATATGATTCAGGTTGTGAAAAACAGCTACTTAAAGGTCCTCTTCATTAGTTTGAGCAAAAATGGCTGGTCTTGTGAGTTCCTTAACATTGGAGGAGCCTTTGAATTGTCTGAAGTTTAGTTGGCATGTGAATTAATGGATTCATAACTATGATATCTAACTCTCCATTGTTATTTTGGCTGTTGAATGGGTTTTAACATGTTTTTTCCCCAGTTAAAATGGCATGTGAAATGCCTTGGTTTAGCTCATTCCCTAAGGATTTGTTTGGATGCTGGGAGTAGGACGGAGCGCTGATTCCCGTTTCATTCTTTGGCAGCATAAAAGGTAATGAATAGATCGTTTCCTTGCAATGGTCATTCCCCCCATACAAGGGAATGATCATTCCTATTTCTATTTTGATTTGTTTGTGATTTCATTCCCATTTCCATCCTCATTCACGCCATTCAAACGTAACCCAATTATTCTGGTTTCCTATTTGTAGCTTTGGTCACCTTGTATGGGTGAGATATGTTCGTTGAGAATTGGGTACTTCTTCCTCTTCCTACCTTCGCTCGCTAATTACTGAGGTTGCAGGTTACCTCTTATGTTGCAGCATTCTACCCTGCTACATCTAAAATGTCAAGAAAAAGGGTTCTTCTTTTTTTTTTTTTTTTTGGGTCTCCTCCGTCAAATTAATACTTTCTCGCTTGCTTATAATTCTGCATGTGGTGTTGATTTATTGAATGACAATCGATGAGTTCAGTGGTTGGTTTTGGGCACCTCAGCTTGTTGGTAAAATGATAAATAAAAATTGAAGTGAAAAATGACCAGAAAGGGGGCATTCCGAGAATCGAACTCGGGACCTCTCGCACCCGAAGCGAGAATCATACCACTAGACCAAATGCCCTATTGATGTATTACTAATTAAACTTGATAATTTTGACTTAATGTTGTTTAAGTTTATTTATTTATTTTTGCCAGGTTATGAGTAGGAGGCGGCAACTCGTATACACTGATCTCCAAAGAACAGAAACCCGTGGCTTTTGGGCATCAGGGTCACACTATTTCCATTTGTGTCATGTATATATATGTATGAAAAATCTAGTATTATACCAAAAAGTTATGGTGTTGATATAACTTAAAACGATGCTATTTTGAGATTTTAATTTGAAATATGTAAAGTTTTCCCATGTTATGGCTCTCTGTCATGAAAAAAAAAAATCAAAAATTAAAGCGTGGTATAGAAATGTCTAACCTGGGAGTTAATGTACAACACATTAAAATTCTCCATATATATTTATAGAATATTTATGAACATTATTTTGAGACTTTGTGCAAGGCGGCTGGACTTTTCGTTTGATTCCTTGGAAAGAAGGAAATGTTTTGTTTGCTTATGGATAAAGAGGAATCTCGAGACATTAATTTGCGAGTTAACGTTGCCATTTTGTAAAGGACAGGGAGAAAAAAAGGGGCATTCCGAGAATTGAACTCGGGACCTCTCGCACCCAAAGCGAAAATCATACCACTAGACCAAATGCCCTTGACCATGTTTTGTTGATTCTCTGTTTATAATTAAATAATTTGGTTAATCATTTATAACCAATTGAAAATTATATTCGTCAGAACATCCCTCGTGCACGAATTCAAAAGGCCATAAAAAGACTAATCATTTAATCAGCTGCCATACCTACTAGAGGTGCATTACATGTACCAAAATAATAATAATAATAATAATAATAACAAACGCAAAATAACGATATTTTGCATCTTATATATTTTTTTTAAAAATCATAAGGCACAATTGCATTTCATTTATACGTAGTTGCTGCATACTAATTTTCCGTTAAACTACATTTATAATGTAGCTTTCAAAGTCTTTTAGTTCCCTTTAGCATCACTGAAGTTTCCAACTTCCAATCATTTTCTAGTTAAGGAAATGGATAATACTATACATATATCTTTCATACATCCCTCGCAATAAAAGTGGTCATGTAATAAAATTTGTATGATTTTATATTTATTATTTGACCTCAACACCCCTCAAATAGGACCACACAAATTTTGTTATATCATCCTTTCGATGTGAAGGGTGTGCGTGTGTAAAGAATGTACAAATAAAATTTTCTGAATAAAATATGTTAGTAACAGAGATTTATAACTTCACTTTCTCTGTTTTTCTTCTCGTGACAAATGAAAATTTGTATGAAAGACAAGAAAATGGTGCAGCCCAAGCGAACCTTCAGTGCATTGCTCCGAGCTCTTGTAGAATGCATTCTCACTTGACATATAGAACTGTACAATCAATTGATAGGATTCCTATGTTACATAATTATCTCCCCATTACCCCATACAAAGGGCACGGGCACCACCAATGCCTACTCACTGCACAACCACTCCTTTCTCAACAACAAAGTTTGTGTATAAACAATCGCCAGGTACTGCACAATTTTTTCTCATGTTCCTAACCTCATATTTCCTCGTAATGCTCGAACAGGATCTCGAATAGGAGCAATTAGAACCAGCTTTCAGTCAGCTTACATCGCTAGAACCCCTCAAGTTATCTTTCAACATTTGAGCTGCAAGTATAAGGAGCTCCACCATCTCAAACCCCGCAGCGGAAACTGAATCTATTTTTTCATCAGTGAAGTCCTCAAGAACATCGCTCGGCTCAAAAGCATTGCTTTGTCCCGAGGATCCAACGGCTACTTCGGCTGACCAACTAACAGGTAGTGAGCTTCCTAGGGCTGTTTTCACAAGCTTCGCCTCTGTAATTATATTGTCCAAAGCTTCTGAGACGCTACTGATTGTACCCTCGGAAGTAATTGATTCTTTGGCCTGTCAGGATGTAGCAGAAATTGCATATGGTTAGTCGTGAAAGCATCATTGAGTGAAAGCACAAGAAACAATCCCGTTATAGTTAATACATGGAAAACAAAAATGTGCCAAGTGAATAATCGTGTCATCGCTCTTTCAACCTTGAAAATATAGACATAATAGGAAGTAAAGAATGTCATAGTCAGTATCCTAAAGAACAAACTAAGCATCCGCCCGGTTAAGATTTATCAGTTTGGTACAAATTATCAGGGTAATGACTCAAACAACACCTTTAATAGTGACAGACGAAGTCTTTGAGTTGAAGAAGTCAGATGCTCCATGCATTCCATGCTTTCCCTGAGGCCTGCATTTTCAATCTTCATTCTGGAAAAAGTAAAAACAAGATAAATAAATGGAACTCAGTACATAATTGAGCAGATATAATTCCTCTCATATGTCGATATATCTACAATGATGTTCTGTCACATGCATAACTACCTACATCCATAAATTATTTCAATTCAATGAAGGAACCGTTATTTTTGCAGACCTAGCAAAATCCATGCTATGACTGGACCTTCCATTGGAGACATTTCCTTCACCCTCCAGGTGAACTTCAGTTTCACTTCCATTGAAATCCAATTTACCAACCCAGTGTCTCAAATAGGTTTTCTTAAGAAGGCTTTTCAACCTTCCGTCTCTTTCACGAGTAACAATTCTTTTATCCTTGGTGTCAGCCAAAAGGTTTCCTCGTTTCATCTCATGACCAACCTTCCTGCACAAACAAGCCACACATTTAGTAATATTACTCATATATTCATGAAAAAAGCAAGTCCATGCAAAGAAATGTCAAAATGGGGTTTTTGGGGCACATTGTTGCAAAATTGCAGTCATAATTGTCGGGGGCTGGGTGTGGGGGTGTTTTCTGTTTGGGAGGGCAGGTGGCACAAAGAGAGAGAGAGAGAGAGAGAGAGAGAGAGAGATATCCTGATAAGTGGAATGCTTTCTATTCGCAGACTTTCATACGAGAAATAAACAACCATGATTTAAATTTGAAGGTTCAATTCCAGCTTCAGCATTAATTTCAATCTTTAGTACCTTGCAATTTGGATCGTAGCATAGTACACCTCTATCCAAGACAGGATAGATATTTCAGATTGCGCAAGGGATGTGAGAGGGTCATACTAGGATTGAAATTTAAATCATGAAATCATTAAAATTGAGATCATTGGTGCAACCTTCACCACCTTGGCTACCATGGTTAGAGAGCTGGACATAAATTTTAGACAGGATAAAATCCATTAACTTCATCACTATTCCAAAAACACAATGTGAATACAATAACTGGAAACTGTCAGAAAATCAAGAAAAGGACTAAATTTTAATAATATTGAACAAATTCAAGCTTTAATAACTTCTATACACTGCGACATTATTTGAGAGAGCCAAAAAAAATGGTAATAAAAGAAACCTTACTCTTGCAATTGTTGATATTCCAGCTTTAGTTGTGCCAACTCCATAAGAGCTTTTACCTTTTCACTGGAAACCTGAACCAACAAATATAGCGCACCAATCAATTAAACCAGAACAAAACAGATTGCACTGTAGTAGTGCTGCACAGCATTATCCATGTTTAGAAAGCCTGACCCTGTGAAGGCAACAAAAGCTCAAGCCCCACTCCCAGTGAAAAAAGAGAAATAATCCAATTTGCACCGCAAATATATAAAGAGATCTCCTCCATCATGTTGTCAAATAGATACTTTTACATTGATTAGCCCATGTTACTGTTTGGTGAACATACAAATGTTTGTCGAGATCATGCTACCAGTTAAGTTATTAAGACCGGAAAGTAGCATTCTAAATTTTTTGCAGTATTAGCATACGAGTTGACCAAAGCAATAGATTAACATTTTTCACTACATTTTCATGAACATTTAGCAAACAATGTTTTTTATAATCACATTTTAAGTTGCACATTGTGGCGCAGAAATCTCCAAATCTTGCAGCTACGCTTACCCAGGTCCCAAAACTTACAAAGACTTACTTTCATGTGATCACTCCCCTGTCCATATAGAGCATCTGATGTAGGACAAACTTCCACCTCAAATAAATCTATTTCAAAAACTGAAACCCTATTGAACAGAATCTATTATGCATATGCTAAGACTGCTTGGAGAACAAGTGCCATAACAATTTTTGCATTGAACCCACAAATGCCTGAATTTTTTACACTTGGATCATTAGAGCCCTCAGTTATAGTTAAATTACTACCATTCGTGCTTGTTCCTAGAATCAACTCTAGAATCCCAAGTAAACTCAGAAGCTTGTTCCCTAAAATAAGGATAATCTAAGAAATTGCATACTGATCCCAAAAAAAAAAAAAAAAAATCCTAAATAATAGAATTGAAAAAAAAAAAAAAAAAGCACAATTATTTCTCATAAAAAAATTCAAAATGATGTATAGTCCTCATAATTCCTAAATACTGCTCCTTCCTCGAGCGTGCACCCTCCATCAGCATCAGCAGAAATTAGTCCTTGCTCATATCTTTTCAATAGGAAAATCCATCTAGAAACCTCTATGGCACGATCTCGAAAGATCAACAAGTTAGAAAAAATATATATATACTTCAGGACAATCACCTGCAGTAGGTTTCTCTGAAGCTCCTCTGCCTTACTCTGAAGAGCTGCATTGACATTTCTTTCCAACAGATGCCTTTCGTCCTGTTGTGATAGAAGCAGTAAGGTCGCAACCTGAGATAGGGGAAATGGTAAGCCAAGAAAAAACAGGATCAAAAGATTCTAGCAAACCGTGTAAACTCAATATGCAAAAAATTAATCCAGGAAAAGAACACATAAATCCGAATAGTGGAAGAGGAGAAGATATAGAAAACCTTCTCTTGCAAGGCAAGTGCAAGGGCTTCAGAGGCATCGGGTTTTTCACCAGCCATAGTAGTGGGTGAGCCAGAACTATTTCTCTGTATCAGATAAGGAAACATCAGTGGGTATTATAAATAAATTAAGCCCTTCATTATGTAAAAATCATATATTCCGCTCATATATACTATAAAAAATAAATTCTGCAAATATTTATAAGCTTTGAGCATCAACTTGGCTGGTAACATAGAAGAAGTAGAAAGCTATCAGCTTTGTGTATAATTTCAACCAGCGTCTTGTTGGTGGCCAACAAAAAAAGAATAATGCATAAAATTTTGTTGTGTAAAATGCATGTTGAAGTTAAAGATAAAAGGTTCACAAATCTACACACAGCAAATTCTGTTTCTTTCCTTTCAATGCTTAGAGTTCTTTTTGATGTTGCTAACAAAGTCAATGTGTTTTGGAAGCTTCATTTGCAATGGTTTGAGTGAGTGCCTATGATAAAATGGCCAGGACAGCTAACCAACATTCAAGAAGTCAGAGGATGAGCCATTTTGTTCTGAGGATTAAGTTTCCAAATCAAATCTTGTGAGAATACATCTCACAAGAAAAATGAGCAGAGCTTTTCTTTTTCTTTTTTTTTTTTTTTTTTGGCTGACTGAAGTCAAGTGAAATCAAGATAACATTCCTTTCAGGAGGAGCCCATGGAAGTGTTGCTAGTATGATATCTACTAATGAGACTTAGAGGCTGGGTGTTTGCACTTAATAGGCTCCAAATAGAGTCCATATCTGATTCGTTCAAATGTAAGCCAATTTAGATAGTTTGGGAATGGATCTGAATGGGTCTGAAAATGGTCCGACCGAATCAGATCCAAGATCCCATCTGATTCGTTCAGATGTAATTTTCAGATCTCACTGGACAAAAATACCCTCAAAATCCATGAAAATCCCCAACCCTCTCCCACCATCTTCTCCGTAAATCACAGAACCCACCACCATCTTCCACGGACGAAATTCTCCAATGTTGCTGTCACCCCAACCACCCCCGCTTCAACGCTGCCGCTACTGGACTTGAATCTGCTAAGGGTGGCCTTCTCGTGGATGAAGATGAATCAGAAAATGGAGCTCACGAACGTTGACGATTCTAGATCTAAAAGCTAGCTGGTCACTGCTGCCGCCACTCTCTTTCCAACCACCACCATCATACACACCATTAGCCACCATCAATTTTGAGTTTGATTTAATCAAATCCTAAAGGGTTTGGAATCGAATCAAACCTAAAGAATAAACCAAACTCAGATTTGGGATTTGAAACGTAATCAAAACCCACAATCCGAATTTGAATTCGTTTTTGATAAAGAAAAATGGAGGAGGAAGAAGAAGAAGGGAAAGAAAAAGAAGAACAGGGAAAGAGGAAGAAAATGAAAAGAAGAAGAAGAATAGTGGAAGAGGAACAAAAGAGAAATGGGAAGATTTCGTTCTTCATTTTTCTTTTTCTTTTTTTAAATAAAAATGACAAAAATAATAAGAACAATAAATATAATTGATTGAATTTACTAGAAAAAATTATTCAAATAACATTATTACTATTATGTTCTACTTAAATTAAAATCTTTAGTTTTATAAAATAGTTATGTTTTGAATGACGTATAAGGGTAAATATGGAAATCTAGTTTATTCAAACCTCACAACAACATTGCAATCAAATAGGATTATATATTCAGATTCAGTAGATCTAGTTACATATCTTAACTATTCTCCATAATTCAGATGTATTTTCAGTATTCAGGTCTTAATACTTAATTTTACCAGACGCCACTTCAGCCCCTTAATCTAGCAAACTAGATTCCTAATATTTCCTTTCTTTCTATGTCAAGCTACTGCCCCTTGTGGGGTTTAAAAAAAAAATTGCTCATTGACTGCCAAGCCAACTAGAAATGTTAAAAGGGGCATCTAGATTAACTCTCGCTAGAGTTGGCAAAATAGTAATGCTGTAACAAAGAAAACATGCATATCTTATTGAGCATTAGGTATGAGAAACGATTCGTATTACAGAAAAATGCATTATGAGAAAGGGTGAGAAAGAAGCATCAGCATGCAGCAGCAGTCCCCAACCCTCTCATGTATTAGCAGTCTCATTTTTAAATATGAAGAATGGAATTTATTGAAGAAGCAAAAGGAAGTATTTGCACTCTCTTACTAACACATAAAACATCAAGGACAATGGATAAATGCATAACTGCTGTTATACATGCAACATTAGAGTCGCTTTGCCCGCACGAATATATCTGTTTAATGTATATTAGCTAGTCTCACATCATTGTGGAAAAATATTATTATAATAGCAATTTCAATTATGTATGACATAAAGCATCATGATTATTTTTCTGAATACTTTTAAACTTAGATATTTGAAAAACAGAAGGTAGCTCAAGATCAAATATATCTAAATATGAGACAGAATGAAAGACCATAAGCATGCAGTTACCACACCTCAGCTGACAAATTGGACTCAGCATCGGGACTTATATGCACATCTCGACATTCATTTTCGACTAGGACCCTCTGAGAATGCTCCAAGTTCTGTAGCCTGCTCGCATAATGTTGCTCAACCTTTTCTTCTATTGTATCAATGGTTGATTGAATTTCGGACTTTCCCTCATCAAGTAACTGCGCAATGTGAACTCTGTGCTGAGTATGAGAATGAAGCAGCTCTGATATCCAGCCTTTAACCTTTTCTTCGAAACAGATCTGTAAGCAAGTCAAGTGAATCATTTAATAGATGAAGGTTGAATTTTAGAACCTTTTCTCAAAATTTCTAACCTGCTTCTTTTCCAATTCAGAAACTCTCTTCTTCAGATGATTTTCAATATCCAAACCCTGTGTATCACAACAAATATCATTATTATAAGGATGATAATAGAAATGCAAATCTCCAAGCCAAAAAGAAAAAAGAAAAAAAGAAAAAAAAAAGAAATAGAAATGCAAATCTTATGAATACGACGAGAGATAGGATTTACCACTCGTAGCTTGTATTGAAGCTTATCCATAGATTTTCTCAATGTCTCCAGCTCCTCTTCTAAGGCACTCTGTCTGAGGAAAGGTTATTCGACTTGCAAATAGGATATGCGCAAAGAGAAACTTCTAAAATATATATAGACGATATACTGAGATAAAATCATGACTAATGACGGCTGCAGACCTTAATGCTGAATATGTCCTAAAAATCTTTTAGCACAAAAAGGATAAAGGTCATGCACAAATGAGGAAAATTTTAGGTCAATGAACTTACAATGTATTTGGAGGTGGATGCTTCCCCATGATCATTGAAACTCCATTGCTCCACCGCATCATGCAAAAGACATGCACATTTGTCATCCCAGCTCGTAGTCTCATAGTCATAACCCTCGAAGTAATGATGTCTGATCTGATAGAACTTATCAACAACCTACTTGAGAATAGAGTCAGAACAAAAAGATGGAGCCAGACAATCAAAAGAAATGTAATATTAAATTTCAGTACTCACTGTCTATGAAACACCCAAATTTGAGCTATACTAGGCACCTATGCCAAAGCCAATTACATTCATCTTCCTAATCTTTAGTCACCTACGTCTTGAAGGGTCTAGCAACCCACGTGCATCTATTCATGCAAGTATATAAATCAAAATTAAAACCTACTAATTCTAAGTAAATCAGATAGATCAAGTCCAGAATGTAACAAGGTCGTCGTATGAATGCCATGTTACAAACATATCGCTTGATACTTTCAGCATTAGCTTGAAACTCCTATCTTTGTGCCATCCAGTTAGTTAAATTATCCTACTGTCTGCATGCTGCACACAGTATACCTTCATGAAAATATTATTCTGCTCTTCCTGCTTTGCTAAATCAAATTGCAGCATTGCACTATGCTTCTTTTCTTCAAGACAATCCCCAACAAGCTCTTCTACCCTGCTTCACCAATACGCTACAGGTTAAAAATTAAAAGAGGGTTGCCATCAAGCCCACATGATGTAAATTGGTAGAGTTCAAATATGATGACTTATGCCAGTTCAGATGATCCTTGGAGCAATACAAGAAGCAATACAAGAAGCAATAAAATGCCAAAATCTCAGGATCAAGAAATCACGTAAAATATGATCGCCATACACCTGATTTGCTTCAAACAACAGAGCAATAACCGAGCATTTGTCACAACTACCCAGAGTCACAGGCATTGTAAGTCTTACTTATTTAAAATCAACATTGAAGAACACTAACACATGCTTTTTCCTTAAAAAAGTATAATAAACTTCCTCTTCTATGATGGTATGTGATCATCATCATTGCCATTTTGTTGCAGATTTTTTTCTTTCTATGATGGAATAATGTCTCTAAATATATAGAAAGTGGGGAAAATCCCATAACTGGAACTATTGTAGCCACTCCTGGTCAGAAATAAATCTTCCAAAGTTCTCTCAACGGTTAAGTGTCATAAGTTATCCATCCAAAAGGCTTCAAAATCCTTAAATAAAAGATTCCCAGTTCCTCCATTTCTTCCATAACCCAATCAGATCGCTACAGTAAATGCCAGAAACTATGCAACATCAATATTTTCTTCTGGTTATGGCCATTCTCCGGCAACCACGGAATTTTGCTGAATTAACACAAATATTGCCATACATATCACAATTACCTATTTTGGAGATCATTTAAATTCTGTAACATAAGCTCCTCTTTCTCCTTGGCTTTCTCAGCCTGTTAGCAGTCATATAACATGCTTTAATAAACTGAGCATTTAAAGGCACTGTACAATTAGAAATGCAATCAGAGTAATGACTGCAATTACCTCCATTAAAGAATGATCCCGCTCAGCAAATGCAGAAGCAACACAACCTTGGAAAAATTTAATCTGCTTCTCTGCTTCTATATTCTGGGTAGAAACAAAACAGATCAGAACCCCAAAAAACCTATGTTGGGTTAGTTTAAAATGACTTTTTTAGAAATTCAACCTCTTCATATTGCAGTATGCTAAATTCACAACAAGTATCATGCAAACTATGGGAAAAGTGGATTTACATTCGAAAGCATCTAATCAATTTTAGGCCTTTGGAAGAGAGAGAGAGAGAGATAGAGATTTGGAAAGGAAGGAAAATTTATGCCTTTGATTGTGCATGTCCCTTTAATTGGTGTACCAACGTATCACCCCATGTGTCATTTATAACACATAGTATTACAACATTTTTCACTTTTTCACTTAATCAGAAGGGCACACCCATAAGTTGGGAAGCGACCTTTGAACCCACGCTGATAGCCGGGCAAGCCTGGATCTGCATATGCCCTAGCTGCTTGAACTACATGTGTGCGGCCCTGAAACACACGCACACGCACAAAGAGAGACTGAGACTGAGACAGAGACAGAGAGAGAGAGAGAGACCTTTGAAACCTCCTTATCATGTAAGTCTGCCAGCTGGCCCTGGAGACAGCACAGAGAACATTCAAGAAAATTGTGCAGTAGAATTATGTCACTGCTGTAAATGTAAAGGAAAAAACCCCACTTTTATATGATAAGCCTCAGAAAGTTCCTCTTGAAGATTTATGTTCTCTCTTGTGCAAGCAGCTAAACTCATTTTCAGCTTCTCAATCTCTTGTTCCAAGCCAGCTGTCCTGATATGCCGTAAATTTCAAAGGAAGGCAGCTTATGTTGATGGCTCAATTACAAACACAGGACTCTTCACCCCACCCCAAAAGATAAAACAAATTTGAACATAAAGAGTAGAAACACATACCTTTGGAAATGCATTCTAGTAGCCACAACAAGGTAGCTAGATCCAGCTTGCTGTATGCACAATTGTTCGATGTCTTTTCGTAATTCATCACGCTCTGCAAAGTGGAATATAAAACATGCTAAATTGCGTAAGCTAAAACATATTAGCCGCTAGAACAATTAAGAAACCGAACAAGTCGAACTTACAACTAGCTAACATAACTAAGAAGTTCACTGCATGCTCAATGAGATTGTTAACCATTTAACTACTGCAATATAATAATAGGTCACTGCCTAGCAAACAATAATAATAATACGTCATCAATGACCAAATCAATTCCAGAAATCAGTAGTATCAGGTTTGGAGTTAGTTTCGTGGTTCATGCTCTACATAGATGCTACTGTTGTAGCCCCCCCCCCCCCCCCCCCAAAAAAAAAAAACACCAATTTGCCACTAGGTGGGGTGGCCCCCAAGTAACTAAATTGCTAGGCTTTAGTTTCCTTCCTCATGTGGCACAATATTCTCTACATGCTCCACCATGTGTGGATTATCTAAGCCATACACGCGGACAATTTATACAGGATGACATGAAGTGCCAAATACACATGTCAATTGCCTGCTCCGATACCATGTTGTAGTCGGGTGATTCCATCCAAAACAAATTGCCATTAGGTGGAATGGCCCCAACATCTTATTAATTGAATTGTTAGGATTTAGTTTCTCAATGTGAGGCCATATTATCAGCATATGCTAAGCACCAATTCCTTCCACTCAAGAAAGATAAAAACTTATGTGCAACAGCCAAGTTCCTCCTGATCTTGTTTCCAGTTAACTAAACACAAAATACCACAATTTTGACTATTTTCTGATCAAAACAGAAACTAAGTATGCATAATGTGTTAGATCTAATAGAATGTGAAACTTTATAAAAGGCCAAGTTACCCCTAAGACATTCAACCAAGTCAAGTAACATGCGAAAAACATCACATCTTATGGGGACAATGATGTTGGAGTGCCTTACTGTGGTTATTTAGATCTCACTACAAATGTAAACCAAGTTCAAGAGTGTACAGAGAAGTTCACAATCTACAACCAAATACCATGAACCAGTAGAAGTATCATTAAGACGCGGGATGGAACAAAATGTCACCATTTCGTAATGCTTGCATGAAATTTGAAAAAAAGAAAAAAAAAAAGAAAAAGAAACTAAACCTCCTTCCACGCATTAATATATAGGTTCTTGATGCTGGAGATAATAAATATACATGGAGAAACCTATTCAACAAAGCTAAGAAAAAAGGCGTGAATGGAAAGTGCTCCAGATAATGGAATGAGTACAAACCATGTTCCAGCTGTTGAATGCGTGCAGTCAAAGACTCGTTATTGTTTGGATTCTCATCCATGTCCAGACACGAAATCTGAGTCATAAGGAATGCAAAAGGAATCCACAAAGAAGCTCATAATCATCGAATTATAAATGAACAAACAGGTTCTGACATAGCCATACATACTAAATATAACAGGTTAAATGGAGGTAACGTATCTGAACTAAAGTGCAACAAACTACAATTGACCAATTATATGATTCACAAATTACATCTGTCGCGAAGGAAAATGATTTCCAATAATTCAGGAAATCGCAATGAGATGAAACAATCGGTCTTCTCGAAAGAAAAAAAAAAACAAAAACAAAAACAAAAATCCCAACAGAAAACGAACAAAGACAAAATCGCTCGAAAATGTATAAATAAATAAAAATGAATTCGTCCAAAAGGTTTCCACTGACGGGGAACAAAAAAGCATATAAAAGACGAGACATATGAGAATCAACGATAATGGAATAAAGGATTTACCTGAATCTGAAGGGCCCAGAAGCGGGAAACAACAAGAACAGCTAGAATTGAAGGTGGGAGAGATTATAAGGTTGGAAGAGAGAGGGAGAAAGAGAACTCCCCCTCCCTTGCTCGACGATTTCTGCGAGAGATGTCCGAACACGAAATGCAAATCAGTGAAGAACGTAGGGTTTTTGGTTATAATTGCAGCTTGTCAAGAGAGGCAGGCCCCAACCGAAGCAGGCGACTTGATCGTCGGGCGCCGATTTGATTTCGGGTTATTCCGACCCGAAAGTAGCCCCTTTCATTTCTTTATTTTCCTTTTTTTAAAAAAAAAAAAACAAAGCAATCTATGTTGGATATTCACACGGAAAGCACTCCCGGCAAAAAAGTATTTTTTGGAAAGGAAAAAAAATGACATTTAACCCAAGTTCGAAAAACAGTTATTGACCAATATATATATAATCTATCTATATACTTATATATACTATATATATATATATTATATTATATTATATATATATATACTATTATAAAGGCAAAGCCCCTTTTGGTACCATCAATTAAAATTAATTTAAAATTCAAAATTTAAATTTTTTACGGTTATGAAAGTTATTTTCTTAACCACTCACCTCCCACTTTTCTTCCTACTTCTTCCTATTATAAAGGCAAGAACCCTTTTGGTTTCATCAACTAAAATTAATTTAAAATTAATAATTTAAATTTTTTACTGTTACGAAAGTTATTTTTTTAACCACTCACCCCCGACTTTTCTTCCTACTCCTTCCACTTTTATCTTTTTTTTAAATACATACTTATTCTTTTTTTTACAATTTTATATTTAATCTTTTATATTTTAACAAAAAAGTTGTTGAGCACGTGCGATGCAACTAGTATATATATAAAGTCCTTTTTGGCTAAAAAAAAAGGACAACATAGGGTGCAATTTTTGGCCAAAATAATGATTTTTGAGAAAGTTATATCAAACAGTATTTTTTGAAAGTATTTTTTGACAAAAAGTAATTTTCATGTGGATATTCAAACTCAGCCTTAGTGGTTACATTTTTTTTACTGCTGTTAAATTACTTTCAATACGTAATTCATCTATTCATGTTCATATTGCCCATTTTTCCCAAACTCATTTTTCATCCTCTATCATATGTTACGGTTAGTTTTTGATAATTTTACTAATTTATTAGATTAAAAGAAAGGATATAGCTAGAAAGTTTTTTTTTTTTTTTATCTCAATATTTTTTTGTGTGCCAAACCATTTATTTTGTCTGAAAATTTACTTTAATTTTTTACTTAAAAGGTTTATCAATTCAGGAAAGTAGTTACATCACACGTGCAAAGCATGTGCTAAACGACTTGTTTATTAATATAATCTTTATATAAATTTATTTAAATATATAAGATTAAATAAAAACTGAACAAAAAAAAAAAGAATGGTATGTACTGAAAAAGATAAAAGTAGTTGGAGTAGAGAGAAAAGTGAGGGGTGGACCATTGAGAGAATAACGGACAAAAGTGCAAGATATTTAATTTACAATTTTATCCGACTGGTTTTGAGAGAATATATTATTATTTAAAAGGAAATAAGGATATTTTAGACATTTCAAGATTCTAAAGTTTAATTAGTCAAAAAAGAACTGTTTTTCTTCTTTAGCCCCTTTCTAATAGTACTAATATCATCGCACATGCTTAACGAACTTTTTTATTTATATAAATTTATTTAAATATAAAAGATTAAATAAAAAATTAAAATTTTAAAAAAAGAATGGATATGTATTAAAAAATATAAAAATAGAAAGAGTAAAGAAAAAAGTTGGGGGTGGCAGTTGTGAGAATAACTTACATAACTGTAAAATATTTGATTTACAATTTTATCCGATTAGTTTTGAGAAGATGTTAGAATGTTTAAAAGAAAATAAAGGTATTTTAGACATTTCAAGGTTTTAGGATTTGATTAATGGAATAAAACTGCTTTCACACTGGACCCCTTCTAATAGTAGCATAGGATTCATAAATCTGTTGATAATCCGAATTTGTTTAAAATAAAGTCGTTAAATCGAGAAACGGTTGATGGTTTTCTTTTGACTGTTTGTATATATTTTTGAAAGGCACATTTGCTCCCTAATTAAATTGGCTTAGGCTCTCTGTTTTTTTTTTCTTTCTTCGTTTACTATGTACAAAGCATAAAAAGGAAAATATTTCCAACCTAAAAAACAATTTTTTTTCTTTTCCCATTTTATCTTTGGTGTTTTATATCTAAAATTATTTATTTTTTATTTACAATAAAATTTAAAATTTTAAAATTATCATGCATCAAAATCAAATTTATACTTTAAAAAAAATTATTTATAATTTTATTGAATACTAAATAAGGGTAAGATCGACAATATGATGGAAGAATAAAATATTGATATAAAAATAATTTTACCAATGGTAAACTGTAAGATGGAGTGCCAGCAGCAGCTCCCATTAAAAAAAAAACCGATGCAGTTGCGCCTTGTTGCAAATTGATTCATTCATCTACTCTGTTGAAGCCATGTGCCTAGATTTAACTTTTCACCTAATAATTTTGCAACGAGTGCTTTTTATTATACTCATTTCATCTTTTCTACCCTCATTGATGCTCTTAAACTTTTAAATCTTGTTCTTAAATTATTATATATATTCTTATAAAAACTATATTTTTCAATGTCACAAATTTTCGTGAAAAATATTTTCCAGAATAAGAAGATTTTGACTTGAACGGAGCCTAGGAGTTGGCTCTGACTCTCTGCCAACTATGGGAGATGGTCGATCCTTTTGTTGGGCGTGGAAGGGGTTGCCACTTACTCTTGTCAGCGCATGCATTAACTAGTGGACGTACTCAAAACAAATTAAAATGATGATTAATCCTCCTCAGCAGACAGATGTGCGATCACAACATTCACTAAACCGTAATTTTTCTTTTTTGTGAAGATAAACTCTTGTTGATGATATTTACCAAAAAAAAAAAAAAAAAAACTGTTGATGACAATCGTGACTACCTTGGGAATAACAGAAATCTGAGTTCAGAAACATGGGGAAAGAAAAATGGCATAAGACTCCTATATTTCAAATATAAAAGCTCTGTGCAATGTATCTGCAATGAAGAACTTAGCACACGCCCCTAACACCATGGAGTCCCAGTAAGTGTTTCTCCATGGCCATGAAAAAACCCACATCCACATCAAGTTGCACCATTCATCCACATATAAAACTTGAAATTATTAATGAAATATAGAATCCACCATAGAAGCAAAGTTCTAAAAAAAAAAGGAAAACATGAGAATTGGGGTTGGGATTCTGTACGCCGTCAAATCAGATCATCAATCCAAATTACTATTCACTAACGGCTCCTTGAGTTGCTCCCGTCAGAAGCAAGCGTCCAGAAGACAGCAACAGCACAGCGCAGCCAAACTGCAAACAAAAGAAAAAAAAAGATATTAATAATAATTAAAAAAAATGTTTGAATTCCAATTTTTTTAAATAAAAAAAAGAGAAAAACGATAATTAATTTATAGCTTTTTCCGATGTTTTTTCCTTGGGGTTGGTCTTATTGATTAGCAAACGGTTATTTTGGGATCCGTTCAGCGACTCTAAATTTACTAAAAAGCCCTCGGACAGTGGCAGTTTGAGATATTCAACGGAAAAACAGGAACCGGTCACGTGGCTATCAGCACGCACCGGGCGCATGTTAGCCAGAACGTGCCTGGAAGACGCGTTCAGTTTACAGCGATCAGATCAGATCTGAGTCAACTCGGCGATCGCACGAGTCGCATGATGAACACAGAGAAGAAGCATAAACCGAGAGAATACGTACCATCCTTCAAGACAACCGCTACTCTGTTTTTGTTGAGGAGGGGGAGGGGCGTACTGTGGCGCGTACTGGGGAGGATAGCCGCCCTGAGGAGGATACCCTCCCTGCGGAGGATACCCCGCCGGAGGATACCCTTGCGCCGGAGGGTACCCCGGCGGCGGATAAGCATCTTTTCCATAACCTGAAGCCAGAACCACGAACAAACAAACAACGATCAGATCATACAAAGAAAAATGATCTAATTCCATCGGATCCAATCAAATCAAGACCAAAGCGCTCGAGATTCAAAACGACGCAAAAGAAAAAAAAGCAATCGGAAGAACAAAGAGGATGAATCAATCGCAAACTACATACCCTGGGTAGGAGGCGCGCCGACGGGAGGATAACTCATGTTCTCGAGTTTCTGAAGATCTGAACACAGAATCAGCAGCGACGACGACGACGAAGAAGAAGAAGACGATCGATCGGTGGATCGATCCCAACAGCAAGAACGAGGCGATCGAAACTTGAGATTTGAGAAGAGGGGAATATGATTGTGAGAGAGAGGTGAAGAAAACGTGAAAGGGGGGAGTAAGGGGATTTATACCATGACGAAGAGAGATGGGGGAGGGAGAGGAGTCTCCGTGACGCGTTTACTCCAGGTAAGGTGGGACCTCGTTGAAGACGCGTACAGTAAAAAAAAATTGACTACCCAGATAACATAAGGGAATTAAATGAAGGGTTCGGATAATTACAGCACCGATCAGCAAGGACTTAAAGTGAATAAAAATGAAATATTTACCCCATAAAAAAATATAATACATAAGGGATAATATTTTTAAGTGAAATATAAGTAAAATAAATATTCTCATAAATCATAAATATATATATATATATATATATATAATTATTATTATTAATTATTGAGAGTGTAATAGATATATTTTATCTATTTCTTGTTTATTTTCTTTATAGTAAATAGGGTACCTATTTCACCCATATCCAATAAAAATATTATATTTTATATTTTTATAAAATAAATATTTTATTCTACTAAAGATTAAAAATGATTAGGTGGGGGAGTGGGCAAACCTGGGACAGTCTTATTCCGGGTGGGATTGGAATTTGGATTCCACTACCTAACGGGTCATAATCGAATTCCTTAGAAGATAAGGAAACGTGATGTACGTAATGTGTGGTCAAATTTTATATTATTTGAAGTTTCTTATATTAAATGAATACAATAATTCGAATCCTCTGAACCTGTCCAACTCAATAATTTTTTATATCTATGATGGCGCTGCCATTAAACTAGGTAATTGGTAATACAAATAATTTACGTATTTCAAATAAATTTGTGTGTACATAAAACCTGCTTTTCTAAAGTTTTCTCGTATCTGCATTTTTTTTTTTTTAGTTAACAAACAAATATAATATATTTTGCATTAATAAAAGTGAGCACGTTCTTCCTGCGCAGTATTTAATGAAATGCTTTTAAAAGATTAAAGTGAGATTTGAATTTTGGGTTTTCTTTATCCTCTTTGGGAATGGTAATAATGCCCCCAATCATAGGAAAATGAGAATTTTATAATTTGATGCCTTTTTAATAATAAATAATTATTACCTTGTTTAATTTACTTTATTAATTGAAGTCATTAATCTTATTTAGATCCAATTTTGACCCAAATAAAAGTACCCATTTCAGACATTGTCCACCGAAACAGTTACCTTAATATTCCCACACATAAATATTATATTCATTCTTTCCATTTCAAAATTTCAATTAATTGGGATATATCCATCACTTACGTTCAATTACTTGCTAAATTTCATGTGATGCATGAATTATTTAATCATCCATAATCCATAATTAAGAATTGAACAAGAAGAGTTTAGATAGGAGGATGGAAGATGAGGTTTATGATAAGTGTCAAAATGATGCTAACATGATAATATTACACGTGGCAAAAAATAAGCCCTTTATTGAGATTTTCTTGCCTGTTAAAACCTCTAGGCTCATTTAGTTAGTACAATTTGCTTCTTTTATGTGCTTTTGAAATATGATATTTTTGAGAATATTATATTCTATGAATTTTATGTTCCTGAAAATAGAGAGTTTAACATCCTAAGAGGCAAATATAAGATTCCAAGTAGGGAAGAATTTGTATGTGAAGTAAAAAATCTAAGCTACCCACTTAGATGGAATGAATTATCACTTAGGTACGTACCATATAAAACTTATAATAAATAATAATCCTTATTCCTTTAAAAATAATAATTATAAGTATTTGTAGTAAATGGAGAAATACTTTATTCCGAAAACAATGCGAATGTTTATATAGCTCACCATTATAAGCTTATTTTCTTGTAATGTTTTTAATATGAGGCTATTATTAGAAAAATTATCATAATAACATTAGAATTTTTAAATTTAATTGTGCATATTGTTGACGCCTCTTTTTGTTGCCTCGAGAAGGAAATAGAACCATCAACAAAATAAACTCACTTTCGAACTTTCGTTGACTAAGTCAACAGAAAATAAACATTTCCCGAGCTTCGGCTCATTAACATTTCGAGAGCTCTTGACTAGTTAATTCTTTCCAAGCCCATGGCTCATTTCCTTTGTTGGGAAGCCTTTTGGGCCCATGGTTCAAGGGTTTTTATCCGTTTAGGATTTTCCCATTCCTTCCTTGTAGAAGAAAGGAATGTTGGGCCCAAGGCTCATTCTCCCCTCCCCTTTATAAGCAAAGGATTTTTGCAAATGGAGGAGAATTTCAGCCTCAGAAGAGAGGGAAGAAGAGAAGAGAAAACCAAGGTTACTCCTCCCTTCCTCCATCACCCTCAAAAGCTACATGGATCTGATACTGTAAGGAGATATATAGGAAACCCCATGGGTTCGACCCCTTTCCAGCCAAAATGACCATTTTGTTTACTGTTCACTATCGTCTTCACTTTTTGGGTTCAAGACCCACTATTCATCATCTTCTCCATTTCAGCCCCTGATTCTCCATTTTAATGGGTCTATGATCTATTTGTTCATTCTTTTTCATCCTCCTCATCACCTATATTCCATTTTCGAGGTCTATGACCCATTTTCATTTACTATTCATCATCTTATTTTTTTTTTTTGGGTCAAAGACCCATTTACTGTGTACTATTCATCCTCCCCTCCATAATAATCCTTGTTTTCACCAAAAATGGGCCTATGGCCCCCTAACAACCTTAATCCCTCTAATGGCCTTCACAGCTCTAATGGAGCCCCCAATGGCCATTGTTCATTATTTTCCCTAAAAATTGGTCTACAGTCCCTTGCTCATAAAAAATGGGTCTATGGCCCTCCATTAATGGAGTCACTTGCTCCATTAATATTCATCAAAACATTTTAATCGAAGGTATTACATACCTATGGTATTGGATGTAAATAATCATCATATTTCCAGATGATGTGAACAATAATCCTCCTAAAACAAATATGACAAGTTTGTAACTCCTCATTTTTCCCACAAACACATATCAAACACAATAGTATCATGTATCTAATAATTTTGCTAAGTTTACCAAACATAAAAATACTGTATTTTAGAAATCACATTTCCAGTATCACACTTTGAGGAATGCAATGCTGAATGGGGATACGACATTCGACAAACCAAGAGAGCACCGAATTTTTCATGACCCATCTATACTTATAAAATATAAAATTATGAGGCTAATTTTGTTTCCTTAAATAAATAAACAAGCATTAACATCCAAGATCCAATAAAAAAATTGGTAAATGACTTTGTAGGTCAATCGCATTCGAGTGAAGACTCGAAACTTTGTACTATCAATATGAAAGATCAGGTAAGTCATTTCTTTTTGAAATAAAAGGGATCATGACTAATGAATGACTCGGCCTTAAACAAAATCAATGAATTCGCTTTGAGGTGATTTTAATACGAAAGTTCCACTATTTACATTGATCCAATTAAACAAGACATAGAACTAATATTTTTCAATCTAATACAATAGTTTGTAGTTAATGAAAAATAATTTGTCCAATATTTTATCAATTATATATATTTACTCAACCATCTACCGTTATTTTTCTCACACATAAAATTATGCGTTAAAAATTTACAGTACTAAATATTTAGCGCTGAAAATTTCACATTAAAATTTTAAAATCAATTCAATGACCGATTGTGTATCCTGTATGGTTTCTTCAGCGTCCCTCCACGGAGCTAGGGTTTCATTCGGTCCTTCACTTCACATGCGCATATACACACTCTTCCTCCCCCTCTCAGTTTCTCGGCTCCTCTCCATCGATATCCACCGGCGTTGGGCGACCACTTCACGCTCCTAGTAATATATTCTCCCATCTTTATCTCTCTTTTATTTGGTGCCTAATTGTCGCCTGTGTTTCTTGTATTGTTTCTGTTATCCATTATTTGTTTCCGAGGTTTGTGGGTGTTATGATCTACGATTCATTTTGTTTGTGTTTTATTTCATTTTCTTATTATGTCCTGTTACGGTTTTGGGGTCCTGCTTGAAATGCAATTGTTGCTTAGTTTCTATGGGTCTTTTTATTTATTTTATTGGATATTGAATGGATGATCACTACTGAATTTTAGTTTCCTCAACTAATGTGGAGATATATCTGTGAATGTGGAAGGGATGTGTATCATTTCTTTGATGAGCTATGTTCAGTATCGGAAACGCATTTTTCCCCTTGGTATGCCCAGTGGGTGCCACTATGGATATACCTGTTGGATCTTCCAGAGTTTGTGGTAGCTAGTTGATAACTTCACATAGAAATAAGAATGAAGATTTGTTTAATAAATATATGGGAAATCACAGCATGTTTGTGTGGTTGGAACATAGTAGTCGAGTCTGTGTAAACGTATTATTGTCTGCCTTTATATATCTTATCTTCATAGGAGAAGCCAGACTTCTTAGCTTAGCTGCCTATTGTGTATATTTTATGAGATAGCCTAAATTTTTTTTTATGTTTTTACTAATATTTCCATTTAATTAACCCCATCACTGGTGCTGTTTATGCTTCTAGAAGATTTTTCATGATAATAGAGTGGCCTACCCATAAATTGGAAACAACCTTTGATCCAAGCATCTCCACCATCCACTTGAAATCTATTAGGTCAAAGTGGGCATCTCCCGTGTTATGCTTCTCCAATGTTACTTCATGAACATTTGTAAATGCAACTGTACTAAAGTTTTTGTTTGGATTGCATTATTGCACACTCCTCATTTCGTGCCATATGAAGTTGATTTGCTCTATGATCTCTTTTGAATTTTCTATTCTTACTGGGTTGCTAGCGTAAATTAACTCTATTGGGATGCTCATTTTCCTTTAATAAGCCTTAATGTTTTAAATGCAAAAACAATGATGACTTAAGTGAATTTGGCTGATTGTTCTTAGCACATCAAGGTTTTTTTGTTAGCCAAATGAGATTTACATGAAGTGGCCCAATAAATTTAAAGCTGTAAGTCCTATTTAACACCCTAAACCACTGGACAAACTGAGTTTCTCAGATCTGAAATTAAACCTTCCAAATCCAACTAATAGCGGAGGTGCAGGGGACATCAGTTCTCTGCCCCTGATTGGATCCCCTTCACCTATCTCCATTTTAAAAACCATTCTCGGGTAATGACGATTGCCTTGTTTTCAGCTCCACAAAAAAGGGAAAAAAGTTGTTCCTTTGAAAGACTATTTTCCTTTTAATTAGGGATTGCTGTATTCATGGATGTGGCACTTCTTTGGTGGGGAAGTAGTACTCTGTTCTTAGGGAAGACTGATGGATGAGCAACAAAGAAGCTTGATGAACTCAGTTTTGAGCATTTTATTTTATCTCGATCCCCTATAACTAACCCAAGCTAAATGAAAAATATGAAGTCGTATTTTTTGCATATTCCTATACTCGTCTTTGTGTGCGTAAAGATTGACCAACCTCCACACGTTCGTAAATTTTCATACATAAAGTGCCATTCTCTTAACTATTGCCAGTCAACAGCTTTGTCATGCTACTGTTGGTTGAATTGTATTTTACATGTCCTGCGTCTTTATAGGGATACATGTGTACTCATTGTGCCTTTGTAATTTCAATTGCATTTTCCTTCTGACTAGGAGCTGAGGCAGTCCATTGGAATTGAGGCTTTGAATTTTTTTTTGCTTATATGCCTCTGTTTGCAGGAGATGGAAGTTGCAATTCATCAGGTAGCTCCAGCTGCTGTGCAAGATGAAACCAAAAAGGAAAATCATGTGATGCTCTTTAACCGCTGGTCATATGATGACTTTGAGGTAGTTTTGATGCAGAATTAGTTTTTAACCTTATTATGTCCTTATTATGTGTAAAATGTTGGGTGCATAAATTTATTTTTAATGGTTTATATGTATGTAAGTTAGTGTTAGTCAACATGCCATATAGCTTGGAACAAAAATCCTTGAAGCCATAGTGCCTGAGGAGCCTCATCTCAGGTGCCACCCGGCTGCCTAGGTATGCACCTCAGGGTAGGCAAGGGACGAAGGTTTGTGTCTCTCTGGGTATCAAACCTAGGTGCACCTGATGCAACCTTTATCAAACTATGAGATAAGAAGAGAGAACAATGAATAGTCACTGAACATGTCCTGTGCTTGTCCAATCGTTCTTTTTTTTTTCAAAAGAAAATTGGTGACGCGTTATGGGTGTGTCTCAGATGTGTCCTGGCCTGTCACATGCATATCTGAGTCCCAAATGTCAGGGACATGACTCATAGGCTGAGAAAGACTGAGAGAGAGTTTTGTACTTTATGTTTCTATCTAGCTCCATTTTCCCACTTCACAGAATATATTGGGAGATTTAAGTATTCAGTGTGTGGAATCACAGTCAGCATATATTTATATGCTCTGTGCTTAGAGCTTAGTGAGCTTATGAGATAATTGTGAATTCAAAGTTCTTACACTGTATGAGGTTGCTCGTGTTTCACCTTTGGTGGGTCTAACAGCTTATCCAATACAGTTTTGATAGTTGGACCAGATATGTCTCTTTCATGATTAAAATAATTTGTATATTTAGGTCGTTGTCATCAAATGTACTGCTCTTATCGAGTCTAGATACAAGCACTGGACAGCATGCCTCAAACTTTTGAACCATTTTTTTTCCATCTGAGTGAAAGTAATTGGTTATTAAAGCACTGCCTCTGGTGCATGTTTTTGTGCAGGTCATTGACATGGCTTTGAATGATTACATTGGAATGATCCCAACTAAGCATGCTATTTATGTGCCTCACACTTCCAGGAGGTAGTCGGCGAAGAGGTTCAGAAAGGCCCAATGCCCTATAGTGGAGAGGCTTACCAACTCCCTCATGATGCATGGGGGGAAAAAGCTGATGGCTGCTTGAATCATTAAACATGCTATGGAAATTATTAACTTGTTGACTGATCTGAATCCCATCCAAATGATTGTTGATCCTGTGATCAACAGGTATACAAACTTGTTATTCGAGTTTACCATCTTTTGGTCAAATCGCTTCTACCCATGGTTCTCATATCGTGAATCAGATCAAATCGTAAGGATCAATAACAAACTAAAAATTCCAATTAGAAAGATAAATACACTAATAAACCTGTGCAATATAATATTGAAAATGAAGAAAATCATTTTATAGTGTAGACAGTTATAACCCACTTGAACAAACCCACAAGGAATAATTGATTTTACAGATATCATGAATCAAATCGTGAATGAATGAATCAAGTGATTCATCCTTACAGCACAAATCGCTTTAGGGTTGCATCAACCGTTGAAATTGTGGATCATCATATGGTTGTAACAGCCAATGCCGGGCTTCTGCCCCCTAGGAATTGGCTCTATGTCTTTGACCTCTCCTTCGCTTTTGTGAATTGCAGCATGTTAATAGTGCGTGGTGTTATTGTTTCCCTGTGCATGTCATTGACTCGTTTTGAAGTGATTTTATGCACCTTTCTTCACATGTTCCTGTGTTTGTTACTTTACTGCAGTGGGCCAAGGGAAGATGCAACCCATATTGGCTCTGCTGGTGTTGTTAGGGGCCAAGCTGTTGGTAGTTCTCCATTGCAGAGGGTCAATCAGGCATTGTATCTTCTGAACACAGGTGCTCGCGAGTCTGCTTTCAGAAACATTAAAACTATCGCTGAATGCCTGGCTGATGAGCTCCTCAATGCTCCAAGGGATCTTCAAACAGGTAATGGACACTCAATATGCACTTTTCTTGTTCTCAAATCTATCCACTGAGGAAATGTTGAACGTTTAATTTCTTGCTCCCCTGGGCACATTTCATTTTCACTAAAAGATCTCTTCAATATGCACTTTTCTTGTTCTCAAATCTATCCACTGAGGAAATGTTGAACGTTTGATTTCTTGCTCCCCTGGGCACATTTCATTTTCACTAAAAGATCTCTTACATTGTTCATAAGCTTGTTCAGCTATGCAATTAAGGAAACGGAAGAAATTGAGAGTTGCTAAGGCCAACCGTTGAGGATTATCCATCCAAAGCACGATGAGAGAGATTGTGGAAGTTTCGCGCATCAATTTGGTTAGCATCCAGAGCTGTTGCTTTATAAATTTCCTTGTGCATTACTAGTGTCGAAGATTCCTGGCAAACCATGCTGTTTTATGTGGTTCATTTTGTGGGTGGGTAGATTCTATTTATCGTTAAAATTGATTCAATTTTGTTTGCTGCTCATGATGTGATTCTTACTTGTACAATATCACTGCAATGTCGAGGACGTAGCACGTTAAAATTCTCACCATGGGTTGCTATTGATGTGTTCCTCCTCCCTTAATGTTTCCCAAAATTATGCTCTTAGCTTCTTTTTGCCATTTGATGATTTAACGCCGTCTATTTTTTATTTTTTATTTTTTAGAGTAAGCTTCCATTTGATGATTTAACAGCCGTATTTTTTTATTTTTTATTTTTTAGAGTGAGCTTGCATTTGATGATTTAACAGCCGTATTTTTTTTATTTTTAATTTTTTTAGAGTAAGCTTAGTTTTGGTAGTTTGAAGCCTCCATTTATTTTTAGATTACATAAGAAGCAAAAAAATTTTATAAATTTTCTCCGAGTTTTATCGCTTACAGTTTCATTATCATTATCTTGTCATCCAATTCTTGTAGCCATTCCATTCTCACAATTCAAAATTATGATGTTTTATGGTGTGATTCACTGGTTGGTGGCTATTTTCTTATTTGCTTTCTACCTGAAAAACTCTGGTTGGTGGCTATTTTCTTATTTGCTTTCTACCTGAAAAGCTTACATCCATCGTACAATACGATTCCAATGCAGTCAAAGTGTCTGGTTATTTTCTTCACCTAATACCTTATTCAGCATACGCTACCGATTCTGATTGCTCATTGCTCCTTGTTTAGAAAATTGGTAGATCGAAATGGGTCACCCACTTGGCTCTTTCTTTATTGTGAAGTATGAACTCTCATCCAACGCTAATAAATATAAATAATTCGCACCTCACTTTAGAAGTATAAATTCATGTTAGCGTCTAGCATTCATTTTATTGGTAAAAAATCAAAATACATCAAACCATTCAAATTTTTCCTTAGGTTTTTCACCATTTAGATAAAAGTTGCGCGCTTATATGAATTATATAAAAATTAATAGGTCCTCATATTTTTCCATACTCTTTCATTCCATATGGTTAGAATGTTTAAATCGGGATCTATATGGACTTCATAAGGGTGGCAATATGGATAAGCTACACAGTCTGTGTTCTCTAAATTTAGGGATACAATGGATTTTTCAAAAAAATCACAAAAATTACTTGTAACAAAAATTTAATTGACGGTTTTCTTAGTAAATGATAATAAATGCCTATACAGATCTGTCGCCCCTGGCCTTTTGAAATAGAAATGCCCTCAGGTATCGATCGGTACCCATGGCATCTCTCCTTTTTGAAATCCTTTCTTTGTTCATGAATTGCTCGAGTAGAATGCAAAATTTACATTTAATCGAGTTTTCGGTGCCGGATTGAACTTAGTTCTTGATTTGGTCAGAGATTAAATATTTTAAATTAAAACTAATTCTCTTGATTCCAAACTGGTTCTATGGTGTAGTGGTTAGCACTCTGGACTTTGAATCCAGCGACCTGGGTTCGACTCCCGGTAGGACCTCATTTTTTTCAAGCTTCGCATCCAAATCAACAAGTTTATACACATTTACATGCATATTCATCCCCTTGATACATGTTAATACACATGTACAGTTAATTTTCATGTTGCATCTCTACCTAATTTGATATAATATATATGAAAAATATTACAAATGAAGTGGCATCTAGTTTCCAAAAAAGAAAAAAATACAAACGCATCATTTGGAATTACTAGAGATTTATTTTATAAATTTTAATTATAAAATAAAAAATTATATATTTTTTACACTAAAAAATAACATAACAAAATTTACACATAATAATATAAAATCACATAAATCTTAACACGTGATTACTAATACATAAAAAAATATACATATAATATTATCCTTAAAATGTATACTCGATCACTTTTTGATTATCGATTTTAATATTCATAATATTTTGAAGTGTTTCGGACACGACACGGCCGCCGTATTCATGCACTGGCAAAAACCACGTCAAAACAGTCCCATCGAAACCAAAAGAAGGCTTGCGAGGGAGTTGGAATTTGGTAGCTGCCCCGGCGAATAAAAACGTCACAGAACGATCCCTCCCCCACCATTATATTCCCATCCACCGCAACCCACTCCAGAACAACTCTTCCTCTCCCTCTCTCTCTCTCTGTTTCTCGTACGCTTCAATGATTCCACCCCGGCCTCTTCTTTCCGCATGCTTCCTATCGCTTTCCACTGATTTTTCTTGTGCCTCATTATGGTTCGGCATTGCTGACAGTGACATCCCCTCTAATCTGTTAATTCATTCATTTATTTATCTGGTCATCATCTTCTTGGCAAATCACCCCGGCCCAGCTCCGTTCCCGCATCCCCCTGTTTTCTTCAACTCTGCAAAAAAGACAGGAGGGAGGAAGAGGAGAAATGGCGGTAACAGCAGCGGGACCGAAGGTGGATGAATTCCAACCGCATCCAGTGAAAGACCAGCTCTCCGGCATTGATTACTGTGTCACCAGTTCTCCTCAATGGGGTCTCTCTCTCTCACTCTCTCTTTTCATCTTCACATCCTCTGTTTTCTATAGCATAAGCCATTGCGGGACAGAGCAGTGACCTTTGCAGCATTCTCTATTATCGTCCGAATGTTTGCTTTTGATTCTTGGGGTTCCATCGATTTGATCTTGTTGACCCACGTGTGGATGCAGCTGAGGCCATTATTCTGGGTTTCCAACACTTTCTGGTAATGCTTGGGACTAATGTCATAATCGCAGGCCTAATCGTTCCCAAAATGGGTGGTGGCAATGTAAGGCACACTCTCACTCACACCCTTTCATCCACCATTTTTTTACAACAAACATAGATTTGTCCAGAGTTCGTTTTTAAATCACAGGTCATGTTTTTATGTGTACTTTCTTTCTTTCTTTTTAATTATTTGCAATGCAACAACAGAAGGAGAAAGCCGAAGTGATTCAGACACTAGTATTTGTAGCAGGGATAAATACTCTTCTGCAGAGCTGGTTTGGGACTAGGCTTCCTGTGGTGATGAGTGGTTCCTTTGCCTTTGTTCTCCCTGCAGTTTCCATTTCCCTCTCTACTAAATATAGCAATTATGTGGATCCTCATCAGGTAAACTTACTAATCATTACCTATTTAATCCCTCAGTTCCTTTTAATTTAGGAGGAAAAATAGGGAAATAATAGGATTTATGAGGATATGAGGCTTTTTTTCTGTTGTTCAATGTGATATATATATTTTTTCTTTCTTTCTTTTTTTCCCTAAGATAAGGATACTACTGTTCCCAAAGGCTTATGGGAGTAATTATTTTCTTCACTGTATCGAAATTTCATCACTCACTTGTGGGTCTGTAATTTCTTTGTCTGTGTTTTGGATCATGGAAAAGTTTGGTTGTTTTTCTTTTCTTCTCATTAATAATGTTTTTAAAAAAAAAGATTTGCTTTTGCTCCTCGATTCAAACCTTGCTATGTATCAACTGATGTTGATATAAAATGATCCTGTTTATGAGTTTTTCTCGCAGAGATTCATACAGACAGTGAGAGGAATACAAGGAGCACTCCTCATTGCATCAATTTTCCAGACAGTTGTTGGTTTCCTTGGTTTCTGGAGGAATGTCATAAGGTGGGACATCACAAATATATAATAAGATGGATGGGGGACTCATCTTTTGGGCCTGGGTCAACGGCCCGGACAGCGTCGGAACTGGCAAAGCCAGGCCCGGCCCGAAACTAGGCTACGGGCCAGGCCCACAGTCATTCTTCACATATGATTGACTGACCAAATGTGTGTTCTCTGTTATGGTTGTGCAGTTTCCTGAGCCCCCTTTCTGCAGTTCCTTTTGTAACTTTCACTGGACTTGGGCTCTACAAGTATGGCTTTCCACTGGTGAGAGTCTCTTTCTCCTCTCTCTCATTTTTCACCACTGATGACATATCCTTCCTCATAAACTCAAAAGGTTTAATTGAATGCATAAGTTTTGTAAGAACCAGTGACAGCAAATAGACTTCAACATCTTTTTTTCCGCACAATTTTATTTGTTCTCTCTAATTTTCCTTCCCTGATATTTTGTTTTGTTTTAATTTTTCATGTAGTTGGCAGAATGTATTGAAGTTGGACTTCCAGAGTTGATATTGCTGGTGTTCCTTGCTCTGGTGAGTAGTCATTATATACATACATACATATATATATATATATATATATATATATATATATATATATATATACATGGCCGAATTCGCTAAAAAAGGACTAACACACGAGCAGTCAAATTATGATGACCTTAATTTTATGTTACGAAATTTTTGAGGCCATATCTAAGGTGTTGGGTTCCCAACTATTTTGCAGTACCTTCCTCACTTGATCCAATCAAAATGGCCTATTTTTGCGCGTTTCGCTGTCCTACTCTCGGTTGCATCCATTTGGGTGTTTGCAATTCTGTTGACCGCAGCTGGTGCGTACGATAAAAGGCCTCCAAAGACTCAGACGAGTTGTCGCACCGATAAATCTGGACTAATCAGTGCTGCTCCATGGTAAACCTGAATAATCTGCATCAATTTTATGGCTTATGTGTATATATAGGTTCTAATTCAATACTCTCTTGTTTTCTTAACGCCGTCACATTTCCTAGTTTGAAGTTGCATTCCATCTCACTGTGTGGCAGGTTAAGGTTTCCATATCCATTTCAATGGGGGAAGCCCTCTTTTAACGCAGGGGATATTTTTGCAATGGTTGCTGCTTCGTTCGTGGCCCTTATTGAGGTTGGCTAGTTTTGTTTCAAGCGTCGCATGAATCTTTGGCCTTTCATTCTTCTGTTTTCGAGAGCTGAACAATGAGAAGCTCTTTTGTTTTTGCTAGCTGAACACATGTTTCGCGTGTTCCCTTTTTTGGCAGTCTACTGGCACGTTTATCGCGGCATCAAGATACGCGAGCGCCACTCCTGTGCCGCCATCTGTCCTTAGCCGTGGCGCTGGGTGGCAGGTAGCTATAATTAAACAATATAGTTCCTTTGATTACAATTAAATGCTAAGGTTGCGTTTGGATGGTGAAAATAGAACGAGAAATGGAATGAAATAAACAAAGGTATAAGGATTGGAACGGAGAGCGACCATTCCATTACCTTTTATGTTACCAAACAAAGGAATGTCGCACTCCCACTCCCGCCATTGAAACGAGCCCGAAAGGTGTCTGCAATACTCCCTAAGCTTCTTGTTAGTGAATCATTGTCTCACTGGTCTTTTTGCAATTCAGGGAGTAGGGATTTTGCTGGGGGGCATGTTTGGCACAGTTACTGGCTCCACTGCATCAGTGTAATTAACCTCAAATTGTAGCTTTGATTAAGGCTCTCAACTGAGGAATGCTTCTCTTTTTCACCCATATATGGAAATTAATCGCTGTTATCCATACGTATAGCGAAAATGCAGGTCTTTTGGCATTGACGCGAGTTGGAAGCCGAAGAGTGGTTCAAATATCAGCATGCTTTATGCTCTTCTTTTCAGTATTAGGTGTGTGTTTAGATGATAACCAAAACTTTACTTAGAATGCCCTGCTGCTCCCTTTCCAGACTAAAGATGCAACTAGAACTAGTCATTATCTGTCTTTCTTCTAACCTGAAGGTAAATTTGGAGCTGTTTTTGCATCGATACCGTTGCCAATTGTCGGTGCCATTTTCTGTGTCCTCTTCGCGTACGTCGGTATGTCACAAGATCTTCATCTTAGCCAAAAATTCAACTCAAATATCCATGGAATGAATCCCTTATTATGCTAATTTGGCATAGAGCAGTTTCTGCTGGGCTAGGTCTGCTACAATTCTGCAACTTGAACAGCTTCAGGACCAAATTCATACTAGGGTTTTCGGTCTTTATGGGCCTCTCAGTCCCACAATACTTCAAAGAGTATCTACTAGTTTCAGGCCATGGCCCTCTTCACACCGGAAACACGTCGGTACGTGTGTTTGTTCGTTCTCTTCTTCGTTCAAAATATTACAAAAGAAAATGTTAGCAGTACAGAAATTTGTGTGCAGAACAGACACCTAGGGTTTGGGCCTGCAGTACTAAACGAAGCGGTCCCACCCCTTCTCGTATTTGTTCTGTAAATTTTTCTGTGCATCTAACACTGCTCTATCAGAATTGTAAGATTTTAAAGGGTATAGGATTGAAAATCGTGCGTTCCTTCATGTGCCTTAGATCAACAACATTGTTCAAGTCATTTTTTCGTCCCCCGCGACAGTGGCAGCTCTGGTGGCGATTCTATTGGACTGCACGCTCAGTCGGGGGCACGCCTCGACGAGGAGGGATAGCGGTCGGCACTGGTGGGCAAAGTTTACGTATTTCAGCACTGACACGAGGACTGCAGAGTTCTATTCACTTCCTTATAGCCTTGACAGATACTTCCCATCAATCTAAAGGGAGAAAAGGCATAAAAGCAAAGCATAATGATGGTAACCCTATTGTTCCATTGAGTGGAGAAAAGGAAGAATGAGGGACTTCTATTTCTTGATGCATAGTAGCTTTGTGCAAGATTTGGTATTGCATACTGTGAGGATCTATTATTGCCATTTATGTTATGGATGTATAGTTTCTTCAAACTCCTTTTAAATGCTATCGCTACTCGAATTGCGACCCGACCCGTCTAATAGATGTATAGTTTCTTGCAATTCCTTTTAATGCAATCGCAACCCGAATTGCGACCCGACCCGCCTAATCTCCATAATGGTCAAAGCACAAATCCTCCAAATTTCCATAGTGACAGGGATGGGACTGAATAATTTTCTAAATGATTGTAAGCTATTAGAATGAGATATATTAAGCTCAGATTGTCAAAATAGCACTAGAGAACGGAATCATTAAGCACTATCATCAAGTTTTTCTTTTGTAGCTGGTGCACATCTTTTTTTGTTTTTTGTTTTTTTTCCCCGATTCATTCTTTTTTTTTTCATGAATTGTTGAAAACGAAACATCAAACGATCCATTGCTCTCTAATGCCACTCCTTCGAAAGCTTTCAAAGCTTTTCTGAACCATTTTAACCTTGCGAATAAAAAGAATGTATAAAAATATATCGACATCAAACTTCAGGGGATTGGTGAATCAGTAGCTTATTAAACTCAGAATCGAAGAATTTGTACAGTGTCTAAAAGGCCTCAATTTAATTATTTTTTAAGTACTGACACCACTAAATCTAGTGAAAATTGACATGAGCATATTTTTTTCCTATGCTTTTGCTACTCATATGGTTAAATTAATTAAAACAGCTATTCTTTTTTTTTTTTTCCTTTTTGCTACTCTTACGAGCATCTATCTTAATAAAAGTGGGAGGAAGTGAATGAAAATTAGGGCGGAGATTAAAATTATTTTACTAATATAAGTTTGGGTTAGAATCCATAAAAAATAAAAGTTTGAAATTTAAATTAAAACAAAATAAAAGTACATTAGGCCTCGTAAAAAAATAATTTGGATTTTATTCGGAAACCGGTAGGATAATGAATACCGAAAATAAGAAAATCTCAGAACATCCATGAAGGCGGCCAACCAAATAAATGCTGGGATTTAGCATTCACACTCTACAAGTCTTGCCAATCTTAAATGCAGCAAAATAGTACGTGAACCTAACATCATCTCCGGTGTAATAGATAATGAGAAGAGTAATGTTATTTAAGCTTATCTTGATTTCACCACTTCCATTTGAGCTTGAATATAACGTGTATGATAAATTAAACTCATATGTGCACTTGAAATTCACCCCACATGTGAGTGGTAAGATTTTTTTTTCAAGATGGATGACATTACTATAACTACAATGATTGTCCCGAGTTTGGCGTAAGCTCTCTTAGTAAAAAGAAAAAATCGTATAAAGTTCATTTTTGGGAAAAGTTTTTGTGACTCGTTATGGTGTGTAACTTATCTCTCGCAATGCCCTAAAAAAGTGCCAATTTGGTCTGTTCTGTCAATTTCAATTATATGAATTCAATGAGAATGAAAAGAAGACGACATGTTAATTTAAGCTTATCTTTATTTCATCACTTACATGTGAGCGTGAGTCCGACTTGTATGATAAATTGGGCTCATATGTGCACTTGAAGCTCACCTCCCATATGTGAGTGGTGAGATTGTCTTTTTTAGGATAAATAGCATTACTAAAACTAGAATGATTATCCGAGTTTGGTGTAAGCTCTCTTAGTAAAAAGAAAAAATCGTAAAGTTACATTTTTGGGAAAAGTTTTTGTGACTTGTTATGGTGTGTAACTTATCTGTTGCAATGCCCTCGATATGGTCTGTTCTATAAATTTCAATTGTATGAATTCAATGAGAATGAAAAGAAGAGGGCATGCTAATTTTGGATGAAAAGGTTTTATAGATAGCAAATTTTTATAAACATCAGCACGCTATCTTTCTTTTTCACGCTCATTCAATTCAAACGATTAAAATGTGCAAAATGAACCATTAAAGAGTCATTTGAGTGACGCCAGATTCATCAAGCCCCCTTTTATTTTGGGGTTCATAGAACATAATAATTGTTAAATGAGAATATGAAATGCATTGCTATTTTATTAGAGCACGAGTATTTCATGAATCGACCAAGATAAAGCCTAAAAGAGGAACGTTTATAATGGGCTCTCATGCAACCCTGTGTATGGCTATTACATAAGAATACATACTAAATTGAATTGCTATTACGATGAATTAAACATGACAACCAATCATTACCAAAATTCAAAGACGAGAAGAAGGGTTTGCCGTAACCATGGGACTACAACTCAGAGTTACCAAAATTCATTAATTTTCTTTGTAAAATACAAAGAGAACAAAACGTTACCAAAAAAAAAGAAAAAAAAGAAGAAGATATCAGGGTGTGGGGAAGGAGAAGCAGCGGTCCAATGCGTCGCGACAATCAAATCATGAGAAACAGCTCACTCCCTCCAACCGCTTCTTCACCACCATAGTATATACACTCCTACTCCCCAGTCTCCCTCCCCTCTCTTCTCCTTCTTTTTCCCCCATACACACATCCCAACCCACAGAGAGAGATACAGAGAGAGAGAGAGCGAGAGAGAATAGTTGTTGTTCCTGAAACATGGGTTTCTCCCAACCATAGTCGGCCATGTCGCGACCCACAACAAAGGGTCCACCCGCTTCCTCGCCCTTCCTCCTCCTCCTCCTCCTCAATGTCTCACTCTCGCTCTCGCTCACCACATCGCTCCGCTTCTAACCCTTGTAGCGCCGCCGCCGCCGGCTACTCCGATGCCGATGCTGATCACTACTCCGTCACCCACCTCCTCCTCTCTGAGCCCCACCACATGCCCCTTCCCAATCGCCCCCTCCACCTCCCCGCTCGCCAAGACTCCATCAATTGGATCCTCAAGGTCTCTCTTTTTCCCAAATTATCAGGCATTCTCCGCTTCGGTCTGTTTCTGAGGGTTTTGATTTCTTTTTCAGGTACACGCGCATTACGAATTCAGCCCAGTGACAGCGATGCTCGCCGTGAACTACCTGGATCGATTCATCTCCTCCAATGCTCTTCCGGTAACAACAAATACAATATCCTAGCAATGAAATTGTTTCCCCGCCCCCCGGAATCTGAATCTTGAAAATGACTTAATCCATGATTGTTGGTTGGATCCGATCTCAATCGCAGGAGGATGCGAGGGGATGGCCGTTTCAGCTCCTCTCCGTCGCCTGTCTCTCGCTCGCCGCCAAAATGGAGGAACCCTATGTGCCATTGCTGCTCGATTTGCAGTTGTTCGACCCCCGATTCGTGTTCGACTCCCAAACGGTTCTGAGAATGGAGCTCCTAGTCATGGCGAGGCTCGACTGGAGACTCCGATCGGTGACGCCTTTCGACTACCTCCACCATTTCATCTCGAAGCTTCCTTCGTCTTCGGAGATTCTGGCCCGCGTCGAATCGATCTCTTCGGATCTCATTGTGAGCACGACTCGCGGTAATCCAGATCCGTTCCTCTTGTGTCTTCTTCTTCGTTGATTTTGCAATCTCGGATTTGAATTGAATGCTTCCTTTGCTCTGCGTGTTGTTCTCTTGTCAGTGGTTGATTTCTTGGGGTTCCCACCGTCGGCCATTGCAGCGGCGGCGGTGCTTACCGTCGCCTCCGGCGGAAGGGTGGACTTTCCGGCGAACGACGATCGCCGACTGGAGGCCTACTGCGAGCAAGCCAACAAAGTAATTATTCGTAAGCTTTGGTATTATTTTGGACGGTATTATTTTATTTTCTTGATGAGCAATTTTTAATGCGTCTACTGTTGGATTCATTTACTAACCATTTATTAGATTAATTAAATTATTAATTTAGACATCCTGTGAGTTTCTAAGAAGTTCTCATAGGGACTTAGTAAATTTAAATCGATAGAGCGCATAAACACTGACTTCAAAAGCCAAACTTAAAATTTCTGGAAGGCTTATATATTTTTTGAGTTTTTTATTTTTTCCCCCGTACATTTTAGTGAGTAAACATTTATAAATTATCGTTGCATTTAATGGGTAAGACTCTTATAAGTGATGTTTTTAAGATGAATTCTACACTTATATAAAGGGGAAAAAATAAAATCTAAAAATATTACTGTCTTAGCTATCAATTAAGGGTACTTTATTAATTTTTCCTAAATTTTTACCATCTCAAAAAAATTTCAAGATTTGATTAAAATTTGTCCAGATGTAAAAAGAAATTTTATGAATGTATAGGGAAATAATATTAAATAAAAGGAGGTAGATTTATATAAATGAGTAATATTATGTGTACATATTTTATTTATTTTTTATTTTACATGATAAAATTTATGTAACCTTATACTATTATTTGGTTAAATTATTTTTAAAAAATCATGTAAATTTTATTAGGTCTGCTTATCGGTGTATAAAAAATGTAGAAATAAAATTTCCTTATACAAACTGCGTGGGACCGACTTATTCTCTTTTAACAATTATTATTATGTTTATATTTATTTTTTTCTTTCCGCGCTCTGAGCGAAAGTGTCATTTTTCTTTAATATTTTTTTAATTCCCCTCGTTTGTAGCAGGAAATGGTGAGGAGCTGTCACCAACTAATGGAGGAATACCTGATCGACACATGTCCGGGAGCACGCCTAAAAGAGCGGAGAGCCGAGCCGGCCCCCGCGCCGCCAAGCCCCGTCGGCGTGCTGGACGCGGCGGCCTGTGTCAGTTGCGACACCCGCTCTGAGAACCCTGGTTCTAGCCGAGCCGAGCCGCAGAACAAGCGGTAGCAATCCTCTGCGCGGGATGTACAGCAGCAGTAAGATGTACGTCACCGCATCACCAACCATTTGTCTCCTTTGGCCTCCATTTTAACCCTCAGGGAGACCCGAAGTGCCCATTTTTGCTCTTCTATTTCTATTTTGGGAATTCTCTTTGTCGTCGATATCATTAAAAATTATTCGGTCGAGATTACATTATTATTATAATTATTATTATTGTTAAAAAATATTCATAAATTATTACATATATTTTATACGTGAATAATTCTTTCTGTTTTTTTTTTTTTCGCCCCCTCCTATGATATATAAAGTGTATAGTCTTGACGACACGGGAAAGCGATCGACATAATTCTGTGAAGTGGTTAGTTGGTCATCTTTTTGATTGCTCGATTAATGATCATTGTGGGTCATCAAACTAAAGCATTGGTTAATTAATTACTTGGTGTTTTTTTTCTTTTCTTTTTTTTTTTTCAGAAGGAGAGAGGGGGGGGGGGGGGGGGGGGGGGCCTGAATGTTTCGTAATGTTTCAATCATGTTGATAATAACACCTCCATGCCTTGTAAATTATAACTACCCTCGGTAGTTGGAAATAATTCTTCGGCGGTTTCTTAATTCATACCTTCGTAGTATTCCATGATTTATCTATCTATATATATATATATATATATATATATATATTCTATTATAAAGGTAAAGGGTGTTTTGGTTCAGTCAATCATATATTTTTCTTAAAATTTCGTTAATACTCTCAAACATTACGGTTATTTACTTATAGTTATCACATAACTGTTCTTATTTTTATTCAAATATTACAGTTATCATATAATATTTTCCATCTTTTCCTTAAACATATGGTGCAATGACTTTTGATTGTAAATGATTCAAAATTTTAATTTTTAAATATTTAATTAATTTAATTTTTTTATCCATACGATATATTGATCATAAAGTCGTTAACCACGTGCAAAGCTTGTGTGACGCGACTAATTGTTTATAAAAGGGTTTTTTGGTGCGCACTGAAGAAATGAATGTCGCCTCGCATAAATGCGGCGAATCAATACTTAACCCAAAGTGTAAGCCAGTGCCGATGTTATAATTTTTTGGTCCAACATTTACATGCTTATAACATTACATATAAAAATAACGTAAGGATATATATATATATATAAAATAGTGAATTTTTATAAGATTTGAAAATGTGTAACTTATCCATCCAAAAGGCTTGAAAATACAATAGAAACTTTAAAGGCTTTGATTTCCTAAATTTTTAATAGGTTTCCTATTTCCAAATATCATGAAACTTAGCATGCATATATTTTTTTATGCATCTTTCCATCTCTAAAAAACTTGAAATCAGTTAAAATGACAAATTTATCAAATTTTTGGTCTATCTATTTTTTTTTAAAAGTGTGGCTTTGTAAACTTAAAATAGGTCATCAAAAGTCACCTTAATTTGCAGATCCGTTTTAAAATGTCAAAATCATCCTCATCATAAACTTTGGAAAAAAATCCCAAAATAATACCCCAAAAAAAACTCAAATAGGTGTATGGAAAAAACTTTCTTATTATAAGTTTGAGTCTTACAATTGACAATTGCTAGATTGACTTTGAATGGGGAGGGAGAGGGAAGCTATGTTGAGATCATGAGAAAAATATGGTAATCGAGAAAGCATGAAAGAAAATCAAGAGTATGAAGTGAGGATTAGGTGTATGGGATGAAGGGAAAGAAAATGGTACAAGAATTGAAGAAGAAACCATGAGCATACCAATAGGTGAGAGGAGAAGAATAGGAGAGGAGCGACGACTTTGTTCGGGTTGTGTAGTGTCGGACAAAAACGGTGAGAAAGAAGAGGGACTTAGGATTTTTTAAGAAAAATATATATTAAAATATTGGCCTCCTATTTGCCAATATCGAGACAAACATATTAAAAAAATAAGGTCTAGCAATTGCCAAATGTGAGACTACGGAAAAACTTATATCGGGAAGGGTTTTCTCCGTTCACCTATTTTGGAAATATTTTATTTTTTTAATATTAATTCGGGATTTTTTCCCCATAAACTCTCCTACTGACCCTAGTAGTAATAAGAAGAATAATAATACTGACAGAAGATAATTTTATTTAATTTCATTTTAAAAACAGTATGCGATAATAATATCAATGAGTGGAGACATGGTATCTAAATTTGATCAGAAAAGGAGTGAGCATGGGCATAAATTTTAGAAATCGAGTGGACACGACCTAACTTAATTGGCTGTCGCACCGTAATTGCTCAGTTGGTCGTCGTACCGGTCCGAACAGAAATATTTTCGGTGCAATAGATGCTCTACAGTGACAATTCAGGTTCATTACTTTATGACGAAAAATACACCTTGCAATTTATTTTTAGATGATAATTGTTCATATACAAAAAAAAAAATCCCAATTATTTATGTAAGCTTTAAATTTATTAATTTATTAAATGTAATATTTTTTAAAAAATATATTTTTGGAAATTTAATAAGTTTGAATTTTAAATAAATTATCAGAAATTTGTGTAAGAAGGGCCTCTTATCCTTTCTCAATTGGACAAGTTGGTCCTCGTGAACCCCCGCTGAATTATTCAATCGACCGAGATTTGCTGTCCGTTGGTAGGAGGTTATTTTCGGGAAACTAAAATGCTTTAATAGGAGTGGTACATCGGGGGAGTGGGCCATTGGGGGTGCACCACGTGTCCGACAGAATGTACGTAAGGTGGGTCAACTGTACGTGACGTGCACCGTATCCCGATGGTGATCCAACGGGGTACCCTTTTTCTCTTTGTTTGGTAACGGTACCCTTACTTAATAATTTCCTGAATTATCCTCTTATTTTTATACTTACCCAAAGAATGACTTATTCTCATTCCAATTTGCTCTCATTTCACATACATGTGGGCATATATATGTATATATATAAATTCCAATCCGTACTCACACTCCAATAAAATTTACATTTGGCATTTGGATCCATTTAACAACATTCATGCTCATATCTATTATTTTAATATAAAATACGTATGTTTTAACCTGATTAAAGAGAAATTGACGAGTTATAATCTATTAACATATAAATTATAAATATATTATATATATACTAGTTGGAAGTAACAATTCAGGCATTCTGAACTTGATAATCAGGGTATAATGCTTTAAGGAACCTGCTTAAACTTAATTTTTATATTGGAAATCAATATAATAAATTCAAAATCGAATCCATTTCTTGCTCATACTGAGAGGGAGGGATGTCGAGATGTAGAGTTTTATTATAACTGGCTCCTCCGAAACCTCAAGAATCCTTGTTTAAAATGGAATTTCATCGCAGTCCCTTTTGCTATTTAAATGTAGAAAGTGACATAACATGCTAAAAGTCATTGTGGTATAAAAACAATCAAGTTAGAAATGTCATAATAAAATAGGAGTGATTCACCTTTTGGGATTCAAATTAAAAAGGTAGCATAAAAAATTACAAATTAAGAGTGATTCACAATGAATTATAAAATAATCTACTGTACGAAACTATACATAGTAGTGTACGCTCTCATTTTCAAGTCTTTCAATGAAACAATTTCGCACTCTTATACAAAAGGATTTCCTTGCTGATTAAAATTTGAATGAGGTTTCCATATGCATAATTCTTCATTAGTCACCATGGCTGTTAATCACGTCTCTCTTTCCCCTCATTTCTCTTTTTTTTTTTTTTTCTTTTTTTCCCCTTTTCTTTCCTTTTCGATAAAAGCTGTAAAACAACACAAAAAGAGAGAATAAAAAATCCAATGCTTTTACATACAAGATGATAGCTGGAAAAGATTTTTTTTTATTTTTTCTTAAATTTGGGGTGTATTAAAAAAGTCATTTTTTCAGCCTTTTAAAAGTGAGAAAGGCAAAAAAAAAAAAAAAAAAAAAAAAAAAAGAAGCCTTTTTCATCAGATCGTCCCAGGCCCGTACGGGGGTGGTGGGGGACAGAGGAGTGGAGGTTATTCTGGTAATTCACTATCAGTACGGGATTCATTTAGATGCGTGTTTGTGGCAACAGTTGGAACCCCGGGGGTGGACGTGTGATGACGTAGGCCTGCCACGTGAGGAAGCGGGATGGCGGGAAAGGATCAGGCGGGTTGTAGGGACCAGAGCCATGACCACCAGTCAGAATCTGCCGGGTGTAAAGATCCCTCTTTAGGAGAGATTTGATTTGACATATCACATCACCTACAATGAGCTGGGAAGCAGGGTAGAGAGGTGTGGGGGTGTGTTTGGAAGGGGGGATAAGAGGGATAAAAGCCCCTTTTCGTCGTTGGTTGGGGTAATTCGTTTTGTGTTATGTAACATCAACTCTACTTTGGATAGCTAATTTGTTTCTAATAAAATTCCATTTGTATGTCTAAAGACACATCATTGATATCGAAAATATCAATATAAAAAATTTTAATTTATTTTTTTAGGGACATTTTGATTAAACAATAATAAAAAAAAATCGATTTAATAGAATGTACAAGTAAAATTATTCATTTGTTTGAGACTTAGCATTAAAAATAGGTATACTTACTGCTAGGATTAGAGGAAGCAATTACGCAAGTTGGGTGGGACTTTGAGCGAGCTAAACACAGGTTACAAGTTAGCATAAATGAGTCAACGAGCAGGCTAAAATTATTTTATGGATGGTTCAGCAGTCCACAAATTGTCCTCACTGGCAATAAGTAGTTCGGAGAAATGATGTAATATTTTTACGAACAAAAATAGAAGATTAGTATCGTTACTGTATTAGATAATTATTCTTTTTTTAAAAGGTAGAAGAGATACAAGGACTTAGCCTGTGCAGAAAAAACAGCCTTAAAAATTTAGGGAAAGACTCTTGGGGCCGTCAACATAAGATGAGCCTCATCAAAAACCTTATAATGAACACATAAAGAACACAAAGAATCACAATTAAAATGAAAAACATATATATATATATATATATATATATATATATATATATATATAATAAGATAAAATTGATTTTGAGCACATGTTGAAAACATTAATTCACATTTGTGATGCAATATTACACATAAAACTAGTAAAAATCATATACACGGTTGAAATTTTTAGAACTGTCTTGGTTCCTTATAACAATAGCGTGATCCCATAGGTTTTTGCAAGTTTACTATGCAATCAACCACACAAAAGATAACAATTCAGATAAATTGCACAAAAGTGTAGTAAGACGATAATCCTACTTAATTAAGGACTAGATTTTCTAATCCTCACTCTTGTGCATTAAACTCACTAGGAATTTCTTAGTAAAGTCATTACTCGTTTGGATTAATAAGATCGATTCGAACATTTTATTGATTTTAAGACTGTTTAAGTCTAGCTTAGTGATCTAATGTCAAGATTTGTCAGCATTACGGTGAGTCACGACATGTGGGGGTTTGAAGACCTTAGGTTGATTATTTACAAAACCATAGCTCTGCGCACGTTGTATTAACAATAATGACAATATCGGCAACAAGAAAGCCGAATTATAAGGCTACATGGCTCTCTATTTATAGCAACTAGGGAAACAGATCTGTGGCTGAGATTTCATATACAAATTGGTCAAGGCCCAGCCTGTATGGGACCCATATCTTACTTTGGTTTATCGACACTGCAGGATCTGCACATGAACACCTACACATAATTTTATATATGGGTTTTCACTTTGGGTTCGCTATAAATAAACTATTATACGAAGCTAAATGATGTGGGGTGCATATGTACGGAGAGTTCAAGTAAAAAGTATTAATTTATTTCTTAAAAAAAAAGATTAGCGTCAATTAATGAGTTGGAACAGTGGCACTATATAAAACGTTTTCTCTTTTCACGAGGGACATTTTCTTTTTATTTTTTAATTGAATACTGAAGAAGGGAGCTGTGAGGTGGCAGATACAATAAATTATGATTGAATCGATGATGAGCATGAGTTCAGATGATATATATATATATATATATATATATATATTTATATTTATAAATAAAAAAAACTTTACACCCGTACCTGAGGAGTTTTGAATCTCTGTCTATATACGGCCATGTTCGGAGAAGTCTACCGAATTTTGTCACTCATAAGAAGGAGAAGTCGTAATAAGATTTTTTGTAATATCAAGGCCTACGGAGCGGCATGACCAGTGAAAGTTTAGAACTTCAGCCACTTGTGTCATTGGAAAAAATAAATTTAAAAAAAAGAAGAAGAAATGGGCTGGAGAAAAGGGGAGGGCTACAGTCTCCAACACAGTAAGGGGGGACTAAGGCCCACAAAGGGTTCCCCTAAACGGGCCCAATGGACCTCATCACAGGGTCAGAGAGGGGAAGAAGCTGTTTCGGCTGTAGGACGAGAGTCCTAAAGGGAGCCAGTGCATGAGACAGAAAGGCATGGACAGTCTCCTCTCTCTGTGTTCCCCCCATGCCCATTTGGCATCTTCCTGCACTAGATGAATCGTGGTGGATCACTGGTCCCTGCCCACCACATGCTTTTAATCAATATGGCTTCTAAGGTCAAGTTTTGGAAAACACTAGATGGTCCATTTTTGTCATTCAACGGTTAGGCCATTCATCCAAAATAATCTTGTTTAGTACTTGATTAAAAAAGTCAACTCAAACCTGAGAAATGAGCAAAATTACACAAATATCAGTGTTTTGTTTACAAAATAGTCATTTTGGGTGTTTGCATGGATAGCTTGTTCATCCGTCCCTTGGCTTATTACTCAAAAATATTGTTGGATAAGGGCAACTTGTTTTTGCATTTTAGTTATGGATGCACATAATGAGATACACAAATTAAATTTCTTTTTTTTTTCTTTTTTCGATTATTTATTTGCATTGCTTTATTCAAACCCATGATTTTTTTTTTTTAATTATAGTCCTCTATGACAAAATTGACATTTTAATTTCTTCTTCTTCTTCTACTTCTTCTTTCTCTTGCCTTTTTCACAGGGCAAGGTTTAATATAAAAATGTCCTTGCATGCATGTTTCTGTAAGATGGGGCAAGTTGAAACATAAATGTGGAATTTCCCCAAGCTCAACTAAGCCCGTGAATTTGATGTTACACAAATTTGCACCATGATTTTCTAGGGTAGGGCCTTAACTTCACGTGGTATTATAAAATAAAACTTGTTTGAACTTTCCAAACTTGTGGCCCACAAGCCTCCAAGCTTTATTTTTTCTCATGCCATTCCAAGGGGAAAAAAAAAAATTATTATTCATAATTCACCTCTGTCAATTGACTACCAGAGGACATTAATCATAGGCTAAGCGTAGTACCATATGTAACTGCACAAGTGGGCCTAAAATTTCTAGCCAACCTATGGGGGAAAATTTGAGGATTAGCAATCTACAAAAGTTGGGAAAAAACTGAAAAAGACTGCCCCCAAATATTGATGTCCAACCATACTAGGGTATGTGTTCCCACAAGATATATGGTCACTATAGGGTAAATTTTAGGAAGAGCAATCTATGGGCAAGTCTCGGTTTACCTAACTCCCGTATAGAGTCGCTTATCAAACAAAAGTTTTCTCTGTTTTTTTTGTTTATTTTGTGAAGGGAATATTTTCACAATTCAAACTCGCAACGGTCGCAAAGAAGTAATTGCGTCCGCTACAAGTTCCCCATACCTACATTTATAATATTGAAACTTTTCTTGGAAAAGTTGATAGGGGCTCTTTTGAAGGTAGATTAGGTAGTTTTGCACGTGCGATACCAGATGTCATTAGTTTGATACAAAAAAAAAAAAAAAAATTAATGGCAGTTTGAACCAATCTAGAACAGTGTACATAAATTTAGAGCTACAATGAATTTAATATTTAAATTTAGTTTCATATTACACAGCAAGTACTCTGCGAGGCTACGATTGAGTTCACCTGTAAAGGTTGGCTAGTCTGAGATGAACGAAAACTCTCACAATCTATCTTCAGTTAAATTACGCTTTTATCAGAAGTGTCACTCTCGTGACCTAGATCTTTGTCCTCTAAATTAGTCAAACCTTTTGAACTCATAAATTATAAAATGGTTTCTAATGATATCAAAGAGTTTTGGGTCGGCGTCGTGTATGCTTTCAAGGCTCTGCTCTTCGATGGGAACTTTCAAACCGGTGTTATTACAAGTTCCCCATGAGAGTTAAAGTAAAGATAATTGTAACTTTCAAGTTAAAGTTATGTATAGTATGAAAAATAAAAGAGTCGTTTTGAAGCCAGGGTTGTGTATTGGGACTGTGATGGCCCCAATGTAAAGGGGGAAGAGATCTGTTTTCAGATAACGTTAGTCAAAACATCATTATGAATGTTTGACCTATCCATCCCCCAACAGCTTGATGGAGAAAAGAGCACATGACCGATTTGAGCCTTTCCTTTAAAAATTCAAAGAAAGCCATTTCTCCCCTCGTGGGTGACAGGTATGACTATTGGAGGCTCAATGGCCAAAGCTTTGTTACGAAGATTATTTTTCAACCGTAAAATCATTCGTTTAATCAAAATTGTGTTCTACTCGACTTTCCTCCAAAAGACACGTAAATCAAATCAAATACAATGCATCTGGAAATTCGAGAAAACTTTGGGACGAGTTTAAAAAATGATCAATAATTCTCGATTGTGGGTAATTGAGCACAAGTTTAAAGTTTAAGAGGGTATAATACAATAATTGGAACGTTAGGGGGGGCCATCATAATTCGAGGAAACTTCAAGGTGAGTTTTTGCAATTTTCCCTGTTTATTGGCGGTGAACAACAATATTCACAATTGCAATCTGAATTGGGCCGCAGTTAGGGCTCGATGGCCCATCCTTAACTTGGGCCTCAACTTAACCCAATTTGGGCTCGAAGACTGCTGTGCTTTATGATTCACGGTGAATGGGCTTGAAGCTTTTGAATCGAAAATCGAAATTAAATTATTTTATCAACACTAATAAGTCATCCATCGCTTTAAAAAGAAAGACTAGTAATTGATGTAAACTTAAAGTAAGATTAAAGAGCAAGTATCATTACCTTACTCTACACATATCCATGTGACTTTGGAAAAAAGAAAAAGAAGAAAGAGACTTTAATATTTAAGGCTGAAACAAAATCTTTTTCAAAAGAAAAAACAAACCTTGAAAACAATAAAAAATTATTTAAAATAGTGGAGCAAACAAAAATATTAATATTACATTGAAGCACATAAAATAATTGAGTAACTCATCTATCTCGGCATTTTTATATTGCAAGAAGGGATTAACATGGCCCGGCCCAGCCGAGAGAGAAATTATTATAGAACACAAGCCCAATTCGTAGTTACCGGGCTTTAAATCCTCTTAGCCCTAGCCCATCATCGAGTATAGACATTTGGAATAAAAAGATAGGACTATGAAAATAAATAAATAAATAAATAAATAAATAAATAAAAGGTGATATAAATAAGTTACTTGAAGTGTAGAAATTCAAAAGGGATGTGCATCTTTTTGAAGCCATTGTACTAAATAATTGAAATGTTAGAAATAGGAGGGCATAGGTTCACATGTCTTCATTGGGTCTATTCTTTAGTAATTTTATTTAACATTAATCCTATTCTGCGAGTTAAGCGCTGAGCGCATGCAGCGTTAAGTGGCAAAAATAAACAAGACCAAGTCTAACTATAAAACAATTTCGTTCTATTCAAAATAATGAGCTCCCACCATTTTTTTTTATATAAAAATAAAGGGTTTTTAATGCTGGACTCTGGCACCGTCGAGTTGCTCACTCAAAACAAAAATGCAATTTCTTACTGTATATGGGCGCATTGGATCCATATTCAAACCTTTTGGTCGTAACATTCTTAAAATAGAGTTACTCCCCGTACTATAACTTACTGTGCATATTGACCTTACTATTGCCTTGGGAGCTGTCATGTAATGCGATGAATGTCCCCCTGGCTGTTACTGCCTTTTTTCTTTTTTTTTTTTTGTTACAATATTAGATTATTTGCATTAGGTTACTCTCTCTCTCTCTCCCTCCATATATCTCTCTATGCATACACACACGAGAATATTAATATTAGCGGGTGAAATAGCTTTGCTTCTTTAGATTTTCTTTGAAGGTATTCTTGAGATTATAGGCTTAAATTCAACTATTACATTCATAATTCTCACACTTTATGTCGTAGGATTGAGAGCCCGCTTCAAGAGGTGACTCTCATCGTGTACAACACTTCATTCCATATTTCTGACTAGTGTAAGCTTTGATACCATTATAGAACATCTCGAACCACAACCCCAATGTAGAACAAATCATCATCTAAAAGGGCTATCGAAAAAAATACTCTCGAGATCATAGGTTTATACTAGAATATTACATTCATATCCCCACACTTTTACATTAATACTCTCCTTCAAAAGTCTATGAGCGCCGGCATCCCTTTTTGTTTTGCCTAAAAGCATACATATCACGATAATGCAACAAGTGTTAATCAATGATCAACATTGAGATGTTGTTTAATTTGGATTATAAATTAACGCTTGTCATCAAATATGCGAACATTGACAGTGCAATGAGCATCGGAGTCCTGTTTCAACACAGTATCATGGTTGTCGTTCATTTTTTTTTTCTTCAATGGAAGCATTTTCCAAACAATAGACTTTGGACATAAAGCTGTATTTTGTGAATTCGATACAGCCTTCAAGGCTAGCTAAGAGCTAGCTAATTAGGGCAAAGGGACGAAAGTCACCAAAAGTTTGGGATAGTGACTTTCCTAGCAATAAAATAAAGTAATTGATTTTTTTTAATGAAGAGAAAAAAAAAAAAAAATTGTTTCCTCTGAATTTTCTTCGGTGTCCCAAAATTGTAGGAGTTCGAGAACACAGCTAAAGCTAGGGAGAGAAATGCTAAAGAATAAACAAAAATGGGAAGAGACAAAAATGAAGTCTCCCAATTGACTAACCCTTGTAATTTATTTTCTGATGAAAAATCTTCGTATATATCAATTTAAGACCATTTTGTCTTGGTTTTTCTTATTAAAGTATGGGGCACACCGCTTGAGATTTCTTAATTTGGAATTTTTTTTTTTTTTTTGGGTCTGGTTGGAGTTGACTTCATGTCGAGGCATGTAGCCTTGCTTTGATTCTGTGATTGTGACGGGATTGTGGAAATTATGTATTTTTGTTATTTTTTTTCTCGATTTAATTGGGGTACAAAAGACACATTATTTCACGTTTTTTTAATAAAAAAATCCACTATATGTTTTGAAAAACCAAAAAATAAACTTAACTGCAAATTAAGAACTTGTCTGATAAAACACAAAATTTAATCGATATTTTTTTAAGTCAACCAATGATCATGTTTTGTGCTATATTTTTTTTGGTACAGTTAAGGTTCTCTCAGCGTTGATGATGTTTTCAATTTCGTAGAACGAAGTTGATGAGTCTAGAATATGAATCAGAGATTAGGGTATGTTAATGATTTATTATGGTTGAATTTAGATAGCAAGGACACACGGGTTAAGGGCGTCACATTAGGGAACACCTAACCTTTGGCGCATGATAGCACGAATTCATGAAACGGCACCGCCTGTGTTGACATCGCCACCAACTTCATGTTGACTCTCTTTACTTTGCCAGCATATAAGCTTTGGGTATTTTGTACTCATTCCATTCCCAATAATATTCTTTATATATAAACCCCACCTTTCTTTTTCTTTTTTTCTTTTTTATTTTTTCGGATTTGGGAATGAATAATTACTCAATTTTTTAACTTACAAGAAACTCGAGCACTTGATAATTTTTTTTTTTACTGAATTTTATTTTCATTCTTAATCTCTTGTTTGTCAAAAATCTATCTCAAGGCACGTTAAGTGTTACGATGCTTGGCCTGAACACAACGAACATTCAAATTTATTAATTGAAAAGCTAAGAGGCTGTAAAAATAAAACTTTCACCTCGATGGTCAATACCCATGAAAAAGTTCCTTCAGAGCGGCACTATTTGTGTTAGAAATTACATTGTATTTTTTTTTTATCACAAGCATAATTTTACGAGCATGTCTAATCACGATCTGATCCTCTATGGTGCTGGTTCTCATTATGTTCATGCTATAATTATGGATGGAGCCCTTGAGGAATTAGGGAGGGCCTCCCCAGGAATTTTGGATTTTCACCTAAAAGTATTAAAAATTTCATCAATTTGACCCCTCAAAATTATAGAGAAAATAAAATCATATAGATACACTAGATTTTTCTAGTTCACAATCTCCACACTGCAGTCGAGATTCAATTTTACCCTAAAAAAAAAAAAAAAATTTACCAAGAGAATATTTAAGGAATACGAAGCATAAATTAGAGTATTATACGCTTTGAGTTGTCAAAAATTTAAGAATTTCTTACCAGACTTATCTTCGCACGTGCCTGGGATGTGTACTTGTGCGACGGACTTAAACAAATGCATACTTTTGTGGGGGATGCTGTGAGGTGGGACGTTCATGATCACTGCGTTGGAATTTGTAATTAGTTTATTCATCATTCAAATCGAGCTTATTTGAATTTACTGAGCAATCCTTTGACGACTGCACGTGCCAGGGGACGATTTCCCTCTCTAATTTATTAATACTGACTCGGATATACGTACACCACAGTACACCATACACACTTCATATGATATTTTATGTTTTCTCTACTTTATATATATATATATATATCATTGTATAGAAATGCTTGGTATAAATATTCCCTCCGAATTTGAAATCCTTTTTGGAAAAAGAAAAAAAATCTCAGAATTTAATTTGGTAACTTAATTTTTTTGTTTTAACTGATATGTACATAGCGACTTGCCTGCCGTTAATGTACCCAAATACACAGTTGATGAAGTTTCTTAATTTCAAAAATATCAAATTATAAATGAAAATTTTAAAAATCAAAATAGAAAAAGGAAAAGCTTCAAATTGGCCACATGCTTTTTGGCTGTGGTGGCTCATGGGAAAAGCTCCACGTAATGACGTTGGAATGAGCAAAAAAAAAAAAAAAAAAAGGACAGAGAGAATTAACTAATTTTTTCTTTTCCCTTATTTTATTAATTTTTTTGGTGCAAGAGAATTAGCAAAATTTTTATTATTTGCTTACAGTCCTCTGAACAAAAACAGACCATTTTTAAGAATCATCGGAGGTTGAAGCGTGGGAGTGCACGTGCCAACATGTGTATGTGAATGTGTGAAAATCCATGAAGATGCTAATTCACACGTGCCCACACATGTGCATGTGTGAGGGTGGACTCTGTAGGCGCATGTGGGAGGTTCATAAAAAGGTTTGGTCAAACTGCACCAGTGTCCGTGCGCGCGAGCCCCGGCGCAGGCTCAATCGAGTTAAAATGAGTCCTCCTCAGTACGGACTTAAAAATTCACTGCTTTTAACCATATCCAAGCTTAAAATTTACTGTCATAAAAAAAATTTCACTTTGAAGTGATCTTGCAAATTAAAAGGCACATTTTGTTTTATATATAACTTCAGCTACGCTACCCAACCCAACCCAAGTCTTCTACCTAAGTTTGAGGTGAAGATAGGAGGAGCTCAGGTACAAAATTGCATATTTCTTTTGTCAAGTGATGTATATATGTAAAATATATTAGAGTTTAAATGGTTGCTTAAAGTTAAGGTAGTGAGTTTGAAATATATAGACCGTTGTCTTCGATCAGTATATATAATATATATCTACGGTATTTAAGTTAATGCGCTTTAACTCCTAAGATTCATTTAACTCAGTCCATATTTGTGTAACATATATTAGAATATGTATATATATTAATCAAGAGTTAGACATTAATAAGAAAAAATGAGTTGAAATTAAGCTTTTGGGGAAATTCTGTGACTATTAGTATTCAAACATAAGACCTTAACAGGGATCTGACTAGCTACTATAAAATACGAAAAAAATCCATGACTAAGTAATAGTAAGAGATCAGATAGAAAAAGGATGGGGAGGATCACACGAATCCTCCCAAACAATTATTGCACGTAATAATCATTGTATTTCAGTCATGTATAGTACCGTTGATTCAAATGAATATTTGATAGTAAAATGAATACATAATTGACATTTAAATTACCGCATAGATGAGTATAAAATAATAATAGCACCTCAAATTATTAAAATGACGATAGGCAATAATTGCATCTCAAATTATTAAAAAGACGGTCGGCTATTCTTTTTCTTCTATTTAGTCAAGTAAACGAGGCTTAGTAGGTCAAATTGAAAAGAACTATAAATTATTTTAGAGTCCAAACGTAATAAAAACTTCGGTAAAGTAGACTTAAATCCTCTCTATTTACCTAAGGAATGGACTTTAGATTTTACTTCTTCTTGATCATATTTTATTTCGATCTCATCTTTTTCGATATACGAAATGAATGATTTATTTTCTGCCGTAGAGGGAGAGGATCCAAATACAATGTAGCGGCGGTAAAACAAGTGAAGGGAAGGGGGAAGGTGGAGTTTGTACAGGAGCCGATTATGTCAAAGAGGCGTGCAGAGGTGCCTCGCTGTCGATGGAACCATGTGAAGCTCCTCTCTTCTCTTTCTCTCTCTCTCCACATTTTTCACCACAACTCTCCAAACCAATGACGCCACTAATCTCTCTCCATCCGGCATTTCTTGATTCATTCATTCTCACCCGCACTCGCGTCGCGACAAAAACCCCTCCCATAAACATAAGCTCACGTCTCCCCTCCTATCCTCACTCCTCAAAGAACCCCAAATTTCAATCTCTCCTCCTCACTTTCCTACTGTTCTCTATCAGCTCAGGAACACCCATATTTTGAAGAGGCGACTGATTTCTTCAGAATGAATGCTTTGGCCTCGGAATGCAGTAGCGGGTGTGAATCGGGGTGGACTCTGTATTTAGATCACTCCTTTCTTTCCTCAAATCCTCAAGAAAGAGGAGGATCCCCATTCCTTCAAAACGACGGGGCGAACGATTACTCAGATCTACAGGGGAGAACCCTCCAACACTATGACCAGCAAGATCAACGAGAACAAGAAGAGGAAGAGGAAGAAGATCTGTCTATGGTCTCCGATGCCTCTTCGGGACCTCCCCATTTCCGGGAAGACGACGATTGCTCCAACGACGACAATGGCTGCTTCTACCCTACCTTCCTCCCCGCCGCCGCCCCAAAGATGCCCAAAAACTGCGAACGCCGCCGTCGCTGCCGGAAAGTGATTCTTCCGACGGACCCTTCTCTTCTGGACGACACTGCTAGCTCCCCTGCTTTCAATTTCTCCAAGGTTTATATATATATATGTATATTTGTACCAGTAATTTACTGCGCTATCCATTTTCTGTGTTTTTTTTAACCAACAATGGGGTTTTCAATAACTTTTAATTGAGTTCTTCAACGAATCCAGCTAACGTTAAATGGGTTCTTGGTGATTTTCCAGAGCAGTGTGGGAGCTACCCACAGTGCAGCATCAATTGGGAGCATGCTGGATTATTCACACGGCTTCTCTGCTACCCATTTCGAGGTGCTTGGTGGAATTTATTTTACAAATTTCTAACAGTTTTGCACTTTCAAGTCACAAACTGTTGATGCATAGAGAGTGTTTGTTTACTCACAGTACAAATGGGTTCCTGCAGGAAAAATCTGCATTTCAGGATCAATTTGGTTTCTTGCAGCCATCTTTCACCGCGAACCAGTTTCAGCAGAACTAGCGGAGTAATTGCCACTCTCTACTCTCATTCTAATAATTTTCTCTCTTTTATCTTTTTTTTTTTTCAATATTTTTCTTCAGTTTTTTATGAAACAATTCCTTCCCACAGGTGGTCTGAAGAGGAAGAGATGGGGATGAGGAAAAAGTGATTTCTTTTATGGTCATTTGCTGTTGCAGGAGTGGAGGAGGAAGGATTGGAACTCTAATGGCTCTTGTACCTTCTCTGTTTTCTCTGTTTTTAGTTTTTCTCTTTTTTCTTTTTTTTGGTTTAATTAACCTTTTTCACCACTGTCAATGCAACGGGGAAGATGGAAGCAATAAATTTCCTTCACTGTTCTGAGGGTTTCAAGTCTCTTGTGAATGCACAGTGGATACAGTAGTAGGCTTCTTCATCTTAAAGGCACTGTTCACTGAGCCAGTATATATTAATTACATCACAGCAACATGCCACTCAAAACAGGAAAAAAAAAAAAAACATTCATATAGAATAGATAAAAGTATCTTGCCTTCTAGATATTTTATCCAAAGCTAAGTCCTTGTTCTCACTCCCAGGATATAATGATGGTTAACCTAAATATATACTATTTGCATGTTGGTAGATACTCTTCCCATATGTTTTTGGATGTATCCTACTGATAACTTTAGGCAGTAAGCCTATATTTGCATATTATGCTCTGTGGATTGTATCCACTCACTTTTTTTTTGCTTCCATACGGTTTGAGTCACGTTTGAATACTGGGAATGAGAACGGAAAGAGCGATTCTTATTCTACTATTTAATGGTATAACATGAAATTGAATGATTATTTTCATGTCATTTTGTTCACATTCCTCATCCGATCCCGCTTTTCAAATGCAACTCATTAGCAAATGCCTAAACTTCTTATTAGCAAAGCAAAGATTTCGATATGCCACATTGAGTAATAAAAAGAAAAAAAAATTCAAGTTCGTTAGGTTGCATTAGGTTGTATTTGAATGATGGAAGTAAAATGGGAATCTGAAAAAGAGAAGGGTTGACTATTGTATATGTTACCGAAATAATGGAATGAAAATCAGTATTATTCCTGTTCACAACCTCGCCAGTTCAACCATGTACTAGAAGTCCATTATTGGACATCAGAATAATGAAATTATCCATCTAGGGTTCATCCTAATTCCACATTTCCCACATACCAACAAAAAAAGAACAATATAATCACCTAATGCTGGCAGCTAACCATAGAGATAATCCAAAACTGCAGGTCAAAATACATTAGAATTTTGCTTAGGGGATTCATTAAACTCTAATCAAAAGGCTTCCTATCTGTGTCCTGGAACAGGCTGCAATAAAGACAAGACACCCTACATGTCAGACAAGTCTCCATTTTGAAACTTCTAGTTCTTGCAATGTACAAGGGGTGATGGGTACTGAGATCAGATAGAACTGAGATGAGGAGGAAAATGACAGTCATGTTGGAATATTGTATGTGCAACCCCCATGGCCCTCCTCTGATCCTGTTTGAGATCTCCCTGACCCATTGCAAACATGTCTCTTCTTTTTTTTAATGTAGCTCCCTTTCTCCTTTGGAAGGATCTTCATTTTTCTAACCATTTCTATTTTGTAATTACCTTATTTTTCTAATTATTATCTTTATTTATTTTCACAGTGCTTTCTTTTTTATTTTAATGCAGTCCCCTTCTCCTCCCAGCCTGCCTGCTATGAAGCTGTCATTTCACAAAATAATGTGTCCTTCTTTTGATTTGTTTACTCACTTAACTATTCCCAGTCAAATCCCTATCCTCTTAGAAAATATGGTTCTTCAGAAGGGAAATCAAAATAGAATTCTATTGGGAATTTAGGATGTCAAAATTGCAAATCCCCACCCACTTGTTCTTTTTTTCTGTATCTGAGGTACTGGTTTAGCAGGGGAGTCTTCCAGTGGATTCAAGAATGTAAAACAAAGAAAGATGAAGCGAACTCTAAACTAGAATGCCTATTCTAAACTCTGAAATGAAATAAATGAGATCATACATATTCTGTATGAGTAGTAAAGCAAAGGAATAGATATTGTCGAGAACCAAACTTAACATGATTTTTAATCAACAAGATACTATAGATGTATGTTTTTGTTACCAAATGACATATAATCTAAAGTTGCTCATCTATATATATATATTTGACCCCAGTTAAAAGTGGATAAAAATTAAAAGAGAGGCATGGGAGGAACATCTAGTGTCCTTCCAACTACCCCCAGAGAACAGAACCCCCAGTCCCTGAAACACAGAGATAATAGAAGGTAATGAGGGAGCAAAGCAATGTTTTTGCTTTTTATATTTTATGTATTATCTTTATATATATATATATTTGACCCCAGTTAAAAGTGGATAAAAATTAAAAGAGAGGCATGGGAGGAACATCTAGTGTCCTTCCAACTACCACCAGAGAACAGAACCCCCAGTCCCTGAAACACAGAGATAATAGAAGGTAATGAGGGAGCAAAGCAATGCTTTTACTTTTTATATATTATGTATTATCTTTTCCCTGTCCCCAATGCAGTTTACATCAAGGAGTGTCTCCATTTCTATGGACAACACCTTCTTCGTCCCTTATCTTCTCTGCCTTTTATTTTGGCTCTTTTGTTCCGATCATGATTTCGCTTGTAGACGCTGCCACACACACGTGGTGTGATATTGTAGGGTGCATGAACGCCATGCGCGCGCACACACACACACACAAAGTGTGCGAGAAACTTAGACTACCCATTAAAGAATTTGGGTCATGGATGATTTGGCTTTAGGTTGCATTCAAGAGCATGAAATGTGAAATGGGATATGGCTTTGATCTATTTTTCTTTCATTTAATTTATCTTCAATTTTCATTTACTTAAATTGAAAATTAAGATTTTCATAGGGCGTAAAAACTAGTTTTTGTTAGGATAAACCGATACACCCACCGCTTTAGTAGAGATTTTGGATCGATGGATTCTTGTTACCATTACAATGAAAATTTGAGAGAGAGAGGGGCGAAACACCTTAGATCTCTTGTGCGGCATCGGATTTTTCTGGTGCAATTGTTGTTTTTATTCAATTTCAGATAAAATCAGAATATGTAATCCCGGAATAGTAGGATAATGAGCCCTGTCCAAACGCTGCATTGAGCGGGATACCGACGAGTTTATCTTATTCGTCCTAATAGACATCGGACCGGGCCTCCCCGTCGCTGCCCCAAAATTGCATGTGGCCCATGACAGACTGGCTGAACAAGGCTCATAGGCCCAAGCACAATGTGATGGGCCCTAGCTCCTCTGGGCTTTCTTTTCACATTTTATGTAACCTCCTTGATCGGACCGAATCTCGTCAAAAATTAAGCACGGTCTTTTATTTGGACCGAACTGAACTCGAACGTTATAGGCTCGGCCCATTTGAATTTTAATTAATCAGTTTCTTTTACAAGGCTTTAGTTACCCACAGTCAATAAATCCATTTGGGCCTAATAAGATCAGTTGGGCTTTTTTTTTTTGTTCGAATTCCCCCTTTAATTTTTAAAAGGTCTCATCTCACGTTCCATCAAGCAAGCCTCATTCTCCAAAAGCAAACAATAAAGCTACATTACGACTTTGTATCCCAAGTTTGCCATAGTAGGATGCTTTCAATATAAATCCAACTCAAAAAAAAAAAAAAAAAAAGGGGAAAAAACCCAAGTGCTGGAATTGGGCACTGCAAGCTAAATGGATTGGATGCTAACAGATACAGAGTTCATCTTAGAATTAAAAAGCTATTCATTCAAAAATGCAAAATCCCAGATGACAGAATGCAAGAGAGAACGCTTGTTGCAGACTTATTGTCTGTTATTCTGAAGCCATTCGAGAATTCCCTTCTCTGACTCAGACAGCTCCCCTTTCTTGGCCTTCAATGACCCTTCTGCAAATTCAAAGTAATCCTTATAGTTCCTCCTGTAATAGCTATCCAATCTCTGTCCAAGTTTTTTCAGACGGAAAAACAGAATATATTAATAAACCCAGATCAGAGGTTCACCGCGCCAACATATATTATCACACAGATAAATTTGGTTTTTAGTCGTCGCTTTGGTAGTGAAAGGGAAAAAAAAAAAAAAAAAACGAGAGGTTTGAGAAAAATGCAATACCTCCTTGTCATTTTTGGCCTTGTTCTCCTCTGACTTCTGAAGATATTCTGATGAAAATTATCACAAAGAAAAGAAAAGAAATGTTCATATGTTAGCAAGTGTGGGTATTCAGTGAATGGAACAAAGGGCTGAATGTAAACGGGAATGGTTCAATTACTATTACTTTGTAGAAGCTGAGTTCTGGAGTCACTATCTTGGGGAGTTGCAGCAACCACAGTGGAGAGAAGAATCCCTCTCCTTCCCAGTTCTGCAATGTTCGTTGGTGTAGAATTCCTCCTTTTTTTGTGAACTGACTGCACATTGGATGAGGCATACTTGTTCACAGTCACGGTAAGTGCCATCAGAATACCTTGCCCTATTGAACCCATTTGGTCATTTGATGCCTCTCTCTCTCTCTCTCTCTCTCTCTCTTTCCCTCTTATCTTCTCCACAGCCACCGGTTTCTTAATGTGTAGATGATATAAGCAGATTTGGATGCCCCACTTATTTCTGGTAGGTCACCCCTGTGAATCAAATTGCAGAACTAACCTTCTGAGACTTTACTAGGAAGGAAACGCTTTTTCAAATAAAATAAGTGAAAAGTTTCATAACCTAGTTTATGCGGCCTTTTTGAATGCACAGAGGCCGCCATTGCCCCGGGTTATTTTTTTTCAAAATTATGTCATTTAGAGTAATGCTATTTTTTATATCCTCAAAGCATTACACCTAATGCTGATATAGTGAACTCGTATCGGTTATTTTGATCAAGTAACAATGAATGAACCAATAAAATTCCCTACATTGGCATTTATGGTATGAAAGATGCTACAACTAGAATCGCTCATGACTTTTAAAGTAAACCAATGGAAAAACAGTAAGCACAAAGAGCTTCACAAACTATATACATTCATTTCGAGATAGATGAGCAAAACTATATGCCCAGAGCACAGAGAATCTGATTGGAAGTTGTTTAAGTGTTCAAATCAGCTGTGTCCACATTAAGACACACAAAAGATTTACAGGTACCAAACATCTCCAGCAATACAATTGGGCCTCCTTTTTTTTTTTTTTTTTTTTTTTCTTTTTTTTGGGTCATTCCAGCAACCGCTTATGCTTGCACCAAGCAATAGCAATCACATATAGGAATATGCTCCCGGTGGCACCACCACCGATGGTCCACAAGAATCTTTGCATCCCGTCTTCCTCGTTTTTGAATAGCTCGATAGTTATGTTCATCCCGAAAATCCCAGCCACAACCACAAACGCACTGACGACTAGTGTGGCCGTTGTCAACATAACTCCCATTTGCAGCAGATGGTTCTGTTTGTCATCCAACATTATGTTGATGTAATCCTCTGTGTCATCAACATACTCCCTCAGCTGAAATAACAGAAACCAGTATAAGAATGCCGTTATTGAAACAATTTCAAAAATCTCAAAAACCAATTCTGGTGTTGCATATATTAATAAACAAGATCTGTGCGAGCCCAGTATTGCTGATCACCAACAACATATGTTCCTTTCTCCTCTCCACTGGCCTTCTCATTTGCGTTGTTTGGATGAAGAATTTTGTGAGAGAAAAAGAAATGCAGGCAAACAATTTTCATGCACTAATAATGTAGGAAATCAAAATCTAAAATCGAAGATTAAGAAAATTGAAAAAAGGTTACTATTGTTGCTGTTCTCATCACCATAGTTTATTTGCAAAAAGAGAATTGATGATCAAGAATATGTTCCAAAAATGTTTCTTTTCCACTCATATCCAAAACAAAGGGAAGCGGTTATATTTTTTATTGTATGTTGTCCAAGCACTAAAGGTGCCGAGAGTAGAGGCTCATGTACCAAAACATAACCTTAAGAAAAAGAAATTTTAACAAGAGGAACACATAAGAATGAATCAGGAGTTAAGTTGAAGTACGTACTGTGGATAACTTGTTTAGTGTACCATCAATCTGCACAAAATATGCCTCCAAGAGCATTTCAAGCTCCTCAACATCGAGATGCTTACTTATAGCACTTCGTGTGGTGCTAGTATGGGTACCATGGCCATCCCTACTAATTGCATTAGCTGCACCAAACAAGTGCTCTTGTGCATTCTCAGTGTTGTGAATATCAGCTTCATAACTTGTGGAACCCCCATTAGCTGCCAATGAAATTTCAACAGGACTTCTGAAACATTCCAGTTAAAAAATTTAGGTGATACGGACATTAAAACAAAGCAAGTGAATAAGTAATTTTTCATGGGAACAAAAGTCAGATGTAGCTTGCCTCTGATCCATGTCTGACCGAAGAACTCCATCATCCATGCCATCTCTATCGTTTATAGAGGAAACAGAAGAATTTTCAAGTTGTTGCTGTAACAGCTTATCAGTCAGATACATTTCTGCCATATCTTCATCATCATCTAGCAGGTGTTCTAATTCATCCCTCACCTAGCAATAAACAAGACAATTATTGATGAAAAAAACGACGTGCATCACAAATTCACAGCACTACATAAATCTATCTAATCAAAATGGGAGCAGAGCTACAACAATGTTTTTGTGAAAACATAACAGCTTATTGATTAAGGGATAAATACAGGTATAGAAACAGGTGCGGGAAATCCTATACTCAACTAAACCTAGTTTAGATGGCCTCTACAACAGCAGACCTAGAATTCCATATCAGCCTCTCCACAAATCTGACAAAGAAAAACACCCCTTACCAAAAGGCCCAACCAAATGGCAAGTTTTTGTGCTGTTCACCTGAAAACACTGCGATATTATACAATCTAAACTTATTATTACACCCATAGCCCATGTTTCCATCAAGCATCTCAATTTTCCAGTCCTCTTGCACTTTGACCTTCAGTAACATTTTTGAGTAGGCCAAATCATAAATCTACACTTTTTTGTTTCTACACATTTTTCAATAATTCTTCTAGTACATTATTCAATCTCATTAGACTGTCTTCTTGTGGTTTTGCCAAACATGTTTGTGACAGCATTTGTGTTGGCTTCATTTTTTTGATCTCTATTTTCATACATTCCTGCTTAACAAGCTTAATACATCTTTTAAGCGGTGCTTTGTCTGTCCAATAATGTTTTTTTCCTTGGTGAGTTAAAAATGAGGGCACCAAGGGGAGGGGGGGCGGCAACCAGCACCACGACAAATAACCAAGTTATAAACAATCACCAAGCTTGAAAATTGCATCACAATATTGCACTAAGGTTTATCATGGTCAATAAGGTTTATCATATGCCAAACATTCTGAAAAAAGCTCGAATCAATGGCCCTTTTAAATGTGTTCGGAGTATTAACTCAAGTAATCACACAGATGTCAAACAAGGTATACAGAATACACCCTTCTATAGTGCATGTTTTTCAAATCCATGATTCAGCAATTAATTTTTTTTTTTTCATCCCAATTTCTTTGTATATAAACGGTTGCAATCTCATTGCTAATCAGATTGATAACTTCAAATAATACATTCACAGGATAAATTGAAGAGAATAGGAGAATGGCATTATACACTCAATATGGAAGTGTGTATCCATAATTTATCAAATAAATAACTAAAAGGGGGGAAGGAAGCAAAGCTTTATCAACCTTGAATACATCTGTACTGCTCCTCAATTTCAGAAATTGAACCCTCAAACTTTAACAATCGATACAATAAATCCTTCTTGAATAAAATGCACAATAAATGCCTTCCTATAGGTTATATGATTATATCTATTCAATCTTGCCATGGATGTCTACTGTTACCTCAACAAATTCAGGTAATGTGGCCTTTAGGAAAGCAATTAGTAAGTTTTAAGTATGAATAATTAACCAATTAAATTTTAAAAGGTTCAGGGTTTGATTTCCAAAATTAAATAAGAGGGTGACAAACTGTCAGAGGATCAAGTGTTTTTGCCTAGTTAAAAATCATGGATTTGGAGAGCAGACATATACAGCGTCATGTTTTAAGTCGGGTTCTTATGTGACGGCCTACATGTTCTCCTTGATGTTTATATACACTGTGATGCCTATACTAAGCCAAGCAATTGCTCAGTTATTTCAAAACAAGGAGATGTGAATAAAAGTGATGGGCAAATTGTACAAAAGAAATAGCACCAAAAATAACACAAATCTATTATGCAGTAGAATAAATAAGAACAAAGTTAAAGGACAAGCAATCCTCTCCTGAGGTGTCTTCACATCCAACAAAAGGATATTGAGAATTTATGCTTATTTATATAATTTTACTATATATTTCCCAGGAACAATCAAGAACAAAAAAATATTAGATTTTATTTAAATAGGAAAAAGGCAAAGTTCCCCACGTAGTACTACAGAGATCATTAAAAAGGGCCATTAACATAATACAGTATAAGTATGCAGCAGTTCATATAAGAGTGCACATCGTGCACAAGCTGGAAGGTCAGAAATAACTCAACCTTTTGTACACGCCCAGTTATTGCAACCAAGCGGCTTTTAATTTGACGCACTCGCTCCAAATTGAGAGTACTAATCTTTGAAGTCAGCTTATCTAAGGCTGGATGAGCTTCCTGCTCCAATGTCCTTGCCTGTCAAAATTTTATCAAACAACAACCAATTTAAAATGAATTTAAATAATCTAACAGCATATTGTCTGCACATTCAATATTCCAACCCAAACGACTAGAATTTGAACCTCGTTGTCTAAGCAACTGCAGGCAGCCTCAAGGCACGCTTCCAATGCAACAAACTCAAATGGAAGAACCTTCAGAGCATCTCGATTTTCATGACCCTGTTTACCCTCTCCCTTATGTTCCTCATCTCTCTCCTGAGATTGTGGAAACCCAGAAGAGAATTCTGGAGGGCTAACATCCCTTGATTGCAATTCTTCCAGATCAGACAAATTTGCCCATTCTCTATCGTCACCATCAGCCCTGCCCTCCTATTAACAGAACAAAAACAACATAGTCTAAATCACCAAAAAAATGGCAAATAATATTCAATTGCAGGGGGAAATCAAGCAATAACAGATTCTTGAATAACTTTAAGATTGTTGTCTTCTCAAAGTCAACCATTGTGCTTATATTGAAACAACCAGTATGTAATATCTATGGTATACAAAGAAAAAAAAAAGAAGAGTATCTTGAGTTTATAGCAGGCATCAAATCATCCGTTTGTCATTTTCTTTTCTTCAGTCTTTGAGCTTCTTAATCTCAAAATGAGCTTAATTTAAGCCCCTCCACGATTCCAAACAATGAGAATATTTCCAGTCTACTTAGTATCCCCATGTCAACCTGCCAAACTGTTTGCCCAAATTCCAAACTATAAAAGTGATCAGTTAACTACTTGATTACGGAATAAGATTTATTTTATTTTATTTCATTTTTCAGAAAAAGCCATCTATACCCATTATTCATAAAAAAAAAACAGGTAATAAGCCAATACAAGAATAAAAACGAACCGAAACCCTAATATCAGGATTTCAAATCCACAAAACAAGAGAGAGGGGAAGAGGACCTGAATTTTGGTGTCGTGATGGTGGCGCAAGATGCGTCTCTGGAGTTCCTCAACAAAGGGCGTCACAGAGGGGTCCTTGGAATTGAGGAGGAGGACCTCCTGAGCGGTGATAATGGCCTTGATGTGCTCCAGGTTGATAACGATGGCGCGCTCTCGGCCCAGCACGGTGGAAGGGTAGGAGAGGAGCGGGTCGAGGATCCGAAGGTCCCGAGCCGGGAGACCGGTGCGGCGCATGATGGCGTGCTTTCCGGCCTCCACGACCTGAGCTTGTCCGGCGGCGTCGAGGAGGAGCCAGGCCCGCACCCCCGCTGCCCCCTTCTTCCGAAGCCCACTCACCGCCACCGCCGTCGCCACCGGCCTCGCCGGATCCGGCGCGTCTTCCGGTGGACCGTAGCCCGATTTTGCCGCCGGAGGAACCCTCATCGGAATCGGATGCGTCTGTCGCTCTCTCTCTATGAGCACGAAGGGAGCATAAGCCCGAAAAGGCGCGACAAAGAATACAATAAGGAAACTTTATATTTGGCATTGGGAAAGAGAGAATAATATATGCATTGCTTTTGTTGGATCGGGTTTTTGTGTTAAAATTAATTCCTAGTAAAAATAATATTTGACTTCTTAAGTTTTAAATGTATAATTTAAAGTTTAAGGTTGAGCATACGTTGTATTTGAATGTAAGGCACATTTTAATTTTTTCTTATGAATCAAACATAATATTAATATCAATTTTATGGTACATTCAAATAAGTACTATTTGACATATTAAAAACTTTATATAATTTGATAGTTTGAAAAAAAAAATCTTTGTTAAAAAAGTCAATACCATGATTGTAGTATCCTTACCTCGTAGGTGATGAACTAATTAGGAAGTATACTGTTTTGTTTCCCTTAATTCCTGAAATATTCCTTAAGAATCTCCTATTTCTTGGCCTACATCTTAATTCAATCTACATATTAAGTTATTGACATACATTTCAAATGTTTCATCACATGGCTTCATCCGATATGAGGGGCGAATGTGGGATCCCATGAGATCAAAATGAAACGATTGAAACTTGGGGGAGACTTGTGTTGAAACTGAAGGGAAGTAGGGTTTTGGGCCAAAACCCTTTCAAGGATGTATAAACACGGCACCGCATGAAGCCCTAGGGATTTCCTTTCGGCGGCTGCTGTTGGAAGCCTCCCCGGCACCGTGGGTCCATGATATCCGAAGGTAAGTTCGCTCTCACCCTCTCGTATCTTTCCCTCATCTCTTGATTAGTAGTTTTGGGAAATCCGTTAGATTTATGATTTCATTTGGTCTAATCTCTCATCACCACCACCGGCCTTAAATATACCCATTAGCAGATTTCGCTACTCTCGTCCCTTCCGATTCTTTCATTCAAAATTTTTTTTCATACGTTTTGAGATAAATACTGCTGATGGGTATTTTTTATGTTCCGTACTCACAAAATAAAATTTTAATATGAACATCTTCTATATCCTATACTTTGCTTCACTTGCTTAGCTTTAAGATTTAACTTCAATTAGTTGGTATATATATTCCTTTCTCTGTGTTCGGTTTTGTTGGATTTTGTATATATGTGAATCTCTGATTATGTGAAGTAGTAATAACAATATTTACTAAGACCATTTAGAAGATTAAAACTGATTTAGTTTAAAATTATTAATCTTATTAGTCTGCCATGCTCCGTTGCTAACTTCTTCCCTTGGTGTTGTGATTAATAGCCATGGCTGGAGAATGTGGTATGCTTGCAGCACGCCCAACAACTGCTTGCACCGTTTTGTGTTGCAACTGTGGTATTCAGATGACACCAAATCTGGCCAATATGTGTCCAAACTGTTTGCGGTCTGTAGTTGACATCACAGAAGGTTTACAGAAGAATGTCATGATCTCACATTGCCCCGACTGCGATGGTTACTTGCAGCCCCCGCGAACTTGGACTAGATGCCGTCCAGAATCCAAGGAGCTGTTAGCTTTCTGTTTGAGGAGGCTCAAGAATTTGAACAAGGTTAGGTTAGTGGATGCAAGATTCGTTTACACTGAGCCTCACTGCAAGCGGATCAAGGTCATGCTGAAAGTCCAAAAGGAGGCTCTTAGTGGTACCATACTCGAACAACCTTTCTTGGTTGAGTATGTTAAGCATGAGCACTTGTGCGAGTCCTGTTCAAGGGTTAAGGCTAACCCCGACCAGTGGGTTGCTGTTGTGCAACTACGCCAACATGTCTCTCATAGGCGGACATTCTTATATTTAGAGCAACTTATTTTGAAACATGATGCTGCTGCTCATGCCATAAGAATCAAACAAATGAACCAAGGTATCGATTTCTTCTTTGCTAATCGTAGTCATGGCTTGAAATTTGTGGAATTTGTGCGCAAAGTTGCTCCCATTAGGAGTCGCCATGACAAACAACTTGTGTCCCATGACACTAAGAGTAATAGCACCAATTTTAGGTACACTTTCTCTCTGGAAATTTGCCCAATTTGCCGTGAGGATCTCGTCTTTCTACCTCCTAAAGTTGCTGCTAGTTTGGGAAATCCTGGCCCCCTATTGATTTGCATAAAAGTGACCGATGGCATTACTTTGCTGGATCCCCTTACTCTGAGGCATTGTTTCTTGGATGCGGACCGGTATTGGCGCGCCCCCTTCAAACCTTTGCTTACTTGCAGGCAGCTTGTGCAATATGTTGTCCAACGGATAGATATGGTTTCTTCTGAATTTGATGTTGGTGGCTCAATGTATACTTTAGCTGATGTTACAGTTGCCCGCGTGACAGATCGTGTTGGTAGCTTCTCCACAAAAACACATCTCGGCCATATTTTGAGGCCAGGTGATCATGCTCTTGGTTACGACCTATATCGAGCCAACCTTAATGATGTTGAACTGGACAGGTATAAGGGCCTCGGGGATCGAAACGTGATTTTAATAAAGAAGAGCTACGAACAGAAGCGCCGGCTGAATTGTGGGAAGACTCGGCCATGGAAGCTTAAATCTCTTAACATGGAATTTGATCCACGTCAAGGTAGAATTTGCCAAGAGAAGATGAACTCGGAGTATGAAGAGTTCTTGAAAGATTTGGAGGAGAATCCTGAGATGAGGTTCAATATATCTTTGTACCATAATGGTGATCATCGGCCATCCGATATGGCCTCCATGACTGATGGGGAAGACGCACCATTTGTTCCGCTTGAAGAGTTGGTTGCCGGTCTTGATTTAAGTGATGAGGAAGTTGGAGAAGATTGCATGGAAGAGTGATAGTTATCTTTTCTTTCATTTTTTTAAAACCTTGGTTGCTATCTATCTGTTTTCCAGCTGGGTTTTCTCATTACTATTGTTTTTTTTTTTTTATCTGGCGGAAATAGTAGATCGAGTGTCTAATTATAGATACTATGATTTTGAAGTTCATTATTGATTTAAAGGTATTGATTTCAAGGTGGGTTTTCAATTTTCTCTTTTTTTTATTTTTCTTTTCTCATTTTTTGTGCTTATCATCGATCTTCAGAATGAAAGTTTACTGGTTACTGAATGTGGCATTCTGATTCATTTTTGCCCTCATATTTTGGATTGGATGATCTGCTACTACGACTGTGAGAGTCTTAGGTTGCCCATACAAACTCTTGTCTGGAGACGAACTAGCATTTAAAATATTTCAGGATCCAGAGGTACCGGTGGCAATTTCTAATGCGTAATTCCATGTTGCAAATCTTAACCTTTTGCAATTGTTTCACTCTTAAGTTGATTTGAGTGGAGGGTGGCTAAAAGTTTGGTTGGAAGATTCACAAACTATGTCCGAAGTATAGAACCACTGCAGTCCCATTGGTTCTGTATGTTTTGGGCAGAATTAGGACCACCTTCGAATTCAAGTCCAGTGCCTAAAACTTAATGCATGCATCCACTACCCAGAGGTGGGGATTCGTGTAGGTGAGTGAGCACTTTGCAAGCTGAGATTTCTCTTCCCGGTAATGGATGTGTCCATAACTTTTTATGCAATGGGCGAAGCCAAAATATTTACTTTTATTTTTTGTAGGATACTTGCAACCTAAATGTTCTAGGTCCATGTTTCGACATCCCCCATTCCTCCCTCCAGGATTTCTGGTTGTTTGATAGGGCATTCATTATATTCAACTTGGATTGCTCAGCTGATCTCCCTACTCTAGGAAAAAGTTCTTAGTGGGCATGAAGTTGTTTCACTAGTCCGTCTCTTTAGGGTTTCACTGACAATCAGTAGGCATTCTCAGAGTGACTCAATGTTGAATGGACAAGGGCCTGGACTTAGCCTTGATTCTAAATCAGAAATATATGGATGTCGAATGGATTCATTAAACAGGATACTCGCTAAGAGGCTGCAGATTGATTCTGGGGATACGCTAGCTAATCTTGCAGTAGGATTGACAATTTCACATCAAAAGTATGAGAGAAATGGAAGAATTTAATATTCAGTGCCTTGGGACTCTTTATACATTGAACTACCAGTTGAGCTTGAGCACTGATTTCAAAAAAATTCTTTTCTTTTTTTTTTTTTTTTGCGCAAGAGCCATTACAATCTCAGCCTGCTGAGATGATTCATTGTGAATCCTACTTTTCCCTTTAAAAGGCAAGGTGAGCATGCCTGCTTCATCCGTAATAGAAAGGACGTTGCTGCTTTCTATGTGTTGAAAGAGTTGTAGGACTTACCATGGACTCTTGGATGTTGATATTGTTCGACTAAATTCGTCATCTTCCCCTAAATCCTTGTATTCATTTTATGCTGACAGAACTGTTGGTGTGTGCATAGCATCATTTCATTGTTCCTTTTGCTTAACACTCATGAAATTTGTATTTGTCTATAGGCTTTGCTACCAAGCCTTTGTTAATTATGCCCTATACACTTGAAGCTTTGGGCATACATGACATCTTCGAGAAACATGGAATTTGCGGCGACCAAAGTAGGGCTGAGATGGAGAATCAAATGTGCTCTTGACACAGTAGAATATGGGCAGAAGTTTTGAGCATGTTAATTAATATTTTTTAAGTGAGAATGCATGATTGGGAAATTAGCATATTGGATTTGCAATCCTTGTCATGTTATCTTGATCGACAACAATGGCAAACGTGAGTTCAAATCAAAAGAGTTGTACAATACACGATACAATACAGTAGAACACGTGCAATGGTGAAATAGAGAGAAATGTCCATCTACTGATCTTGTATTTAGGGATGATGATGGCAGGTGTTGGAGATGATGCAATCCTAGCAGAGTGGGAAAAAGGATGGTTGCGGAGAACACAAGTAGTTCACTGGTAAAAGTACAAAAAGAACTGTACTGAGGTGGCTCGAATTACACACACGCAAAAGAATAGATGTAATGATAAAGAGTCTAAACGTGTTTGAATATGCAAAAGAAAGGGGTAGTGAAGTTTCATATGACCAATCTAAGTGCAAGGATAAACCAAGGCAATATAAGAGTCTAAAATACATGCATTCAGCAACTCCATTAAGAGAAGACCCTTATGGAGGATTTATGTTCGCTATTTTGCTTATTTTCAAATGCCATCATCACAAACTATATATTTAAAGCAATTAATTGTTTTCAAGAATGTATACACTTTAAATTTTCATTCCAATTCTATGTAAATATAAACTATTGTATTCTAATATTTGTATTGAGTTCAATGACACACATTGAAAGACTAACTACTGGTAGTATAGTACATGGGTTAGCTTGGTTGAAAAATTAAAAAATTTGTTCCGTAAGGATAGAGAAATTTGTGAATTGGAAAAATATTATTACAAAAAATTTGAAAGGTTATTTTCCATCTTGTTAACATTCTCAAGAATTAAGCATAAGAACAATGTCACTGGCTCCACTAGTTTTTATGGTAATTGAAAATTTTAGATGGAATTATCATGTAAATACTAGTTATCATAGTTGTCAAAGCGTCAAGGCGAAGCAAGGCATTAGCCGAGAGCCTGGACGCTTAGGCATCCACAAGGTGCTCAAGGCGTTTATAGGAGACATAATAACATATATTCATGCATACATATACATACATAGGTTAAGTTCTCATTAGAAATAATACATGTTGGAAAACAAAAGAGACAAAATGTCAAAGTTGTTTTCACAGAATGAGAGTATTTTAGAAGTTTTTATGTTATCTCTTGAAGATATTCAACTGTCAAGCAATGTAATCTTCTTATTATTGTTGTTTGATGGTTTCGAGAAGGATTATGTATTTTTAAATTTTGAATTATGTATTTTCATAGTTTAGAGCAAAACGATATTGTTTTGCCTTTGAGAAAATACAAGCAAAGTGACTTGCTTGTGTTGTTATTCTTAAACATAAAAAAATAAAAATTGGCCAAGGCATCCTTAGGTGCTCAAGGCGACAGGCAACGTGCACCTTCCTTCGAAAACCAAGGTGAGCACTCACCTTACCATTTTTTTCAGGTCTAGACGCTTAAGCAACTCATTAGCAAGGCCTTGCCTGTGATGCTAGTTATCATGTCTCAATTGATAAAATTATCAATTAAAAATATCGGAGGGATGCTGGTTTCTTTTTTAAAAAGAGTAATACTATATGTACATCCTTCACACAATCTTCAAACCGAAAGAGTGACGTGATAGAATATGTGTGGTCCTTTTGAGTAGTATTTTGGTCAAATAATAATACAGAACCACACATATTCTGACACGTGATCACTTTCAGTGTAAAGGCTGTGTAAAGGATGTACATGTAATATTACTCTTTCAGAGAACATAGATATGTGTGTCATTTTTAGATAAAATTTGTCTGAATTTAGAACATGGCATGAATTTATGAATTTAAATTGTCTTAATTATATATATTTATTTTTATTTCTAATTTCTCTGTTTATCGTAATAACCGGTAAGAGCATGACCTCCTCAATTCAAAGGACCCATATGGTTTTTCCAACAAACGTCTAGGGGTGTCGACGTCTTTTTACTCTCCAACAAGACCGTTCGTTACTCGACCAATAGCGAGAATGCTATTGCTAACGGACAAATCTCGTAATCATAAAAGGGCTCAGAATTAGGGTTTGGAACAGAGCGATCGAAAGTGGCTGCGTTTGGATCTCTCAAGGTCATTCGAGAGTGAAAACAGTACGCCTTTCTCTCCGCCTCCTCCTCCTTCTCCCAATAGATTTGTCTATGTGACACTAACTCATCCGTCGATGGTTGCGGGCAGTATCAATATCAGATCCGCGGCCTCAACGCATACGATCGCCACAGGACTACGGTTAGATTTTTGTTTCTATACCCTATTTTCCATCTTTTGTTTGGTTCAGTCAATTGAAGATCACTCTTCTCACGCAAAGTTGCTTCTGTTAGGAGTCGCCATGACAAACAACTTGTGTCCCACGAAACTAAGAGTTGTAGCACCAATTTTAAGTACACTTTTCTGTGAAAATTTGCCCAATTTTCCGTGAGGATCTCGTCTTTCTAGCTCCTAAAGTTGCTTGCTAGTTTTTGAAATCATGGTCTCCTATTTGATTTGCATAAAAGTGACCGGTGGCATTACTTTGCTGGATCCCCTTACTCAGGCATTGTATATGTATTGTATTAGTTATTAGTTCAAAGATGTAAGGTTAAATCTTTTGTTTTATCTTCCATTTGGTTGTTGAAAGTTATAAGGTGACTGAAGAAGCAAGATTAAATACTTAAAAACTGTTAAGAAACACTAGAGGCGAGCTGTTTTTTAGTTTCTGCCTTTTGTTTCTCCTCTGACTCTTTGAGAACTAAGTGAATTCTTACAAGAAATGTTAAGTATGCATAGTTTAATATGGAGATGGAAGTTTTAGAACACTGGGCATCATACCATGGATGTGCCTCGTTAAAAACCTTGTAAAAGAAAATCCAGTGGGCCAAACCCTTTGTAAGGATAAAGCGTGCATATGCCAAATTATAAAAAAGAAATAAGATTTAAGCCATGCATTTATTTATACCAGGTCAGTGTAATTTCTACTGCTTTAATTGTCTATGTGATTTGAGATGCAGAGTTTGTTGCTAAAGATGGAATCAGAATCATTCTTTGAAGGAGAAGCCTGTATATTTTTGCATTGGGATAAATTCAGAAAATTCAGAGAGATCTGCATTTTACAAAGTGGATAACATAGCCGTTACTTTCATCTGCTCTGTGAGTTTTGAACTCCCAGCCTACTCTAGATATGCAGTGTTTGGTCTCCTCATTTTGTCCTTTGGTGGTATAAGTAAGGACGCCAAGTCATTCTTACCTGGTGTTTACTACTCTGACATGCGTATTCCCAAGTTAGGTTGGAAGTTGGGCCTCTGCATGAATATGGGCTGGATGCACTCATTTGTGGTTGTTATGGGAGGGAAAATGTGTCATTGAAACAATAATTTGGGATGATGCACTGTCGGTCCTTTGGCTAAGTGTTTGATCCACTGTTAAGTATGTAGGCACCTTTGTTTAGTCCGGAATCAATTACTTCCAACATTGCAAAAACAATAGTAGCTAGTGTTTGTAAGAAGAAACTATTGGTGAATTCAAGCAACTAGAAGTCGCATTTTTTTTACATTCGATGTGAAGGGTGATATATGGTCTTCAGACCCTTTACGTGACGCCTTTCCCACGACAGTGAGGCTAACAACTTTTCCTTGTGTTGTGATGGATGATGTGATGTATTGCTTTAAGAAAGAAGTTTGCACGTATGATCTCGTTAGACGTACCTGGTTATAGGGAACAGTTTTGGGCTTGGACAAGAAAGCATTTTGTCTACTAGCATAGAAAGGTAATATTCTATTAGGCTTCTCTCGTTCACGTAGGCGGGAAAGACATTGTGTTTGATGTGGTTTGAGCAGTTTGCAGAAAGTTGTAATGTGCATTGCACAAAGTTCACAGTTTCTAGGAGCATCACTGGAGAGGCGAGAACTATTTTACATGCCAACATCAAATATTTTAATGTTTACCCTATAAAGCATGCGACTCGTATAATAGATTGCATCTTGTAAGTATCTTGAGCTTTTTATTAGTTACTCTAGTCATACGTTTGTTTCTATGGATGCTCTAGCGTTTTGCTGTTATTCTGTAGAGGTCTATACTCTCAAAAGCATGTCTAAATGCCGCTATATTTTGAGAAACAAAATCTCTTATTGATTTTATTTATTCTTTAATGGAGTTTCTAGCTCTACTAGATCTCTTGTTATCATTGAAATTTTAAAGAATATACTTAAATTATCGATTGCATGAACATAAATATGATACATAATAACTTTCATGCCTATGCCAACTGGTTGTTTCCTTAAATTATGAAAATTATATTTGACTTACTATTTTCAAATCATTTTAGGAACAACTGCCGCTCTTGAAAACATTGCAGCCATCGTTGCACGAGATGTTTTTAGGGGTTGGAACTAATAGGCGTGACATAAAACAGAATGATAATCAATTCCAATTGTAAGCTACACGTTGTATTGCATTTGATATTACTCTAAACTTCCCTACTGCAGTACAATGTGTACCTAATAATTGGAATTGATTATCAGTCTGTTTTATGTAACGCCTATTAGCTCCAACCCCTAAAATCGCCTTACGGAACGATGCCTGTAACGGTCCCAGGGGCGACAGTTGTTCCTGGAATGATTTGAAAATAGTAATTCAAATAAAATTTTCACACTTGAAGAAAAAAACCAGCTGGCATAGGCACTAAAGTTATTGTGTATCATATTTATGTTCATACAATCTATAATTTAAGTATATTTTTTAAAATTTCAATAGTAACAAGAGATTGAGTAGAGCTAGAAACTCCATTAAAGAATAAATAAAATCAATAAGAAATTGTGTTTCTCAAAATATAGAGGTATTCAGACATACTCTTGAGGGTATAAACATCTAAAGAATAACAGCAAAACACAAGAACATTCATAGAAACAAACTTATGACTAGAGTGATTAGTAAAAAGCTCAAGATGCTTACAAGTGATGCAATCTATCATACGAGTGGCATGCTTTATAGGGTAAACATTAAAAGATTTGATTTGACATGTAAAATGGTTCCCATCTCTCCAATGATGAACCTAGAAACTATGAACTTTGTGCAATGCACATTACAACTTTCTGCAAACTACTCACACCACAGCAAACATATTATCTGCCCGCCTATGTGAAGGAGAGAAGTCCCATAGAATATGACATTTCTTTGCTAATAGACAAAACCCTTACTTGTTGAAGCCCAAAATTGTTACTTGGAACCATGTACGTTTGACGAGATCATATGCGCAAACTTCTTCCTTAAAGCAATACATCACATCGTCCATCACAACACCAGGAAAAGTTATCAGCCCCACTATTGTGGGAAATGTGTCATGGAAAGAGTCTAAAGACAATGTATCACCCTCCACATCGAACGTAAAGAACTGAGACTTCTGGATGCCTGAATTCACTAGTAGTTTCTTTCCACAAACACTAGCTGCTATTGTTTTTGCGGTATTGCAAGTAATTGATTCCGGACAAGACAAATGCGTCCACATACTGAACAGTGGATCAAACACTTCGACCAAAAGACCAACAATGCACCGTCTCAAATTATTGTTTCAATGACATATTTTCTCTCCCATAACAACCACAAATTTGTGCATCATGTCCATGCTCATGGAAAGGGCCCACCTTCCATGAGCACAGGCAACAAGAAGATTTTTCATCTCATCTACTGTGATCTCGTCTGTGACGGCTACTTGCCAAAGCCTTTTTCTGGTTAATGGTATATAAACAGGGCACCGCATGAAACCCTAGGTTCCCTCGAGATTTCCTTTCGGCAGCTGCTCTTGGAAGCCTCCCTGGCACTGGTTTCTCCCCATGGGTCCATGACTTCCAAAGGTTAGTTCTCTCTCTCACTCCCACTCCCATATCTTTCTCTTATTGATTGATTAATAGTTTTTGAAAAAATCCGTTAGATATGTGATTTCCTTTGTTCTAATCTCTCACCACCACCGGCCTTAAATCTAGACATTAGCGTTTTGTGATAAATACTAAAACAGGGACTGCTGCTTTGTGTGTTTTTTTTTTTTTTTTGTTCCATGCTCCCAAAATAAAATTTTAATATAAACATCTTCTATATCCTCTGCTTTGCTTAACTTCCTTAGTTTTAGGATTTAACTTCAATTTGTTGTTGTATATATATATATATATATTCCTTTCTTCATGTTCAGTTTGTTGGATTATATATGGATCTCTGATTATATGTAATAGTAGTAACACTATTTACTAATACCATTTAGAAGATTAAAACTGAATTAATTTGAAATTCTTAATTTTATTTGCTTTCTATGCTCCGTTGCTAATTTCTTCCCTTGGTGTTATGATTTATAGCCATGGCTGGATAATGTGGTATGTTTGCTGCATGTCCTACAACTGCTTGCACTATTTTGTGTTGCAACTGTGGTATTTAGATGACACTAAATCTGGCCAATATGTGTCCAAACTGTTTGTGGTCTGCAGTTGACATCACAGAAGGTTTACAGAAGAGTGGCATCATCTCACACTGCCCTGACTGCGATGGCTACTCGCAGCCCCCATGAACTTGGACTAGATGCTGTCCAGAATCCAAGGAGCTGTTAGCTTTCTGTTTGAGGAGGCTCAAGAATTTGAACAAGGTTAGGTTAGTGGATGCGAGATTCGATAAACACTGAACCTCACTGCAAGCAGATCAAGGTCAAGCTGAAAGTCCAAAAGGAGGCTCTTCGTGGTGCCATACTCGAACAACTTTTCTTGGTTTGAGTATGTTAAGCATGAGCACATGTGCGAATCCTGTTCAAGGGTTAAGGCTAACCCTGACCAGTGGGCCTTAGGCGGACGTTCTTTTGTTTAGAGCAACTTATTTTGAAACATGATGCTGCCACTCATGCCATAGGGGTCAAACTAATGAACCAAGGTATTGATTTCTTCTTTGCTAATCGCAGTCATGGCTTAAAATTTGTGGAATTTGTGTGCAAAGTTGCTCCCATTAGGAGTCACGGACAAACAACTTGTGTCCCATGACACTAAGAGTAATAGCTCCAATTTTAAGTACACTTTCTCTCTGGAGATTTGGCCAATTTGCCGTGAGGATCTCGTCTTTCTACCTCCTAAAGTTGCTGCTAGTTTGGGAAATCCTGGCCCCCTTTTGATTTGCATAAAAGTGACCAATGGCATCACTTTGCTGGATCCCCTTTCTCTGAGGCATTGTTTCTCGGATGTGGACCAATATTGGTGCGCACCCTTTAAGCCTTTGCGTACTTGCAGGCAGATGTTGCTATAGTTTCCAGCGTGACAGATCGTGTTGGTAGCTTCTCCACAGAAACACATCTTGGCCATATTTTGAGGTCGGGCGATCATGCTCTTGGCCACGACCTGTTTGGATCAACCTTAATGATGTTGAACTGGACAAGTGTAAGGGCCTTGGGGATTGGAAAGTGATTTTACGAAGAGAAGTGCCTGTTGAATTGTGGGAAGACTTGGCCATGGAAGCTTAAATCTTTTAACATGGAATTTGATCCACGTAATGGTAGAATTTACCAAGAGAAAATGAACTCGGAGCATGAAGAGTTCTTGAAAGATTTGGAGAATCCTGAGATGAGGTTCAATGTGTCTTTGTACCATAATGGTGATCGTCGACCTTTCCATGACTGATGGGGAAGATGCACCATTTGTTCTGCTTGAAGAGTTGGTTGCCGGTCTTGATTAAAGTGACGAGGAAGCTAGAGAAGATTGCATGGAGGAGTGATAGTTATCTTTTCTATTTTTTATTTGTTTTTAAATCTTGGTTGCTATCTGTCTGCTTTCTCTCCACGGAAGAGTGATAGTTATCTTTTTCTTTTTCTTATTTTTTTAAAACCTTGGTTGCTATCTATCTGTTTTCCAGCTGTGGGTTCTCTTATCACTGTTGTTTATTTTCAGGCAGAAATAGTAGACCGAGCATCTAATTTTTCGCTAGATATTATAGATGCTACGATCTTGAAGTTCATTATTGATTTAATGGTATTGATTTCAATTTAGGCTTTCGATTTTCTCTTTTTTTATTTTTCTTTTCTCATTTTTTGTGCTTATCATTGATCTTCAGAATGAAAGTTTACTGGTTTTTTGCCCTCGTATCTTGAACGGGATGATCAGATGCTGCTGTGAGAGTCTAAGGTTGCCCAAACAAATTGGGTCTCTAGACGAACTAGCATTTTAAATATTTCAGGATCCAAGGGTCTGTGCGAGCTGTTCATCAAAGGTCAGATCTTAGAGGACGACCACCAGACCTTTGAGAGCAGCGGCGTTGATTTAGAAAGGACCTCAGATCTTGAACAGCGACATGACCCTAGAGAGCTGTGGTAAGTTTTCCTCTTGCAGCATTTTGGTTGTGTGGTTCGTCATGAGATGGCTGGCTTGAATTCTTGGTTGAAGCGGGATTTTTTGTTTTTGCTGCAATGTTTGGTATTTTTGTTTGGGTTTATTGCTGTTTGATGGATCCTGATAGAAATCTGAGTCTTCAGCTCATTTTGTTCCTCGTTAAACTGATCAGGGTTAGAATTGAACCTTTCTCTTTGCCAAAAGAAAATCAAGCTCCAAGGGTGGCAGTATTTGCCCATACTTTTCATTGATTTGAGTCACCTGTATGATTTAATAGATCAAGAGGGATTAAGCCACACAAGAAGGTGCTCTGGGCAGGCAGACTGGTTCCCTGTTTTAAGCTTAATCAGGATTGATAAGTTGTTTGAACTCTGATTGATCATTCTTGGTTGAATTCATATTGTTTCAGTGATCTTAAGTGATCTTACCGATTAGAAATGGACATGGGTTAGGTGACCCATTTGTCCGGCCCGAGCCCCTGTGAGTGTTTAGATCTCTATTCGTATGGTGTATGTGTAGCATAGAAATTGATGTGTTTGTATCTTTCAACGTTTTAACAATTCCATGGTCAAAATTTTTGAAACAGTTAACAGATGATTCTGGAGCATAGTCATCTCAACCTTTCAAACTCTATTTTTTCGTTCTTCAAAAGATGTTACTTAAATCCATAAGAGTGAGTTATAATTAGTTCTAAAGTACCACTCACATCCATAGTGTTCTAGGCTCTTTTGACCATTTAATAATGAATAATTGATTTTAGGAGCAAAAGTAATTTGTCGATCTGTTGAAATGTTTATGATTTAGAGCCCTCATGCCTACTCTATATTCAATCAAGCAAAAGATAGATTTAATAGTATGAACAAAAAAAAAAAAAAAAAGGTGTAGCATGATCAATCATGGTTGATGTCATAGTTATTTAATTCAACCCGACACCAATGGATCGACCTGGTAATCTGGGCCTTGATCAAGTGTAAACCCAAATGTAATATATATCATTCTAAATTTTGGGAGTAAATAAATTAGATTTTTAAATAGTAATGAATCTAAATGAAAATGAAGTTATGTGAAAACTGTTATGAGATTTTTTATTCACACTCATTCAACTAATAAGGTTTAAATTTAAAAATATAAAAAAAATATGTACATAATATACACATTTTACTTGTGTACCAAAGTTAAAAACAAATGAACAGAGAAAATAGACCCAGCCGAAGTGGCCCCCCTGCACTCACCAGCGCTTCTGTCTTTCCACTAGCAGTCCATTGCATCTAATAAATATACAACTAGAAAGGAGGAAAATAATAAAGATGCAAAAAAAAAAAAAAAAAAAGTACTAAAATTCTTTTTTTCTTTTTTTTTAAATATCGAAGATGAAATATTCAGTCACAAATTTGAATTAATCGGACTACTCCTCCATCCATGATTGGCACTTACGTTAATAAAATATTTGGTTACAAATTTGAATCGAAACAAAATGTTAATATGAATAGAGTCAATATTGTACATATTGCAATCCTTTTTTCCCCCTCATAAATAAAGTCAATCAAGGCAACCGAAACGGTTCGATCGGAAAATGCTTCTTCCGGCCGGTGCTCCCGGCGATCTAATAAAACACAGAATCGGAAGCCACAATCAACGGCTCAAAAAAAGGAAGGCACAAAGTCTATCATGAAAAAAGAAACCCACAAAATTTCCAAATCTACAGAGTAATCAACGAAAAGATAAAGGAAAGGAACAGAGAAGAGAGAGAGGGAGAGAGAGAGAGAGAGAGAGAGAGGAAGATTAAGAGATGCTTTTCTTGCCAGGGCGATCAGCGACTTTGAGAGTCTGATCGATGAGCTTCCTGGCTTTGCGGCTTCGGATCTCCACCTTCACGCTGGAGCTCTTGTCCATCTTGACGTACGGCTTCTTCTTCTTCGACTTCTTCAGGGCTCCTCGCACCTTCGATTTTATCGATTCCACCAAGCTCTCCAATTGGTTCGCCATTGAATCCAATCGATCCGAGTATCCAAACGCGGACCTTGTTCTCGAATCTTTCACAGAATGAGAGAAGCTCTCTGTTGAAATCTCTGAACTGCAACTGCGATTTCTGTGTCGCCCTCACAGAAGGAGTGGCGAGTACGGAGCACGGCGGAGAGCTCCTCTCTCTCTCCGAATTCAGTTGTGCAGTTTGTTACCCTTCGTTTGGCCTCTTCCACTGCTCATTTATTGCGCCGGTGTTACGTTTATGCCCTCGATCCTGACCGTTATTACGGTACGGCCAGTGGCTCGGTCTAACGCCGCCGCTCTTTTCTGACTCTATCTGTTATCCAGAGCTATGATCCCCTGCGGTCGAGTCAAATTTATTAGTTCGATCCTCACCGTCCAAATGGTGGAGTCCCGAGATCTGACCCCTTCAGAGATTTCAGTAGATGGGAACACCAAGTTAATGTGTCCAGATCCATCCAGCATTTCTTGTTTTTTATTTTTATTTTTAATTTTTTAATGAAATGAGTTATTCCGCCTGTATTTTATATTTTCTTACTTTTTTGGATGGGTAATTATTTTCCACCTGTCGGTTACCTTAAGTCTTTTAATATGAATTTAACAATTACTAGCGTAAAAGAAAGAGCAATTTTTAATAACACAGAAAAAAAAATGATTTAGTTGGTCTTTCCATTGCCTTTCGAGATCAACCAGAGACAAATTATAGTCTCATAATACTAGTTTGACCAAAAAAAGAAAAGATGACTTACGTTAATTATAGTCTCTCAATTTATTATAGATTAATAATGACACTTTTAAGGTGCAAAAATTATCCCATTCGAGTAGAGTACTTAATATTTAGGCACATGAAGGGATTTATACCTTTGATTGGGCCACGATGATGCATTAATAGGAATAGCTATTCTAATATCTAAAATAAATCAAAAAATAAAAAAATAAATTCAATGAGAACAAATATAAATTTCAAACAGTTTGAAAATTTGTGAAATATTAAAGAACCTACTAATTTTCATCTAATTTAATTATAATTTGGGTAATTATCTAAATGATAAAAAATAAAGAAAAATTTAAACTGCCGTAACTATCAAAAAATTTGTACTGGGAACCGAAGATATATCAAATTATATATTATTTCAGGTTATTTCAATTTATATCTAGACGTGCATTAAATAATTGAGTTACAAGCATGAGAGCCAATCCCTCGACTATTTAACAGACGAAAACCATATGATATATAAAAAAATGTTGCTACATCTGATATTCTAGAGCCAATGTTCTTTTGCATAAAAATTGCCATATTTGTATCAGAAGGATATTTTATAAAATTTTCATTTACCCAAAAAAAAAAGGAGGATATTTTTTTGAATTTAAAAGGACGAATCAAAATAACCTAAATGATTTTCATTTACTGATCAGTCCAAATTTTAAGAGTTAGCAATTAATTTACCATTCTTGCCACGTTAGGGTGTTCATTGGGGACAAAGGTGATTGAACCTAAATTCTTGTCAAGCTAGCCTCAATTGGCATGCAAAGTCAGTTTTTGATTAGGGATATTAATTTAGTTTGAAATGTGGAAGAGATCCAACGAGCCACCCTTTCACGGGTCTATGGTGGGGTTGAGGTCGGCACCATTAGCTAGGGCTCATGTAGAAACAATGAGAATTTCTGTGCGGGGAACTTGCAATTTTCTTTGTTTGATTTCAGCTCGAAAGAGACTTATAGAAAATGACAAAACTTATCACAAACTCAAACTCCTTCGCTCCCCCTCCATCTTGGTCGGTGAAGAAAGAATCTATTTCAAGACTTCACACGTGGTGACGAGGGGCTTTACGAGCAAAATATATTTATATATATATAATATGTGTTGAAAAGATAATATGAGTACAGAGTCACGTAATTTTGGTGAGTCAGCTCTCAAAACGACACGGAATGGAACCATCTCTCTCTACAGATGTGTTTGTATTGTGTATTCATCACATTTTGCACATAGAATATAGAATATCTTAGATTATTAAAAAAATAGAATATTGTGTGTGACTAAAGGATCTGTTTGATAAAACAGAAAAATTATGCACCCTGACTACCATGAAAATCTAAATTAATGAAGGGTTTCTCATGTTTAACTCTTAGCCTCGCCTCGACCCACTCTATATGGGAAATCGTGAGGTTTTCATAGTCGGAACTTGACCTATCCACGACACTTTGGATGGGTTCTATCAACATTTTGTGCGAAAAAGCCGCTCGAAAATTTTAAACCAATTCAATAATCGTGTTCTGTATTATATCTTCAGTCAGGGTCCCTCGTGAAGATTTGAACTCTTAAGTTTTACTATACCGAGTTAGCTGAGTTATTATGTCTTGCCAGTTAATTAATTATTCTCAACTACCAGGGTCTTTGCCTGAAATCTTTCATTTCCCATGGACTTTCAAATGTCTGAAAGTATACCATGAATTCAATATGAAATGTGTGATCAATATTGTGCGAGGGAAATTGTCCCGAACCTTCTTTCAAGCACAAAACAAATTGGACATAACTAGGTGATTAGGTACAAACTCAAAGGGATCGTTTGCCTTGAATATTATCTTTATTTTAATAATAAAAAAAAAAAATAGAACTGAGAAACTTTCTTTGAACATGATCAAACCCAATTAATTACCTAAACCAAATACGAATTGACTGAACTCTAAATATTGTCCAAAGTTTTTCAGTTGACTCTTCAAATTCTATAAAGAGTATGTTAGGACTTAAGCGGTTGCCTAAAGCATCATACTATTGAGTTTGAAATACTTAAATCGTTTTTAATATCTAAGGTTTTTGGGTGACTAAGTTCTAACTCATAAGATTCATTCATATATATCAGAACATATATATTAGGATATAAAGTATCTTCAATAGAGGCATGACAATACGTGAACATAAAATTATACATCCATAATCACGTCACGCCATTAAACCTAAACCTCAACTGATAAATAAATAATTTTTACCCCAATCAGAGCCAAAAGAATGATAAATGAGATACTATTTGTACAAAGATTCTTTCTTCCAATGAATTCAATGAATAGAATTTTGTCATTTTCAATATACTACATATTTTCTTCAATGGCACCGTAAGGGCACCGACGAGTTTCATTTTTTCAATTGGATTAAAAAATTGTGAATTTCTATATGGCTGCAAATCTAACCCGCACACTACAACTTTGGTCAAAGACCTCTCCCAGTATGGCTCACTCCATTTAGAGTCGTAGGCGTGTACGTGTAGGTCCGACTAGTTGTTTTATCAAGAAATTTAGAATTATTTCGAATATTTAGAACTTATAGGGGAAATATTTTTTACGTAATAAAATTATATGAAAATTAATAGTGGCATCTTATTGTTTCGTACTCATTTGATTCATACGGTTAAAATTTATAAGATGTATATCACATATGCAAGACTTTGTGTTTTTCGACGAGCATTAGTTCAGCTACTAGTAACCTGAATGTAGTAGAGGTGAAAGATTTGAGTCTCCATTATGTTGAACAGCGAAATATCTTATTTTCATTTTCTCAGATTATTAGCCTCCGGGGAAAAAAATGATGAAAAATGAAAGAGTAGAAAAAAATTTTAAAAAAAATGGAAACCCATAAAGTCAAGACATCTTTCAATGGAGAAGCAAAACAACAAAGTCTCGCAGTTTGAAAAGGAATGGCACCACATATGATTCCTATTGGGGACCTCAACATCTGTTTGAACGCTAAAAATTTCAAACTTGAATGATGTGACATTGGACATACTGGAGTGAGCCTAAAGCATGGAGGCAACAAAACAATACTCGACTTGTCCACAACTCCTCCTGAGCCAATCTCATGAAATTAGACCACAGAGAGCTTCAGATAAGCCTAGATCCTCAGGTTAGATGAAGCTTGTTTAGGGCCACACACAGTGTGGATGATGATGACTTCTATGGAAACTTATTGTAGCTGTCCACATCCTAAATTAACAGGAATCACAATTATATCATGCCAATGGCGTAAAGAATAATGGATTGAATGATTGAATCCTATATCAAAAGGGAAAGGGCAGAAGGAAAAAAAAAAGGACAGTAAACATTTTAAATTCAGAAAATTTGCAGTGATTAGCAACTTTGAAAGAGCATGCCCATGAACTTTATCCATAGGCATGGGACTAATCATGCTTTAAATCAGAAATAATGAGAAGGCAAGGTCAAGATCGTGATATAAAGTAGTTTTAGTCATTAACTAGCAAAAGCAAGATAAAAACACGTATGATCATGGCATACATGTTCACATAAATGATGACGAGTTAAATTTAATAGGCAATTTTAACATGCACAACCGAGAATGGAATCTAATAATGCCACACCTTATTAAACTTATAATTGTGCAAATGAAATGTGTTTGGGTTGGTTCATATTTTGACACCTATGCACTCCGAAGATGGTTTCGGGGGTCTCGCTTCCCGGTGAGCAGGTGGGGGGCACAAGGATAACCCCCCTGTCCGAAGCTAGGCTCATGGAATGTTTGGGTCTAGGGTTTTCGTATGGTGACTGAAAGGGATAATATCTGTGATGCCCTAATTTATGGGTGCATATAAGTTATTTTTTCCTTTGTTCTCATATGAAATGATTTTGATCGAAACCCTAATAATAATATTGGTGAGGATTTCTCTCTACTAGATATACCCCTACATTTAGGTGAATTAGGATAAATCTATGTCTCTACCTTTTTTCTGTTTTCTTGTAATTGATTGCTTGATAGGTCCCCGTGGCATTGTTCAATTGGTATTAGAGCTTGAGGTTCATGAATGCACAGTATTTTAGAGATGTCGAATGGGCCTTGAATGGGTACGATGACGTAATTTGACCTTGAATATCCTTAGAAGAGGCCATAAAGAATCTTCCACGAAGTTCAACATAAATATTTTTGAGACCTACAATTGTACGAGATAAAACATCCTTGAGAATGCAAGAAAAAGTTAAAGGTTTGCATGGGAAATATGAGTCTAACGTACAATGAAAGAAGCCAAAACATTGTTATCTGCAGAGTGGGATATTGTGGTAGCACTGTAATGTGGACAGATGACTCTGACTTATTGGAGGTAATGTGAAAATAGGCTCATTGTGTTCACATTTTCAAGCAATCATATGCATTGTATATGCATAAGTATAAGTTCGTACCTTGGTAAAGCAGCAAAGTTAATGATTATACAGAGTTGAAAAATCAAATAAACTACAGCAATATATTCTATACTTTGTGATAATAATTGAGCTGAACAACTTTCAAAGACTCACAAAGTAATTAAATTCTAAAACCTATAATTATGTCGAAGGACTTCCACATGCTCACCAGATCAAAGGCCTAACTGCTTGAATAACCAGTGTTGGCCAGGATTTGAAAGTTAACTTTCATATATTTGTAGTCAGAACTCTCAACCTTTAGACTTCGAAGGCCTCTCTCTCTCTACCTTCCCGCTTCACAGACTACTTAAGACCTACACAGAGAACACGTAACATGTATGTCAACACCCAAGCAAGGCGACAAGACTTTTTTGCTTAAATGCAAACAGAATTTAAGTTAATTATTGAAGAGAAGAAGAAGATGGAGGCATAAACAGGGACAGCTGAGCTGCAATGGCTTGATTCATTTGTTTTGAGGGCTGAGGAAGGCTACGTTTAGGTCCCAAACTGGCAAGGAAGGAAAGGAAAGGGAGGGAGAGTAAAAACTCAAACAAAATTTTGGTTGTCAAAGAATGTAACAGATTTAAAAAAAAAAAAAAAACATTTCCTTGAGAATCATTAAATCAGATGTGTAGCATGTTTAGCAACATAATTATTGTATTGCTGATTAGTTACAGATAAATTTGGGCTCGAATTGGGCCTTGTGCAAATGTGGGCCACCTTTATAAAGTTACAAACGCAGGAATTGGGCTTCATGGGCTTGAACGTAAGGACAAGTTTTCAATAGGGAACTTTAAAATAATTTAAGAAATCAAATGAAGATGGGCCAGTGAAGATCAGAACTTGGACCATACAAATCGTCAATAAAAATAGCCAGAATGGAATCTGTTGGTGTTAGGATTTGTACCATTGTGTGTGTAATAGTCTCACATCGAGTATTACACTAGACAGCTTCTCACTTTGGTGTTGCTGATCTTTCCCAAAAACCCTCTCTTGATTTGGTATCAAAGCTCGATCGTGTTTGGTTTAAGAATGACCCAAATTTTGTTTTGACCAAAACCTTTCTCTTGATATGGTCTCAGGGTTCGATTGTATTTGGTGACCCAAATTTTGTTTGACCCAATATTGACCTAGTTGTGCCCCTTTACCATTCGTTCAGGTATGCTGATTTTCACACCAATCTCACTCTCCCATAATTCATGTGGAAACCTTCGTCTTGAACTGCTCTAGAAATCAATATTTAGGCTTTACCCAGACCTAAATTTACAAGTTCCCGCTTTTATCTCTCTAGAAAGTTAGGGTAATGATGGGGTAAGTTTGCATAATTGAAAGGATTATTTCCTTTTTTACATAGCTCAATTTAATATTTAGAAGAGGTTAATCTCGTGACCTTGTCCAATATACTGGTATCACTCAATAAATGACATTCCCCTACATAGTTACTTCAAATTAAATTACAGAAATTTACTCCATTGAAATGAAAGTTACTTTCCTTTTCTTTCCTTCCCCCTTTTTTTTTTTAAAAAAAAAAACTCAAAAACTGATCATTCGTAAACGCAGTGTTAGCTCAAAAATCCTACAAATGAAAAGAAAGAATCTTTTTCAAAATGGGTGCAAATTACAGGAATATATATATATTAAAGAGATGATTTGGTGGAAGGATCCGACAGGAAGACAGGGTAGAAAAGGCAATGCTGTAAAATTGCACAAAGCTCGAGACACGTCGATCGAGGCCTACGAGGATAAGATTGCTTAGCTGTCCATCTGTTTTCCCAATTTGGCTTTGGAAAATGTACTAAGGTTGATGTACTGCGGAGGGAGACACTTTGCAAACAATAAGCCTTAAAAGTGGGTTTGGTCAAACTTCCATTAATCATTTGTAGCCAATTTTTGGTGTCTTCTTGGCCAAAACAAAAACCAAAAATAATAATAATAATAAATCAGAGGAAAATTTTAGGTGGCTTTTTTTAAAAAAAATTCTAAATCATAGCTATTGATGAACAATGGTCTCACTCCAATGCTTGAAATTAATATAGATAAATATACCCAAAATGTGATTAATAATATTATTTCTCAATATTTGGCACGGTTATGAAATATGACATTCGTGAAAGAGTATCACATGTGTGAAAATAAGGGCTTAACATTCCTCGTAAAAGGGTGATAAAGTGAGATTTCAAGTAAGGTGAAATATGCGCGTGACTAAAAATCTAAATCACACTTCACATATGAATGAATGGAGGAAATTATCATTTTATGTAAACAACTTACATTCACAAGAGTAATAATAATAATAATTATTATTATAATAGTATGATCTATCACGAATGGGTGATAATACAATTTCTAATAGTGCTTTTTCATACTTTAAATTTAAATTATATTTTTAGTCGGCACATGTTTTGGACTCGCCGCAGGGAAAATAAAAATAGAAGAAAGCTCTTGTATTTAGTGCGCGTCTTCAAGTTAATATTTTTTATCATTTAAATATCTTGTTATTTTCTAAGTAATGAAAATAATGTTGTAATAAAAGAATGTTAATAATAAAAAACCTGTCATAATAATGTTATATAATTCTAACGTTTCGTTAATATCAAACATAATTATTCATATTCCAAAAATTCAATTAATTATACCAAACATAAGAATATTACATTCTTAGCACGGTATTCTCCTACATCACATAGATGTAATGCAGAGCAGAAAAACCGGACCGACCCTTAGACGGTGTGCCTTTCTAGCCGCGAGAAGTCCTGCATTACTTTATAAATTTAAAAACATTGGATTAAGACTATCCATTGCTATACATATATAAATCATATAAAAGCTACAAAAACTGCTGATGCAAAGTCTAATCGCAGAGGTCGAAAATGACCTATGTTGGAATGAATAAATTAACCCAACTGTGGTTGATGACTTTAAACCTTTCTATTACAAGAAAAAGAATATAAAATTTATTACCATCCCTGAATGACTGCTCAATCATCAACAGTGTTTTAATTTTCATGCAGCTAATAGATGGCCTAAGCCAGCACGGAGATCATGCATTAGACCTCACTTAACTAGCTATATATCATCCTTACCAAATAATGATTAAAAAAAAATTAAAATAGGGATCCTGTAAACCTTATTTTGGGGGAGTTTAGTATTGATAGACTAGAGCCTAGTAGAGGTTGATTTATAGAATGCACGAAAAGGGTTCTATTACCAGCTGGACAAATAATAATAACAGTAATAATAATTGAATATAAATCAAAAATAAATTATATGAAGAAAGAAAAAGTGCCATCATAAGATGCATACATACGACCTTCTAGATCGACGCATTTAAAAGTTGCAGGTATTGATTAATTAATAATAACCATAGATTACTTAGAAGGATGCATGTGTGCTAATTTGCTGGGTCTAGGTCTGATCATGCGATTTCATGGCTGAACCTTTACTTAATTGGTTGGGGGCTACGGAGTCGGTCAAACACCTGGAGTTAGTCGCAACATTAGAGCGACTAATCTCTGTATCTATCGATATGTTTGACTTCATCTCATTTGGGGAATAATGGTGTGATTAACAACTCTCTCTTCAGCCAATTAAAACCAGCACCGATTTTTAAGACACGAAAGGTGTATAAAGATGGTACTTAGAGATGTTAACTATAGTTTCGTAGAAAGTATAAGTACATATTAATGTATTAAACAGGCTTCTATCTGTTCCAATGGCCTGAAACTTGCACTTAACTGGTCAACCATCTTCACACACTTCAACTAATTAGCTGAGTATTGAAGCTCAAGGCTCTCAACTATAATAACTTGGAACATAAAAGAAGAGAGAAGCTTACTTTAATGTTTGCTTGAGGGAGTGAGTGTTACACATGTTGTGTTTAGAATCTGACCAGTCTGAGAATCATAAGATATAGTGGTCAATGACCGCCATTACTTCTTCCCATGGTCATGTTTATGTTTGTGAAGTCTCAACCACATCCTCTATTTTTATTACAGTTTGGTTCTCCATGACATTAGAAACAGTAAAATAGTCACAACCACTACTACAATTTACAAACAAACAAGCAAAGCAAATTTGGCTAGACAATTCTCCTTTTTTCTTTTTTCTTTTTTTTCTTTTTTTACCCTTGCATTTGCGATGCATATTCAATATTTATGGCAAATAAAGGCAATTTTACAGGGTAATTTACATACAGAAGATCCGAAAAAAAGAGAAAATAAGATTTCCTGGAAGGTTTTCAATCTTGACATTTTTTTTTTTTTTTTACCATTTGCTAGAAAAATTCATCTATTTTTTTTTTTTTTTTTACTCTTTGCATTGCTACACAGGTTTTCTGTTGCAACAATGCATGACAGGAACCAAAAAAAAAAAAAAAAGAAAAAAAAGAAGAGAAAGAGGCAATTTACAGGCTAATATATGTAAGGATCCAGAAAACAAATGGCATCATTTTCCTATATACATAAATGGGACTCAAGATTTCTGGATTCTTGAGAAAAGAAAACAGAGGGAAAAAAAGAGAGAGACAGAGGGATAAATGAGGAAAAAAAAATGAAGAAGAACTGACGAATTTTAGGGCTTGAGATTCTGGGAGTAGATGTAATCGAGGTGAGCTTCGGCTGCTCTTCTCATCAAGCACTCCTCTCCTCCCTCGCAACTCTCCTCCTCCTCCCATTCCACATCCTATGCACCAAACAAACAAAATCAAATCACTAGAGAGAGAGAGAGAGAGAGAGAGAAAGAGAGATGGGAGATTTGCGCACCTTAAGAGGACGTGATGATTTGGGAGGAGCGTCGTCATGGGGGGCGGCGGAAGAAGAGGGAGAAGGTGGCAGCGCGGCGGCGGAGGAGGCGCAGGTTAGCGCGAATAGGAGGAGGAGGGCTATCGTGCAGAGGGGGGTGAGCTTGAGGGACACCATCACGTGGCTTCCACAACTTCCGAGAGAGAGGGAGGGAGAGAGAGAGAGATTGAAGAGTTTATAATAGGACGAAACTTATAGGGTGGTGGGAGGGAGGAGGTTCGAGAAGATGCCCTCCAAGCCGCAGAATCCCACTTTCACATCCATCAATCCATACCGTCCGATTCATCGTAAGGCCCTTTATTTTTATAAAAATATTTTGCTCGTGCGTCGTTTCTAGATCACGTTAGACATAAAAGATATATATTTAAAATAAATTATTTATAAATAATTTATATTAAAAGGATAACTTATTAAAATTTATAAATTTATGAATTTAGACCATCTTAATTGTCCCTTTATTTTTACTTTTGTTTCTCCTTTCACCTTTTCTGTAATGATCGATTAAAATTATTTATTTTCACAAATTCATATCCTTTCAAATTCAGATAATTTAAATAAACTTTTTAAGTGCTTCATTATGAGTTGAACAAGGAAAGCACTCATTTGAGATTGGGGCTGTCAAGCCCAATCTTAGAGCCAATCGTTTTCCCAAGGTTATAGATTCATTTTGCCAACTTTCCTTGCGATTACGAGTACAACTGGATATGGAAGTCATTCGATCCTCTAAATTTTCAGGGGCCTTCGAGGACACACTAGATACCATACCACATGTCATGCTATTTTAATTACTGGGCTCAAGATATTTTGTTTTTGTTTAACATTGATTAAGAGAATAAAGAAGACATTTAAGTATTTTAACTCACATGAGTGCTTATATTGTCTCGTTTAGTAATCTTTAGTCAATTTATATTTTACTTCAAACATTAGTGATTTAATCATCACTAATGACAATCTTGATAGCATGAGGGATCTAAAATCCTAATATGTTAGATAAACTTAGTTTTGACTTTTGCGAACCCGTGAAATTAAATGACGAGGAACAACCCGAGAATATTGTGTCCATCCAAACACAAATTAACTTACCCTTGACCAATAATGTATTTTTCATCCTTCTATGCTTACAATAAGGATCAACACACAAGTTATGCACATTGCTCTTTCATTATTGATATGGCATTAATATATAAAAATGGATCGATTTTATATCACCCTTCAATTTGAATTAACAAAAGCAATATCTCCTTGCATGATATGGATTTCAAACATTCATGATCTAGATATGAATGCGTCGAATTACCTATCTTTCGGTCTATTAATGAACTCTCTCTCTAGAGATTGTGAAAGATGTTTTACTATAAATACTCTTGTTATTGCTTTAACTCTTATCTCACAAAAAGTAGATCCCACCCTAATAGTCCCAAATAAATTAAATACATGCATTAAAATTCGAGACTTCTCATTCCACATGAACAAAAGCACTTTTTTACTCTTTCATATAGTAGGGGGTTTCATTTGAAAAAGGAAAATGTTCCATACCAATGAATTCGGGTAGAGAACCATGGGTTCCAATGCATGAGATCTTGTAGCACTTACCAATGAGGCCCTATCGATTAGTATTACATGAAAGAAATCAATTGTAGACACTAATAGAACTAGATCTGCTCTTCATACACAAACTTGGCATATATATATATATACACACACACACAAGGACAAAGCCAGGCCATTTTATTTCAGGGGACAAGTTACCGCAATATATATTGCAGTACGAAACTAAGGGTCCAATTTTCCTAAAATCAACCAAATAAATTGTCAAATTAACTAATTAATATATATATTTTCTACATAATTGTTTAAAATTTGTATTGAAATATAAAGTAAATCTGCCTTTTTGACCAAATTGACCGCTTTCATAAACTTCAAAAACTAAGTTAAACCACTTCCAAACAAAATGAACCTTTCCTTAAATACACATGCAATCAACCTAAAAACTACAAATTACAGGTGTCCCACCCGTAGATTTGCAAGGTAATATACAAGTGAGTTTTAATTTCCCTTTTCTATAATTTAATTGAGTTTCAAAAATAAAAGTTTTAATTTTATTATCGACATTATTTTAGGTGTGGAATTTAAACGTCACCCAACTTGTTAAAAAAGTCCAAGCAATGAGTTCTGGATGCATGGAAGTTTGTGGAGAAAAACCGAATAGTATTGGGAAAAAATTGGAAATTTCAGAGGGCTAATTACCTACCCTTGCCCCTAAATAGCTCCCTCACACATATATTCTGGTGATAGGCGTTAATATTATCATTGGTCAAGTTAATGATTTGATTGAATAATACAAAAGTTCAAAAGAGGGAGAGGGGAAAAAAAAAAAAAAACCCATGAAGATTAAAAAAAAAATGGTGGATCATTAAGTGTATTTTTAACGAGCGAAGAGTCAATAATAGCATCTTAGAACATGAAGGGAAGCAAATCGTTGACCATCTTTTGTCAGTAGCTAATCTCATTAGTGCCGGTGGATTTTGTGATTTGCAGCAATAATTAACCGCCGCAATACTGAAACTCATTTAATTGATTTACATTATATACTGAATCACTCGTCATTTACCCTAATAACTACCTTTGACGCACTCTGATCCAAAACAAATTGCCATACAAATGATTTATATGGAGTGCGTCTGGCAATATTTTTGAATATCATATTAAATCTCGAACATTTCTATTCCAAAATTAATTTACAACAAGTGCGATACAAATGATTTTTTAATAATCACTGTTCTTTATATTGGCGTCTATTTACTCAAATCTTATGAGAGTCAAAAAATATCGCTCTCGAAGTCAACAACTAACCCTAGAGGAAAGGAAAATTCGAAATGGTAAACCACCAACCATTTTGGGTTAAAATGTGTGAGCCCACTGTGTTCTCTAAGATTATTTATATGCTCCCGTGCAAATCATTAAAAAAAAAAAAAAAAAAAAGAAGGGTTTCACAAAGAGATGAGCTTCCTATGCTACTTTCAAATATAGGGTGTGATTGGTTCCTAAACTTTAGGTGAGCTGTAAAACTTCAAATAATAATAATAATATCTTGTTTGGTTGACAAGATGAAATAAAATGAAAATAAGATAGTAATTTGATACGAATATAGCATATAAGAAATAATACTCCCAAAAATCATGAAAAAAATAGATAAAGAATCTTACATACTCTCCTCACGCCTCATGTTATATTTAGAAATAAGCTTATTCCATTCCGACCTTATTCTATTCCGTGAATTAACACCGGGTTAGACTCTAATTTACCTGACAAAAGGCAAGAACACAACATTTCAAGTAAATCGAAATATGCACATAAAAATTACCCAACACACAAAATAATGTGATAATTTGATCATCATCATCATCACCATCATCATCATTATTATTATTATTATTATTATTATTATTATTATTCCCAAACTGTGTGCAGACTAAACAAAACATTGCTATATCTGTGATCTTCCAATTATCGTGACGGCACCACATTCGTATGCATCACAGCATCAAGGATGTGATATCATGTAAAAATGTAAAATAATGCAAACCAGACGAACCCTAAATATTTGACCCGCTGTACAGCACACGAGCATAAGTATCGAAAAGTCAATGATAGGTGCTAGGCTTTCTTTCTTATCAACAGCATCACTGTTGAGTAGATCTAATTAATTGCCTTCAGCAGACACTACTTTGAGATTGTGTATGAAAATGAAATCAATGCAGGGAAAAAAAACAAGAAAATGGCAACACACAACCCTTTTATTTTCCAGTTGGGGTGGGGGATTCATTAACACAAGCAAACAAGTCCGTTTCTTGAATTCAACCACAATTTAATAAAAAAGCATTGAATGAGTCATATCATAGGTCACAAATTCTCTTAACTTAGAGAAATTAAACAACGGTCTAGGAGAAGAACCAACCCAATCACAAATAAGTCATTGTAGATCTAGTCACAGAGCAAGAGTACAGGTTACGACCAATTATTCACAAAAATGCATTAAATAGTTACGCAGCAAAACAAATAAATAATTCAGCATGACAAATGGTAGCACTGGACTAGATTTTGTGAGGAAGATTATACTGACCTTATTTGGAGCCAAATATTGGCAGCCTCGCTTATCACTGAAGAATATTCACCGGCGCCCAAATATTATTCTCAACATTATAGCAAAATAATTCGACATCAAACTGAGGTATAGATGCACCTAGCACTCCAAATGCAAATGAATTCACCCGTGGGTTATGTCCATATAATGACCAAGGCAATCGGAAAAGAACTAGGAGATAGATTCACTAGTGATGCTTAAATCTGAATAATAAGTAGCTTGCCCTAACAAACCTTGATTAAATTTTATTTTTCTTTCATACTTCTACCAACATATGATTAAAAAAGTCCCAACCAGCAATAGACTGCATAAGACTGGAATTCAGTGTAAGTGCACTGAGCCAACCATTGTAAGTCAAAAACTAAACAAGTTCATCCGAGTATAAAAACCAGTTGGGCAACCATATATAACAAGGACGACATGGAACTTTCTTTATTATCCAGCTAATTGATTTAAATATTTTTTCCATCGAAAATATCTATTTAAACAAGGGATAACTGATCATTGGTAGTGTATGAACAGAAAATACATGTGACAATGAGACTGGCTTCACATGCTGTGAGAAACAAAATGGACCTAAGTTCTATGCTATATAAATCAACTGCTTACGGAAAATTATGAAAGCCTGATGAATGTAGAATCTTCATGAGACAACTTAACAAACCCACAGCACTTTGATATAAAGAAGATAGCTGACCAAACCTTCAAAATTATTACAGCAGGATCCCAGCAATGTCATGGTACTTCTCATGCTATCCGCAAGCAGCTGCTAGCTTTTCTTCCATAAGGTTCTTCTTCACATATCTACAAGCGAGGTGAAACTTCATCGAAATTCTCAACCTATTATAGCAGAAAAAGAAAGGCAAACAAAGGTAAGATCTAACAGCCGCCTTCCATTGCAAGCAATGAATGAAAGTGACAAAAAATATATATATTGGAGAACTCCAAAAGCGGTGAACAATTTTGTTCGCAATTGAAAGGAACAACTATCCTCGTAAAAATTAGAAATGGGTAAGTTATTTATGATCCTGCTAAAAAAAATAAAAATATCAGTAGTTTATTGTAAGATCCTATTCCATATGACCATTGCCACTAAATTGCCAACACTGTCCTTTAATCTCTGTTGCCACTAAATTGCCAACACTGTCCTTTATTCTCTGTTCACATAAGAGTCTTTTTAATGCAAGTCATGTTTCTACTTTGTCCAACATCTTTCCCAATGTCTTCAGAAATCGGCAAATGCATCTAAATGAATGCTATATTCTTCGAAAAAGCAACTATGTATCTGAAGGAATGAATGTTCTTTGAAAATGCAACTATCAAAAGAGGAAAAACCGTTACCAGCCTGAATTTTCCGACAATTGCAGAAAGCTCTATACAGGTCACTTTTTGCTTTGATCAGAAAATAAACATACGTCCAACTTAGTAACTACAAGAATCTATACAAGTCACTTTCGCAAAAATAAAAAAGAGATTATTATGCAAAGCAACTGCATATTATCTCAGATTTATATTTAGATCTATGTTATGGATGAGATTTTAGCACCATCTATAAATTTATTAAACATATTTTCTGAATTTTATCTGTTCTAGCTCTGCCCTCAGAATTACAAAGCCATTGGGCTTTTCATGGTTTTTTTCGTTTCTCTTTCGCATTTTTTCTTGTTTTCTTTATATTTTTGCTTTTTTCAGTTTTTTTCCGGGCAAGTAAAAATAAAGAATGCCAATGATCCTTAAACAGCCAATCTGGTGAAGCAAATATACTTTATACCAATCAACAACAACCAAAAATCTTATCTTACACTTCTCACCATAGTTGTTAAGGCGTCGCCTAGGCGTCCAGGCGGGGGTGGGGGAGCATGACGGGTAGCGCCTTGCTCCCCGGCCGCCAAGGCGTGCGCCTTGGCTGGAAAGGCGTCGCCTAGGCGACGCCTTGGGCGCTTTGTAGCGCCAGGTTGCCTAGGCGTCGCCTAGGTTTTTTTTTTTTTTTGAAAAAGAAAAGTTTTACATTGTAAATATATATGTATATATGAAGAAGTCATCGTCGTCACAAAAGACGACTATCTTCTTCTACTTCTTCGACAACAAACAACAGAAGAGTCCCCGACTCCAGCGACTGCACTTGATCGGCGGCGGCGGCTCCAGCGACTGATAGTGGGCACTCCGGCGACTGCAACGGCTCCATTTGAACTCCATTTTGGAAGTCACTCTCCACCCACTCAACTACAGCGGCAACTCCCATAGCCGTCAAGGCGTCTTCAATTCCGGCGAGTTCGATCTCGACCGAGTGAGCTCCATTTTTGGACGGCCACTCTCCATCCAATCTCCTCTCAGTACTGTTACTTTATTTTTCAAAACCCTAATATATTCTAGTGATCAATTTTATAAAATGAAATGTAGAAAAGGAACCCAACCCGAAAATGCATCACTAAGGTGTTTAAATGTATTTTGGTACACATATACAGGTATGATATGGGGGTAAAATTATGAATTTTATTAGTGAGCGCCTTGGACCGCCTTAAGGACGCCTAGGCGAGCGCCTTGCCGCCTAGGCGTCCAAGCGGTCAGCGGTCGACACCGACCGCCTTGGCGCCGTGACAACTATGCTTCTCACCATCTCTTTTGACTTATTTATTTATTTATTTTTTCTTATCCCTTTCTCTCCTTCCCCATACCAAACTTCCATTCCATTTTCTCTCTCTAATCATGCTCTTTTCCTGCAGCATTTGCTTCGTCTAATAGGCATACATTCCTCGAATGAGCTGCACAATTTGTTTATTGAGGATTCGAATCCCTCTCTTACCGTATGTTGAGCGAATTCACCAATGTTACTGGCCTAAATGGATCAAATCAAATAACATCAGATTTCTTGGTGTAGATTCTCTATTCTAATTCTGAATTCCTGAGGTATGGAAAGGAAATGAATGAGAAAACCAATGACAATAATGGCAATGTCAATGTGATAAATCATCAAGAAGACACAAGTAACTCAAAGACCTTCATGCACACGACAAGTCACTCTATCCTAACCACAACTCAATGGCAAGTTTCAAGATAAGAGCGCTTACACAGACAGGCAATGCCTTTCTTGATTGTTTGGACAGTCAGATGTAACTTTAAGACAAGAAATCAATGACCTTATTGCTTGTTTTCTATCCTTAATTTATTCAGATTTACATATATTTGCAGTATTTTGTTTTTATTTCCTTCATTATTCTGTCATAACTTTTTTATTGTTTAGCAAGGCTTGTTCTGAGAGATTGTAGAAACCATTCTTCTCATTTAGAATTTTCTTCTCTTCGAGAGTGTTCTCACTTCCTGGTGGATTCCAGTCACTCCAAAGCTTTGTCATGTTCTAGTCTTTTTCTTTGCTTCATGCTGCACTGAACTCATAAAGTTCCATAGTCAAAAGAAATGCAGTGAATGAAATTTAATTTTTAAAAACCTAGCTTATAGGTGCTTCTCTAAGACCAACTTTATTCAATTGATAAAGCTAAAAACTTCTATAAAGCATACCTATAAATAAATGTGCTGATTATTCCATATAATGATGCAATCACTGGCCAAGATATTTTATGAAGACAACTAAGTATTCTGCTAAAAAAACGTCATCCCAATACTAAGTTTTCCTCAAAAAAGGGGAGAAGATGACAGGAGTGAAGATCCTCACCAAATTCTCATCTTCAAACTCATCATAATCATCATGCCTTCGAGAACTGTTCAGATGCGGTCTCTTAGGCTTCTTATGCCTGCTTTCACCATCTGATTTGGGACCAAATCTATCATGCTTCATCTGTCAACAAAATGACAAATTCGCTGTTCATGATGAAAAGAGGATAACAAACCAAAGACAGTACGCAATCATTATTCACAAGTGGACAGAAAATATATCACCTGTCTCAATTTGTGCTCACTGTCATCTCTGTGGGTATTCTGGGGCAAATTTTTCCGATTTTTGTTTGAATTGATGTCCTCCATAACTTTTTGATGTCGCTTCCTGTGTTTCTTATCCTTCTCTTTTCCATAACTTCTCGTTTCTTCCGAAACATGGATATTCGTTATATCAACATCTTCACTGTCTGTCCCATTTCCGGACTGTTCTCTCCCTCTTTCTCTGCCATATCCCCTATCCCGTTCCCTTTTGTGCTTTGCCTTCCTTTTCTCTCTCTCCTCTCTCTCTTTTTTCCTCTTTTCCTACAGAACAGAATTTATAAATAATTCTTAACTTAAAATTGGACTACAGAAATTAATGTGAGATTATAGGTGTAGCATTCAATTGAATACGGTGCTCTCCACGAAATCAGTCAACCATAAACTTTTCGTTTGTGGGGCCTTCAAAATGATCTTATACAAACTTATCAATGCCATACTTCTCACTGGCCTGCATAGTCACTATTATGCCCATTATAGGTGCACCGCTACATAACAGCTCAATGGCCATATAAACTAATAGCGAACGGCAAAAATATGGTAGAAGTAAATTTATGATAAAAACTAATTATCCCATGCCAACAATGTAAGACTCCATATTGGCCCTGAATTTCTATCATAACACCAAGTACCAACAAAAACAAAGCCAATGTCAGTCAGGGAGAATGAAGAAAAGCAATAACGTTTTGTATGGTTTAGAGAATTTGTGTAAACTTCAAGCTGCAGTTAACATCACCAAGAACAGAAAAAATTAAATAAGCTTAAAATCGTGAAAAAAAAAAGAAGAAGGCTTTATCAAGAATGAAGAGGAATACATAAACAGAGGCCAAGAGATCTTCCTAAAACCAAAAAATACAAGAAGAAATTAGAAAGGGGACACTAAAAAAAAACAAAGACAAGAAACGCTCTCCAGTCTCTCAGAATATCAGAAATCCTAACTACTTTGATAAACCCCAAGTAACAACAACCCACACAGAAGGCGGAGGGGAAACAAACAAACAAAAGATGCCTCTACCACAACCCCCCCTCCGGAGAGATGCGTCTACTCTTTAAAGATCCTAGTGTTTCCTTCAAGCCAAATGCTCCAAAAATGGCAAAGATTGAACAGTCCAAAGGGAGTTGTCCTTCCTTCGTACCTCAGAAACACTTAATACCTGGGGAACCCTGTGCAGATTCATTTTGCTATTTCTCAACATGTATGACCGAGACACAAAAAAGCCCTCAAAAGATTATTCTCAAAACATTTTACAGACCATTATAAAATATCAGTCCTACTTAAAGCTTCCCTCTCGCAAGTAAGCTCGGAAATGGGCGAATATTGAAGTGAATATTTATTAAAATTTTAATATATAAGCACCAAATTGAAGTCCGGAGGTTTTTTCTTTTCCTTGCACTAAATTCAGCAGAGATTTTGAGAAAGCATACCAAGCATGTAAGAGCTTTTGGTAGCTGCTGCTAATAGTAGTAGGCAGGATACCCTAGAAGCAAAAATACCGCGAGTTATGCACATTGTATAATGCATTAACACGCATGATTACATTTGAGTAAGGACACAAATAAGACATAATCCCAAACTTCATTAAATAGTGAACACCTTCCTAGACTATGAAAAGCTTGTTAAGAGTTTATCCCTTGATATATGATATCAAAAAAATTAAAAAGCAAGAATTGTGAATGCTGCATTTTATGACCTAGAGAAGCCATTTTATACCTTTTCCTCCTTTTGCTTCCTCTCGTATTCATCAATCTGGTCTTTTAGGTGACATATGTACTCCTCAAACATCTCCCTGCAGAAAGTCTCTTCCTCTAGGGACCTACACAAAAGCATGATGGTCACTTAGAAATTAGCTGGTGGAAAATGTAGAATGTTGACGATCGCAACATTAAACGGAGACAAATTGGCGACCAAAGTATGACAATTTTCCCGCAAGGATCTTGGCACCCTATGCCCTTGACTACCACCCCATCTACATCTGAGAGCTTCCTATGGAGCCATTTAGGGTTTATTCTTGAAGCTCTCTGAGAAAGAAGAATGAAAGTTCTACCATTGTATTTTTGAGTTTTATTTTTTTTTTTATAATAGAAACGTATTATTGCTTTAATTTTTATTTTTTTTTTAAATCAAGTATGTGTAGGTGCCACAGCCGCCTAGGAACCCACCTACGCAGGCCACCTTAGACCGACTAACGGCGTTGACTTCCCTGGGGGTCCCCCGGGGGGGGGGGGGGGGGGGGGGGGGGGGGCGCTTTCCTCATAGGTGAGGCTTTTCCTTGCTGCCTATGCCTAGGCCGCTTTTTAGAACACTGATATAAGAAGCCTGATACCGATTTAATTGTAGACATTGGTTGGAGAAAGGTGTGCTGCTACAGTCACAAGAATCACGGTTGCTTGCAAGATTGGGAGGAGGAGAGCAACGATTATTTGTACTGCTCCTTGGGACAGCCTTGGCCATACGGGACTACTTATGGGCCAATTCATGACATCACATGTTTCAGGTATGTCTTGAGCTCTACTAAATGTGTGCCTATTATGTTGCTTTTATGCTTGTGGCCAGTATGAATAAAGCTGGCCTAAAGCCCTGAGCGTTAGGAGTATAGTCAACAACCTAGTCAGCACAGAGGCTTTCACATTATGCTAGGAGAAGAAAGAGGAGAAAAAAATCTTGAGAGCTAAAAAATTAATCCCAATAGGTCCATATCATATATATAAGGTTTTGTAACCAATAGCTAAGAATTTCCCTCTTCAGAAATACTTGTACTTCTAAGTACAAATTTCAGTGCACCGGAAACATGTAACTAACCAGTTATACCTGTACCCATGACGATCCTTTAATAACAGTTTGCAGTCCTCCCATTTTGAAGATGCAGTTATTTCCTGCAATGAAGCACACAATAAAATTTGATGGTAAGTGCAGGCATTTAAAAATTGAGTACAAAATATTGCTAGTCTACATGCAGCTCTCCATACCTTTGAGGATTGCAACAGATTGGTGAACTCATCAGCAAGAAGTTTACACTTCTTTGATTCTTTCTCCTCCTTTTCTTTTTCTCTTTCCAGCAGCTCATTAAATGAAAGCTACAAAAAAGTCAAGTAATGAAAACCAGATTATGGTGCCTGATAAGCTAAACCAATCCTGTGGTTACAACGTACTCCAATATTGCAAGCGCACCACAGACTTGAAGAATATTCAGAAGGTTCCCACAAAAAATAGAAGAGGAACACTACCTGAGCTGGATTAGTGGCCCTAAAACACAAATAACATATCTAAGTTATAACTGACAAAGCACAACGGACTGTGTCAGTACAGCATACTATATCTAGGAAGCATAGGTACTTCAACTTAGGTGAAGTGCCAGCTACAGGAACAGCCTGCTAAGATGCTGAAGAGTTTAGTAGACACATTGGTAAAGTTCAGGAGATGTGACATGAATTGGTCTCCTCAGTGACAACAATATGGTGCAGGCTGATGTTCATCGGCCCTATACTGCCCTCGAAGATTGTGGTAACGGAACAAATTTGGCCTGAATGATTTCCTAAAGTACAGTTTCAAATGTCATTCAAGAAGCGTTGGCCTTTTCAGAGTCGTGTGGACGCCTATAAGAATGAATTCCTCATATTGGCATCAGCAACATCCTCAATTTTGACTTCCTATTTTGATAGCGTGAAAGGTCGGACATCATAAGATCCTACCTGGATAACTGATTTTAAGTGAATTGATTCAGAATTTAACGAGCACTAAGTCGTTTAAAAAGGACAGAAATTCATTAAAGAGTTATTCTTTCAAGCCGTGGCAAGTTGAACTGAAATCAGCTCGCATGGAAACGGAATAAATATTTTCTCAATGGCACAAGCATAATTTTTTTCGGGGAAAAAATGTCTAATTACCCATAACTGACTGTTAACACCCCCTCTGCTGACTTTATAACTGACTGTTCATTTTTATTTGAAAAACCAAAAAACACCTTCCTTTTTTCTTTTTTTTTTTTTTCTTTTGTTGAGAAAATGAAGATTTATATTTATAGAGAAGAAAAGATAACAACAAAGAGGACAAAAGACCCTCAAAAAGAAAAAGAGGAAAAATGGCCCTCAAAAGTAAAAACTAGACAGGTCTGATTAAAAAAAAAAAGAACAAAAAGAAAGATAAGTAACCAAATAATAGCAGCCTTCCAATGCCTAATTAAACTGGTCTGACATTATTCAATGAACACCCCTAAAGAGTGAGTCCACAAGCTTGCAGTGAGGACACACCTCTCTCGTAATTGTTCTCGATCACAGAGACCGACAAAATCTTGTTAAAGTATCTCGCCTTTTTTGCTTTTGCCTAAACCCACAAAAGCAATGGTAAGGAACTTAGGAACTGAGGCCAGACACACCCAATACTCACTGCAAAGGTCACCTAAACCCACAAAAGCAATGGTAAGGAACTTAGGAACTGAGGCCAGACACACCCAATACTCACTGCAAAGGTCAAACAGACGACCCCACAAATTCCAAACAAGAGAGCAGTGAAGGAATAAGTGAGGATCAGTCTCATCACTGCCAGGAACAAATCACATTCATATCAGGAGAAAGGCACTTTAAAGGTTTCCAAACCTGAAACAGATTGGTAGTGTTGACTCTATTAAGAGCTATCAACTAAACAAAAGATTTGAACTTAGATGGAACTTTAGGTTTCAAAATGTGTTTGGATAAAGGAAATGGGTTTGGCTTGTGGATAATCAAAATACGGGGAAAAAACAATCTACAGGAGAAAGTTCCTTATCCCTCCAGATACCGGGACCTCCTTCCTTTCTGATGGGTGGAACTAACTCCAGGGTCCGTAACAAGTATATCAGTTCCGCCACCTCCAAATTAATCAGCCTTAAAAAAAGGTGAAAGACCCTGCTAACGAAGCATAGACGGGCAGTAAAGACATGGATATCATAACAAAAAATAAGAATCTCCCCGCCATACATCCTCCCAGAACATAACATGAATACCTCCCAACCCTATATGTAACAAAAGGAAAGAAGATAGGAGATCAATCCCCTTAGTTATGTATCTTATTTTCTTTCACCTGGATGTCCTAATCCTTTAAATCTGCCGAGAAAACCTAATCATCCAAGAACCATAATCATATTCATAACGATGAAATAATCCACAAATTCTTCAAAGCAAATCAATATCAATATCATTAGTCAAAGAAGATAATATTTCGTATGATGATTCCAAGATTATTACTAAAATGTCCCTTCTTTATTTTTGTTTCATCAAAATACTTCAACTGGCATTAATATACAGACCTGCAATAGTCAGGCACTTGGTCGAAATTGCCAAAATTAGAAAACTCCTGCCTTGCTAAGCTGATCAAAACTGTCAGAGCTGCTACAAGGTGATGCTTTTTGTTCTCAAAAATGCCGGGGCAACTGTGATGTATTTCTCTCAAGCCTAGGTGTGGATCACAATGGTTGAAACCTTCTTTATTATTTCTCTTCTATTTTTTTCCTGATTGGAAAATATACACTCCCTCAACAGATTTTGAACCAGCAACTTTCCTACACCCTTGGCCCTTCATTATTCTTTTTCATCTTTATTCTTGGGTTACTGTCCACACGCTCAAACCTGAACCTAGCATTAGTTCCTTACACCATAAAACTATAGACCCAGATACCAACAACGTAAAACCACAAAGTCCTTTTAGCCATAGGCTAACATAGAAACCATAACTTAAAACCAAGTTTTGTAGGCGGCTTGATAGAATATGATCCCAAACAAGAGGGAAAAATAAAGACAAAGTCACATTTGCCTACATTCCGTAAGCCTGCCCTTTTTTCAGGAGTGCAAAATGCTTTATTTGTCACACCATTTGATTGTATTAAATACTTTTCTTTGTAAATCATGTGCATAACTCAATTAGTGAATTACAGAATTCAAGGAGGGTCCACCTAAGTTCAATAAATCTTCATACCAGTGCGTCCATTGATTTTATAATAGAACTAATAATGATTTTTATTTTTCCAACCAGGTTTCACAATCAGAATAAGTACCATCAAATCATAATTACAGAAACATAATACCACAGCTGTTTAGAATGGGCAGCGTCACAGAATGGAAAAGTGAGCATAGTCACGTGTTTCACTAAGGTTAAGGACAACAGAGTACCATAGCTGCTTAAGGCACATTCAGTCTACGTTCTTCTGAGGAAATTGTTATGCAGTTTGAGAAACCAAAAATAACTTGTGAGAGCATAAGCAGCGTAAAAAACCTTTAAGTTGATATCTGATATTTGTGGAGAACTAGAATACTCTGAAATACCAGCCTTGAAGTCCTCAAATGTCCAGGTTGATGACAGAGTAACCTAAGAACATAAAGGAACATCAGATACCTAACTCTGAGACATGAACAAGAAAAATTTGATACCACCACACCTTTCCAAACTTTAGGGCATCTTTTATCCGAGACCTGTCTTCACGATACTGCAAAAGTAATTAGCCAGTATAAGCATCATGAACTCAAAGAAAACAGCTACAAAACCACCCATGTTGTTTCACAAGAAATTAAAATAAATTTTCAGGAAGAAGGCATATTATAGGTGAGAAACTTTTTAAAAGATTACAGGTAAGAATGCTATTTTTATAGAAAAAATTGGTACCTAGAAATAGAAAATTGGGTATAACTATAATAGATCATGATCAGTTCATAACCTCTCAGGGAATTTCTTTTCAGGATTAATATTAGTAAATGATTAGAAACACATGAAAGACAGACATCTACCAAACAAGAAATATGGAAATCAACCCATCAGCACCATTTGTATTTTACGAGGGTCTGCTTTATCAGACAGGCTATTAGCAAACAGAAAGCCTTCCAGGAGTATTAAATGCCCACCAATTGTAAATAAAGGCGATGTCCTAGAAAGTACAGTTTGCAACCCACCACAATGCCATCATTCCCTAACCAAGTGAAACTGGTGCCCATGAAGCACAGACAGTCCATGCTGGCCTACGAATTTTGTTAGATGAGCGAACACACACACCCCATTGACACATCCACGACACGTAAAAAAATGCCAGGATTTTTTATCAGATTGGGACACATGCCCAGCATGCATAAAGGACACATTTTCACTCAGGAGTCGGGACATGTTTTCTTCTTATTCCGACATTATTTTCTCCTAGAGGGAAAAAAAAAATCCTCTTAGTCCTCGCGTTGAAGCACACTCAAATCAAATTACTTGGGGATAAAATTCCTTCGGAGTTTAACTTTAAAGTTTATATATTAATGGATTCAAAGTGTGAAGTTTATATTTATTTACGCCACTTCCTTCCACATTTCATCAATTGTTAATGCTAGAAACATATAACAGTCATGCATGATTATGACATGGATGAGATTCTTACAAGTGGATAAGAGAATTCCTTAGGTTTATCTTTAACCTAGAAGCACAGACATAGTTGAACAAATGAAAACTTGGATAATGAAAATGCCAGGCTTTTTTATTCAGCGGTCTTGCCACTGATGAGTTAATAGTTCACTCGGAAGTCCTTAACTGAGTTGGTCGCTGGAAGAAATATTTTAGATTTTGGTCACTGAAAGACCCATTTTTTTTCCAATTCTATCAAATTGAAGCAAAGAGCTACAAGCAATTTTGACCAGCTGCCATACTCTGTGTTGTGCACGTGTAGAGCTCCAGTTGTGCCTACACGTGAAAGGGCCGCTGAGAATCCTACATAGGACTGGGATGAGGTATTGTGGTGCTGGAAGTACAGACAACTCCCTCATTGCCAACTGATAATGAGAGGGAAACTTTACACTTACTAATAAATTAGGTTATTAGGTTAGACTTCAATCTAGCCAGTAACTATAATATACATGTGTTGCAACGCCAATCATATGGATAAGCAATCTAGTTAGTAAAACTCATAAAATTCCAATTGACTATAACCATATGAATATACAACAAAAGAGCCAGCATCTATGATTTTTAACCGTTTATGATCATGCTAATTTTCGAGGAAAAAAATTCATAACCCCATTGACCATATAAAGCTGTTAGAACTAAAATATAGTAGAACTTCAAACTTGAGAAAATTAGAAGATTGCAAATATATAAATACAAAATAAGTCACCTGTTTCTGAAGCTCCTCAGAGACATCTTCAAATAAATCCTTGGGCGTTGAGCCTGAGGTATTTGACGACACCACTAGGTATTCAGGTAAATCTTTAACCTAGAAGCAAAGATAGAGTTGAACAGATTATAACATGCAGTACAAAACAGCGAGCTAGTTGCAAGACGAACTGCATTAGCAGTCATGGAAACCATGTATATCCCTCCCCCCCCCCCCTCTTCTTCCCAACAAAGTCATTCATCTTTCAATGAGCAACAAGGTAAAAAGGCATAAACTACTTAATGGCAAAAAATAGAAGCATTTTATCAATGAGATGAAGTCCGGTTTTCAATAGAAAAAACACATTCATCAAGAAAATTGTCAGCCTCTTACCCTCGAGCAATAATCCCGCCAGTGAGTTTTGGCAGTAAGGACACCAGCAGCAACATGTCCTTCCATTAACTTCCGGAATTCATCACGGTTTTTCCGCTCAGTCTTTCTCAACTCTTCCTATTTTGATTAGGTTAGAAAAAACAAAACTTTTTTATTTTTGGTAAATAGAAAAACAAAACTTATTTGAAAGTAAGAACTTAATAATTGCCCAAAGGCAAATCTTTGAAAGCACCTTTTGTAACTTCCTCTGTTCGTCCTCCTTCTCCTCTAAATCCCGCAAATATTCCTATTAAAACATAAGATGAGCTCAAAAAAGCCACTAGAAAGTGTCAACAGTCATATGCAGAAAATTACCTGGAAAACCTCCAAACGGACAATACTTTCAAGACGCGAGCATCTTTCATCAACCTCTAAGCGATCTTTTACTTTTCGCCACTGGCTGCTTGCCTGAGGAAAGTGAAACAAATTAAATAGTGAGCTTTGGATAACTCAGATAACCAAATAAAGCACCAGCTGATATCAATTAAAGCTAGGTAATAGAACCTTAATAAAGTCACAAGATTCCAAAAATTTCTTGTATTCTGCTACATTCCTTTTGTGTTCATCCACTGCCTTAGCTCGTTCCTAATCCAAGTCCCAAAGTGAGATGAAGAAGAGAACAGGTGCTCAAATTAATATATCTTAACATAGTAGTTCCCAATATGGCATTGAGCAGTGAGTGTGTCAAGCATACAATGGTAGCAATTATATATTAATCAGTATTGACAACTCCCAAAACAAGGGCTATAAATATGATACCTAGGTCATTACTACTACATGTATAAATACGATTTTGGTCCATCAAGTTTCAAAAATTCTGAAGCACGATGCAACGACTTCGCATACACCTAAATATTGAATTGTCATCTATTAGCCACTGTGAGCAAAAACTAATAAACAGTACAAAGAAAACCATTAAAATCCAACGTATAACAAAGGAAAAGTGGGAAACAAGAAATGATGTAACATCTTTCTTCTGGATGATCATCCTATTGCCACGTTCCATGCCAGGATAAGACCCTGTAAGATACCAAAGAACTATCTACCTTAATCTTTCATACAATGTAATGAGTTTGGGCCTAGTAAGCTTGTTCTAAGCTCAAATGAAGATGCTGGAATATCCCTTTAGGTCCAAACCCACTATCAATATGTTCAGCCCACATGGATTCCAAAGTTGGGCTGCAATTCAATTACATGGGTCCAAAGTGATTTTTGAATTGACAGACAAGCTTTAATGGCGCAAGTTGAACTGCCAGACAAGCTTTAATGGTTTGGAGGGAAGAATTGGTCTATGTCTTTAATGGTTGTCAAAGCATAGGGGATGTGAAATCTGTTGGCTTCTTTAATAATGGTGCATGGCGAAAACGAATTTCAATTTTCAATTATCAATTTTCAAATTTCAAACATGAGTTAGTGCTTGCTTGTAGGCCTATATAAAGGGCTATTCTCTCTTTGTAATGGCCACACTTGAAAGAGAATTGAAGTACTCTTATTTTTGTTTTCCTTATACCTCTCCTTGTTTCCTGCATTTTAAATTTCAAGTTCTTGCAGTTCCTTATTTGTAGCACTTCCTTATCTTTTTCCTTCAAGCTTAAGCCTTAGATTATTATCCTTTACTTTCCAGCAGCTTCCTTTTGTCATATCAGCTCACTCTACAACTCCACACGCATCACAATGAATAAGGCGGCAACAAAACTGGCTCTTCTCTGAACGACATCCTACCACCCTCCCCCTTAACGCCTATTTGTTTTCATAACCTATGTTCCATCAGTGTTACTTTACATCCATCAAAAGTGTCAAAACACCGCTCCATGGAATAGTTTGTTGTATCTAATAATCGTGGCTTAAAGGTCAGGTATAAAGACCTATGTGGCAGAGACATGACACGCAACCTGTTACAGTAATTTTTCAAGAAACTGAAATTCTGACACATTGAATAATATACTTTTAACAACTAAAGATACAGAAAATTTTGATGCAGGAAAAAGGAACAAATAACACGTGCAATAAAAATAATAAATAATATATACATATTTATATATATATATATATATAAGGATCTGACCCAAAAGATATGGGTTGCTTCTTAAGAAGCATTCCTATTTAATAGGACCAAGCCACAAGGCCATGTATGACAAAAATAAACATTGGCAAAGCATGCCACAAGCCTACATTTTTATTATTGTTACCTTTTAATTAATGTTCAGCAAAGGATTAGGATTTCCCGTTGTGTCCTCGTGCCGCTACGACAGAGAAGGTGAAGAAGAGATGGAGGGGAGGGGAGACGATGCGCTGCAGCCCATGGGTCCGGTAGCAGCAGTAGCAACCAGGAGATCCTGCACCGGCGATCGAGAGAGAGATGGAAAGATGAAAGATAGCTAGGGAGATCGAAAGAGAGATTTGCAGTTTCTGTTGCTGATTTTAGGTTCACCGTTCTCTGCCTCTCCAATTTCATTTTTCTCTTGGATCTGTTTTTCACCTCCTTATTTTTTGGTCTGTTTCTTTACTCCTGAAATTGTTGTTGATGAACTGCAACTCGAATACATCATGCTCAATGTCTCTGAGCATGTCTCAACATGTTCGGGGTCTAAAAAATAAAAAATGACATGTTTTGGCATACTGGACACGTGCCGATGACGTGCCCGTGTTCGAAATGTTTGACAGACTCCAAAAGGAAAACTGTGTCCACGCTACATATGTACGCTGATCTCATGGAAGGATTATCTATGTAACAGCGCAGTTCAACTACACATAATTACAGAATATAACACAAAAAAGAGTGTCCGGAATTACCAAGGAAATATTTCACGTTGCGTAATAAAAGTAATTGCCTGCCAAGGCAAATAGCAACAACAAATTTAAGCGACTCTTCTGTGGTTGTTTCTTAACAAGACACTCAAAACAGTATCACACTGGTTTCACAAGACAAATTTTAAAAAATTACTTAATTAGTTCCTGCTCAAACCTTGTGAGAAATAATAACGTACTTGCTACTCAACACTTTTGCCTCATGAATGAGACTATAATGTCCCTGAAAAACAAGGATCAGCAGAAACATATTCGCATAAGTTAGAACCCATACAATGGGACTAGGCCTGTCAATGGGTCAGGTCTAGTCCGGACCCAACTCGTGCCAGACCCATTTAATTGGGTTGGATCTATTATATATGGATCCAGACCCAGACCCATTTATAGATTATATAAAGGTCGGGTCTGGTGAAACCCATACTCGACCCCGGATCTATTTAGATAAAAAAAAACTTATACAGTGCAATCATCATTTTCTTTTGTTTGTGTAAAGAAAAAAGTATAATAACAACTTTTGTACATGAATGAAATGAGTTATTTGAGTTACTTATGTATGTATTTTCTTTCTTAGTTTGCTTTTTAATAATTTTTTTTTTAATTAATAAAGAACATAATTCTTCATTTGTAGTTAATGATCTAATCATCATTTTCAACGTTCCCTGTGATTTGAAATTATACTAACTTAAGTTAATAAAAATTCATTGATAGAAGTCATCTAATTTAATATAAGATATAAAACTAATTGAAGCATAATTTTATTTATATTATGGTTTTTTAATCTAATATTATGGCCTTCTATCTATTGATATATTGTTAGCAAGATCTCCAAATAGGTGTAGAAGGTGCTGAGCATACCTCTACAATATAAACCATAAAAAAAAATAGAATAAAGATTGAAGAAATAGTAAAATAAAATTTAAGTCTCGTAGATGATTCTAGGGCAGACCCGTTTACCCAATGGTTTGAGCGGCTTTGGGTTTAGTTTCAATTTTTGGACCCGCTATTTAAACGGGTTGAGTCTAGACCCAAAGAAAATTTGATGGGTCCAGGGCAGGTATATGTAAATCGAACCCAGACCCGACCCATTGACAGCCTTAAATGGGACCTGTACTCTAACACATTGTGCCTCCTACAAGCTCTCTATTTTCTCCCTCACTAATCCTTTCTCTCTCCTCTCTTTCTTCTAGAATACCTCTTTCCTTTTTTATCTCTAGACCCTCTTTTTTTCTGTTTCCAGGATTCCCTACATCACCACCATTCCATTGGCTTATAAATGTAATACACAAATTGTTACAACTTTCCCCACATCGTGCCTCCTACAAACTCTCTATTTTCTCCCTCATTAATCCTTTCTCTCTCCTCTCTTTCTTCTAGTATACCTCTTCCCTTTTTTATCTCTAGACCCTCTTTTTTCTGTTTCCAGGATTCCCTACATCACCGCCATTCCACTTTTATGGTGCACATATTTTCATATGCCTTGGCATACTTAAAAATTGTCATACAACTAGGATCTACCTGTGCTCCTTGCAAGCATATATAGAGTGCTTCATCTTCTTGTATGAACTAGCCATCCAAAGTGACCCATAAGCAACAGGCAATCAATATTTTGCCTATAGCATTAGTAGACAGTGCACACAAACTAGAGCAACTAATTTGGAAAAAGTATACCTCTTTCTCAAGCTCTGCCAAGAAGTTCTTGAAAAGATCCTCACGGTCTCTAGGTCGTTCAACGGCTTGGAAACGTTCATCATCTTCAAACATAGTTACAGCTTTGCTGCATTCACGAGTTTAATTAGCAAGTCATGGAGAAATTGACCTCGAAAGAAGAAAACATCAACCAGAAAATATAATCCACACACTGACCTCCATTTGGTGGATGATGTCACGTTCCTACACTCCTTCAATAGAATAAAAAAATTACAATTTTTGAGAATGAGCAACCAAGTGCCAAGCAAGGGGGGAAAGAGAGAAATAGAGAAAGAGACTTCCAATATATATATATTTGAGTAACTTACTTCTAGCATACTCTTGAATTCTTCCCTTGCATTTTTCTGCTTAGAACGCCAGTCCTCAGCTTCCTGCTTTTTCTTTTGACCCAAAAACTGAAACATTAAATTAAGGAATATTTTTAAGAAAAAAAGTCTACAATGCATACTTTTATCTAGCTAGATGACAGACTCAAGTAATAAAAAGAAAATGCAAATGCCAATTTGCAGTCAGGTCCCCCACTAATGAGATACATGAGGACACTTGTGTTATGAAATCCCCAACTAAAGGTTTACCTCAGTAAAAGCTTGCTTTCGCTCTCCAAGACTTTTTAGTGCACCATACCTTTTGTCATTAATTATCACTCTCATTGCCTGAAATATGTGGTACAAACAATAGGTCCCCAGACAAGAAGAAAAAAATTTAAAATTTATAACAATTGGACTACCTGATCCCAAGTCCAGTTAGATTCAACATTTGCAGATTCCAAAAGAGATTTGAATGCATTTTTTGCCTCCTAAAGGGGAAAAAAGAGAATAAAGGAAAATTCCCCATAAAGTATTTAAAAGGAGGGAAAAAGAGAAATAAGATGGAACTCTGTGTCAAACCTGTTTAGTGGCATAGTTTGAGGTTCCCTGATCAACAGCTTTCATCTCCAATGAAGAGTTGTCGAGTGTTCCAGCCATCTCATTGACTGGATTTGCTTTCTGCCAAAGTTTGACCCCATCAACTCCCAATCATATGTTAAAAGTATGTTTCACCAATTTTAATTAAATTGAGAACTGATGCATACCTCCATACCAGGTGTAGAAACGCCATCCACTGAATTTGAAACATTCTGAACTGGTAGGCCGTTTAAGTCACTCCTAGAAATATCACAAAAGGCTGAAAGTTTAGACTATCGATGATAAACTACCCCAAAATTTAAAAATACAACGGATGATGACAATACATAGTTGCCGTAACAGTGTTGACCAAAGTGACAGGAGCTTCAGCACTTGCTGGACTGGCAGCAACAGGACTGACAATTTTCTCAGAAGAGTTAATTTCAACACTTTCTGTAATTAAATTCGAAGCTACGACAGGCAAAGCAGATAATGCTGGAGCAGCTGCAGGTTGCAGGTCGTCAGGAGCAGCAGCAGGTGCCACTAAGACTGGGCTTGATGTGTTTCTCTGAGTTGATGGGGATGAGGTGGACACGCCAGAAGATGCATTAACCACAGAGGCAAGAGAATTTGTAGACGTCCGTAACAGTGTCTCCTTAGTAGATGCCACCTCAGCTTGTTCACGAGCCAACTTAAAGTAATAATTTTAAAGCAGGATAGGACGAATGAGAGTTAAAATTTACCAGGGGAAAATGAAGTTAAGTTCAATAATGAAACTTGATTTAAAAGAAACCTTCAGTTCTTCGGGAATTATCCATTTTGATTGCTTCGTAACTTTGTTGAAGTAATACCTAGGAAATCAAAATTATAAACACTAAAATGAGAATAATAATAAAAACTTCTCAAAGCATCATTAAATTTTAAATTCAATATAACATCAGAAATCAGAAACTCCAAAAAGTACTTTAAAAAAAAAAACCCACGAAAACACACTAAATTACGCACTTCCTTCCATCGGGGCTAATGTATTCCTTCCAGACAGTTGATGCATCTGCTCTCTGTCACAGAAATAATAGTGAAAAGCCAACTTAAGGATGTTCCAAATGAATAAAAGAAACTAGACAGCAGGCAAGATTAAGCCAATTAATAACCACAAGAACAAAGAGTAAAATCCCATAATGGAACAAAAAGTAGTAATTTCACAGAATGCAACACAAACTTTGCAATTTCTCAAAAACAGGGGATCATATACAGCCATAATTTGCTTGTTAAAGGAGTAAAGAATCAACATGCAAACAGCCTGTTCCAGCAGAAGAAGATCAAGGGAAGGAAAAGGAGGGGGAGCAGGGAGGCAATACTTCAACTAAAATAACTGTTATAACAAAATGGCCACGGATCTACATCACTTCAGTTGTAATTTATAAGAAAATAAACAGAGGAAAAGAAAATATAAAACAAGATGAAACAAGTATATGATAAAAAAGAGAATGCCCACTACTATGCAAGTACACCAGTACAGTCCTAATGCCACTATAGTTGTAACTTGTGTGGGCCCATATGGACTTTTACAAAACTCTGAAATCACAAAGGCATGGATCCTTGTAGCTGCCGGTAGTTACTATGATATAATCTATCTCCACACACACACCAAACATGTAGGAACATGTAAATATGCAGTAGAGCTGTTAAGAGAGCTGTTACAGAACTCACCTCGATTGGGGTCATCAACTCAAGAGGCTTCTCCCAAGTAGACTGTCTTGTTCTTTTGTTATAATAATATCTGCACAATTAGCATATATAGAAATTATGCCTAACAAAGTAAAAAATTGTAAATTGAATGTTGCACTACAATAGTAGAGACAACCTTCTTTGTCTAAAAACAGCCAATGGAGGAGGCTTGTGAGGGCAGAAAATAGGATAAAACTTGGGAAGTCGGTTTAATTTACTTATGTAGGAATAGAGCTATTATGCACAAAACATACCTTACCCATATAGTACTACACTTTGTCAAATGGCTAAAACCCCTCTCCCCACCAAAGAAAAAATATAGTAAAATAATAAAAATGTACTAAATTTCGACAAGCTAGGTGAATCTACAGTGCCACAGTAAGTAAATTACCTGCTGCATCACCCCCAAAATGATGTCGTTTAAATAAAAAAGTGGGAGATCAACATTTATAACTGAGTTTTGAAATCCTCCAACATGTATAACTGATGCCAATATCAGTCCACAATAATTCCAAGGAAACCCAAGGTTCAAATAATTCCATAACAAAATTTTAACAATTTCAAATTCTTTGAGGAAATTAAAGAAAAATTAAAATTACAAATTCCCGCAATTGTCGACTCATATGATCAGCTATTTTACCACATCAAACCATGACCGGACCAATAATTCCTTACTGCCATCACTCACGTCACACTCTCTATGGCCGAAAATGTTGGTCATTCAATATATTTGTAACTTCTCATCCATTAATAAATAGTATCAGCTAGTTCAAATACACAAATTCTTATTTATAAGATTTTGGTAGAGTAAAATCAGTATAGCAAAAATATGTATGGCTTTTAAGGAACTATCTTATAAGTTCATTAATAGTTTGATAAGCCTGATTGTAAGCAATGATAAGCCTATGGAATGGATAGCCTGTGATAGAAGTCAAGAGCTACAAATGGCCATTAGATTAGCTTTATATACTCAAGGTTGCACAACTTTTGTGTCCTACCCATCACATTCTTGTCATATGCAAATTTAGGTCAAATATTTTGATCAAATCATGACCCAACATAATTTCTATAAGCTTTTCTGCTAATTTTGATCATCTTTTTGGAAGACAGTTGAGTTGCCCATCCTTTATTCCATTTTCAAAGTCCCTGAACTTATGAAGTCTCATTTCTATAGTGGACCAATTCGTCAACATACCCCTAGAGGGGAATAGGGCTAAGCAGAGCAAAAACGGTTTTCTGTGAGATAGGAAATAAAAACAATTAGTCCCACATGAGGTTTGTGAAAAAGTGATTGTCTGATAATGAGCAAGGGAAGCGTTAAGTACCCCACCTGGGGAGAACGTTTGCAAGAATGGACAAAAACTTCTAAATAATGAAAATGGAATAGATGGAAGAATAAAATCAAATTGAACAGAAATAAGAAACTTCACCTTGAAAGAAAAAACTTCAAAATTCATAATTCCCTAAAACACAATAGAGGAACTCTCTACAATGACATAAAAGGGGGAGCATATCATTCATTTCTCTTTTCTCTTCTTTTTTTCCCCAGGTGTTTTAATCTGATAGAGGAGATTAATGGTTCTAGTTTCAACTATGTTTTGTCAACTATGGAAATTCTCAAGCTTAACATACGGCCACCATTGTTGAACAATTCCATTTATATTACTAACCCCTTGGACATGCTCTCCATCCATCATCCATGAAAAATCAACCTCAAAAGCAAAGCTACTATTCATGTTTACAGAACCAATACGGCAGCATGGAAGCTGCAAGAGTTGCATCACAAGATGGCTTATTCAATGACTGGAAATAAGTCAATAGTTATTCCACTTCTGTTTAATAAGATAGGATCATATTATGTGTTCATCAATGCTGGTCATGATTCTTTTTATGCTTCTCATAGCATATGGCTAGCAAATCCACAAATCATAAATAAATCTAGACTCAAAATCAAGCAGATAGGATCAGAAGGAAAGCTAAATTTACACCTTTTTCCAGCAGCAGAAATATGCTCTAACCAAACTGACCCCGCCCGTGCAGCAAGGTTGGGCTGAGCGACCGTTACCTTAAAAATAAAAAATAAAAAATAAAAATAAAAAATGAATACACTATCAAAATACCTGCAAGTTTTTATATGTTATGTAACAACCAACAGATGCATAAGAGCATGCAGCTTTGCAACACAGAAAAGGACAGGACAAAATAGATGGTGTATGATCCATATTTAGGGGGAAAATGAGAAAGAAAAAGCTCTTACAGGAACGGTGGCAGTGGCAACTGAAAACAGTTTACTTTGATGCACAAAAGTAACAGAAGTTGCACCCTGGTTTCCAAAAGGTAACTTAGGCAGCTCCCCAGTTGTAACACTGGGTGCCTGCATTTGAGATTCTGACTGATGCTGGGATGCAAGATTAGAATTTACCTCTGGAAGACTTTGGGAAGATGGTGCAAACTGATAACAAACAGGCACTGGGAGTCAATTATCATCACAACTAATTTAAAATAAAAGCTTTAAATTTTTCGAGAGCACTGTCCTACAGTGTATGACGAAGAGAGAGGCAACCCCACACTGCCATAACTATTCATATAACCATGCAAAGACTGGGTATTAGAGTTGGTCTGTAGCAATCCCGGCCTATTTGGCTGGACATTTGACATTGAAACTGTCTGTGACAACGTTGGTACATGAACTAGCTGGCCAGGAACTGCAGGCAGCTGCTGCATTGGTTGTGGGAACTGGAATTGCTGAGCATGAGAAGGCAGTCCCATGTTTGATGCAGCACCACGTTGGCCAACAGGCTGGAATTGTTGGGAAGCCATTACTGCATGTGGCTGTGACTGCTGTGCTGGAAGCAAAGGTCGGAACTGTGCCAGAAGTTTGATAAAGATTTTAAATATATACATGCACATATATGCATACATGGAAATTACAATCTAAAAAAAAGAGTGAAATCAAGGTGTTTTAAACTCAATAAAAAGAATAGAAACATTACTTGGGCAGGAGGGGGTGAGAAAAAACTTGGAGGATCCACAGAACCAGCCACAGAAGGCCGAAGAGGCTTACCAAACAAAATGAAATGGAGCAGTTAGAGACGAGTAAGTAGACTAGCATACATGTCCTTTTCAAAGGAACACTAAAGACATTTAATTTTTAATTTGTATGCCTTGCAGCGAAAAGCGAACACTACAATTTTTTAACTTCAAAATCAAATCTAAAATGTGAAATGAAACTAAGACATAAAGTAGAGAGCTAATATCTTCAATTCTGTCATATTCATCTCAAAGCATGAATCATCTATTTCATTACATAATCATGAATTTGCTGATGGTCGTCTAGATGTAATTCTGTTGCCATTGTTTATGGACAAAAGTGATATAATTATTTGCTTTCTTTTTTAAAATTTTTCTTGAAGAAACATGTTTTGTAATTGCTGTTAAGATTTAATTATGCAAACTTTATTTTGGAAATACTTGCATAGTGCAAAAACAGGTGTAACACCCACAGCTTTCTGATATCATTTCCTTTTTTCCCATTATAACAGGCACAATAATGAACATAGATAGATGACAAGGAGCTTGGTCAGAGAGCAAATAAGAGTGACAGGGCTAACATCATATTCAATGGAAGAGTTCTGATAGTTATGGGACTCGATCATCCAAAGAGAGTGCTAATTCTGACAATCAATCTGTAGTTCTGCACCTCAAATCTCACAACCCAGAAATCTATCATTGCTTGAACGAAACCAAGACTATAAGATGTTTCTTTACAATGCAATAAACATAGAAATCAAAGAACCAATCATAAACTATCTCAAGCAAACAATCAAAGTCATAGAAATCCTGCCTTCAATTCCAGGATCAAGGAACATATAAGGGAGATATTTCTTTACAATGCAACACACACATGGAAAGCAAAGAACCAATCTTAAACTCTCAAAGCTAACTATTGAAGGAATAAAAATCCCGCCTTCAGTCCCAGCATCAAAGAACATATGAGGGAAGCCTCAAAAGCAATAGGCCTCAGACCCACAATCACCCAGACTGTGAAGACTGGGAACAAATGGACGAGTGTCAACTCTGAAAAAAATTCTTCAATTAAAAAAAAAAAAAAAAAACCTTCAGAACCAACATAGGTAAGAGACTCATGTAGAAAAGTGAAAAAAAAAATAATTAAAACCTTAAAAAATCAACACTTTGCTAAGAGAGCCCATCTAGGAAAATATCATGCAAAATAACATATATTACAGAACTACAATATCTAAAAATTAGTGAAATCACTCTATTTGGACACAATACCTGCACACCTGAAAACTGAGGCTCATTAGCCATTTCAGCAGAGAGACCACCTGAAAACAACAACAGAACCATGAACGATCCCTAGACATTACAATTATCCAAAATGGCGAGCTGGGATTGCGTCATTAAATTAGCAATAAATACACTTTGAAAATAGGCATGATAGCATCGATTCATTCAAGAGCTTTAAGATTGATAGGTAAATTGACACGCACCAACCTAGCAATGTTAAGGACTCAAACCTTGACCTTGCTCAATGCTAAGGAATTCATAGACATGACGGTTGAGTGTAATTGGTTGGTCTGAATTAAATTTGTACAACCATCAGAAACAATGTGATTTATTTGATGATGAAAAGGACACCTAAATAAGTCATTAATTCGAATTGTAAATGTTTTAGAAGGATAACATTTTGCAGCATCTACACTATTGCAGCATAGATAACAAATAACTACACATTGTTATACAAAAAGTGAAATGTCACAAAAATATACTGTATTCATACAGTGAAAAGGTCAACAACTAAACCACTAAGTGAAATAAGATAGTTAGCAGTCTAGAGTTGGAGAAATTCATATGAAAGTGTTAGCTTTTCCCCGTAGTGACTCCAAAAACTGGGGATGAGATTCAATCTTCAAAAAATGAAATGCTGCACAACCTTTTTGCGTATAATAAAATTATAGATGAAGTACCATGACCAAGATTTCCATTACAAATACTATCCATTCAGCAAGACCATGTCTAAGGGAAAAATCAATCATTTATTAGATCAGACTAATGCAATAAGTATAAAAAATAAAAAAAAAATAAAAAAACACGCTACATCTGGCAAAAATAATGCAGATAGGAATCCCCACACTAAGGAACTATATATAATAGATTTTACAGCAATGTTCTCGGCATCCAGTATTATAGTGAGGCAATCAACAAGTAAACAGCCAACAGACTGCTGGAAATTACTTGTCAGAAAGGAGCTTACAAGTTACCAGTTAACAGACCGATAAAATAATATCTTGAGTGTCAAAAACCTGGCATGGCTGCATACATGTTAGAACTATTTGATTATAAAAAATTCCACAGGAAAAAAAGAAGAAAAAAAAACAAAGACCAAAGAGAAGAAGAGAATAGATTTCCAATGTATAGCTACCAATAAGATCCAAAGATCATTTAAGCATCACACAGAACAACCACGGGTATTCAAACCCCTAACTCTGCAAATTGGCCGCTCGGGAAACCGTGAAAAAAATGAAGTCACAACAACCTAATTCCAAAATCCACTATACAACTCCAAAGTACAAAGCCAGATTTCCGAAACCTAACAGAAGAAGACATCCTCATTGTTTGCAAACAATGTTGATTTACGATCATCAAGGGATAACAAAGAACTAACCGGCCTTTAGGGTTCGATTGAAAGAGGAAAACGCGTCGTGAGCGGCAGCAATCACACAAGGAGTCTCTCTGTACCTTGTTTCTCCTCCTTCGCTCCCGTTTGCGGCATCTGATGGACACGGAGGAACACAGGAACTGTGTAGAGAGAAGGGTCACTTTGAGGGGATACGAACAAACGAAAAACAACGAGCGTGCACGTTGGACGCCCATTGGTCATAATTACGGAAGTGCCCTCGCCACTCTCCCGTTTCCGAAAAGGATACGTTTGAGGTTAGTTACGATTTTCCGAATTTCAAGAGAAAAGTTACAATTTTTTGAATTTCAAAAGGAAGTTACGACTTTTTTATTTTAAAAAAAAATTGAGAATATTTGGTGCAATCAATAATTATTTATCCTTGGTTATTAAAATTTTTTTTGGATAGTTCTAATTATTTAATAATTATGGCCACGTATGTTTGATGACGCAATTAAGCACTTGAAAATGAATATATTAACTGCATTTAACTACTACAACTTTTTGAATTTCAGGATTTTTTGGAGCCAATCACAAGTTATTTAACCGCATTTGCTTTTTAATTAATACAAAAAAATTTCATAGTTCTAATTATTTAATAATTAAGGTCATGTTTGATAAAATAATTAATGCTTAAAATGGATATATTCAGTGCTTATTACATAAGTATTTCATGTTCCGCTTAGTTAAAATGGTCGAATCACTCAGGAGGGTTGGATTGGATTATTTAGCCTATTTCTGATCCTATCAAGTATTGGTGCATCCAATTAGGTTTCTTACCACTTTGTAACTTGATTATCCTATTTTATATGTAAGTCCTCGTAAATGAATTTAAGGTGTTGTGAGATATGTCAAATCCATGTAAGGAGGAAAAATAAAAACTGAAGATGGCAAGAGAAAAAAAAAATCGTGTTGCCCACAAAAGTTAGAACTCATCCACATTTCATCTTCTCCCCTTACCATTGCCAAAACCATTTCTTTTTTTCTACTCTCATTCATTGTCACATATAAAGGTTCAACTTTTTCTTAGTTCATGTTCCCTTTTATTTTCATGTTTGTCTCTTTTGATGGGTCTTTTCTTCCTAAAAAAGAAATTGAAAATTTATTTGTCCAGGTTGCTCTCTCATTCTTCTATTTTCATGATAAGATATATTCGACCATAACATGAGCAAATAAAAAGATTTGCATGAAAATGAATAGATTTACTTCATCAAAATTAATAAGATTTTTAGTTTCTCCTTTATAATTTTGATATGAATTTGAATCTATTCGATACGGCTGAATATTGTAGATGTAACTAGATTTTTTTTCCTTGTAATTGTTTCCTATAAACATTCTTTAAGTATTTTTTTTAAGAAAAAAACAAAATTTTTAATTTTTTTAGGTCATTGGATTCTTTAAAATTCAAATATTTGGAAATATTTATCCAACATTTTCAAAAAAAAATTGATATGTTAAATTTTTTAAAATTGTTGCAAAAAACTCAATTTTATCTTGGTAGACATTGAATACTAAATAGGATTTATAAAATATAATCCTATCTGCAGCAATCTAAACACTAAGCGGGGTACTAATTATCTTGTCTATATCAGGTCGGATTTTCAATCTTTGCCTATGCTATCCAGAAGGTCAAACAAGGCATTAACGTAATAAATATAAGGGACTTCATTTTTACATTGAAAATACTTGTTAAAATATTTTTTCTAATTAAAGTTAATTTAGCCTATCAGTTGAAATTTTAGTTTTATAAAAATTGGCCTAAGGTTTTGTTTGGACTTATTTGTCCTACTTCTAATTTCTTTGAAAGGTATGTTTTGTACAGCACCTACAAATGATTAAAAACAATAATAATTTTTGAAAACAATTCTCTGGATTCAATCTAATTTTCAACCATGCATTATTTTCATTACAAAGGGTAAAAAAAAAAATGGTGAATGCAAAATAATAACAAGGTTGACAAAGTTCTTGATTTTCCCTTACTTTCAAACAAAAAGTAATAATAACAAGTAATAATAACCTCGCAAGTTGCTCATTTGCGACCTATGTAAATCATGAATGTAATTATGAAAACAATCTCTCTTTACATATTTTTTAAAAAATTAATAACGAGTAAAATGCAAATGAGATCCGTCAATAGTGTTGTTTTACTAGATATAACTAATTAGTAGCGAAACACATATGGAAAATAAATCTTAAAGATATCCATTCAACAGTTTCTTATGATATCAACTACAAGAATATGATAAAAGTTTAACAACTCTGTTATATTGAGATGTTAACTAATTTGCGCACTCTTCACACCTTGAATCATTCAAACGGTAGGAAATGCATCCCTCTAACCATGTTTTTCCTTCAAAAGATGTTAAGGTCGGCCCCAAACTTGTTGGGTTGGGCTCTAATGTCGGGTCCATCGGCATGACCCCAGAACAAGGCCCAAAGCTGGCTCAGTAACTTCTAAGAAATAAGTTTAACAGAATTATAAATTGTTAATGGTATTAGCCAAAATTATGTTGATTTTCAATGACAACGCTTTGACTACTAAAGCTAACTACAATACAATTAACAAAAAATAAATTTAAATATACTTTTTCTTTTTCTATAAAAATTAAGTATTTTCATTAGTTCCTAATAATTGTAGTGCGTTCACCGTTCCATTCGGACAACATGAGTGGAATGTCATGCCATTTGAACTTAAAAATGCTCTTAGTGAATTTCAAAAAATTATGAATGATATTTTTAATCCATACTCATATTTCTTTATTGTTTACATTGATGATGTTCTTATCTTCTCTGATTCTTATGAGCAGCATTGGAAATATCTCCGATATTTTCATAAAATTATCCAGCAAAATAGTCTCGCCATCTCTGCCCCTAAGATCACAGCTATTTTTCGACCCTCCTTCCTTCACATAGTCGAAACTGATGGAAACTGATGCGTTAGATTTAGGTTATGGAGGCATTTTAAATATACTTCTTTTTTTTCTATAAAAGTTAAGTATTTTCATTAGTTCCTAATAATTGTAGTGCATTCAAATACATCAAAATCCACGGAATGGGCGTTGCCTCTGGAACCCCGTCCACCTGGAAACCTTCTGCAACCCTCTAGACTCATCGCTTCAGCCAATCAAAGTCCCACCACCATGGCCCCTGACTGCAACCTTGCTCCATTCCGCAGATCCTCCAATGGCCGCCGCCACCACCGTTTTCATCACCTCATCCCCTTCTTCCTGTCCGTGGCCTCCCAGAAACACAAAAAGGAACCCACACTGTACATTTCAATCGCTCCCTGAATACCCGACTGGCCCAAGACACTGTTTCCCACTCTCCTTCTCCTCCAAAACCATACCCAACCACACGAAGCCTCCCAAATCATCAGTCAAGGAGGACCCACAAACCGAACCCTCTTCTTCTTCGTCTGTTGGTGTTTCTGAGAAACCAAGCACTAAAGGAAATACCCAACTCGAGTTGGATGAAAAGGGTAATGTTGGGGACGAGGAGAGAGAGAAGCAGCAAGAGTTGGATTGGAAAACGGACGATGAGTTCAAGAAGTTCATGGGTAATCCTTCTATTGAAGCCGCCATAAAGCTCGAGAAGAAGAGAGCAGATAGGAAGCTTAAGGAGCTCGATAGAGAAAGTAGTAGTAACCCAGTTGGGGGGCTTTTCAGCAGAGTAGTTCGCGATAGCTTGGCTAGAGAGAAAGAGAGGTTAGAGAAAGCGGAGGAAGCTTTTAAGGCTCTCGATCTTAACAAGGTATTTACAAGCTCAACAGTGTCAGCGATATATATGTTGTTTATTATCAAAACAAAGGAGCACTACAATATATGGTGCCTTCATTGAAAGGCCAAAAATGGGTGCAACGTTCTTTAGATATCGTTTTAGTAACATTCGTATGTTTTCACCTTTTGATTTTGCATTCCATTGCTTGATTTGCATCACAGGCAGAAATATTAATTTTGAAGTATGTTTGGCATGCAGTTAAAGAGCTGCTTTGGGTTTGATACATTTTTTGCAACTGATGTTCGTAGATTTGGGGATGGAGGGATTTTCATTGGAAATTTGAGGAAACCCATTGAAGAAGTCATCCCTGTATTGGAGAAAAAACTCTCTCAAGCAGCGGGGAGAGAAGTTGTTTTATGGTTTATGGAGGAGAAGAAAAATGACATTACTAAACAGGTAATGAGCATATACTGATATCATAATAGTATGTTACAGTAGACCATTGCAATCCCTTTGTATCAGTGCTGAATCTATGACATGCATTTTGGGATAAATGTATTACTATTGCTGATTGGGCCAGGGCTTGACCTTACATGTCTCAACAGCGGGCTAGCGAGGTTTATGGCTTAATTTATTTTTCAAACGGAAGCAAACTAAGGGACTAAGTCTCACTTGCGAAAGTGCAAAATGGATCATTAAGTTATTTTACGCTATGAATAGCAGTTCCTCCTCCATCAACTCCTAAATATATGTACCTTTTTTTCGAATTTTGTTCCAGTTGCCTAATGCCTTATTATTCACAATTTTTGCATTTAAAGGTTTGTATGGTGCAACCGAAATCAGAAATGGATCTCCAGTTTGAGTTAACAAAGCTGAGCACTCCTTGGGGCTATGTCAGTGCGGCGGTCTTAGGTGTTGCAACCTTTGGGACAATAGCTTTGATGAGCGGCTTCTTCCTCAAGCCTGATGCTACATTTGATGATTATCTATCCAATGTCATACCTCTGTTTGGTGGCTTCATTTCTATTTTGGGAGTGTCGGAGGTATACTTTATGCCTTTATACTTGGTAGTTTGATAGAAGAAGACTTGCGGTGGGTGTTTTGGGGGGGGGGGGGGGGGGGGAGTGCCACCTTTTTACCTTTAGGCTTATGTTACTTGTGCACATGTATATAAGTTACATTAGGTTAAGCCATAGTCTATATTATAAAAATATACTGCCAATTCCATTTGACCGGCACAACAAGTAAACAAATAAGGAAAGTGGAAATGTGGGTGGTATGGTACCCTAGACGAAAAAAAAATGCTGGGATCCGAAGCTGCCTAGGCTCTAATACTATGTAGCAATTGGGAGTTGGGACATGTCTCCACTTTTTTACCTCAAGGGCTAGCTCTATATAGTAGCTGCTTTAGTTTAATTACAAATAAGCCATAATGGACCTAATACACTAGCCACGACCACACTATCAAAATGTCCCTCAATTCCAGTTGCTGGCACAACCAATGGGTGCAGTATAGTTCACTGCTCGGTCATATAGTTTACTAGCTTGTCATCTATACCATAGTTGTCAAAGTGCTGCCTAGGCATCCAGGCACCCTTGGTGTGGATGCTTTGACATTTAGGTCACCTTTGAGAGTGGATAGGTGTCCAGGGGCTGTAGGAATGCATAATTTGTGCTAATTGTTTAGCAAGATGACTCATTGAGTTGAATCATGCATGCTTATGGCTAATGTCTTTGTGCTATGTGAACTTTACAAAATAGAGCATAAATTGTACTGCATGATGCTTATAATAAACATAACTTGTGTGTAATGATGTGACCAAGTACTGGACTGTTAGTCTCGTGCGCTAGAGCATCACTTTGGAGTACATTATTCATCTTTGATTACGTGATGGCAGAGTAGTTAGCCTTATGTGCTGTGGTTCACCTTTAAATATTTTTTTTTGCTACATACTAACAACATGAAGTGTATATGAAGCACAATTTCTCCAAAATAGGTATGGCCATATTCTTCCAACAAAATTATGAGTTATCTGTGCTACAAAACCATTGACAAAATATTTGTGAAACCTTAAAGAGAATTGTGCTCAAGTAACTTCTCGTTCATGCATATGTAAAGTTCAAATCTTTTACTTTGCAGATAACCACAAGGGTGACAGCAGCAAGCTATGGTGTTAAACTCAGCCCATCTTTTCTTGTGCCATCCAATTGGACTGGATGCCTAGGAGTAATGAACAACTATGAGTCCCTTCTACCAAATAAAAAGGCTCTATTCGACATTCCAGTGGCACGCACAGCTAGTGCATATATGACATCACTGGTGCTTGTGCTTGCTGCTTTTGTGGCTGATGGGAGCTTTAATGGGGGAGACAATGCTTTGTAAGTTCTATCACAGCCTTTCAGAACTTCAAATTTGTTACAATAAAAATATATATGTCAAAAAGGACATTGGTGTAGGAATATGGTACTTGTTCTCTACTCCATATCAATTTCATCTCGTTCTTTTCTTTTTCCTTTGCAGGTACATTAGGCCTCAATTCTTTTATAACAACCCCTTACTTTCTTTCATCCAATTTATTATTGGACCTTATGCGGACGATCTTGGGAATGTACTTCCTTATGCAGTGGAAGGAGTGGGGGTCCCTGTAGATCCCCTGGCTTTTGCTGGACTTTTAGGCAGGTCTTCTTCTCCTATCTTGCCTCATACTAAGATGATATACGTTAAAGACTAATCTATATATTTAGATGCCCTGATTCAATGACTGACTGGGTTGAGTTTTCTGGTTAGTGAAAGCCAACAAAATTAATTGTTGAGAGTTTCGATCGCTGAATTGTTCTAATTTTCTGAAATGTATAATGGTTTATGAATGGATAAAGGGACCATTATGTGAGAAATAAAATCTTGATTAAGATCAAACCGACCTGTCCATTAAGAAGTCATCAAGTGTGCACAGGTTCTCCTTTAAAGCTAGGAAACTTGTCATCACTCGTAACTGGTTAAATTTTTGTACCATCTTGACCTTGTCAAAATAGACTCTGCTAACGTGAAACTTGTGACACCAGTTGGTCAGGCGATCCATTTCATTGATGAATTTGCCCAAGTGGTGTGTTGGTTTAAGGTCGTCTTAACCCAAGCAATCAATTTTTGATCGAAAACACGTTGAAAAGGCTCAGACTAAACCTAGTTTCTTCTACAGGAATGGTGGTGACTTCTTTGAACTTGTTGCCATGCGGTAAACTCGAAGGAGGCCGTATCGCCCAAGCTTTGTTCGGGAGAGGCACTGCAGCTTTCCTTTCCTTTGGCACATCACTCCTCCTTGGTATAGGTGGCCTGAGTGGAAGTGTCCTTTGTCTAGCTTGGGGATTATTCGCAACTTTCTTCAGAAACGGAGAAGAAATACCAGCAAAGGATGAAATCACCCCGCTGCGTGACGACAGGTACGCTTGGGGCTTTGTTCTTGCTGTCGTCTGCTTCCTCACTCTTTGCCCCAATGGTGGAGGGACGTTCTCGAGCTCATTTTTCGGGGTGCCGTTTTTCCGTGGTGATATGTAAATTGTGTTTCTTCTTGTTTTATGGTTTCATTGTCTCGTGCCTTTATAGGCGTATGCTTTGATCATGTGTTTGCAAGTGACAAGTGATGTGCCCTTTTCAGATCTGTACGGTGAATGGAAGGCTGCATGCTTTGAGTCTCTCTTTTTCTCTCTTTAATCCTTTTTCCTGTATGAGGTATTAGCAATGTCATTGCTTGACTGTTGTGTGTTTGTTTATCAAGTTATCAGATGTTAGTGAAATACTGTAATATCTAATACTTTTTCATAATATTTCACGAAAGTCAACGTTTTTCAATACATGACTGAGGAGTAATCAAGTATTCAAGTTTTTATAATAACGGTGCTATTGCAGTGATGCATTTTCTTTTAAAACAAATCCTCTAGGGAAAGAAAACTCGATTATTCTTGAAGCCTCTCTTGTACTTTTTTTTTTTTTTGGCCATTTTTCGTGAATACCAACGGCAAATTGCTCGGTAATGTTACATTCTAACATTTGGTATAACTTTGAAATATGAGATTTTTGGAATCTCATATCCTTGAAAAATGAGAGCGTAACACTTCTGAGTTAAAAGGTTGGGAATGTCACATTCTGAATAGGCTGGAATGTGACATGAAATAGAAAGTCCAAACTATCTCTTATATATGAATAGATTGACCACATTTTCATTTAAGCGTATAATTCATACAACTTAAAATAATATTATTAATAATAATAAGAACAATAACAATACTAGTAATAAATAAATATACTATTCATAATAAAGAGTTAACAATACTAGTTTTAGAAATTTATTATTATATTATATGAATTCTATTTTTAGTTAGTAGATATTTGAATTAAAATTTTATTTTCTTAAAATAAAAAGATAGGCAAATATTTTATTTTAGGGGTTAACTTTAAAATAAATAATTTTTTCATCATGTAAATAATTTTTTATAATTTTACCATTGCTATCAAGTCTCCTCAAATGGAGTGAATTCCTCTCTAACACATCTATCAGTTTCTCTCCCTCTTTCACTCTTCTAAACATTTTAAAGCCATTTTTAAGTAATTTTAATTATACGGATTGAGGTACCATGCAGGATTATCCATTTTCATGAGATTTATAAATGTTGAATATATTCACTAGAAGTATTAAACCTTTAATTTTTTTAATTTTTAATAATTGTGATTACTATTTTAAATATTTTTAAATCTCATAAAAATTAATATATTTATATATTTTTGAATGATATCTCAATCTGTAAAGTTAAAATTACTTAAAAATGGCTTCAAAATGATTTTTTTGAGTAAACTTGATAATAATAATAAAATAATAATATTATAAAAGATCGGTACGAGAAATGAAAATTCAATAATTTTAAGTTGTCACCTAATGCACCCACCGCTTAATCTATCACACAAGCATCCCAGCCAAGTTCAGGAAAGTTGAAGGACCGAAGCGTGAAATAGGATTCAAGGTCTCTTTTATTTCCTTATCCTCTAGGCTACGAATCTTCCTTTCGCTCCCCGACTCTCTCTCCTTCGCTGAACGATGAAGCTTCGGGTGAGATCCCTGGAAACAAAAGAAACCCTAAGAGTCGAAGTGCCCGATCCATGTTCCCTGCAACAATTCAAGGAACTGATCTCTCACAGCCTCCCTTCTTTCCCTATCTCCACCACCGTACATCTCTCGCTCAACAGGAAGGACGAGCTTCAAGCTCCTTCTCAACAGGAGTCTCTGCGATCTTTGGGAATCACATCTGGTGATCTCATCTTCTATACCCAAAATCCTCATGCTTTCTCTCGGCCAATTCTACCGGCGCCATCTCAAACCCTAGTTTCGCAACCCCAAACCCTAGAAACCACCCAAGTCCGAGGATTGGAGATGGAAAGCTTAGCATCTGATAAAGTTCGTGATTTGGATGATAGAAAGGAGGAGGGAACCCAGGATTTCAATACCCAGGAAGGCGTTGCCCTAGATTGTACTGGTACGGATGAAATGGATGTCGACCATGGGTGTGATGATATGCGGGAGAAGGGTTTCTCTGTACCTAGTTTCCTGAGGAAGGTGTTGATGGAGGAGGTTGGCGATGATGATGGCGGTGACCACAAGCTCATGGTCATTGCTGTTCATGCTGTCCTCTTAGAGTCTGGTTTCGTCGGATTCGATCCATTATCTGGAGCTACCTTTCAAAGATTTCATCTCCCCGATGAGTGGCCCTCTGCAGCCTTCACAATCTCACTACGGTACACGCTGCCTGGACTGGCGACTCGTAATTCTGGTGTTGAAACTGTTGTTTTGAAATTTCAAAACTTAGGGAAATTTGTTAATGTCAATGGGTTTTTGGATAGGAGTGGATCTGGATTGTACCGAGTGTACTTAGATGAATACCGATTTGGGCCTTCCATCAACTCTGTATGGAAGAATAATTCTAGTTCCAATAATGTTTCAAGTGCAAACAAGACTTCCAATGCATCACCTGAAAGTGAAGCTTTTGAATTTTGGAAGATTATAAAAGACGGGCTTGCATTGCCGCTCATGATAAATATCTGTGAGAGCTCTGGCTTGGGTTTCCCCCCATGCCTAATGCGGCTTCCGACGGAACTCAAACTTAAGATATTAGAGTATCTACCTGGCAATAGTGTTGCCATGATGGGATGTGTTTGTTCAGAATTCCGGTATTTGTCTACGTATAATGACTTGTGGAAGCAAAAGTTTGTGGAGAAGTCTGGACATAGCATGACAGCGCATGAGGGGATGTCCTGGAAAGAGAGATTTGCTATGTTGTGGAGGGCAAGGAAGGAGACGAAAGCTTCTGTTGCATATGGTCGGTTTCATGGCATGCCGTGGAGGGGATTTATCCCTAATCCCTTATTTAATGTGGGGAGTGGTGGCAGGTATAGGAGGAACATCTTTCCATCTCCCAGACAAGGTGACAGGTTATTTCATCATAATCGAGGATTCTTATCCTTTTCACCTCAGTGTCATCTGGCTGAGGGAGAATATGAATCTGATGCTTAGCATGTGAACCGTCAATGCTGGAACTGACGACCTCTTGGAGGCATTTCAAGTGGGTGCTGTGAGTTTATGCGTGAGAATGATAGGCCTCATATTTCCATTGATATTAGATGGCTTTATTGTTTATGTTTTTTACTTTTGTCTTTTTTTGTTTGAGGGAGGATTCCTCCACTTTATAGTTCTTCCTTTTCTCTATAGTGTAGTTTATCCTCTATCTTTTATGTCTGTTGCTTAGTTATTCTTATTATTTAGGTAGCAAGCGTAACTTGGAAACTATATCTTCCTAAACAATAAGGTTGCCAGATGGGTGGATACATAGAAGTAATATGGAATTCTGATGAGTGGGTCTGAATGATATTTCTGCAAGTGTTTGCAATTGTATTCGGTGAGATTAATATTCCATGTGTATGCACCGGTAAATAACCTTTTAGTTGGTGCTTAAGGAAAGAGCCTTCAGTTTTCTGTCCTTTTATAAAACCTTATGATGGTCCTTGGGATTATACACGGGATAAGTTCATAAAGCTTTCCCTATTTTGTCTCAGGCTCTTTGTCCCCTTCTAGCATGCCTAACCTGGCTAGTTGAATTGTAAGAGGAAATTATAATATACTCAATGTTTGTTTTTTCCCCATTCTTCAATCTAACTGCAAACACTGCAGGTTAATCCCTTCACATGCTTGAGAGAAGTAGCTACAAGAACTTCTTCCCAAATGTAAAATAGCATTATCTGTGTGTGTCAGTTCCATATTCTTGATGTACCAGGTCTACTGTTAATGGTACATTCTAATTGTTCTGATTTTAGGGTGTGCTTCTTTATATTTTGTGCATGCTGAATCTAGTGACTGGCTTCAACCTGAGCCAACTTTATTGTGATCTTAAGCATGTTAAGATTGAATTTAGGAGTAGTTTCTTGCCCTTTCAACATCAGCAAGGAAACAGTCGTCTTATGGCTGATACCTTTGGACATGAGAAGAACTTCTGGCCAAGGAGAATAGGACAAGAAACTCTTGACATTATTGAGTGACTGAAATCCTACCTCCTTCCTTTAAAATGTTCTCTTTCCCTTTTTGTTTTACCTGTCTTATCATGCCTTCTTATAACTCGAGGCGACGGTGCTGTAGTCTCCAGTCTTTCTTCCCTTGTTTTGCTTGCGGTCGCCCTCCGCCTCTGTCTCTATGGATCAGAAGTTTCTTACGCTGCTTGTCTTTAGATTTCTTTGTTTCCATAACATCTCCCTTCTTCTGTTTTCGTTCTGTCTTCAATCTTTATTTTTACTCCCTTCAGTTGTTTTCTTTTAACTGTATTCACTCTATTGGGTCTTTGTTTCTGCCATTTGGGCGGAGCAGCAGTGGCTTGCTTTCTTATTTTCTTTATAAGTATCCATCCCTGTGATCATAACTGGGAAAAAAAGCTGCATTAGTATGCTGCGCTACCTAATTGTGTATAAAAGTATCTCAAGAAGGGATCATATTAATAAATGATGTTAAAATTTTGATTTATTTTTTATTAAAATGCCATAGTTTTGGGGCATTTTTATATGCAATTACGTAGGTTATTACATCAGGTATCATAAGTTGATCATAGTTTCTTGAATCTGTACTAATCTTATTCCTGCTTCTGACAAGGGGTATGCTCTTTTTGTTGTTTCTTTTTGCTATTATCAGTTCTTAATCAGAGTGAAGTCCATGATCTGATTATAGCCCTTTGTTGGAGCAACCTTTGGATCCTCTCAACTCTCCATAAAAATTGCATCCTTCCAGGATTTACTTGGAATAATTTCGACCTTCATTGAAAGTTCTAAATACAATCAAATTGCATGCAAATCCAAAAAAATTCCTTAAGTGGTATTTTCATATGTCAGATTAAAATTTTAAAATAGCAAAGTTTTACGGTCAACGGTCAAATAATTTTTTTTATAAAAAAAAAATCATATTTTCAAGCTATAATTCATGTCCATTTTTATCACTACACTCTGTTGATGACACCAATTTCAATTTGACAGCATCTCAATTTCATTAGTCTGCATCATGCTTGGCAGCATTCTGCAAGATCTTCACAAATGCAAGATAAATAGTTGGAAAAGGGAAAGGAAAAAAAAAAAACTAAAAACAATTTCAGGTAACAGGCCGCTGCAGAAATTTTTGTTCAACAATCTCAGTATATTTCTTCTTACTTCCACAGAAATTTGTCTACACATTCCATATTAAGAGTCCTCATCGAAAATATAAAATTGGAAACAAGGTGAAATTCTGATAAATAAATTGAAAAAAAAGTAAAGTTTAGCGACTGGGGTAATTAAAATTAAAAATTAATATAACCTCTCTCTCTCTCTCTCTCTCTCTCTCTCTCTCTCTCTCACACACACACACACGGAGATGGCGTCAGTATCGGTGGTCACAGTTCGTCGTCGTTCTCTCTCTCCATTACCGCAGCCATGTCTTCATCCTCTATCTGCTCATCGCACCATCGCCCTTCGATGCCACTCTCTTCAATCCCTTTTTCGTCTTCAAGCTTCAAGGCGTCTCTCTGCTTTCTCTCAGGTGCTCTTTCTCTCTCTCTCTCTCTCAATCTTTCTATCTGTGTTCGTATAAAGAGAGGATTCGATTTCCAACTGTTTTGGTTCTGAGTTCTGCTCAGGGCGGTGGTAATTTGGTGGGAGATCCGCGCAACTGGAGCCGCATAGGCGGTTTTGTGGTCCAGGACTTCGGGATGGGAGGGGATGATGAGGATGAGGATGAGGATGACGAAGATGAGGAGGAAGAAGATCGAAGCTTGGATCTGTTAGTTAGGTTTGTTGAGAATATGTTCAAGAAGATCTCTAGGAAAGCCAGAAAGGCCGTTCGATCGGTTCTTCCTCTCTCCATCTCCACCAAGCTGGTGAGTTCTTCTTCATTTCCTTCATATTGAATTTTAAATGAAATAACAGGCCCTGGTTGGAATAGATAGCTGGCCGAATCACATGGTACTACTTGAAGTCATGCTATACTAGCGCTTTGAGTTGCTTGAAACCCCATGTGTCAGGGCACACATCTTAGCTGAATGGAATATTGGAGTTCTTAGACCGACTTGGGGCACCCATCTTAGCTGGCCAATTATGGGTATTCCATTTGGACATAAAATAAGACTCGGAGTTATAGGAACTGAGCTAGGAGATAAGAATTTATTTGTTAATGAATTTCAAATAATACATTTGGTTCTATTTAGTTTCTTGGGACATCTAAATTCAGAAGCTTGTACTAGTGTTGTATCTGAAAAGCAATCCACCTAACTGGAGCCTTGGGGTTTTTTTTTATGTATTCATTCGAGAGTAAGGAGAGACTTGTTGCTCTGCATTTATAATTGTTGGACCATGAAAAAGTTAATGCTGATCATTGATTTCTTAGCACCGCAACCCAAGAAGTTGGCTTTGCCAACATTAGGGTCGTCCCCTTCATTCTATGTGGACCCCGGCCTAGGCTAGCTTTTTGGGAAGCCCGTTCCCCTTCGCTCACAGCCCAGCTGGGCTGCCAGCGGTTGTGGTAATTCTCCCATTCCCTGTTCAAAGACTAAGTTGGATGCGGGATGATATCATGTTGTTATTTTTTGACATAATTCCAAAAAACAATGTTTTGATAATTATATTAATTTTGTTCTAAAACAAAACTAGACAGCTCTATATTGTTGCATGTGAAGATAGGGGTTTGTTACTCCAGCTCAATGTCTGTTGTTCCAATGTCTTGTTAACTTGCAGATGTTTTTTATGCTATGTAACCTGTGGTTTTCTTGTTACCTTAATTGTCTTTTATTTGATCTATATAGGTGAGATTTTCTGTTAATGGAACCATAATACTGGCATTCCTGTGGATTTTGAAGGCATTCCTTGAGGTAACATATTTCAGTACCATCAACCTGAAGTGCTAATCTTTTTATTTCATTGCTAATGTTACTTCAGAATTTTCCAACTTTGTTGCCAACTTTCTGTCAAATTTACATTTATCAGTTTATCAACAAAAAAGTATTCGTGTTTTCAATGGAAAATCCTGTACTGGTGGTTGCAAGTGTGTAGCATTCTAAAAGAGTCATATTGCATTTGTGCCTGTGCCTGTCTTCCGCCGTTCAGGATAGAACTAGGTGCGTGTTGGGGATTTTTAACTTGTGTATGTATGTTTCAGTTTAACTGAAACTGCTCTTTATGTTTTGCAAATTCTTTGTTTGCTATTGGTCATGTATTCATTTTTCATATATGAGCTACTGTTGATATCAAACATAGCTCGTGGCTTTCCTTCATTCAAGACTGTTGCTGGGAGGAACAGTATTACTGTTTAGTATGGTTACTGCAAGCTGTAGTACTAGAATTGTCCTTATATTGATAAGGCTGAAGAGAGATTAAGAACAAAACTGTAAATTCCACAGCATTTGATGTGCTCATGCATCAGAGCAAGGAGAAAATATTGATTTAGCTTTAAACATGTATGCCTGATCCCTTCTCAATTAAGATTTGAATTTCTTTTCAATTTATGAGTGGATGGAAACAGTTTGTACGTGATGGAACATTCATAGGACTAGGCTGTTGCTTCATGCAATGTTATGGAGATCTTTGTGGTGCTTGCATCATTTATTCTTTTCCATTTCTAAGTGGAAAAGAGTTTTTTTAGATATAATGCCTGATAGACCTTACTGAATGGTTGTGTCAAACCCACGGGCCTGTTTAATGGACAATTGCTTTTTTTTTTTTAGTATAATCTTTGGGACTAAGGAACAGGAGCACAATCCGAGGCTGAAGTTTTTGGACTCTTTTTTTGCTTCTTCTATGGTGACTAGAATTGGATGAAGACAGGGTTTGACCTTTTCAATCCGGATTCTCAATGGTCACGAAGCTAACAAATAAACACATTTTCCATGGTCGATATGAGATATACTTATGTTTGTTTGGCAAGAAACTAACATAGAAAACAAAACAAAAACTCATGAGTACAAATTGCCCAAGTTGTCGGTCAAATTACTGTTTATCATTGGTGCGCTGCTTGGTCATGGTTGTGCTCCATTGCAGTTTCTTAAACCATCTTGTATATACTCTAACCTCTATAAATACTACTGTTTACTTTAAATTTAGATTTTCACCCTCTCTTCTACTCTCTTCATGTAGTAGCTAGAAATTGCTTGAAGTTCTTGAAATTTATAGTTATACTAGTACATGTTTTTTTATATTCAAAGTTGGATTAGTGTCTGCTTTTTTCATGTTTCCAAATTTGACAACTTGTCTTTTGCTTGTGTTCATATCATGTGTGTAGGTGGTCTGTACCCTTGGTAGTGTAGTATTTGTAAGCATCTTACTCATCCGTGGGATATGGTCTTGGATAACCTATTTCCAAGAAATCCGTCTTCACAAGACGAACGAGTTAGATGACGAGCCGCACCAGGCATGGACTGGTGCACAGCCTGCAAGTTGATTCATCCTCTCCCTGAAGAGGGAAACGTTCAAGATTCAGCCCCAAAACACACATGCATGTTCAGAAAGAAGATAAACTATGCAGAGAAGATGGAACCAGAACCATTCGAGTCATTAGAGATACCACCTTCGCAATAGTAAATGTCTTCTACAGCTAGTTTCTGGCAGGAAAGGTCCAGAACTAACTCAGTTGTTGCTCTGATATTAATAAGCATTGGAAATAGAGGGCACAAAGCATTTTTTTTGCTTTGGGAGATGGTAGATTCTACCATAATATGTCCGTAATGATCTGTTATTACTTGATTATTTTAAGTGGACTAGTGTTAAAATTTTGTGGCTATTGTTGAAGGGATAAACACATTGATTTCAAATAAATTTTACCACTTACATGCAATAAGCAGGACCTGAGACCTACCTTGACGCGTGAATGGTAAAATTTATTTGAGATTTATTTTTTCATAGTATTATTTTTGTTGAAGCTATGCCCCCGAACATGCTCTGTCGTCCAAAGCAAGTCTTCGGGATTTCTAGCATGTGGGCGACTCAATTATTGGGATTGTGTGAATGCGATAAAGGTGAGACTTGCTTGGACAGTTTTATGTCCTCTGTCTGTCCTTTTTATTCTTCCGTGGAATGATTGGGATTGAAAGAAACTGGAATTAAAGATGATGATTGCAGGGTCTCAATTGTTCTGATTTTTCTGGGTGTATACGAAGAGGGGATTAGAGTCACCTGAATTTGAGGCATTTGTAAAATTGGACAATATTAATTATTGATTGCAAAAAAGAAAAAAAAAAAGGGTAGGAAGAGAAATTGAAGGTAGAGGAAAGCTATGGTTAGAACTATTTAATTTCATGAATTTATGATTTCAAATTCAAGTGATTTATATTCATTAAAATGATGTCTGGATTTGAAAAGTCATGAATTATTTATGAAATTAGACAATTGTATCTATTTATTTTGCTCCATTTCACTCTATTTTTTTTGGGGGGTGGGGAACTAATAGCAGAATTTTCTATGGTGGCCGCTAGAACAGATCAATCTTTGAAGGCACGTCTGATTCACAAAATGAGGTACATCGTTAATGAAATGACTCTTTCATAAGAATAAAATTAAATAAGTAATAACTAATTTTATGGGTCAATGGTGAAATTAGTATGAAGTAACCATGTCAAAAGGGTTATAAATGAAATAGATAATTTTGATTCAATGGAATGGTCTATAGGTCAACCAAATAATGCAATGGTTATTACGGAAGGATCGGTGCGCAATGGGCTATTATTCCCTTTGCTAGGCTGGAAACTTAGGGAAAGTGAGGGTAGTTTGGAACTTTTATGCCTAGAATTTTTTTTAATGAATTAAATAGAAAGGATATTTGCCAAAAGCAACCATACGACGGCGTTTTCCCCCTTCCATAAATGATAGAATTTGGTGGGGATTGCATAAATAATATAAAGAGTTATACTACTCTTTTATGAAAAAGTGAATTTTGATCAAATTCTATCGTTCACATTTCACATATATACGTGTGTTCCACGTATTACACAGTGAGTGATAAGATTTGCGGGAATCCCTTTATTCGAAATGGATGGATTTATCTTCTAATTCGCTATGAATAAGAATTTATTTATTTTTGCTTTCCCAGCATCAAACTTCCATTAAAAGCCAGGATGCCGGTGCATGGAGGGTCCTTATTTCCACTTTTCCAAAAGTCATCTTAATATAGAAAAACACAGTAATTCACAATAATTCAGAGCGTTCAGACGTCAAAACGGTCATAAACAATTCTGCATTTATAAATTCAAATCATATTTAATATTGATTCACCAAAAATAGATTTTTCTTTTCCTAGTATCACCTAACGCACTCTCTGAATTAATTTGCACATTTAAAATACTATTTTAGGGTTGGAAGCTTTAATACCTAACTTCACCAAACATTCAATGAATCTCTATAAACCTGGAAAATAAATCTTAATAACTTTTTATAAAGGTGCCTTTACAATAATATTTTCTTTCCAGAAACATTTTGATATCAACCCATTTTACAATTACTAAACCTTCCTATGATTTGACACAGTTGTAGAGAACGGTTTAAAAATGAGCACTAAACCTTTCTATGATTTGACATAGTTGTAGAGAATGGTTGACACGGTTACACTAAATCTCCATATGATTTGACACAGTTGCACTAAACCTCCCTATGATTTGACACAGTTGTAGAGAACGGTTTAAAAATGAGCACATAACCCCTTTGTGGTTTCAATGGACTTGCAAAAGTTAACTTTTCCGTCAAATCTAACAGTTTGTTCTTCCATAATTTTTTTTAGTGTTTAATATGACAAAAAAAAGAGTTTAAGTTCTAAAATTACCCATAAACTAATTTCTTAACCCCTATTGTAGCGGTACTCAAATAAATGGACACTTTTATACTTCTTGTACCTTGGAAAAAAAATTTCTATAAAGGTTATATATACATAATCTCAACTAGGTAGATTTACATATAAATGTTTCTCTCTTTTTTTGTACAATAAATATATCTTTTTCATGGCTTAAGAATTATAAGAACAACTAGTTATTTGAGAGTTATTGTGATTGAGGTAAGAAGTTAATTTTTGATAATTTGGGAAATTAAAGTCTATTTTTTTATTAAACACTATAATTTTTTTTTTAAGAACAAATAATTAGATTTGATGGAAAAGCTAACTTTTGCAAGTCCATTGAAACCACAGGGGGTTTATGTGTTAATTTTTAAATCACAAGGAAGTTTTCTGCAACGAGATGAAACCACAAGGAGGTTAAATGCAATTTTCCCTATAAAATAAACTAAAGACACTTTATTTATTGAGCAATTTTTGACTAAAATTGATTGGTGTTACCTTTGTTAGGCCGTAATTTTGCTACTTTATCTTTTTTTTAACTGCAAATACGACCAATGCGATCTTTGTAAGGCCGTAATTATATTGTTTTACCTTTACTTTTCGTTGTACCCCCCAAAAAAAAAGAAGGGAAAAAGCCTTTTCCTGGTAAAATATATATTATATGAAAGGGAAGGGAGGGACGCTATTCGTTTGCACACTGATTTATGATTATTTCACTAAAAGACAAAATGGACTATGGTTAGGCCTCGTTCTCTCCCTGTAGTTCCCTTTCTAACCTCCTTAACAGGTTATCACCATTAGAAAAGTTCATCGATCGCAAGGCTTAATGGCACAGCCATGCCCCATCATTCATTTCGTAATTTTATTATATAATAATTTTATTTTTATTTTTTTTAATAAAAATTCATGAAATAATTATTTTTAATTACATAGAGCACGAAAAATGTGATACTTTTCTTATTATTCAAATTCTATAGAAGGATAGGTTTTATAAAATAGGTGTTCGTCCTTACCATCAACATTGATAATAAGGTAATTTTAGTGAGATATATCCCCTTGACTATGGTCATTCAAAGTCAACGTTTTAGTGGATGGAGATTGGTGGTATATGTCACATCCCAACACAGATTTCTCTCAAATTCGTAGCCTAAACATTTCATGTAAATCTGTGAAAGGACAAATTTCGATGGGTACGTGTCAGAAATCATTTAACTTTGTCCATCAAGTCAGCCTTATTGTTTATAAAGGACTTACCAAAAAATCCTATAAACTTCTAAAAATTAAAATAAAAAAATCATGTAAAGCCAGCCCCAAGACTTTTATTTGAATAAAATTCCCATCAAGTCGGCGTTAATGTTTATAAATGACTTACCAAAATATCCTATAAGGTTCTAAAAATTAAAATAAAAAATCATACAAAGCCCATCCCAGGGCTTTTATTTGAATAAATTCCCTAAATAATATAGGGGAAAAAGAAAATCTCCAAACTATGCGTACGTCTTACTGTTTTTGTGAAGTAGGTATTTGTTGGACGTGCTTTTGTAAAATGAGCAATCAGAATCTGTGGAAAAAAAAATAAAAATCCATTTGTAAAGTGCTTGACTTATTTTTAAATTTGAGAGTCACGAATTTCATAGATGCGTAACAAGCTATTTATAAATGGAAATAAGGGATGATGAAATTAAAAAAAATGTAAGAGGTAACTTAATTTAGTGTTAAATTAGAACTATTAGGCGAGACACGTCCAAGATAGTTGAATTTAATATTAAATTATGAATATCAGATTTAGACATATAGAAGGAAATTGAATTTGATATTAAATAATGATTATAAGATGACGCACATTGTAGTCGGCTGAATTTAATGTTAGATTTAACTTTTCCATATAAGTTTATAAGCTGAGATGGGTCACACCTACGAAATTCATGTCATATAATAATATGACACGTATCAAGATGAGTAACACATGTGCCGCACCCCGACACATGCTTCACCCGTCTAATATTTTATGCACGTGAATTTCAGACCGCAGGAGTGGCTCACCTAGGTTGCAATTATTACATAGGATACGAATTCACGCGCTCTTCAATATTTTAATATTATAATTTTTTAAAAGCAATAATTGGGTAATGGCGGGGCCAGTCAGGCTGTCCGGCGTCCGAACCCGACGCCTACCAAACAATCTAAGCTTCCAACATCTTCACGCAAATTTAATTTGTATTAATAAAAATATATAATAAATAAATTCAGATTCATAACAATATATTATACGCTTTTTAGTACTTAAAAATTATTAAATTGACTATTTTAAATTTTTTCAGTAGAGGATTTAAAAATCAAAATATGAGCAGATAATCACCGGCAGTCAGTGACAAAAAAGTTGTACGATAAATAAGTCAAATTTTAGAAATGTTAATAATTTTGTGTTTGGTTAAGGTGATGACGTGTACCAGTTCTCCCTCATTAATAATGATTTTACTTTGAAATTCTTATTAAATTACAATCAGATTCTTAAGCAGTTACAACACATGAATAAAGTTAATCAAATAATTTTGTTGACACATTTATTTATGCCACCACAACAGTTTTTTATAATTTAATTTAAATAGAGTAAAAAAAATGCATAAAAATGTTAAAGATATGTCTAGTGCATTTATTGAAAGACTTAATTTTCAAATCCTTTGAAATTCACAAAAGTCAAAAGTCATTGATCCAAAACCCAATGCATTGAAATGAGAAAAAAAAGATATTTTTATAGGTAATACTGCCCATGTTAAAAAAATAATTACACCTAAATCTCAGAATTCACATATAAGGATGAACTTTACATACATAATGAATGAGTCATATGGGACTTATTCTTATATACGAGTGATGAGATTTTAATGATAGTATTTTTTTTGAGATGAGTAACATTACTCTATTTTTATTTAATTAGAAAAACTTAAGAAATGAAATAACATTAGAAAAACTTAAGAAATGAAATAACAAGTTGGACAATTAATAGCATATTAATTACCCTGAACCCCTCTTAAATGTTTTTCCATTTCATCCCAACTCAACTTTCCCTTTTTTTTTTTTTTTTTTTTTTACTCCACAAGAAAATAAACTTTTCTTTTCTTATTGGTAAGCAATAAACTTTTCCATTTATGAATAACGTAAATTCTATCTAAAACAACCCCATCCTCACATTCTCCTCCCACCAACCTCCCTCAATCACACACGCTCTGTCTCTTCCCCCTCTTCTTCTTCTTCTTCTTCTTCTTCTTCTCCTTGGGAGCAGAGAAAGAAAAAATGGTCAACGATAAGTTGCCGGAGTTCGCCGGCGGCGGAAAGGTAGGGTACGACGACGATGGACGAGTAAAGCGAACCGGTACGATTCACTCGTTTATACATTTATCTATGATTCTTGTTCTCTTCGGTGCTTTTCCTCTCGATGAACCGAGAATCGCGTCGATTTTGTGCCTGCAGGGACGACGGTCACGGCGAGCGCGCACATTATAACGGCGGTGATAGGATCGGGAGTGCTGTCGTTGGCATGGGCGATAGCGCAGCTCGGCTGGATCGCCGGTCCGACCGCTATACTAGCGTTTGCCATCATAACGTGGTACATGACTACCCTCCTCGCCGACTGCTATCGATCGCCGGACCCCATGACCGGCACCAGGAACTACACTTACATGGATGCAGTCAAGAGCATTCTCGGTGAGTCGATGATACTTTTTGAACTATTTATACAATTTTCATACAACAATGTTCTGATCATCCTTAGTGTGTTGTGTCACTTTGGGGACGCATCAGACCTTGATCAGGATGGGATGGGATGGGATAATCCAGTCTTTTGCCTCTGTACAACATGCCAACCCCACTGTTAGTCAAAAAGCACAGAGAGAGTAAAGGGGTTGTGTTGACTTTTCAAAGGGGATTGTGAGCGATTGAAGAGACCATGTGGTTTAGGAATGGCATAATATTTATTCATGTGATTGAGAGATTTATTCATGTGATTGCAATGCTTAATAGTATAATATCAAATTAAAGCCTGATGATTCTGAATAAATGAAAATTTTTTTTCTTTAAATGACAAATTGTTTTCTCCTAGCAACATTCAATACTTTCAACTAGGTCATGTTACTTGCTTTTTGACGACAGGAGGAGCTAATTATCGCTTCTGTGGAATAGCTCAGTATATAAACTTGATAGGATTTACCATCGGCTACGTAATTGCTGCAGCTACTAGTCTCGCGTAAGTAGTATATTCTATCAATTTTGTTTTTTTTTGTTTTTGTTTTGTTGTTTTCGATCATAATATTTCACTTTTCTTACTCTAGTCATCTTGTTTGTATCGCTTTTCTGTTCTGATACTAAATTCCTTAGTTAATAATAGTGCTTATGATGAATTTATAGGGCTGTCAAGAGATCTAATTGCTTTCATAAGTACGGGCATGATGCCGGGTGTCACACATCGAACAATCCCTACATGATTATATTTGGGATCTTTCAAGTCATTCTTTCCCAATTACCCAACTTTCACAAGCTTTGGTTCCTCTCCATCGTTGCTGCGGTTATGTCCTTTTCTTATGCATCCATTGGCGTTGGCCTCTCTATTGCAACGATTGTGGGTTAGTGTCTCTATGTTTATAATCACCCCAATTTGCCCGCGCCCTCGTGTGCGTCTCCAGTTTGGGAAAAGAAAATATACATATATATATAAGTTGATTAATTTTCTATGGTTGGAATTTCATGAGTTCTCTCGTGCTGTTTCAGGAGGGAATGATGTTACAACAAGTATAACTGGAGTGGTGGTGGGTGTTGACGTTACGGCTGCCCAAAAAGTTTGGAATTCTTTGCAAGCCCTCGGAAATATTGCCTTCGCCTATGTTTTCTCTGCCATCATCATTGAGATTGAGGCTAGTGCTCGGAAAACATTTTGTTGCACTTTTGAAATCGTGATTTATGATTTACTTCCTTGATTCACAATCTGTTATGGGGTGTCTTGGGTAGTATTTCGTTCAATATACTATATGGGCACTCGTGATTAGTGGGAATAGGTCAAATAAGACTTCTGAAATAAGCATTGTTCGTTAGCAAACGTGATGGATGTATTTATAAGAAAAATTATACCTCTCTAGAGTGTATGGTTTTGTAATATACTAGAGTGTTGAATTTTATAGGACACATTGAAATCAAGTCCGCCCGAGAATAAAGTGATGAAGAAGGCTGCCACTGTGGGTATTACAGTGACCACTCTCTTCTACTTGCTGTGCGGCCTTTTGGGTTATGGGGCATTTGGAAACAAAACACCAGGCAACTTTCTAACTGGATTCGGTTTCTATGAGCCCTATTGGCTCGTCGACTTCGCCAACGTTTGTCTCGTCATCCATCTTCTCGGTGCTTACCAGGTTAATCTCTCTCTTCTTCCCTATCACCAATTTAACGATGAGTTAGGGCCCCAGATATTTACTCGATCAGATACGGGTTGTTTCTCATCGCGATTCATCTTCTAATTTTGTGGTTGAGCTGATTTTGACAAAAAAGGAAAAGAAAAGTAATGATAGTAACAAAGTATATAACAAAGTATCTCGTTTCAATCGCATTGCTTTGAATACAATTCTAATGCTTATAGAGGAGAGGAGGTCAGTTATCTGGTAAGGGAGACACATAACTAGATAGACACATCCAAGCTGATACACAATGATTCTAACCATGCAATTCTAACATTGCAGGTCTTCAGCCAACCCGTCTATGCGTTCGTGGAGAAATGGTGCGGCGACCGATGGCCCGGAAGCGATTTTGTGAACAGAGAGTATAACTTCAACGTCCCGATGTACGGTGTTTACCCCTTCAATTTCTTGAGGCTGATGTGGAGGACGACGTACGTGATCTTGACGATGCTGGTGGCGATGCTCTTCCCTTTCTTCAACGACTTCGTGGGACTCATCGGGGCCGCCGCATTCTGGCCCGTGGCGGTGCATTTCCCGTCGGAGATGTACATCAAGCTGAGAGCCATCCCCAAGTATTCCCGCACATGGCTGCTTCTGAGGCTGATCAGCGCGGTTTGCCTCGTCATCTCGATCATGGCGATCGTGGCGTCCATTGAGGGCCTCGCCGTGCACGTCCAGCAGTTCAAGCCTTTTCATTCCGTCTCGTAGGGTCACTTCGGGGGCTTATTTTTTGGTAGCCATCTCGAGATAAGTAGAGCGAGTACTTGGTGGAATCTCTGAAACCAATTATGGGAGAAGTTTGACCGTTTGGTTGAAATTTTGAAAGCCTTGTTTTGGGTTTTCGGAAAGCTGAGAATATCTGTAGGAAACTCAGTTTATTATTATTATTATTATTATTATTTTTTCCCCTTTAAGCTTCCTAATAAGTTGATTGGGCCTTTTCAAAACACAGGAAAACAATGCCTTTAGATTCTATGGTTATAGTTTTCAGTTTCATTTTTCTGTTTTCGACCATGGTATTATTAACAGGTCGGGTCTTATGTGAGGCGAGCTTGAATTGGACTCGAACCCAAAATAAAGCTCCGTACTTTCTTCGGGTCGAACCCCGAGCATAATAAGCTATGCCCAGACCCGATATAGGCTCAGGTCCGCTTATGATCTTAGGGTTGGGCCCGGACTTGTCTTAATTAAGTTCTGTCGATTGATGAATAATTTTATAATTTTATTGGGCTTTGAAACTTGTCTTTACTCATAAAATTACTACATTTGTCAATATTTTTGCAAAAGACATCGATTCCAGCTATAAATATATTTCTATAGTTTCCAAAAATATTGGAACTGTTTTTCTGATTTATCAAATTCGGACCCTATTCATTTTTTTTTATTTATGAAAAACCCCTTTTTCCATAAAAAAACATAGTTTGTTGTTTGAATGAATCAAGAAAGTGATATACAGTAAGTTTAAACAATTTATTATTATTATTGGATATCGTACACGAAAATAATGTGATTGAATATCAAATAATGTGGGTAGAATAGTAAAATAGGCAGTAAAAATCTAAAATCCCAAGCTCGAAGCCCATTTGAGCTAAATGAGCAGGGTATGAGCCATAGATTGAGGCTGGACTTGGGCCCGGCCTGGGCCCGAGCCTATTTAAATTGAATTAAAAATTATGTGAATGCTCCTTAATGTTTGGCTGAAATCCCGAAGTTCCCTTCTAATTTTGATAAATAACATCTCAAACATTAGAACAATGCTCGATGTCCCCTTTTCATTAGGATTACTGTCAATCACTAATAGACCATTCTCCTAATTACACCAATATGCCCTTAAAGTTTATGCGAAATATCGGGCTCCCTCTCAAGTCCAATTTGAGCATATTTTCTCCACAATTAAAAAATGCAATGTAATAATGTAAACTTAAAATAGTAGAGTTTCACTAAAAATAGCATTTGAATTTACATTTATTAAATCAATTCCCTAAAGGAAAAATATTTGTATCGTATTGTGTCACCCAATTTGATTGTGTTTTAAATTCATTTTATAAATTCCTATTATACGAATTGAATGAGTATAAATAAATCAGATAGCAATATTATCTTGAAAAAGGATAAAGTTTAGATCGTGAATGATAAATCTTGGAAAAGGATAAGTATTGGAGGAGAAGAGTTTAAATAAAAGTACAAAAGTTAAAGGCAGATGAAACATGATACAAAATTATCTTGATATAATAATATAACACGTGATAATGATAAACCTTACGTGCGTACTAAATAACCGTTAGAAAAAGTTAGATATTAAACATGAAGACTTTTGATATTATTGAGATAGATGATACTTACTAAAATTATACTGATATAATCCTATAATTAAATCACGCGCGTGAATTCAGTCGACCACTCAAATAAATGGCAATTGGGTTTTTGGTTTAGGCTACAATTATTACATACAGAATATAAATTCCCTTATCTTCAATATTTTTATATTATATTTTAAAAAAGCAACAGCTGGGTAATGGTGGGGCCAGTTAGGCTGTTCGGTGTCCGAAGCCGACGCCCCCCAAACATCCCTCAAAACTTTGAACACCTTCCCATAATTTTAATCGTGTTAATAAATATATCAAATAAATAAATAAATTAAGAATCATAAAAATTTATATTTTATATTTTCTAAACTAACTAGCAAATGAGAAAAATATTTGTATCATGTACAAAATAACTTCTTTATTTCTATGTTTTAAATTTTAACCTTAATTGAATGAGTATGGAAAAATAATATGTCAAATGCTAATTTTTATATAATTTCATAATATATTGAGTTTTCATGTGTACTATGAACAACCAATAGATTTAAATCATTTAACTGTTTTTAAATATTTAAATTCGATGGATGAGATATTTATAAATAATAAAATTATATAAAAATTAATATTTCATATTATGTTTTAATATTCATTTAATTCATAATTTTGAAATTTGAGAAATGAAAATTAAACAGTTAATTTGAGCTGATCCTGTGAATAGATTCATCAAGCACTCAGTGGTTTGATGCATTTGTATTTGTTTCATACGGAATTTAAAAATCAGAACATGAGCAAATAATCAATAATAACCTATAACAAAAAAGTTGCTTTGTAACTAAGTCAACTTTAGCTCCTCTAGTCTTGAGCTTTTGTGGGATGATTGTGTTCTATTAGATAACCTATTGGGGACTGAATGGGCGCTCTTACTTCATGGGTGGCTATCATTTTTTATTTTACTTTATTTATCTGTATCACGTACAATAGATAATTTATTTATTATGTCACGTTAAAATAACATTTTCATTTCTATGTTTTAAATTTCAACCTTATTGGTTGGACGAGTATGGAAAAAACAGTATATCATACACTAATTTTTAAGTAATTTCTTGAGTTTTTATTTATATTATGAAGAACCAATATATTTAAATAGTTTAATTATTTTAAATATTTAGATTCGATGGGTGAAAGGTTTATATGTAATGAAATTAGATAAAAGTTAATTCGTTGAAATTTGAGAAATGAAAACGAAATAGTTAATTTGAGGTGATCCAGTGAATCGATTCACTAAGCACTTAGTGGACTGATGCTTTTGTATTTGTCTCATACGGAATTTAAAAATCAAAACATGAGCACATAATCACTAATAACCTATAATAAAAAAGTTGCGTTGGAACTAAGTCAACTTTAGCTACTCTAGTTTTTGAGCCTTGGAGGGATGATTGTGTTTTATTAGATAATCTATGAGCTTTTTTCACAGCATCATTTAGTGGGTTATGTTTGTCTGATTTGATTAGGGACTGCGTGACGCTCTTATTTGATGGGTGGTTAGTTTTTTTTTTTTTTTTTCTTTCTATTATTTTGTTTTCTCTTTTCTTTTCAATTTTATTTCTTGGGTCATCAAAAAAAAAAAAAAAAACTAAGTCAAAGATTGGGGGGGGGGGGGGGTGTGAATGACTTCGTGTTTAGAAAGGTTAGAAAGCATAATTTATCCGTAGACATATAAAAGTTCTCTGATTAATAATGATTCCACGTTGAATCCTTATTAAAATGCAAATTAAAATCTTAAAAAAAAAATTACTAGACAATTATTTACGAAAAATGCTTAAAAGTGTTAAGGATATATTTCTAGTGTCCAAAGATTTAATTTTCCAATCCTCTGAAATCAACGCAAGTCATTGACTCAACACCTCGGGACTAAAACGAGAAGATATTTTTATCCAGTCAGAAAAACTAAAAAAATAAATTAACAAATTTGACAATTAATTGCGGATTAACTGCCCTTTGCACCCCTCTTAAATGTTTTTCCATTTAATACCAACTTAACTTTTCTTCTTTTTTTTTCTCCTCAAAAAAAAAAAAAAAAAAGAACTTTCCATTTTTTTCCCCCTAGGCTGTGGACTTTTAATTTATAAATAACGTAATCTTCCCCCGAATGAGATTCTATTTATAACACCCTCATCCTCGCATTCTCCCCTCACCAAGCCCTCTCTCTCTCTTCTACTTCTTCTTCTTCTTCTTTTCCCAACAGAGAAAAATGGTTAACGACGAGTTACCGGAGTTCGCCGGCGGCGACAAGGTGGAGTACGACGATGATGGACGAGTGAAGCGAACCGGTATGATTCATTCGTTTATACATTTATCTACGATTCTTGCTTTCTTCGGTGCTTTTTGGATCGATGAACCAAGTATCGGGTTGATTTTGTACCTGCAGGGACGACGGTCACGGCCAGCGCGCACATTATAACGGCGGTGATAGGATCGGGAGTGCTGTCGTTGGCATGGGCGATAGCGCAGCTCGGCTGGATCGCCGGTCCGATCGCCATACTGGCGTTCGCGATCATAACATGGTACATGACGACCCTCCTCGCCGACTGTTATAGATCGCCGGACCCCATCACCGGCACCAGGAACTACACTTACATGGATGCTGTCAAGAACATTCTCGGTGAGTCAATGATACTTTTTGAATCATTTATATAATCTTTATATAACTACGTCCTGATCATCCTTGGTGCGTTGTGTTCCTCTGTGAGACCTTGATCAGGTTGGGATGGGATGGGATAATCCAATCTTTCGCCACTATTTAACATGCCAAACACGGCCCTAATGTAATTACTGCAATCCTGACTCTATTGAACTGCAAATTGAGTGCTTCCACCTGGGCTCAATCATGCAAGTCAATGAGTTTGACTCCATGTGGACCCCACTTCAGGTCAAAAATAGGAAAACAAAGGGAGTGAAAGGGGTGTGTTGACTTTTCAAAGGGGATTGTGGGTATTTTAAAGAGACCACGTAGCTGGTGAATGGCATAATATATATATATATATATATATATATATATATTCATGTGATTACAATGTTAAAAGTTATAATATCAAATTAAAGTGCGACGATTCTGGACATATTCGAAATTATTTTCCGTTGTGGGATGAAAAATTATATTTCCTTAGGAAGGTTCAATGCTTTCAACTGAGTCGAGTTAGTTGCTCTTTGTGCACAGGAGGAGCTAATTACCGCCTCTGTGGAATAGCTCAGTATGTAAACTTGATAGGATTTACCATCGGCTACGTAATTGCTGCGGCTACTAGTCTCGCGTGAGTAAACTATTCTATCAATATATTTTTTTTAATTTTACTTTTACTCTTCTGGCAATAATTTCTTCAATTAATAATGTTACTTATATTATGATGAATTTATAGGGCTGTCAAGAGATCTAATTGCTTTCATGAGTACGGGCATGATGTGGGATGTCACACATCCAACAATCCCTACATGATTATATTTGGGATCTTTCAAGTCATTCTTTCTCAATTACCCAACTTTCACAAGCTCTGGTTCCTCTCCATCATAGCTGCAGTTATGTCCTTTTCTTATGCATCCGTTGGCGTTGGCCTCTCTATTGCAACCATTGTGGGTGAGTGTCTCCGTGTTTATAATTACCCCAATTTGCTCAAGCCCTCGTGTGCATCTTCAATTTGGAAAAAGAATATATATATACGTTGATTAATTTTCTATGATTTGGGATTTCATAGAGTTTCTCTTGTGCTGTTTCAGGAGGGAATGATGTGAAGACAAGCATCAGTGGAGTGGTGGTGGGTGTTGACGTAACCGCGGCCCAAAAAATTTGGAATTCTTTACAAGCCCTCGGAAATATTGCCTTTGCCTATGTTTTCTCTGCCATCATCATTGAAATTGAGGCAAGTGCTCGAAAAACATTTTATTTACTTCCTCCATTCGCAATTTGTCATGGAGTGTTTTGGGTAGTAATTTGCCGGTGCACGTAGTGCATGGATTTATGAGAAGAATTATACCTCTTTAAAGTATGATTTTGTGATATATTAGAGTTTTGAATTTTGTAGGATACGTTGAAATCAAGCCCGCCTGAAAATGAAGTGATGAAGAAGGCTAGTGCGGTGGGCTTTACGGTAACCACTCTCTTCTATTTGCTCTGCGGCCTTTTGGGATATGGAGCATTTGGGAATGAAACACCGGGCAACTTTCTAACGGGATTTGGTTTCTATGAGCCCTATTTGCTTGTTGACTTCGCCAACGTCTGTCTTGTCATTCATCTTCTCGGTGCCTACCAGGTTAAACTCTCTTTACCTCTTAGTTATCACCAATTTAACAATGCGATGAGGCTCCTAATGTTTACTCAGTGTATCATGGTCATATCCATGACATTGCTTTTATTACAATTCTAATGCTTATAGAGGAGAGGAGGTCAGTTATCTGGTAAAGGAGACAAATGACTAGATAGACACATCCAAGCTGATACACAGTGATTCTAATCGTGCAATTCTAACATGCAGGTCTTCAGCCAACCCGTCTATGCGTTCGTGGAGAAATGGTGCGGCGACCGATGGCCCGAAAGCGATTTTGTTAACAGAGAGTATAACTTCAACGTCCCGATGTACGGTGTTTACCCCTTCAATTTCTTGAGGCTGATGTGGAGGACGACGTACGTGATCTTGACGATGCTGGTGGCGATGCTCTTCCCGTTCTTCAACGACTTCGTGGGACTCATCGGGGCCGCCGCATTCTGGCCCGTGGCGGTGCATTTCCCGTCGGAGATGTACATCAAGCTGAGAGCAATCCCCAAGTATTCCCGCACATGGCTGCTCCTGAAGCTGATCAGCGCGGTTTGCCTCGTCATCTCGATCATGGCGATCGTCGCGTCCATTCAGGGCCTTGCCGTGCACGTCCAACAGTTCAAGCCTTTTCATTCCGTCTCGTAGGGTCACTTCGGGGGCTTTTTTATTTTTCTTTTGGTAGCCATCTCAGGATAAGTAGAGGGTTTAGTAAAATCTCTGAAAACAATTACTCCGGAGAAATCTGAACATTTGGTTGAATTTCTAAAAAGCCCTTTTTAGGGTTTTCGAAAAGCTGAGAATATCTATGGGGAAGTCTTTTTTGTTTTTTGGGCTTCTGATAAGTGGTTGGGCCTTTTCCAGGAAAACAATGTCTGTTGGTTCTCTGCGATCACAGTTTTAAGTTTTATTGTCCGATGTAGACCATAGTATTATTAACCGATTGGTTGATCAAAAAGTAATCCCACGGGTTATTTTCATGTAAGATTTATCTTTCTTGCATGTGTACATTACTTTCATAAATAAAAGAATGTTTCAATTTTTCTTTCGAGATGTCATAATTATGACAAAGATGATGGTGATTGTTAGCGAGGAAAAGGAGCGTGCAAACTCATCTATTATTTGATTTGGGGTTTGTATTCACAACATCTTTCATTCATTGCTTTAGATAAGGAACACCTTCAATTAATATCATGCTGAGTGCCATTAAACTCCATGAAAGAAGAGGACCAAAGGTCTAGAACCTGGCAAAGTATAGAAAGGAAGGAATAAAGACACATTTTAGGGAAAAGGAAGCCTTTTGGCTTAGGAGGAGCCCAACCCTTAAGGTTTCCTACGTATCTTTATATGAAAATTAGACCCACGTAGTTCTTATACTCGTAGAGCAGGAGGGATGATTGGAACATAGCTCACTTTGCTATTGTTGGTTTCTGTTTGAGTGGTTGATGATGAAAGAATGGAGTAAACTGAATTTTGCTCTCTTATTCTCACTCTATAATTTCCCTCTTCCTAGAAGAAAATCCCCCCTCTCTCTCCCAGCAAAACCCTACAATTTTGTTTATATGGGGAGGTGGGATGAAGGAAGAGCCATAAAAGAGGATCCTTTAAAGGGAAGCCACGTGCTGCTATGACAATGGGGAAGGGCGCCTCACAAGCACACCTACAGATGCCTTCTTCTAACAAGGAAGGAATAAGGTAAAACCCCACAGACCATGGGCGAGGAAGAGAATGGGCAAGAGGTTCAAAGAGAAAATCCTTTTAAGAATCGGGCCAAGGGCAAAGAAAAGTGGTCTAAGGAACCCAACAAAAAAAGGAATGGAATCCCCTTAGGAATAAAGCCATATGATTGGAAAAGAAACAGCTTTCGTTGACTTGGTCAACGAAAGTTCGAAGGTAAAATTTGCAAGTAAATTCATAAAACTTCGACTAAAAAGTTCAATTTAACCCGAAAGGTAGAAAAACGATGCTTACAATGACAAAACAAAAGTATTAAAATTTCTTTGTTTCTTTAATCCGTTTAAGATTTTAAAAGCTTTAAATACACGAATTTGGAAAGCACAAATTGCACTTTTCTTCCTCGGCTGCACCTGAACTTTTCAATTGTAGCATTTCAGTTCAAAACTAAATATTCAAACTTCCTTCACGTGGTCATCATGTGCTAATCTTAATTGGTTATCTTTTATTTATTATTTTCGGTTAATTCCTTTTCGCCTAATAATGGCCTAATTTAAGAAAACAAATGAACATGACGTGGAAGAGGAAAAAGGAATGACAACTGCCTACTTTTTTTCTTTTCTTTTTTGGAAAGCCCTTCAAAAATAAATAAATAAATAAATAAATAAAATAAAATAACAAGCCCATCGGTTGTTGTATTGTACTCCATTTAATGGAGCAGAGATTTGCTGTGATTGACACCAAGATCCCTTCAACAGTGATCCCTTCAAAAATTAAATGGTCAGATTGAATATTTAAATATTCAATGAGAGGTAGTCTTTTAAATATTTTTTCCACACCTTTTACTTAGTAAATGTTTGCAACCTCATCACTTTTGTAAATACTTCGCAGCCCCTAACTTTTAGAAATGGATCTAGTAAATTTTAAAAGGCATAAATTTATATAATTATACAATTCTAATTATTTATTTTATAAAATACAAGAAAGTATTTTTTTAAAAATATCTTTTCTTCAGATAAAAAATATAAAATTAACTCAATTCATAAATTCATAATTTTTCAAGTCCCCCCTCAGCGATCCGGATTCCCTCCCACCTCCCTCTCCAGTCCACCGGATAGTTTACCCAAATTTTTTATTTAAAATATTTTAAATAAATTTATCATATAAATTAAAATAATGTATAAAAATAAATAAGTCTATCAATTCCAACCACCCCCGGGGCGTTATCCACCTTTTTTTTTTTTTTTTTTTTTTTCCAACTTCTACATGACCTTTGCCTCGGGAAAAAGATTTAAATGGTCTTTTTAACGTTTTTTTTTATTTCCTATATTCAAACCTACTTTTACAAAAACGAATATAAATAAAAAATATGTATCGACCACGCAAATTGAAAGCAACCAATGATATGAAATGGAGTTACGTTGTGGTCATCCGTTTTCCGAACATGGGGTCCAATCAGAGACAAACAAGGGGCCCACGTTGACCGATGCCCTTGGGATTCGGACACGTAACGCCCCATAAACAATTTCACCATTTGACCGCTAACAACCATTTTATTTTATTAAAATATAGTTATAGAAATTTATTTTTTTGTTTGGTAAGAAATTACAAAATCTTTTTTGATATCAAAGGGGAAAAAACTATTGAAATATTTTAATTTACCGATCTTATCTTGATCATCATATCCTAATAAAAACTACATATATATATATATATAAATATGTATAGATAAAAACACACATATAATGATGAATGCGTAAAATTTCACTGTCGATGTGTAGGATTCATTTTTATTATATGTCATGTTATATATTAATATAATTTTAACACGTGTCATTTGTTTAAAATTTATATTTAAATTCTCTATCTTCTATTCTTATTTTCTTCTAATCTAATCATATATTGTTAGATTCTTTTATCATACTTTTTGATTTAAGACCTATATTAAAAAAATTAATTATTTTTTAAATTCCTAATTTTTTATTTTAAAATTTTCACTTGATTATATTTAATCGGTAAAATATTTAAAGCCCTCAAAACCCTTTCCTCCCGAAATACACATTAATAGAATGTACTTAAAATATTTTCAATGCTATGAGTCGCCATCCTATCAAATTATGCACACCAAATGTATGTAAATTGGATGACGACCGATGGCGTTGAAACTCTTTCTCCCGACAATTCAAGAGAAACAAAACTCTTCCCAACAAAGAAATCATTTAGCATCAGAGAGGAGGTGTCACGACAAAATTAAATTCAAAGTCTGTGTATTTGCAGCAACAAAGAAATCGAAGATGAGGACACGTATCTACGTTGGAAGTTTTAAAAATTAGAAAGAAAAGAGAGAAGCTAACCGACTACTACCCCATAAAAAAAAAAACTTTAAAAAATAATTGAAGGTGGAAGTGTTTTTTTTTTATTTTTTTTTTAAATTTTCAAAAGTTTGCATGGTGTGTGGGAATTGATGAATGACACGCGTCCCCCCGCTGAATGATTTTCCAAAATTAGCACCGAAAATCTCCCCACCTTTTGAGATTGAACTATGGCACGGTTATGGTACACTCACTCGGATGATTGAGGCCACCACCGCCAAACTAACAAACCTCCTCTTTTGAAGGGCTCATGTGTTCTACTTCCTTAACTGCAACGAAGCTTCATTCCCCCCACACGCAACCTCGTTCAGATGCACGATTCCTGTCCTTACTGCGCCTGTTAGATGAATTCTACATCCACTCAGAATCCCTTCTCCTCGCTTCTTCTTCCGTGGTTCAATTTCAGGGAGATACCCCCTTTTCCAGAATTTGATTTTATCAGGAAAAACTGATTTCTTCCTCCTATTTGAACTCCATCTCGAGAGAGAGTGCGGGTGGAATGGTCAAGTTAACTGGCCACTTCCGGCTTTTGTTTCTCTTGTTTGATCCGATCACATTGGTGTGATTTCTGTTCTTTTTGATAAGAGTGAGAGTGAGAGAGAGAGCAAAATGGTGAACAATGTCGTAGTGGATGTTCCCCCGGCGAGCGATGCGAAGGGGGAGTTCGACGACGATGGACGCGTGAAGCGAACCGGTAATTCATTCATCTATACATTTCTCGATGCTTTTGGCCCTCTCGGGTTCGATCGATGAACCGATCCTTATGTTGCTTTGGCCCCTGAAGGTACGATGTTTACGGCGAGTGCGCACATTATAACGGCGGTGATAGGATCGGGAGTGTTGTCGTTGGCGTGGGCGATAGCGCAGCTCGGTTGGATCGCGGGTCCGGTCGCCATACTGGCGTTCGCGAGTATCACGTGGTACATGACCACCCTCCTCGCCGACTGTTATCGGTCGCCGGATTCCGTCACCGGCAGAAGAAACTACACTTACATGGATGCCGTCAAGAACATTCTAGGTGAGTGAGACTTGAGAACGTGGGATTTACTTTGCAAAGTTTATGAAAATCCAGCACATCTTGTAGAAGGCCTTCGTCTGCTGATTCTTATGCGTTGAGATTTGCAGGGCATGGGTATGCTGGTTTTCATGAAAATTGACGTGTTTTTGTGTTTTGGCAATCATTTCATGAGTTAGAATTTTGTAAAATTATGTTATACACATCTTTATTTTGGGTAATCATTCAAAAGAATCCACAATGAAACCCACTTTTGAGGAACAAATGTGTTTTTTTTGGTTTTCTTTGAAGCGAATCTTGTGTCTTTCAAGAGTCGCCTTTATTTGAAACATCGCGGTTTTCATTTGGCATCATTTTCTTGGGAGCCTGAGATACTAAATTTATATAATGAATCAAAAATGCCATTTTTGAACGGAATATTCAATAGTTTCAATGGAGTCACGTTTCTTTGCTCTTGGGTGCAGGGGGAACTAGCTATCGCCTTTGTGGGGTAGCTCAGTATATAAATTTGATAGGATTCACCATTGGTTACATTATTGCTGCGTCCACTAGCCTCGCGTAAGTAATTGTTCTATCAAATTTATTCGCGTTTTCGATTAATAATATATCTTCACTGAGTCTATTGCTCTAATGATCATTACACAGTTGCACTCTTTTTTTTTTTTCCCATCTCTATAGGGCTGTAAAGAGATCCAATTGTTTCCACAAGAAAGGGCATAATGCGGGGTGTCACACTTCGAACGATCCCTTCATGATCATGTATGGGGTCTCACAAGTCATTCTTTCCCAATTACCGAACTTTCACAAGCTTTGGTTCCTCTCCATTGTTGCCGCCGTTATGTCCTTCGCCTATGCTTCCATAGGCGTTGGCCTCTCTATCGCACAAATTGCAGGTGATCATCTTCATTTGTATAACTGCAGTCTGTAGGATGCAAAAACATATAGAATAAGATTTCAAGATTGTGGACTCATTATATATAGATTAAGAATATGTAAATTGAAAACGTTACAGTGAGTGAACACATCATGTGGGCTTCACATAAGATTGCAGAAAAGGATTTTAACCGTTGCTCTTTGCTTCTAACCAAGTCCATATACGAGCAGTGTTGTGTGTGCTCTGAATTTGTAAACATGAGAAGACAAAGTTGCGAAAGTGTTCAATGTGCTATTATTACCTGAATTGAATCTTATAAGCTTTGTTGTGTTGTTCAGAAGGGGAGAATACAAAGACAAGCATTACTGGAACGGTGGTTGGAGTTGATGTAACGGTTGCTGAAAAAGTTTGGAATTCCTTACAAGCCCTTGGAAACATTGCTTTTGCTTATGTTTTCTCAGCTATCCTCATTGAGATTCAGGCAATAACTCTTTGTGCCTTTATTGTTTCTTCTTTTTAAGGGTGCCTTTTGGTTCTATATCCTTGAGCTTAGAAAACATTTTGAATACTTTGAGAATATTGATGTGTGATTTACTTTTTCTTATTAAATATTGCACGAGGGCTAGCGATTAGTGAAAGTAAATTCAATGTCAGGGCATTGGGAACATAAATATTTTTACTGTTGAACCCTTGTTCGGTACCAAGGCACTAGGAAAACCTTTATCTTTTCCAAAAGAGTAAATTACTTGGAAAAAGAAAATATCTTTCAAGTATGATTTTGTGATATATTGAAGTTTGGAGTATTGCAGGACACGTTGAAATCAAGTCCGCCGGAAAATAAGGTGATGAAGAAGGCAACATTGATAGGTTTTGCTGTAACGACCTTCTTCTACTTGCTCTGCGGCCTTTTGGGCTATGCAGCATTCGGGAACAAGACGCCGGGCAACTTTTTAACTGGATTTGGTTTCTACGAGCCTTATTGGCTTGTTGACTTTGCCAATGTCTGTCTAGTAGTTCATCTTCTTGGTGCTTACCAGGTCAATCTCTCTCCTCTTTGCCAAAAATGGGACCGTTGTGGTTCATAGATTAGGTCGTGCACTTCATGGCTGGGGTTCTTGAGTTATATCGTAGTTCATAATGTATGCATGTTTACCAAATTAGAGGCATACTTCACATCTACCAAATTGTTTTGAGGACTCCATAGATCACTAATTATGCAATTTTAAGATGCAGGTTTTTAGCCAGCCCACGTATGCGTTTCTGGAGCATGTGTGCAGCAACAGATGGCCCGAAAGCGATTTTGTGAACAGAGACTACAACATCAACATTCCAATGCTTGGCGTCTACCCTTTCAATTTCCTGAGGCTTGTGTGGAGGACGTCATACGTGGTTTTAACGACATTTACGGCGATGCTCTTCCCATTCTTCAACGACTTCGTGGGACTCATCGGGGCCGCCGCATTCTGGCCGGTGGCGGTGCATTTTCCGTCGGAGATGTACATCAAGTTGAAAAGGATCCCCAAGTTTGGCTGCCGGTGGCTCATGCTTAAGTTAATCAGCGCAGTGTGTCTCTCTATTTCTCTCATGGCTATTGTTGCGTCCATTCAGGGCCTCATTGAGCATGTTACGCAGTTCAAGCCTTTAGAATCCGTCTCCTAGAGGGCGTTTGATGAAGTTTTCAAAAAGCCCTTTCATGCTTTCCGATAAATTTATTTGGACTTTTTGAAATGCATATTCAAACTCAGTTTTAATAATACCTCAGTCTTCTAGCTATTATTATGATTATAGTTTTAGCTTTCAGTGTCTAGCGTAGACCATTGTACTATCATCCTGTTTTGATCAGGGAAAAAATTGTTCACTGCGGGAAATTATTTTATTGTAAGATTATATTTTTGAATGTACACGCTATTTACATGTATAAAAGAATTTCGTCTTGTTTGTTGAGATTTTATACGGTAGTTAGAGGCTAACCCATCTCTTAAACTTTAGAATATTATCAAATAATTACTTGGGTAATAAGAAAGGGAAAAGGATACTTTCATAATTGCATGCAGAAGTTTCTCTTTAGTTCTGATGATTGTTTAATCATATAATAAGTCTGATGATTGTTAATAATTACTAGATTCAAATCACATTTAATCCTCAATAACTATGGGCTTGACAAATGCGAGTAGAGTGATAAGATTTGAAGCATAGTACACTTATCCCCTATCATATTCCAACATCAACCTAATTTTAATACTTATCATTCACTTAAAAGACTCCTTAATTAGTGCATTGCTATTTAAACTATACTTCTTTGATGCCTACACTTATCTCATCTACAGAGTTTATCTACTCATAAAACTTGTTTAAAACATGCACTTTCAACCAGGACCCTCACTTACTTCCCTTAAATTTTATCATTATGATTATAAATTTTGTCACAAATTTGCCTCACATCTAATACAGGTGCAATTTACAGTAAAAAAGGAGGAGGAGGAACTTAGGACAGTAAGAAGACTTGTCCTAATAATGGTGTGTGAATTAATTACGTGTTCCCCATATTAAATTATTTTCCAAGATTCACATCAACAAAAATCTCATATTCTGGAGGACTTATCCATTCACTTCCAAAATTACGGAAAGTTGAAATCCAGCGGAACCACGTTCAGATGGACAGCATTGTTTGGCTCTCTCTGTGTTTAACTTTTTGACGACCACTTGTGTTTCACTTGTCGTCTGTTGTCTCTCTCCTTCTTCTTCTTCTTCTTCAGTTCGTCAGAATTATCAGGGGAAAAAATAAATTTGAATCCCCCATTTTTCAGAAATTTTCAAATTTCAAATTTCGGAACAAAAAAAAAACAAAAAACCGCTCCTTTCCTCCCATTCAAAACCCCTGACCCAACGTCACGGTTTCAGAGAAAAGAGAGAGAGACGCACAGAAACAGGGATATGGGTAACGCGGGGATAACAGAGGATTACGATGAAGACGGCCGCGTAAAAGCGAACCGGTACCCGTCGTTTCCGACATTTCTCTTTGTCGTTTGATTTAACCTTTGTGTTTTCTGTTGTTGAGATTTCTTTTTTTTTTTGCTTTTTCTTTCGGTTGAAGGGACCCAGTTCACGGCGGCGGCGCACATCATAACGGCGGTTATAGGGTCCGGAGTGCTGTCATTAGCGTGGGCCATGGCGCAGTTGGGTTGGATCGCCGGAACCCTGACGCTGGTGGCCTTCTCCGTTATAACGTGGTACATGTCGGCTCTTCTCGCCGACAGTTACCGGTCGCCGGATTCCGTCACCGGCCGGAGAAATTACACGTACAGAATTGCTGTGAAAGCCAATTTGGGTAACGATGAAAATAAAATAAAATTATATCGTTTAATTTATATCCTCGTTTGGCTTTATGGTTGTTTTTTAATTTTTTCTTTGGATGATTCTGGATTTAGATTTTTTTTCTCTCCATTGATCTCCTGAGATTTCGAAAAAGCCCTAAGGCTCCTCTATCCTACAATTGATGCATCTGCTACATTTAACCCATGGCTGCTATGATTTCTAAAATTGAGCCTCAATATCATTGCTTTCTCTCTGATTTCTGTTTGTTTTCGAAAGGGGGAAACCAGGATCGGCTCTGCGGAGTAGCTCAGTATGCAAATCTTGTTGGGTCATGCATTGGGTACACCATCACTGCATCTATTAGCCTCGCGTAAGCAACACACTAACTTATTTCTCACAAATGTATTTATTTCTTTAATTTTGATCCCATTTTTTCTTTATAAGCTCGTTTCTCCGATTATTAGATTATTTCTCTTTTCTTTCCTTCTTTTTTTTTTTTGTCATGCTCAGGGCTGTGAAGAGATCTAACTGTTTCCATAAGTATGGGCATGACGCGGGGTGTCACACCTCAAATAATCCATACTTAATCATATTTGGGAGCATACAAATTTTCCTTTCTCAATTACCCAACTTCCATAAGCTTTGGGTGCTCTCCATCATCGCTGCGATCATGTCCTTCGCCTACTCTTTTATAGGGGTCGGCCTCTCCATCGCGCAAGTTGCAGGTGAGCATGTTCTAACACATGTTATCAAGAATCCTAGAGTGCATGTTTTATTTGATGCATATGTGTATGTTTTGATGACATAGTGATTACAGATTTAAACTGCGGTTGTAGAGCATTAAAGATTCGTTGTTTGGGGTTTTTATGAAACCCTTTTTCTTACCTTGAAAAACTATTTTCAGGATCGAGTAATTGAGATAGCCGCTTGATTCAGATAAATCTAGGATGGGTGACCCAAAAATTAATCCCTTTTGATCAAAGTAAGGGTCCACTATACTAATTTTTGGAATTCATTAACAAATGCATTTAATAGTGAACTTTGGAGTTTAGCTAAAAAAGCTTACCTCTATATATCGGATATATCGGAAATGACCAATAATCAAACATGCAGGTGGTTGCCGTATACATTTTGAGATCAAGATCATCCCTATCCTAAAAAGAATTTAAAAATAAAATCATCCATGTGATGCAATTTCATGTGGAAAGTCTATGGTCTATGAGTCTTAAAGTTGCCTCACCTTTTCAAAAAGAGTTCGCTTTTGTTTAACAATGCATAAGCTTCTTTCTTCGGCTGCATACGGTTCAGAAAACATTTGTGTGAATTTTTGACTTTTTATTCTATTTATTCCTATAGGTCTAGAAGGTCTTGGAAGCTAACAAATAATTCGTGTTTAGAAAATGAGTAATAGGGAGTCTTTGACTTACCTACTAAGAGGTTCGGAGTTTAAGTTATGGGAGTGTCATTCTGTGATTAACTCTTGATTTATGAGGTGATGGATTATGAGAATGGTATTACGTTTGAAATTAGCTGTCGAATTACGAGCGCCCTCCTCCATCGTAAAACAAAAAGCAGGAGGGACTATTTAGTTTGTAAAAAATTCTTCCCCCCCCCCCCCCCCCCCAAAAAAAAAAGATAATAATTTTGTTCCTTAGTCATGTTTTATGTTTGTTTTGCATTTTTAATTTTTATTCTCTTGATGAAAGGTAAGATAATGAAGACTAGGTTACTCCTTAACATGGGGTTTGTTGTGTGTTTCAGGGGGAAATGGTCACGTAGAAAAAAGCTTGACAGGAACAATTGTAGGGGTGGATGTCACAAGCGGACAGAAAGTATGGAACGTCTTTCAAAGCCTTGGAAACATTGCATTTGCTTACGCTTTTTCATCTATCCTCATAGAGATTCAGGTATTAATTTCTATCTTCTCTTTGTTTCCCTTTTACTTTTTGGTTCTTTTAAAGTTTATTTAACTTAGCCGTGCAAATTAGTCTGAACTAATTGGGTTTGACCCACTCAAATGTAAGACCCCATTAAGATTGAGAAATCAATGAAGAATTATCTTATACTTCAGTGAACTTATGAGTTATGAAAAATGAGTTGAAGTAGATTTTTTGTGTTTTCAGGACACGCTGAAATCAAGCCCGCCGGAGAACAAAGTGATGAAAAAGGCCACTTTGTGGGCAATAACAGTGACCACATTGTTCTACATGCTGTGCGGTCTTATGGGTTATGCAGCGTTCGGCAATAATGCGCCTGGAAACTTTTTAACTGGATTTGGTTTCTATGAGCCCTTCTGGTTAATTGACTTTGCCAACTTGTGTATAGCTATTCATCTTGTCGGGGCTTATCAGGTAAGAAAAACATTTTTTCCATTCAGTTTTCACTGTGATCCTTTTGAAAACCTGTTCATAAAAATAAAAAAAAAAACCTTCAGCTGAGGATTCCAGGCACACGGCATTAACCTATATAGAGTACCCTTGTTCCTGGACTAACCATAGTTTCACTGTTCCTCTTGGTTACATACAAAGTTTAGTGCGATATCAGTAGGCATTATTGGTTAAATTACCTTGTATGCATGCACTCATAGGCCCCAATCCTTTTTCGGTCCAGTAATGAGCCCATATACGAAATTGGATAAGCATGCCCATCTGGAACTTCTCTGCTTAATGCATTGTGCATATGCATAACATGGTGCAGCTAATCTAAAATGCAGTGTTTAAATGGGGGGGGAAAAATACAGGTATACTGTCAACCCTTTTTCAGCTTCTTTGAGAGCTGGTGCAGCAGCCAGTGGCCGGACAGCAAATTTGTGAACGAAGAATTGACGCTCAACGTCCCGTGGTACGGCATTTACCCTCTGAATTTCTTCAGGCTGGCGTGGAGAACTGCGTTCGTGATAATGACGACGATCGTCGCGATGCTGTTCCCCTTCTTCAATGACTTCGTGGGGCTTCTCGGGGGCATCACATTCTGGCCATTGACTGTGTATTTTCCCATACAAATGTACATCAAGCAGAAACAGATTCCGAAGTTTTGTCTCAGTTGGGTCCTTCTTCAGTTGGTGAGCGCGGTGTGTCTCGTTGTATCGCTCGTGTCCGTCGTTGCATCTGTCCAGGGCCTCATTCTGCATGTCCGGAAGTTCAAGCCTTTTCATTCCGTCTCTTAGGGACTGTTTGGCTGTGGCCTTTCTTTTCTTTTCTTTTCTTTTATTTTTATTTTTAAATTTTTTTTTTGTATTTGCTTGGAAGCGAAAAAAAGAAAAAGAAAGGTTACGGGGGGATAGCGTACCACTGATTTACGAAGTGTAAAAATTCTAAAATTTGAGAAGATTGTGCAGCGACACTCTTAAGTTACCTGCATATGCATATTTTAAGGGAGGATTGATTCACATGAAGCAATGGGATTATGGGCAAACATCGCAATTGTATGTGTTACACTCGAACCATCTTTATTGCTATTTTCATTCCGTTTGCCAATTCTTTTTGCAAATTAATTTCTTACAACCCCTATAGTTTATTCAATTAGCGATAAATTTTTAGGAAATAGTGTGAATATTCTTTTTTGATGTCATCGAATTAGTATAGGGAGGTGACGTTAGGTGTCTCGTGCGCGACCGAAACTTGAATTATACAAATGGATGAATGTGAATCAAAATTATTTTGAATATTTAAATAAAGGTTAGTAGTTGACTTATTTAAAGGAGGTCATGTCCTTCGCTCACTCTTTTATAGGAGTCGGTCTCTCCATAGCACAAGTTGCAAGTGAACATTTTCTGACACACGCTACAAGGAACTAGTGTCTGTGTTTCACTTAGTGCTTATATGTTATGATTAGATTATGTGGCGGTGATTATGGATTTAAACTACGGAAATTTTGGCGTTTGGACCCTTTACAAAACACATTTTTTTTGCGTTGAACAACTATAACTCAATTAGTTTCTTGATTCGGGTAAATTTCAGATGGATGACCCAAAAATCAAATTGTTCGAGAGTTTGAAGTTGAGTTTAAAAATAAAAATAAAAAAGCCATTCTCTATCACTAAACAGGATGATGGGGATTTCCCCCAATAAATGATTTTCTTCTTTAGTCATATTTTATGTTTATTTTACTTCTTAGTGTTTACTTTCTTGACCAAGGGTAAAATAATGAAGAATTGGTTACACCTTAACATGGGGTTTCTTATGTGTTCCAGGGGAGAGGGTGACAGAAAAATGCCTAACAGGAACAATTGTAGGAGTGGATGTAATAACTGCATAAAAAATTTGGAACGTCCTTCAAAGCCTTGGAAACTTTGCATTTGCCTATGCTTTTTCATCGGTCCTCATAGAAATTCAGGTAACTAATTTCTATCTTTTCATTTTTTCCCTTTTACTTTCTCTTTCTTTTTCAAGTTTAGCCATTAGGATGAATTGATTAATTTAGCTTATGCAAACTGCTTTCAACTTGTTTGAGTTTGATGTGCTCAAATGTAGAGAGACCCCATTAAGGTTAAGAAACTAATGAAGAACTATCTTATACTTGAATGAATTTGTGAAAAAATGAGTTGAAGTAAACTTTATGCATTTTCAGGACACATTAAAATCAAGCCCGTCGGAAAATTAAGCGATGAAGAAGGTCACTTTGTGGGCAATAACAGTGACCACATTATTCTACATGCTCTGCGGTCTTTTAGGTTACACAACATTGGGCACAGTGCTCCGGGAAACTTTCTAACTGGATTTGGATTCTATGAGCTCTTTTGGTTAATTGCCTTCGCCAACGTGTGTATAGCTGTCCATCTTGTCGGTAAAAAAAAAAATATATATATTTATTTTTTCAATTTCCACTTTAAAATGCTGTTGATTGGAATAGCTGTCCATCTTTTTGTTCCTCTTGGTTACACACAATGTTTAGTACGATATCAGTAGGCATTAAGTATTGGTTAAATGACCTTGTATGCATGCACTCACATACGAGATTGGATAAGCCAGATAACAGATGGGCTTGGGCTATGCACATCTGGAACTTCTCTGCTCGATGCATTGTGCGCATGCATGGCATGATGTAGCTAATCTAAAATGCAGTGTTTAAAATTACAGGTATTCTGTGAGCCCTTCTTCAGCTTCTTTGAGAACTGGTGCAGCAGCCAATGGCCAGACAGGAAATTTGTGAACGGAGAAATGACGCTCGACGTCCCGTGGTACGGCATTTACCCTCTGAATTTCTTCAGGCTGGTGTGGAGAACGGTGTTCGTGATAATCACGACGATGCTGTTCCCCTTCTTCAACGACTTCATGGGGCTTCTTTGAGGCCTCACGTTCTGGCCATTGACGGTGTATTTCCCCATACAAATGTACATCAAGCAGAAACAGATTCTAAAGTTTTGTCTCAGTTGGGTTCTTCTTCAGGTGGTGAGCGCGGTGTGTCTCGTTATATCGCTTGTGTCCATCGTTGCATCTGTCCACGGCCTCATTCTGCGTGTCCAGAAGTTCAAGCCTTTTCGTTCCGTATCTTAGGGACTGTTTGGCCGTGGCCTTCCTTTTTATATACTTGGAAGCACAAATAGAAGGGTAATGTGGGAGTACTGAACTGGCCTTTATGAAGACGTGTACAGAAAAACAGCAATTTGAGAAGAAGATTGTGTATGTTAATTACCTATATATATACGTATATATTAAGGGAAGATTCAATCACACGAAGCAATTGTATGTGTTATGCTTCGACCTTTTTTATTCCCTGTGTTCTAAGTTGTGATTCACAACCCTATACATATTTTAGTTTCTTCAAACAGATACTTAGATTTAAGTTATTTTAAAAAAAGGAAAAAGAGTGAATCGAACGAAATAACAAAGATAAATTATGAGAAAATAATGTGAATATTTCCTGTTGACCTCAACAAAATAGCATAAGGAGATGACTTTAGGCGGATTGCGCGTGGTCCAAAATCCAAAAATTATAACTTTGAGACAAAGGGAGGGGGAGCAACATCTTATTCTCTTTACGGAGAGCTTTTGGCTCAGAGAAGCACGCGGAACAGGCTACGCATTCATTTCGTCGGCAGAAACGATCCAATCCATTCCGGGCTTCCGGGAACACAAAGGAATCTTTTGACTTGATTCACAGGTAGAATCAAACAAGGAATCAATATTCATAATTTTTATTGTTGACTTCTTGTTGGCCATATATTGAAGTCCAGTAGTTTTTTTAATCATATAGATGAATCCTTATTTAGTGGGGTGGGACTCAAATTTTTCAACCTAATAAAATATGTATATAATATTTAATCTAATGATCAAAATTTATTTCTTCGATGTTATGTGAGCCCTAAATGAATTAGCTCTTATAAATTTTTTGGCTCTTATAAAGTTGTAATTATATAAATGAATCCTTATTTAGTGGGACTCAAATTGTTCAACCTAATAAAATATGTATATAATATTTAATCTAACGGTCAAAATTTATTTTTCTGGTGTTACGTGAGCCCTAAATAAATTGGCTCTAATAAATTTTTTTGGCTCTTTAGTTCGTGCCAACATTACCAGATATATGTGTGTGTACATATTTATAGTTAAATATAATAATGGATGATTGTTAAGTCTACATAATTTGTCTCATATAATAAAAGTGTAATCTACAAAAAGTGAATAGACGTTAGGGATGGACGTATCTGTTGCTCTTTATTGCAATTGGATTATTTGGAAAAAGAAAAAGAGAGATAAATTAATAAGACGGGTAAGAAATAACTATGAATTAATTAGGAGCTTCCCTTTTTCAATTAGTTCCCTCTTCTAGAGGATTTATTTATTTACTAATAAAATTGGTGTAAAATTCAAATCCAGATGCATTTAATCCATCTCATCTCTACTTCAGTTAAGAATCTCTACGAAATACCCATTTTCAAAATTTCAAAATTTGTTTAAAAAATAGAAAAGAAAAAGGAAACCTCAACTTCCATTTTAACGGGTGTTTGGAAAGGTTTATTTTTGGTCAAACTAGTTTATTTTAAATGATTATGAGCTAGATATATATTTGATAAGCCATGACATAATTACTTTTTTAAAAAAATAAGTTAATTTTTTTATTTAAAACTAAAAGGTCCTTTAAGAAAAAAAATAAAAAATCACCATGCCCCCTTAAGAAGTAAAACAATTCCCACTTATGTTCAGCTCATTTCTTTGTCATAACCAGATCCCACTTTTGTAATTTTATTTATTAACTCTGTTTGGTCAAAAAATTAAAAATTAAAAATTTCTATATACACAATTAATCCTACATGTGCATTTTCTAATGATTTTGTGTAATATCACTTGTAATATAGTAATATATCGTAACTAGTTTATTATGTGCCTTTCGAATATTTAAGAGCCAACAATGACTTCAGTTGTCCCCAGCAAAAAAGTTTAAGTTATTTAGTTATTTTTTTCAAAAATTGTAATTACCCTTAACCAAATATTAAAGGCCTTATCAAATTATTAATTTCAATCATTTTAAAAAACTATAAAATAAGCCCTCCCAATCCGCCCAACTTCACAGTTTGAGACTTCAAAAAGAGAGAGAAACAGAGACACAGAGACACAGAGAAATGGGTAACGCGGGAATAACAGAGGATTACGATGAAGACGGCCGCGCTAAGCGAACCGGTAACGGTCGTTTCCCACGTTTCCTTTTGTTGTTTGAGTTCAGAAACAATTTTGCATTTTCCGCTGCTGAGATTTTTGTTTTTGTTTTTTTTCAAAGGGACCCAGTTCACGGCGGGGGCGCACATCATAACGGCCGTTATAGGGTCCGGAGTGCTATCATTAGCATGGGCCACCGCGCAGTTGGGTTGGATCGCCGGAACCGTGACGTTAATGGGCTTCTCCGTTATAACGTGTTATATGTCGACTCTGCTCGCTGACTGTTACCGGTCACCGGATTCCGTCACCGGCCGGAGAAATTACACTTACAGAGATGCCGTCAAAGCCAATTTGGGTAAGAAGGAAAATTAATTTTACTGTTTACTTTACAATTTTGTTTAGCATTTTGGTTGGGTTTTTGACGATTTTGGATTTAGATTGTATTGTTCAATTGATTTCCTGAAAAAAGAAAAAGAAAAAAAAAAAGAAAAGCGATGATTACAATTTCTCAAATAATTGATGCATCTATTATTTATAGTAATTGAATGAAGCCTGCCTGGGGTTTTAAACCCATAATTATAATTTCTAAAATCAAGATTCAATTTCTTTCTTTTTAATTTCTGATTGTTTTCAACAGGAGGAAATCAGGATCGGCTCTGTGGAGTAGCTCAGTATGCAAATCTTGTAGGAGCATGCATTGGGTACACCATCACTGCATCCATCAGCCTCGCGTAAGCAACAAACTAACTCTTTTTTTGTTTTTTTCAAAAATCTACCTATTTCTTTAATTCTTCCCTCGATTTTAAAGCTTGTTTCTCTGATTATTACATTGTTTGCTTTCATTTTCCTCTTTTACTTTTTTTTCTCTTCCAATCGTCAGGGCTATGAAGAGATCTATCTGTTTTCATAAGTATGGACATGACGCGGGGTGTCACACTTCAAATAATCCCTACTTAATTATATTTGGTTGTATACAAATTTTTCTTTCTCAATTACCCAACTTTCATAAGCTTTCGATGCTTTCCATCGTCGCTGCAGTCATGTCCTTCGCTTACTCTTTTATAGGAGTTGGCCTCTCCATCGCGCAAGTTGCAAGTGAGCATTTTCTAACACATGTTATAAGGAATCCTAATGTATATGTTTCACTTGGTGCATAAATGTTTACATTGATGATATTGCGGTGATTATGGACTTAAATTGCGATTGTATAGCGTTAAAAATTTGGTGGTTGAGGTCTTTATGGAACCCCATTTTTTACCTTGAACAACCATTTTCAAGGTTGTGTAACTGAACTAGCCACTTAATTCGAATGAATCTAAGATGGGTGAGTTTTTTTTTTTTTTTTTTTTCTTTCTTTCTTTTTATCAAAGCAAGCATACATTGTAATAGCAGAGTTTGAATACCAATGGTCAAACGCTGTCATGTGGTTACCTTTTAAATCGTGGCATCAAGGTTGTCCTTACCCTAAGGATAATTCAGAAAGAAAATCATCCACGTGATGCTAATTTCATGAACAAAGTCATGGTCTCTGTCTTAAAGTTGCCGCCTCCTTTTCAAAAGGAATACACTTGTATTCATCAATGGAGTAGAAGGTCTTGGAAGTTTTAGAGAAAATCAATAAAAGGAGGTTGGCGGGGTGGCGGTAAGTCTTTGACTTTATAAGGGTTTTCTTCCGTGGTTAAATCTTGATTTATGCGTAGTGGGCTGTGAGGAAAGTTCTATGCATGCTGTCCAATCATAAACGCATTCTTCCATCACAAAACAAAAGGTAAGAGAAGACGGTTTAGTTTGTAGAAATTCTTCCTAAACTTGATATTTAATGAGAGTCCCACAAAAAATTATCTCCTAGCTCTGCCATATTTTATGTTTGTTTTGCTTTTTAATGTTTACTCTCTTCATGAAGGGTAATATAATGAAGTATATGTAACACTTTAACACTGGGTTTGTTGTATTTTTCAGGGGGGAAAGGTCACATAGAAAAAGGCCTAACGGGAACGATTGTAGGGGTGGATGTAACAAACGGACAGAAAATATGGAATGTCTTTCAAAGCCTTGGAAACATTGCATTTGCTTATGCTTTTTCAGCTATCCTCATTGAGATTCAAGTAATTAATTTCTAAACCCTTTTTACTTTCTTTTTGTTTAGCTTGTGCAAACTTGTTCAAACTACTTGTGTTTGATCCACCCCAATGGAAGAACACATTATAAGATTAGGAAATTAATGAAGAATTACTACCTTGAACTTGGAGTCACCCAACACGGCCATAGTCAGAGGCTCTTTAGTTTGTTAGCTACTCCTTTTTCCTTTTTTTTTTTTTTTTTTTCATTTTTATTCCCTCCCTCCCATCAACCCCCCCCACCCCCCCGGCCCCCCCGGGTTTTGAGTTACTTCAATAGGAAAATTAAATTTAAGAATTATGAAACACGAGTTAAAGTAGATTCCATATGTCTTTTCAGGACACTTTGAAATCAAGTCCACCGGAGAATAAAGTGATGAAGAAGGCTACTTCGTGGGCAATAACGGTGACCACATTGTTCTACTTGCTCTGCGGCCTGATGGGGTACGCAGCATTTGGTAACAATGCGCCCGGAAACTTTTTAACTGGATTTGGCTTCTATGAGCCCTTTTGGTTAATTGAGTTTGCCAACTTGTGTATAGCTATTCATCTCGTTGGGGCTTATCAGGTAAAAATCATTACATACATGATCTTAGTATTAGTATTGCTTTTCGTATGAGATGCAGCTAATCTAATGGAGTGTTCAAATGGGGGAAATGCAGGTTCTCTGTCAACCCTTTTTCAGCTTCTTTGAGAACTGGTGCAGCAGCCAGTGGCCGGACAGGAAATTTGTGAACAAAGAAAGGACGCTCAACGTCCCGTTGTACGGCATCTATCCTCTCAATTTCTTCAAGCTGGCATGGAGAATGGTATTCGTGATAATCACGACCGTTGTCGCGATGCTCTTCCCGTTCTTCAACGACTTTGTGGGCCTCCTCGGGGGCATCACATTCTGGCCACTGACCGTGTACTTCCCCGTACAAATGCACCTCAGGCGAAAACAGGTTCCCAAGTTTTGTTGCAGCTGGGTCGTTCATCAGGCGGTGAGCGCGGTGTGTCTGGTTATATCGATCGTCTCCGTCGTTGCCTCCGTTCAGGGTCTCGTCTTGCATGTCCAGAAGTTCAAGCCTTTTCATTCCGTCTCTTAGTATGTACTTGGAAGGAAGATAAAAACAAAAAATAAAGAAGAAGATAGGATTTATGGGGAATAGCGCACTGGCTTTCATGAAGAAGTGTAGGAAAAAACAGGAATTTGAGAAGATTGTGTAGTGATACCGTTTAACCAACCCTTACATATACACTGGATCCTTGAGCTCTTTCATGAGATTCTTCAAATGAAGGTGGTTTTCAGAAAAGAAATGAGGTGGGATACCTTAATATGAAGGGCCTTGTTACGTAGGAGAGGTGCCCTTGACCCATTTGAAAGAAAAAAATGAACATAAAGTAGGGATCAGGGAAGGAAAGGAGGAAGAAGCTAATCTGCTCCTCCTCACTGTGAGATATAATTGTGATTTGGATGGTTGGTTCTGCGTCTTTTTCTGCAAAATCCAGACACATCTGCCTGCACACGAATAAAAGAGTCGGATTTCCTAAACAAAAATCTCCACTTTGGAAGGATTTATTGAACACAAAACCGAAACGTGTTCACGAACACAAACTGCTCAAAAAAAGAAAGCATGTTACAATGATGAGTCGGTCTTCACGACGTTTCTGGAAAGCAAAAACTATGCATCATTGCCACAGGCAGCCAACCTTTTCAGGGTGGTATCAGTTTTCCACTGTATATATCAAATGACATTGTAACGTGAACTTTTTATTGGATTAAGATTACCACGAATACCTTAATGCATGAACTAACATGTTCAGTTCATGCAAATAATTATTCCATTCAAGGTCTATGTCCTCAGAATCATACCTTGTCTGGTCCCCTTTAGAGCTTGAAGTCCCTTCTTTGAAACAAAACAAAAAACAAAAAAAAACAGAAAAAAACACCCATTCTACTCAAGGCCGCATATTTTATTCTTTCCGAAATAACTATTTCGTTCATACCCTATTCCATTTGGGTAACAAAACATGCCGTAAGATTACAATTTTGACTATAACGGCCATCCTACGGAATTTGAAGAGGGAAAAAAGAGAACTGGAAAACCAGAAGCTGGGAAGGAAATCTTTACAGCTGTAGGCGGAGGGGCTCGCAGCTTAAACTGGCAATGTAAATACTTCACAGTAATATAAAAGTGATATACAAGGTTTTATCTAGTTTCTAATTTATACAAGATCGAACTAACGGCTAAACTGGGCGACAGAAACCTGTTACCTGACGTATCACTAGCCGAAGGTATACAAAACATCTTTTCCTTCAATAAACCATCTAAGACAACCTTCCGTCTTCCAGAAGGGTGTATGGATCAACATATTGGGGAGGTGCTGCGGAGAAATTGTTTGCATCATGAACAAATGTTGATCCAAAGAACTGCCAAAGAAATGTATGAATAACTGGTATCAGTTTAGGTGAAACAGCTCTGATTGGTCAGTAAATCATAATACTCCATTTCTGCCTCCATGGCTATGCTGAGTATGAAACTTCAAGCAGCAGCAAGGAAATCAGGAAAATCTCAATAGAGAAAAAAAAAACTTATATATTTATATATATATATTATAGGTAAAAAAGCAATGCAGATTCAAGGCTTACATGTAGGGAATGACTTGGAAAAAGAACAGAGAAGTTGTCAATATGTCAATGCTCATGTCAGTTTTTACTGTCTGCTAGCAGTAATTTCGTTCAGGCAACCCAATGCAGTTTCACCCTATGATTTACTAAGGGAGAAATGCAAGCACTAAAAAGGTAACAATGCATATATTATCAAGTCAAGCTCTCCACCCCAGTCTTACAGACCAAATGTGGAGTATAATCTTGCAAATCCTTCAGGTCAGGTTGGGAACTTAGTGAATTTGTGTAGAAAGTTCCCATGATTCCCATGGCTGCCCACCTATGCTCAATCTCATCTTGCTAGAAGATATGTACATTCACCCGCAACTTACAACCTAGGAGCCTGCTCCTTGCTCACAAAGTCACTCCATGCTCAGTGCAATCACAAAGTCACAAAGCCACTTGCCGATAGTCCCAGTGTTGGGGTCTTAGTTGCCTCCCAGATTCAATTGGCTTATCCCCAACCTCAGTTCTACTGGAGGACGGTGGCTCTGATACTGTTCTCTCATGTCCCAAAGCTGCAGCAACCATTGGGTTGCTGGAGGCTGAAGTCAATAAAGGATTGATCCCTTTGGACCTGTTGACAAGGTCCATCTTCCCAACAATTCGACTTCAGGTTGTGATAGTTGGCACGTAGGAAGATACATTAGTTCTCAAAGGAAGAGGCTGTTACTCTAGTTAAAAGCACCTAATCCAACTTACTAGCTTAATTCTGTTGAATGTGGCTAAAAGGGGAGAAATGCAGAGACTAATCATGTGACAAGTTAAGGTATCATCTACTGAAGTGAAGAAATTTTGTAGTCAGGTCTTGAACATCAAATCTTTGATCGAGTGCAATAAAGCCCTCCTTGGTTAGTGGTTATGGCAATTTTGTGGTTAAGACAAACTCCCCACAAGATCAAATATTCAATAAATTTATTTTATGAGTACCTACAGAGACAACTGGATATAAATGATAAATGACACCAGCTTATAAAACAGAATTGAAACCAAGACAATGACACTACCTAAGCACAACCCAAAGGATCAACAATAAAATGAGAAACATCTGAATAATGAAGATAAGTAAACGTATTGTAAATTGAGGAGCTTACAAGGTACAGTGCAGAAAAGAATGCAACAATTATGAGGATCAATGGCCCAAATCCAAAAAAGAATGTTCCTCCAATTGTTAGCAGAAGTTTGGCCCGAGGAACCAGCCCCTGGGAAAAAAATGCAGTCATGAAGATGTAAATGTTACTCCAGGACAAAACCATTCTCATGACAAAAGCAAAGGAAAGAAAAGGAACCAAAAAGTTGTATATTCATTCCAATAAATAAGAGAATTTTATACCACCATAAAAATCAGGATTAGGATGCATTCTGAGAGAATGTAGGAGTTCACACACACAACTTGTTTCATTTTTCATTTTTCTTCTCAACAAAATGTGCATGATTATTGCATGAAAATTTCTAGAAAATCTAATGAAACAAATACTGTAAATTTTCTTTACAGCAAGCAGTAAAAATATGAGAAACACTAAGTCCTACCAAGATATTTTGAAACTGGGATGTTTTCAAAGAATTAAAAGCTTATGCAAAGAACTTCTTTCCCCTTCTTTTTCCTGCCAAGAAGGATAAGGTGCATAGCCATTTACGACAATCTCTGGTGTTAAGGGACAAAGTGAAGATATAAGAGTAGCCGAGGTATAGTTGGGGTTTCTAGATGCCTTAATTAGTTAGAACCAGATTGATTCACAGAGTTTAGAGCATGAAAATCTAGAGACCATACCAAGATTTGAGCCCACCTGCATCTGCAGACGATAACAGCCAATGGTTTTGATGAGTAAACATCAACTTTAATAGCAACATCATGCCAATTATTCGGACAAGGCATGGACAATGATGAATAACCATAGGGCAGATAAACAAAATGATAAATGGTTCACAGTGGCCTGTAATCTACGAGGCAATATTAAGTAGTAATTCAAACGGCTGCTATACTCCTCTCAATATCAGCTAATAGTATGTATTTATTAGGCCTTCTACCTCATGCAATTTATTCAGTCAAGAAACCTATCGGAGGGGGGAAAAAAGATGTAATTAACAGCACTTAGTTTTCTCTTCCAAAATTTAGAGTTAAAATACCAATTTTAAGTCCAATATTTTTCCTTTGAAGTATGTTCGTTGCATGCACTTTGGGCCATTTTTCCTTATCGGTAAAAGGCGCAATATATTGAAGGGCACAAAGCTGTACACTTTGGAGCATACAGAAACATACAAGAGTGTTCATATAGGAAGAATGTTCGTTGAAGCACTCGAGGAAAAATGGTGACATCACCTAAGAGAATGGGTTATTAACTGTAATTATGTAAATATTGACAACAGTTATGAATTAGTGGAGTTTCTTTCCTTGTGTCCTTTTGTATACACTTCCACTGATAAAAAATAAATAAATAAAATCAAACTGCTAAAAATAATCTCTTGGTAAGATCAAGCATCAGATTGTAACTCATTGTAATCCTTCCATTTTCTTTAGGTTGCTTTCGTGTTCTGATCTAGAACTTCTCTCACTAATGTTTTTGGAAGCAGAATTTCTTACATGTTGAACACAAAGAGAGAGCATGCGAGAGGGACATGGTAATGACAACATGTGGTGACACACAAAGCTAATGGTAGGATTATGGCACAAGAATAGTAGCAGCAAAGATCCTAATAAATAGGCAGTCGACATACATAAGAAATGATAACTTTGCATTTCTAATTACAGCAGGAACTCTGCAGGCATTATGAGCATAAAGATTTGGATACTACAGTAGGATGAGTGATCCCATTGTTAATGTTAATTCATCTATGGAATATATTATAAATGAAGATCCAGTCAACTATTTAATTAACGTTTTTACTTAATTTGTCAGAACTGATGTGTATCGTATTAAAGCATCAATGGAGGCAATTGAAATATGTTATTCAAGATCCAGTCAACTATTCAAATTATGTATTATACTTAATTTGTCAGAACTGAAGTGTATGGAATTAAAGGATTGATCTATGCCATGCTACACAACTTGATATTGTGAAATGAATTTCAAGATATAGGGACAGTATTTTATTGGAATGATCAACTAATGCTTTTACTCCTTTATGGCATTACGGAAGAAAGGAACACTAAACAGAGTAATGATTCATGGAGGAACAGGGATTTAAAGGATAAATTAGCTGTCATTGATGCCTGTCATATCCATCACAGTTCAAAAATGGCTAAAATGATGGAAATGAGCACTCCTATCCATTCCTACCCTAAAACCAATGTATGCTCCTTCCCATGGTTTAGACCATTGCAATGATGGGAGTAACAATAGAATGAGACATTCTACTGAACCTAATTTTACCTTTAAAAATGCATTCCGTTCTCATTCCCATTAGAATGTGACTTCAAACGTAACCAAAAAAGTGTTGTGCTTATCTAAAATATCCAGCCGAAAGGATTTTGTGTAAAATCTAACATCAATAAAAAGGGAAATGCTCCAAGTTTGTAAAATGTGGAAAAAAATAATAATTCAAAACAACCAGATAGATAGGAAATGTTAAGCATCAATCAAGACTTAAGGACATGGACACACAGTACCTAGTTAGCTGTCAAAGCTACATCAAGAATTTTTGTACTCCTATAAAGGCACTTTGGGTAGTATCAATGGTTTCCCCTAAAGCCTGCGCTAATGTACCAGACAAAAATTTTGCCTAGAACTTGTAGACACTATAGGACTGAGATCCCAAATTCTAGTGAATCAATGTAGTATCTTAGTGTAACGTCAAGCTCATATTCATCCCTCACACCACCCTTGGTAGCCATTGTTGGTTAAACGGCTTAGAGTGTTTCTCTCTATCTTTTGATCCCCTCCAGAGATAATCCTTGGTCCGCTACTCTTTGAGACCCCGTAATGTCAATGGTTTCCAACCATCTTGACTGTAGGAAGTTTTCTTCCTCTTTGGAGGTCGGTAGAGTCGCCTTGACTAGGACATGTTTATCCAAAATTCCTCTCTGTTGTCATTCTCTAGGGTTCATGTGAGAGCAGGCAAAAGGAAACTGATGAAATCCTTGTCAGGGTTAAGATAGGGCAAGTCTAAGCATGATCATCTGGTAAGTTAGGATACCAGTTGTAATCAAAGGGTGAAGGGATTTGGTCTTGGACCAAGAAGTTGTTTGGAGGGATGTTTTGAGAGATTAGGGGAGGAGAGAGGGTCTTCTGATGTAATTCAGCTTTTGCTTTTTCTTCTAAGAGGATATTTCTTCTTCCTTGTGAATTATTTAATTCTCCTTTATGAAAATTCTTCTTTGCCTACCAAAAGAAATTACAGAAAGTATAATTTTTATTAATTCTTGTATAAGGTAATTCATACGATTTATCAAATGGATTTTATCTGAGCCTGCAGAGAAACGTTTCCTTTCAGAAAAAAAAAATCCATGACTTTGAGGACAGTAGAGTAATTAACAGGCGAGGCACATGTGATAGCTCAGGATGCACACAGTGTGGTGCAACACAGGTTACACAGCATTTACCAATGCTGTCGACCATTGAGACTAATGCCACAATCATCTATGTGGGGTAAGAAAAGATAGCCAATATAATCAACATCATCTATTTAGGAAAAACTAAAAGCAATTAAGTTAAATATCTCATTTAACATTAATTAGCATTATGTTTAAGACACTACAATTCGATTTCCTTACAGCTTTTTCTAATGTATATGTAGGAAATGCACACCAAGAAAATAAAGAACATGAATTGATCTTTGGCTTGCATAACCCACGAAGGATGAAGTTTTCATGTACTCTTTATTTCTATTTTTTCAATGATCATGAAGCCAGATAACAACAAAAGCTTCAGGAACTCCAACATTAATGGATAATTTCTGTCAAATTAATGCTGCCTATACTCCACCTACAACTCCAAGCTATATTCAAATTGAAGACATTTAAACAATGAAAAAATTGACGTATTTAAACCTTTACCATTAGCAAAAGCAGAAGAATGCTCCTTCCAGCATCATAAAGAGATCTGGCTATTCAACCTTTGACACAGTTGAGAGTCCCAGAACAGGTTGGGACTAGGTATTGTGGAGCTTGAAACATCCTTTTGAGCAATTCCTCCCAATACCAATTGGTTTAAACCTTGACATGGTGCTAAAGCCTGGTTGTGTTTGGCCCAAAAAGTGTCCCAGGTTGTATTTGACCCAAAATTGGCCCAGATCGTGTTTGAAGGAAGGCTTGTTTGTGCCCCTATGTTGTGCACATGCAGGACCAAGATTGTGCCTCAACATGAAGGGGAGTGTTGAGAGTCCCGCATCGAGTTAGGACTAGGTATTGTGGTGCTTGAAGTGCCCATTGTAGTTTCTTGCTTTGGTCCTTTTGGCTGATCATGAACTCTTGAGATTAAGGCTTAGTTTGTTGTTCTTGTTATATATAATCCTTCATTCCCTTTCTGTCAAACCTCTAAAGGATTATGGGAAACAGATTCATGAGGATCCATAATAGGAGGAATAACTCTTAAGCTGAATTAGTTGTATATTTATTTGATTCTCATTAATCAAATGGCATTCAAGAAAACAAGGACACTAAAAAGTTCAAACTAATTAGAAGATTAGCACGAAAACTCATATAGAACAAATCACATCTAACTGCCATAAGTATCACAGCCGTCTCGACTTTAAAAAAACAGAGGCCTAGATGAAGTGGTAACACAGGCACTATTAATTTGTAATAACAATGAACAATAATAAAAATGACAAATCATCACATTTAAATATGAAAATAATCTAGATATCTCAGTCAAAGGTATATAACTGAGACTGTGATTCCCAGTTGCTAATGCAATAAGTTGACAATCAAACAGTTGAGCTAAAAACATTAGCGCAAGAAAGAAATGCAACCACCTCAAGACCTTCGCTGTTTAATGCCATGGAGCGCTTCCTCTGATTAAGCACGTCTTTTTCCAAATCAATTGAGACTGCGTTTCTCCTTAAAGTTTCTCTTTCCGTTTCATTAAGATATACCTGCTCATCAATTTCATGACTGCTCAGATTTCTGTCCTCAAGCAGAGAAGTTGGAGTAAGGCCCCTTCTCCTCAATTCCTTCATAAACAATGACTCTGGAGGTTCTTCACCTGGAAAAGATTCACTGGATGAATGCAAGGGGGATAAAATCATCTAATTGATGGTCGCATACCCACCATGCAAAACGGATGACCCATTGGAGAAATTCCAAAGGCCATTGAGGTGTGAGCAACAAGTTTAAATTAAGGGGAGATTTAATCACATGAAGCAATGGGAATGGGAATGAAAATTAGCAAGGAGACGTGGTATGTGTTTATTCCTATTTTCATTCCATCAGCCAATTCTTTTTAGCAAATTAATTTCCTATGGTACAGATATAGTTGCCAGGACTCGCTGGCGTACCAACCAATAAACTCCATTTCAACTACCCAATTAATAGAAGTTTTGCATTTCACTGCAACAACAAAATAAAATAAAATAAAATCACCTGTTTCCATTCCATACAACTAAAATTCCAGCTTTTTTTTTTTTTTTCCTTCTTCTTCTTCTTCTTCTTTTTTTTTTTTTTTTAACAGAATCTCTGTTTTGACAGGTAGCTCATGCTACTGCTCTTACAACTATTCATAATACTGTTAAAAACATACATAATCACATGGGTCTTTAGAGAGCCATATCAGAATGAGGAAAAAAAAAAAAAGGCACCACCTTTGCTTCGATTCTCCCCTTCTTCACGCCCGCAACGAACCCTAAGCCCTCTCCCCATCAAATCCTTCGAGTTACGACCGGTCTTCAACCTCAGAATCCGCTTCTTGTTCGCTTCGGATGCGGCTCGCCCGCAAAAACAGCTCAGTTCGCGGCCGAATCCGAGGTCGGAACGAGAAATGGGGGACAAACTGGGCTTGAAAACCTGAACAGAAGCCATATTCGGGTTCTGAGAATGGGGATATGGGAATCAATCAATCAATCAATCAATCGGGAGCGGAAGAGAAACTGAGAAGAAGAAGGAGAAGAAAGGGGAATCGCATCCCGAAAGAGATTGTGGATGGGGGAAGCCCTTGGTGTAGAAGCAAGCCAAGCGTGGTGTTTTTTTTTTTTTTTTGTCTCTTTGTTTATCGCCGTATCAGTATACGTTAGTAAAGGTTGCATAGAACGGTACTAATGTGCGCTGGGGTAATTGCCCGGCGCGGCTCCTTCCGTTGTCGGGAATCTGTGTGTTTTCTTTGGGAATGAAAAATGATGGAAATATTTATTTATTTATTTATTTATTTTTGGCTAAGAATAGGAATACTTTATCTCCATTGATTCCTTGTGGGGGACAAATGTTTTCTTTTTCTTTTTCTTTTTTTTTTTTCATAATTAAGCTTTGCATTAACAGAAAAAAGAAAGAAAACTCAAATGGAAGCCCAAGAGGCTAACTGAACATACCCAAAAGAGAATAAATGACTTCTTTTTTGGTTTTTTTGAAGATAGAGATGCTTTTATATTTGAAGCCTGTGATGAGTTCATTTATTAATAGCTTGATCAAGAAGTCAGAAGCATAGAAATACATTTTTTCTAATCAATGGCCCTATATTTTTTTATTTTTGGAAACTAGACATGAATTATCTTAGTGATAAAGAAGCAACGTCAAGGTTCCCGATGGGGCTTGCAAGATGACAAAATGTACTAATCATTAAATTTCTACCATACGGATTAGAAGGGAAAAAATAAATATAAAGGAACAACCAATTTCGTCATAAAATTTTGTGATGGGTAAGACTCACATCTTACAAGATTAAACCCTAATAATTTTATTATGATTTTCAATCTTGAAATGAGGGCCTTAAATCACCAAATTGTGTGAAAAATCCGTAGATCTCCTTCAGTTTTCGTGATGTTTTAATCCTGAAGACCAAGTCCCAAAAATCAGACAGTTGATGGATTCTTTGGCTTGTGCAAGGAACTCAACAAACAGACGATGTTTAGCACTTGCCGGAATCAGTTGCGCCAAATGACTGAGACGACAGTCCGCTATTATCTGAAACCAATCTTAATAAAGCTTTTTGATCTATCCAAAGATGAGTTAGAGTCGGTCACCGCTATCCCCAATTTTATAATATCCACTAATTTTCCAAAAAATTGAGCCAAATGAATTCTTTTTCAATTGAAACCTAATGGTAATAATTGTTTGAAGATTTCTTGGGTCTTTTCTTTTTTTTTTTTTTTTTTTTTGTCCCAAAGAGCTTTCACTGTTAGAATAAGAAGCATCAAAATTATCAAAACTATTTCCAAAGTTTCAATTCATCCTCATTCTCTCTAATTCCTACGCTTTCAAACGGGGTTCAGAGTTGCCAAAACATCATTGTTTGTACAGTTGATAAACAAAACAAGAAAGAAAGAAATAAACCCTAACAAAAAAAGCATTCCTCCGCCACAAACCAACGGACGAGCACCGGTGAAGGTGCTCACTTATCCCTCGCAATTCATCCCATGTAGCAGACGAGATCGACAATCTCTGCAACAAAGGACATCAAGAACAATCCCTCCTCAACATCATCAATCTACCACTCTCCAACATGCTCCCTCGTACCGATTCCATCATCGTTAGCCAACTTGTCTTTATGATGTGCAAGGCTATCCCAGCTATCTCCACACCCTCAACCACCACCCAGATCTTATAGGAACGAAGGCCCTCGAAATCGATCGAGTTTCATATGAGAAGTATGTTCATAGCCCTCGCACTACACGGTTCCTTGTGCCACCCTTTATGTCACAAGAAGGGAGATCAAAAATTCCAAATCCATTAAGATATTCAGAGAACGTGCAAAAAAAAGAAAATAGCGATGAATTAAAAATTTAGCGATTTCTACTGCATCAAACTATCTCCGCTGTCAACCGAAAAATGACTATTTTCAATCTAAGCATAAACCAAGTTGAAAACTATTACATATATGATCCCCTGGATTTAATCTGAGGATAAGTGAAACATATGGCACGGACATTACCCATTAGGAGCAAACACAACCCTTATTACAATATCTAAGGGCGGTAATTAAATATTTACATTACCCATAAGGGAAAAACACCACTTTTTTTTTTTTCTCCTCTTTTTGGGCTACACAACTTTCTACTAGTTTCTAGTATCTTTACATTAATTACAGTATCTACGGGGAGTAATTAAATATTGACACTAGATATGCTCAACCCTTTTTTTTTTTTTTTTGGGGGGGGGGGGGGGGGGGGGGAACCCTAGCTTGGAGATATATACAAACATACAAGACGATGTAGTCTTCTGCTCACCAGAAAGGACACCACCTGAAGAAGCAAAGTAAGTCATAATTATTAATCACAATAACACAAACCAGTTCAAAAACAGACTTTAATGCTATCGCTAATAAAATATTAAAATTGAACTATCAAATTCATTGTGAACAAGACCGAGCAACCACGCTACCATGTAGAGTAAAAACAAGCATTAACACATAAATCTCACCGGTATCTACGTTTTCTAATATAAATTCTAGGTTGGTAAAGTAAAATCATGTATTTGATTCAGCCGTTATCATCAAATTTAAATTTAGGGACTGCAGAACGAAACGCAAGAAGATATATTGGAGTCCTGAATGTTTTGTTTTTCATTTGGAAAATGCCTTCCATAAGTAGGTCTCAAAACACTAAGCCCTATTACAATGTAAAACAAGGATATAAATATCAGAAGCTTACAAAGGGCAATGTTGAAAATTAATGGTCCAAAGATTAATAAGGAAAATGAAACAAGAATAATGCAATGATAAACTGTTTTATATTCTTATTCCACAAGGGAAAATTGTTTGCTCCTTTTGCACAAATTATAGTTTTCCTCTCATTGCTTGGGTGCTTTTTCGTCATTTTAGCACAAAGAATATGATGATATGACACAAGCACGTAATTCCACTATACGGCCCTCAAAATTTGCACCCTGCATGTCATCTGAAGGTATTTTGGGACAATATAGATTATCCACACCCTCTTCTGACATTGATATTCCTACAGTTACTGCAACAAAATTTGACCACCAAGCTAAGAAAGTCCTCAATCAGCAATAAATAAGATTCATTGAAGATTACCCAAGGACCGACTAGACTGCTATATTATAAGATAATTAAAATTTTATCAAGTAGGACAATTAGATGAATTTCTTAGTACAAGCCCATAAGAACTAGAATCCTCTATTTTAAAAGAATTAAAATCTTATCAAGTAGGCCCAATTAGATGAATTCTTTAATACATGCAAAAGAGTTTCAACTTATGAGACGAGCACCATTTGACATCCCAGAGCATATTGATGTATTTCCATCTAAAGTGTGATAACAACATCCAAAGGATGACGAAATCAGAAGCTTGGGAGGATGGACCCAAATGTTATTCTTGCAGTCTCGAGACTTTTCTACCAGATATGCAAAGAGAATATCCCATAGATCATAAATTCTTCCATCATTTTTGTGTGGGAAGAAAGGGGTGTGGTGCTAAGAACAAGATTCTATTTCCATAAAAGAGCTAGCGAGGGAATCAAGGAACCGAGATAGCTATGCCCCCAGCTCCCTTGTGCTAGAAAATACACAATGGAAATACATAAAACAATACGTAAAATCAGGGCAGGATAAAAAGAAGAGAACTTCGGAGTCATACCCAACATAGTTTTGGCACAAATTTTCATGTGATGTCGCTTGGGTAATCAATTTTTGAACTTGCAGTTTAACAGATAAACCAGGATCAACTTCACGAGCATCGCCACAAATTAAGGTATTGTGGTCCAGTGCATGCTGAACAGAACTGACTGGTATTGAAGAACAAGTAGAAAAATCACGTCCTGTAAGTTTATTACTCATCCTAGCCATAACGACCACAGCACGTTCATTTAAAACTTCGTTGGCATCACCAAGTTGATTCACGGCCTACACAAAACCCATCGAACGTGAAATGCTGAGTGCATGAATGATACAACTTATGTAATGAGTTGCATTACCTGTAGGAGTTCCCTTTCTCGAGCAACGCGTTGAGGTTGAGCAAGCTCTCTATTTGAAGCAGTTTCTTCACCATTCACAACTGAAGTGACATTATTGCTTACTGTGGTCATTTGAGGGACTTCGTTGAAGTTAAAAAGTCTCCAATTTATAAGAGGATCATGAACAAAGGCCTGAAAACAGGTGAACCAAAATTAGTACACGCTAACTTGATAGATATAACAATGACCATTCATTCTAATATTGCTTTGATTGAAAAAGAGCATGCACAGTAAGAACAACTCGAAATGTATTGCATTCTTGTACAATTATTATCCTCCGTACTCAAGAGTAAGTTTCTATTTCTTCATTAAACATAGAAGTCCCTCTTATACACAGTAATATTGAAATAGGGGCCATTCTACGAGATACTGGCTGCTATGAATACAAAGAAAGTCTTGATATCTATACCTCCATCATAGCCATGACGCTGTCCTTATTTGTTCGCAGAACTTGCATTACATTTTCACAAGTTGAGCGGAAGTTACCCTCAATGCCACTGACTTCCATAGCTTTCACAAGCATTCTGGTTAAGCGGAATGGAACCTGTGTCATAGTTTCAATTATAAGAAAAAAGACCTACAATCTTAAGAAGATCAAACCCAGCACAGAACAATCTATTATGAGTGTCAAGCGTCCAACACAGAATCCAGGTATATGAAGCACCACCTTTACTAGACCCAACCTGACATAAGACTATCAATATTCCCCCTTGAGTGAAGGCACAACATGAGCTCTGCATGTTGAGAACACCACAGTAGGGCAACACAAATAGGTCACTCGGGTTAAATACAACCTAGATTCTGATAACATGTCATGTTTCCATTCCAAAACCAACAGGCAATGGGTGGAGTGGACCAACAGGCATATCAAACACTAGATGACTGGTCCCAACTCAATGTGAGGCTCTCAGCAATGAGGAAGAGCATATACCTTTTCGGGAAATTTCTCTCTGTTCATTGAAGCTTCAAAGCAGTCCCCGAAATCAATGTGCAAGATTTTCCCACTGCAAATCAACATTTAAGAGATATGTCATTCAGTTTCTTACAAACGTCACATGCGAATTTTCCTTTGAATCTCTGGTTTTACCTATAGCGGTGCAGCATTAGATTACTTGGGTGTCGATCACCTAGGCCTAGAAGGTAACCAACCTGAAACCAACAGAAGTTAGCTTCAATCTCAAGAAAGGTAAAGAATTTCAAGAAACGAATGAAAATGCAAGCAACTTCAGCATCTTGACATAATGAAAATGTCGGTGAGCTGTAATCTACATATATGATGCATGTGGTTAATTATTTATTATGTACGGTGACTTCATCCCTTATTTATTGATTTTGAAATGTAAAGAAGATTTATTCAAGTGAGCAAGACAACGCCATATATGTTGTTAAAGAGGGGGAAGAGAATAGCAATCGGAACCATAACATAAGTGCCTATCTATAGGCTTACAATGAGTGTTCCCCAAGTTAGGATGGCTAAAATGTAGGATTATCAAACTATCTTAGTAACCTAATGTCATTTTATTTTCTAACACTCTCTACACCCGAAACTTATTTCATATACTTCAGCTTGTTACAAGTATGATCCACAAAAGATAGTCACCAACACTCCCCTCCTCAAATCTAAATCCCACAAAAAATATATTTCTTCAATGAACTTCTGCAGGGAGCAATCATCACAGTTTTTCCAAGCAACAATCAGCAAAAAATTCACGAGTTCATCACAATACAATTGTGTTCTCAATGGCTGCAACCACAATGAAGTCCAGCATGATACCTCCAACGGTCAAGGTTAAACGTGATACCTCCAACAACCACACAACTCACAATATATGCAGTCCAATTGAAAAACAATTCTCAGAACACGTATCTTATATGAGATATACCAGAACTAGAAGACCACATCATCAACCCTCTCAACAAGAAGACTGTAAAAAACTTCAACAAACATGTATAAGAAGAGGACTTTGCACAATCATCATTCGTTATATTATAACATTCTCACCCACAACCACGTAGCAGAATGAATATGAAGATGGATGGTTGAGAACTGGGGTATTGTGGAAACAAAATTCTCAAAGTCATGTGTAGTCAGGAAAAAAGTTGGGATAAATCTAAAATTTTGAAAGTTTCCAGGGCCCGATTCCAATTTCTAATTAGGGGACCAAACTGGGATTTTCAAAAGTATAAGGACCAAGTTGAACTTTTTTAAAAGCTTGGGGGACAATACTGCAATTTCAAGCTAGGATGCAGTGACACTGACACCGCTAGGGTGACACAACGCGTCACTAACATGCAATTCTTCAAAAAATGAATAATTTCAACACGTTATATATATAAAAAGAATTTCAAAAAACAAATTAAATGAGTAGAAGATTGCAGGAGCTTAAGGTTCCAGAAAAAGAAAAGATGGAAGGGATGAAAAGAATCACTCAGATCAGGTAACAATTTGGGGAGGAAGAGAAAGAGAGAGAGAAACTAACTAGGAGAGGTACCGGAAGGTGTTGATGGAGGTTGCAAGAAGGGAGAAAGGGATTTAGGGTTTCAGAAGTGGGGGGCAGGCGCGGGGGGAAGGGGGAAGAGGAAAGGCGAGAGAATATAAAGAAAAAGAAAAGGCAGGGGGGAGAAAAAAGAAAAAAGAAAACAGAAAGGAAGGGGGAAAAAAAAAAAGAGGGGGAAAAAAATGCGGCTTACCATTTTTTTTTTGGGGGGGGGGGGGGGGGTGGGGTGGGGTGGCGACAAGAGTGCCGTGGACGTGTCGAGCGTGTGTTAATGTCGGGAGAGTGTCACACACTGATATGTAAGCCATTTTAGAGTGTTGGGGCATCATAGATTTCAAGAACTCTTGAGATGACATTGCAGTTTTAGAAAGACTTGGCTCTAACCTAGGATCTATAAGAAGCTTGTTGTAAGTAAAAAGGATGATGGCCACGGAGAGCTTCAAGGGGTTTGAAGCAGCCATCGCCAAGATGGTTCAAAGGCTTCATCTATAATTTCCAATGGCAATGAAAACCATTGTTCACCGACCAATTGCAGGAGTAATTTTATGATCACCACCAAATCAATAATAAAGATTATTCACCTGATGAACAATCAATGTCAAATAAATAGCCAAGATGAACAGAGAATGTAACATGGGCGACCACATCAGCGTGACCACACATCAACTTAAAAAAACAACAAATAAACAGCAGCACACAGAAGCGACAACAAAGTTGAGATTGGATCAAAACACAGCTTCATTGATGATTGAACGGGTGCAGAAAGTTGCTGGCAGCCCTAGAGTGCAGCAAAAATCATCTTTTGTATCTTATCTTTTCATCAAAAGTAAACAGTGATCCATGAACAGTGCTTCCAAAGAAAAAAGAAAAGAACTTTGACGATGTAGGGAGCAAAGAGGGTCCAGGAATCCTTGGGATGCCTTGAAATTTAGGAGACAAGGGAACGGCCTCCTGGGCACCCTAGGAATGCAAAGGGTGGCTTTGGCAACTTGACAACGAAGGAAACCCTGTAATGGAGGATGACAAAACCTCAAAGAAAGAGGCAAAGAAAAACTCAAAGTGCAACAGGATTTCATCAAAAGGGACAATGAATCCCTTTAAACATCTCTCAAAGAAATCCTATGGAACAACGAGCATCAAACCATAAAGAAGGCAAGAAAACTATAAGATCCCAAACCTACAAAATCATGCTTTCCCCTTAAAATATCTTGCATTTTTTGAATCAAATGCACCAAATTATGATAATATAGCATTGGCCTGCAAAGTTTCCAAGGTTCCTAAAACTGATCTATAAGATCCCTCCCACAGTTTTAGGACAAACCCACAGAATTCCAATCTTTCTGAACAATTACTTTCCCAAAATAGTCAACAGAAGCAACAAAATAAGTGTGTGTTTGTCTTTGACTACATGAAGCTAATTGCAGAGACATGAAGAGAGGGCTTCGTGCGGCCTTTTCACTTGCAAGAGATTATTTGTTTCCACTGTATTCAGCATCGCCGTACAGGCAAAAGCTGTCATTTCATAGGAGGATATTTAGCTTTCCAGATAGGGTAGGCAGGAAAAATCAAGGTAAGGAAGGGTGAGTTGCAATACTTGGCAGTGGCTGTTGGACAGGGAAAATAGAGCAGAGGAGCTGTAAAAGATTCTGAGGCTGCATTACTTCTCCGGCACTGGGACAACGAAAGAAGTGGAAGTTTCAATATCCTTAGCTCCACTCGAGAGAATAAAAACAAGAAATGCTTTGAGCAATGGAAACACAGTAAATTCGAGCAAAATGTGCGAGATATTATCCCTCATCCAGGTTGTTTGGGAACCTGATTTCAATCTCCAATTTGCACGTGATAGGAAGTGATGCACCAAAAAGTAGAAAAGTAGAAAGATACTGAATATGAATTTCCAAGGTCTAGCATAGGTACAGCAGACTACCGAGGCGTACCGCTCATTCCGCTAAATAACAACATATTGAATCACCTTGTAACAAAAGAAACTCTGATTCGAATGGAAAGTGTTGCAACATTTTCCCACTAGGGAAATTTGTTGAGACACCAGGAACCCAAGTCCAAACCCCCCTCACCCTTTGACAGAATGGGGGTTCCCCAACTAAACAAATGATCAACACTACATTCACTAGGACCTACAACAGGAGGGATCTCACTGTCGCCTTAAGTAGAAAACCACACCACAGGCATAACAGATAAGAGACCACCATAAAGGTGTTTTGTTCATGTGTCGGTGATGGAGGAACTGGGAAAGTTGAACCAACACAAGAAATGGACCTTGCACACGAGATATACCTGGAAAAGAGAGAAAACTAAATCTGGATTGGCCCTTAACCAACAAAATTTTCTGGCACGTGGACCAAACAAACTACAGGGAAAGGTTTGTGCAGTCGAAGGTTGTTAGCTCTGTTTGATCATAATTATCAAAAGAACATGGGGTGGCACCCTCTGATTCTACTTTTAGCCATAATTACAGGACCTTCTCAGAGCATCACACATTGATATAACAGTCCAAAACTGTTTGATAATTGAATCCCTCAGCTCCATAGGCAGGTCACAATGTACTAGGCATACTGTGCTCTTAGGAAGAATTCCTTCCAGAAAAGCATACCATACTCATGACGGCCAAACTTCTAGTATAATTTGTCCTCCTGCCTAGCCAAACTTCCGATGTCCGACTCTTTAACCACAGAACCTATAAAAATCAAAGTAAATGCGGCATTGTGAAAACAAAATAGAGGTTAGAAACAAATAAACAATAAATAAATCCAGTGCCTCAGTATCAAAAAATACATACCCGAGCCAGGTCATTTCCTTCAGTATTCTGTAAAGCATATTCAAACACTTCAACTTTAGCTATGAGGGGCAAATGATCATAATCTGGAGCGAAGCTAAGCATATATTTATGCTCTTGATTTAAAACAATCTGAAAACGGGAAACAATAAATATATATCAGATGAGATAACATGTAACTTCCTCAAAAACCAGCCCTCTACATTCATGCGCTCGTACACACACACACACACACACACACACACTGATAAAGATTACAGAAACTGGTGGCAGGAAAAGCATCTGTAACATATAATGGACCTTTCTGGCATCTCTGTATTCCCGAATGAGATGGTGTAGGGTGTCGCAGTTAGGGACCCATCCAATTAATCCACTGTTTGGAGATAGCGGAATGACAGAATAACGTTGAATAGACAAATCTTTTTCTGACGTTTTTCTCGAGTTCTCAAGCAAAGTATTGACCAAACCGAAGAGCTGAAAAAGACAGAAAAAGCTGGCTGACTGTGAGCATGACAAGGCAGATAAAAATTTATAAATAATAGGCCAGTTCATGTGTGGGAGCAGCTCTTATATCCACAAGAGCCTCAACAAATCAAATCATAGCATCATCTAGCAGACAGAAAGGACAAACACACAAATGACATAAATATGAGTCGGATCCCCTGGACTTAAACAAACCATCATGACGTTAGAGGCACAGCAATGGAATGGAGAAAACCTGCATAACACGCTCATCCTGACGCAAGTCTTCATGTCCCTTTAGCAAGAAGGTATAATCTTCTCCATCGCTCCCAAGAATTGTCAATTTCCTGGGTCGCTGCTTTGAAGGTATAACATCAAGCTGGGGTGCAAATGATGCAATCGTTACCACTGGTGAATCTGAAAGTAGAAAATAAGGCACATATTCTTGTGAGAAAAATTGCAAGATCCAGCTTAAAGGATCACCAGCAAAAAGGGGGGAAAAAAATCCAATCCAAAATTCACCTGCACGATACGTCCCAGGAACAGCAAGTTGCAGATCGTGACAATCTACCAATGCTGGAGAAACCGACTAGTTTTCGAAATGAAAGAAAATTTTAGCATCACAATAATAAGGAAAACTCAACAGAAATAGTGAAAACTTCTTGCCTGGAGGTCAAGTGTGGTAAGACTTGAAAGTTGCTTGTCTATTCGTCTGAAGACATGATAGTAGAGATCCCAAGCCTGGTAACATGCCAGTCAAATTGGTAGTTCCTAACAGATGCAGATTGAGTAGAATAGCTTTTGGCTAGCATAGGAACATCCTAAGAAGAGTAGGATGGATTCTAATTAAGTCCTAAACCAGTTTTCCTCGTTTTTGGTCTAGGTTTAGAGTAACTTAATGCTTAATTGAGGGTATCCATGCCATCTAGCTGTCATATTATTAAGCCATGAGTGAATCATGTTTCCATTTAAGGGCCTTCTTAGAGTCTTTAATCTGCTGGAAGGAATTGTAACCATGATTAGATTTGTTTAAATGGTTAAGGTTAAATCTTTGCTAGGGTGGCGCAAAGTCATGACAGAAACACTGCCGGAAATCGTAATCAAGGAATACTGTACACAACGTGGACAACATTGTCACACTGAATACATTTTTCCTCTCCCTTTCAATTGGGACAGAGTTTGGGCTTTAAGCAATTTATAATGTTTCTACACTGCAGACAAGCCTCAAACAAGATGAAGCTTTCAAAAATGATGATAGGCTATCATAGAAAACATGAAAAAAGCAAACCAAAAGAAACCTGCACAGTCGTTAACAAGGAAAGCATAGATTTTGGTGTTAAGCAAGTTGGTGACAATGAGGTACGCTCCAAAGAAGTGTGGTCCGCACATTTAGGAAGGTATAACAAAATCATAGTCTATGAGAAGCTTAGGGGATGCCGAGAAACAATGAGGTCGATAGAGAAATAAAATGGATGTACCAGTTTTCTCCATAAATTAGGACAGAGATCATACAAATGACTGAAATAATTGCACTTGCAAATCATTAAGCTCGGAATGTCGTTAATACCTGAGTAAGTTCAGCATCTTTTCCAGTTCTTTTATAATTCATGCAGCACTCATAGGCCTCGAGTAATTCATGACGATATGCCTGATATCACATGATGGAATAGTAAAAAATTGCAAAAAACTGAAATGGAATACCATGGAAACTGTAAAGGCCATGTAGATGAAATACTCATGACTAAGGATCAGATTTCATACAATATAAATATAAAGAGCCAAAGAAGTCTAATTTACAAATGTTGCAAAGGTCACCATATATTGCCCTTTTCCTTTCATCAGAGGAGAAGAAACGCAGCACCTTAATAAGATTCAATAAAGACCTACCTGAATGAAAGCCTTCTCTTTGACAGTAGTATCATTTGCCTTTGCCCCTTCCTCAAGCATTAAATGCAATGGCTCCAAAACTTTTAACATCCCCTCAATATTATGCTCCCCAAAATACAAACGACTAGCCTCTTCCAATCCCTCATGCCACATTTCATGCCATAGTATAGCAACCCTGATTAACTCCTTTGATACAAGTTGTGCCTGCACAAACAATTCTATTAGTAAGCTCAACAACAATTCACAAGGTAAACAAGCAACTAGGTGTATTCAATTCACCTGATCCACTAGTACTCCACTATGCTGTCGAACCCTGTCCACTACTTCTTGAGCTGCAGCTCTGCGCAAATTGCTTATGGATTTACAAGCCACAAGAAGAGGGTACATGAGTGCCTGTGAAAGGGGTAATGTAATAAGAACATGTGGAAAGTATAGACAAATTTGAAGGAAACAGTGAAAATAAAATCAAATGCAATACAGAAGGTGCACACCAACAAACATACTCTATCAAGAGTTGATATATAACTATTTCAACAACAAACGTTGAAACAAGTGCTCTTCGACAATATAGAGAACACATGCCCAAAAAATAACTCATAGCCCATGATGCAGGTTATGTAACAGCTAAATTCCAATGCTTCATTTAATTGTCACTTTTATTTCCCCACTAAAACAGGCTGTTATCTTGCTTAGTTAATTAAAAAAGCAAAGATCCCCTCCAAAGTTCAGGCTTTGGCAAGATGGGGGCCCCTAAGAGGGGATAAACCAACAAGATCTTCCAAAATAGAAGGAACCATAAAAAAACCTTGGATGTGGTATATGCATGGCTTATCGCAAAAGAAGTGGAAAATGAAATGGACGGTAAAGATATAATGCACGATTTTGAATTATAACACTGTAACGCATGGACCATTAAGGTGCAGTAACTGTAAACCCACATTCCCTGGTAATCCATTACACCAATCATTAACAAAAGCAAGATGGATAATTGTTCCAATCATAAAATTCATCTTAAGCAAACCTGTGGATGATTCTGTCCAATTCGCACCAAAAGTGATTGAATCAGTTCTCTCACAGCATGGTTGTTTGAATGTATCCTGGCAATAATTTGGGGCAAAACAACCAGCCACGTGTTTATATTAACATGTGCAAATCCTTTTTGCAATGCCAGTTGAACTTCTGTAGTAGCTCCATGGTTAAACCATAATGTGAGGAGACGCAGTATATCCTGTAAGCAGATAGCAGAGTTCAAAGAAAATTACAAAAAAAGTCAACTTGTCCAAGACACGGTGCTTGATCCAGTAAATGTGTGGATGATAATTTCATGTTTCAATAGTGAAATAGGCCTAGACGGCAGAACATGTCCAAGAGTATGCCAAAATCCAATTTTCAGTTGAATCATATCACATTTGCACCCTAACGCTCAGTCCAATTAAGATTTCATTTTGTGTTTCTTGTTCATATGAAAAGTCTAATAAGGACAAAATTCCATTTAAACCTTCAGATGGAAATGAATTTTAGATATGCTGCTAGCATATTTTTTTATGCCTAGACTATTTTGTAGACACTGACAAGAGGTGAGTGTCTGGGTTCCAGACAATATCTGACTCAGGCTACCAAATGGGAAATCAAACTTTGAAACTGAACAAACTCATTTGTCATGTAACATGTTTGTGTGTGTATCTCTGTGCAAACAAGTGTGTATGCACTATAAAGGGGATATCATTTATTATATTTTATAGTGTTAAGAGGACTTAAAAGCCGATCTAGGGTCTTTCCTTTCTCTTGTAACATCATACAATTTGCCTCAATTGTGGATCCCTATCTCACCTAGATTTTCCCTGTGCATGGCAGCCTAATGCGAGTGAATAACGCAAGTCTTATTTGTTGCTGCTTCATCATGGCATGATATGAGTCATGTGATTGTTGTGGTTTTGTCCATTACTTGTGATAGCAGTGAATGCAAGCAGTCAGTGACCCAAAAGCACAGTACGGTGCATCCCAAAATGATTAATCTATTGCTGACTTTCGCAGGCTCCTAGGACATAAGTTGTAGGGTCACTATGAGAGACAAAACTTATTTGTACAAATTTCTGAAGATGTTCAAGGCTGCCATCCACTAACTGTTGAGGTGGCTGTGGTTTGGGCCCCAGCCCTGATGCCATGTTATTTGAGACAAATGAGGAAAATAGATGATTGTATCATGAAATAGAGTATACATGCAATTCTAAAACATTTCAACAGCTACAACAATATTGTGACAGACATGCAGTCCAATAGCAAGAGTAAGTAGCAGATGCCTAACACAACTTCTACATCACGTATTTCAAGGAATATCGTATACCTGTAAACTGTCATCGACTCCTTTTGCATGTGCTGCGCAAGCAATTGAATGAAAATATCCCATTACCGCTGCAACAACAAATTGAGCTGCAATATTAGGAAAGCCTCTTAGAGTGTAATGGGACATTACTGCAGTATTAAACAGGGCCCATGAATGCCATGCTTTTGCCCATTTTGTTGCACACTGAGTGGCATTCCGAAATGAGTTATGGACTTCTGCAATAATTGACAGCTAATGTCAGAAAGATATGCCCACAGTGGAAGGTTGAGACTGAAATACTGTAAGCATGAACAACCTTTTATAGAATCATCATCCAGGCCAGGCAAAAGTGCCCACTGCCAAGCACCAAGTTTAAGATATACACGGGCAAGTAGTGGAACATTTGGACCCGAAACACTAGTTGAGGTAGCTTGTGTAATCAACTGGGAATTTGATGCAGTTGAAAGCTCCCTAGCCAAGTCCTGTTGCAGGAAGATTACATTTAAATGATCACGTGATTTGTTTGAGACCAAAAAAAAAAAAAAATTGTGGACAGGTAACACAAATTTATTGAAAGATTTGAGCAACCCTCAAACAACATCAGGTAGTAACTATTCCTATTAGAAAGAAATTTACTGAGAAATAGATGAGCAATCCTCAAACAAAATAAAGACAGCAGAGTGAAGCTACTTAGTACAGCCAGCATCCAAAGAACCAAAGAGAAGCCATGCACCAAACTAGATGAAGTTCCATCATTTTTATCCAACCAAATACACCATACTGTAGCTAGATAGCTCAAGTCCATAAATGCTTGTCCTTCTTACCCTTTTGGAAGCTCACAAAGATATAATGTAAGGAACAATCCCAACTCAAAACAATCCAAAAGAACTTTGTGAGACCAAAGAGCCTTCCCAGGAAATGTGAGGAGTAAGCACAAAGAATCATAGTTACAAATCAAAAAGCTAAGAAACAAGAAATAAAGAATCAAAAACATATCAGGCATAGTGGGCTCTGCAGCCCACAAAATGTCTAGTGATCTTGTTAAACACCACCATCCACATATATGATGAGTGCTAGAGGAAATTCTTGGCTTTCCAAATGAGTCAGGAGTTTAGCTAGGGATAGGAGGAAATCATGTGAAAACACAAAGAACTACCAGTTGAAAATCCCCCATTATCAAAATAACAAAGCTGTTGATTTCCACCAAGTAAGGTTCAAAGGAGCGAAGGTTACGTAGCACTCTCAAAAGTTCTCCACTTCCCTCCATACGATGATGGAAGCAGTAACCCCGCAACACACCCAAAGAAATTGATTCCCATCATACAAATTAAAACCCAAAATCGGAGCATCATAAAGATGTGACATAAATCTTCTGAAGAACAAACCAAGCTGCCATTCCTCTCAGAAATGGAGATCAGGGTGAAAAGTAGAAAGGCATGACTATTGAATCAAGGTCTAGCATGAATTAATAACTATAGATCCTAAAGATATTCCTGTGCCATACAACATCAAACTCTATCAAGAATCAGCACAACCTATCTCCTTATGAAGCCAAAGACACCCCTCAGGTTGCAATAGACTTCAAAAGTGATCACACCTCCTTGAACCCAATTACATGAAGGATATCATTGGTTTCAGGTTTCAGAAAGTCCAAGGAAATCCTAACAGGAGTTATGCATGTATCAATGAAAAAAAAACCCTAAAGAAAAGGAGGGAATTCCACACCCCTTGGGTTTAGGAGAAGACTTCATTTACAATAATCTATCTCAGCTACAAGAAACTAAGTCAACCCTGCTAAAGGTAATAGAAAAGTTCACGGCCCAAAAATCATTCCCACGAAGTCCATTTGACTTGAATCATATTGGGTCAGCTAGTCTATGAAAAACAACTAGAGCTGGCCAATGCTAGAACTAAGACATTTAAAAAGATGTCCACACACAGTTGATAAGTAAAGACAGAGCAGGCATAGAGCAGGCACAGTTCCTTTGATATTACACCTTTTGGATGAAGTGTTGATATGCTACAACATGTTTTGTGTGATCATCATGCTGGAAAGGAATGTTGGAAGTACTATCCACTGTGTTCCTCAGTCTGATTCAACAACTCAGATAACAGCCATCAATGCCTCACTGACTTGCCCAGCGCCCCCCGCCCCCCAACCAAAAAATATATATAGGGCTCCTCCAGACCTGAGGTCTTCACTTCAATTACTAAAGTCTGTGGCAGTTGGCAAATTTTATTTTGCAGACTCCTGCTCATGTTAGCTAGCCTTTTTTTCACGGATCTTCTACCTCTTTATTTTTCTGGGAAATGCGCCTATCCAGGGATGTATAAAGCAGCCGTATATCAACATTGAAGTGATCATAACGTCAATTCATAAATCTACAATAGCAGTGGGTCTTGACAAAGACGTACTCAAAAACAGAATTTTTAATGTAGCTAAGACAAGAGTTGCAATGAAAATAAAATTTCCCAAGATAAGTATTGGAATTTCTCATTTCTCAAAAATGGAATTTCTCACTTAGCAATAGCTCAATCAAAAGACCATCCAACAAGGGAGTTAACCTAACCTTACATTTTCTGATCATGTCTGCCTAAAATTGCAAATTTTCATTTAGTTAAGGAAAGAGTAAAACAAACCAAAAAAAAAATATTGTCTACCTGCAGCCTCAAAAATGCTTCTTTTCTTTTACTATCCTCCCCGAGTGACCATTGGTACTTTAAATACGACAGCATCACTTGAGGAGGTCCATGGTACTGTACATTCTCAGAAGATGTTTCAGGGTCATACTGCATGAAATTTTAAACAAGTCTGTATCCATCAGCAACTAAATATAAAACATGATTAGAGACAACAAACCAAAAGTCACTAACCTGTAAGAGTTTAACTAAAGTAGACCGGGCTTGACTAATTCGTCCACTTTTCCTGCAAAGGGATGCAAATTTGAGCCATGTTTCAACATCTTCAGTTGGGGGCAGCACAAGTGCTCTAACTGCCAAAAGTGCCTGCCAAACCTGCAGATTCAAGCAAGACAAAAGGTAGATACTGAAAAAAGGCAAATAAAAGAATGGAGAAAAGGAATGGGGAGGGGAAAGAAACAAACAAATGGATACCCAAGGATAAAGATAAATCTAATGATGACGTCACTAGATATATACATACAAGTTTGTGTCAGAGTGTTCTTGTTATTGGATTACAATGCTCACAAAACCCTTATCAATGTATAGCCAGCACTTTTCTTCTGCATTTATGGTCAAACATGCCAACATGAAATATATTTACTGGTATTCAGTCATTCATAATAATTAACGCATTAACTCTTCCACTGAATGTTCCAAAAGCCCGAAGATATGTCAAAGACAAATTTATTGAAAATAGTAAGGACAAGGACCCAAGCAATTGCTGCTAAAGCATGTATGAGTGCTCAACTTATTATGATCGATAATTGCTAAAACGAAACTAGGGACACGGATTCTTAAGTAAAAAGAATTCCAGAAAACATTTGAAAGGTGGTTATTTAGTATGCGCAGGCCTGCAAGGAATTCAAAAATGACTTAGGCATGCAGGTAGTGTTATGTGATAGGAATGCCAAGAGTTCATGTCTGAGAGCCTACATTCTTCTCAAATATGAAGGAAAAAAAACAAACAACAAATTTCCGGAACCAGAAACCATAATATTTAATCCTATTTTTAGTTCTAAAGGGTTCTAGCACCATCCCAATCACCGAACTCTATAAATACAAGGAAATCATTATCAAACCAGTAACGGAAATGTAACTTCTATTATGTTAGAGATAGCCTTACATCTACAGTAACTGTAGAAGTCGAGAATCCTTGGAGCCAACATCTCTATGGTTAGGGGCCTGGCTATGTGTGGAGCCCGTATAACCAACTCTACCTACTTTCCTAACTTGTATCTTGCGCACCAACTAAATAAATATTCCTAACCCTAACACTCTTGACCGGAAATCTAAGAGAGAAAAGAAAAGAAAGGAAGATATTATTAGAAACACAAAAGAAAAACAAGGAACAGAACATGTTCCCCTCCTCACTGATTGCAAGCTTATGAAAGAAAATAAAGTGGTTTACTTCCTTCCTCATTGTGGATTGGGTGGAAAACAAGGGGGGAAAAAAAAAACAGGGAATCCAAGCACTATACAAGCCCTACCCTTCAATATTTGCAGAGCACTCAGACTATTATAGAAGTTTTATTAAAAACGCAATTTCCCTCTGATCATCCTATTTTTCTCAATGGAGGTGGGAAGAAAGCTGGAAACTTTCACCCCTTTATTTCTTTCCACTTCCTTTTGATTCTTTCCCTCATAGTTAGTCTTATTACTTATGTTTTTTATTTTCTAAGAATGCTAATCTACAATCAAGTATTTTACGTATCACTAATACAATTTTCCATCTAGTTCCAATTCATGTCCCAACAGAGAGCCAAAAAAAAGAGAGAAGCACTAAGGTGCGCTTACCTCAACATTTCTCTTCGCTCCTTGTATGCGTTCAGTCCACATATTGCGAATAAGGCACCGCCTCCCTTCAGCAACAGGATTTCCCACAGGAAGAGTACAGTAATCAATAACCTGTCAAATGAAAGTTCACCCATTAGTATATGCCCCCCCAATGGAAGATGGCACTCAAAGCAGCAAAAGCTCAGGAAAGGCAAAACAAAGCAGAGACCTCCTCCAATTCGGCCAGCTGCTGAACACGGACCATGTTGCTGTATGCACGTTCATAGCTCTCAAGAACCTAAAGCGGAACAATATAAACTCAGGTAGGGGAAAAAAAGAGCAAGGATTAGAAGTGTAAAATCTTAGTTGATGAATTGAATCATCTGAACAGCCAAACCTAAATGATCAGTGCAGAGCAGAATTATGAGTGGTGAGACAAGTATAGTACTAAGAATGACAAATTAAGAACATGGGGAGCGTTATGTCCATAGTTATGAGAGGTTACAAGATACTCCAGTTTAATGCTTTAATTGCTTATATATATGTTTTACAGTTTCCATATCCAACATAAGCAAATAGAATTTTCATTCCAGCGGGAAATACAGCATGACGCCATTAGAGGACACAAACTAAATTATCTCGAGCACTGTTAGCCATACTAAATATTAAAGCATGCTATAGGTTGCAAATGGAGACAGAAATATGTGTGACACCATCTATTCTTTCCGTTCCCTATATTTTTCCCAGTCTAAAGACCACATAGATCAATGTCAATGAAGTAGTTACAAGCAAGAATTTATGAGGGAAATCAAGAAACTAACCAGAGCGGCAAGCTCCGTTGCCAAACATTTCCTTGCTCTCTCAACATACTCATGTGCTTCCTCATACTGGAAAATATGGAGGCACATTACATAGTTTTGATTAACAGAATGTCAAGCAGAATTGCAAGTAAACTTGGACCTAAAATTAATTTTAAAATACCTTTCCACGACGAACCAATAATACAGCCTTGAAGAATGTACCATTACTATTTCCATCACCACTAGAAGTGCTGTTGCTCAATCCCCGAAGTTTGGTGTCATCACCATCATCCAAGCGAGAAACATAGTCTGCCATAAGATCCCACTCTCCCATGTTCCAAGCAGCACTAGCAGCCTAAGAAATAAAAAGTTAGTTATTCACAAAAGAAAGCGTATCACGAAAAATCATGTGAAAAAAATATCAAACCATTGGTGCCATTTCTAATCGAGCAGCTTGCTCTGCTGGGGCCCAATATTCTTTACACAAGTTATTAAGCTCTTCCCAGCGCGCCAAGGCATTAAGGCATCGCATTCTCCCTGTATAAGGCACATAGATGCATACAACACATTTCCATCCATTAATATAACCATATATAATAAAATTCAACAAAATATAAACACTTATAAGAGAATAGTTCACCATCAAAACAACAAAAACCACATCACATGAAATGTATGCTCACGTATTGTGCCCACACTCCCATGCATGTACCATTACTTAGAATTTACCAAATTAAAGGAGAAGGCAAGGTAGGAAACCAAAGGTGACTTATAGTTAGAACAAGTGCTCAATCACCCAACGAGAGGATAACTCTAATGTTATAACAAGCAAGAAACTTGTTGGCTTGATCAGTTGCATCACTTCCTATTGAAGAATATAGAAGCATGTCAAAGATGTAGCCGTAGCAACTATGCACCCAATGACTCTATGAAATTACGTCGATCTTCCGCATATTATGGGTAATGTAGGAGAGACTTCTATTTTTCCCCGGGGGAATCTTTAAAATTACCACTGCTTATCTTTCAATTTGCCTCTGACCATCAAATGAAAATTCGATAAATGTTGGTTGATCATATATTTCATTATAGTTCTGTGATTCAAAGTATCATTTCCTACTGGATCCCTTTTAATTCCATATTCAAAGTTGCAATCAAATCTATTCATTAAAAAGGATTGATTCAATACATTTCTTATGTACGAACTTTTATTTATGCTTATTTTGTTTTGACCACATAACAAATCTTTCCATTTTAAATTTCTAACTTTTTGAAAGATTTTTGGAGTCCGGCTGTAAGGTATGAATAGTAAGTATGAATTACAGTTCAAATAAAATTTTTGTTGTTATAGATAGAAATAAAATGTATTAGATCCGCTTTTTATAGACAAACTTGGGATTTGCAGTCCCAGGTAAGATCGGCTTAGGATCATGAAATCCTTTTTTATCAGATGGTAAGGGTTGTTGCACAAAATGTACTTCTAGGTAATTGCCCCATAGATCCTCCATCTATCTATATGAAAAAGAAATCGTATAATGAAAGGGATCCTTATTTGTACAAATGGTACTTCGAACTTGGAATGAGCACAAAGAAATTAATGATACTTCTTTATCCCTTTCAAGCGCACCTAATAAGAGGGCTGGTATCTTGTTTGATCTCAAACTAACAAGGGTCAAGGTCGACCAGTGAGACGATGAGGGATAAGCTTCATCGTTGAGAGGGAAACAAGCCGGATCACCAGCTAAGGCCCCTAAATGACCGCTCAATCATAGAGAAGGTAGGGGTGCAAAGACAGCCAGGAGGTTTGCGCATAAGCAGCCACCCTTGAAAGAGTGCGTAATAGCTCACTGATCGAGCGCTCTTGCACCGAAAATGAACGGGGCTAAGCGATTTGCCGAAGCTATAGGATGTCAAAATGCATCGGTAGGGGAGCGTTCTGCCTTAGAGGGAAGCACCCACGGCCTCTCCGATCCCCCATTGATTCTACCATAGAGACTGACAGTAGACAATAACTCCCCCTCGAACACAGCTTACAACTTATATCGTACTGTGCTCTCCAAAGAGCAACTCTTCTCAAAATCTCAAAAGGTGCTGAATTGGAATCCCATTCTAACTAAGGATTCTTTCCGCAAGAGGAGAACCAGGAAGGGAAAGCTTTCCCCCCTTATTCCGCCCGACTCTTTGGTCTTAAGAATGCTGGTGTTAAGAATGAGTGATTACTCTTCTTCGAGACAACACAAGATGTTTATGAAGAATCATTCAAAAGGAAGAATGTCAGAGCTATCCAAGGTCTTTGAGCATTGATAAGGATCCGAAACATTAAGCAACAAAAAAAAAAAGGTCCATATTCTGTTGTATGCATTGCACACATACAAAAGGAGTACAGTATAAGCACAATGGTGATTATAGGTTGTAAAGATGAGGAATATTCATAGATAAGTGAGCATTCCCTTTCATTAATTTAAAGTTTAGTACCATTATCACCGAATAATAAAAAATCAAAGAATGAGAGAAATCTAAAAATAAATCTCCAAATACTTGTACGAAGTAAACTTCGTGCAAGGTTTGGCTTCCGTTTTATTATTCAGTCAACCAACACTTCTTTCATTCTTTTATGACAAAGTATGAAAAGTGTAAACAACGAAATATTTAATACACTAAATTACCAACACCTGAGCCTTTTAGACTTAGGCTTACATGTAAAACTTCCACGTTAAGATGGTAATAGTTTGTGTACCAGCTCATATCCCTTTTGGGCTATCCCACCCATTACCAATTGACTGTGCAATGGAAACTTGGTACGGTCAAGAGCAGATGCAGAGGCCTTGGCCATTCAGTTTTCTCATACAGCCAGCGTGTGAAGATACAGTATTGTTCGTGCACCTATTCGGCCAACCCCCCAAAAAAAATCGACAATTTCTTAATGGAGATTTTAAGCAGGGTGAACACTACTTTCCCTGAGTATTACCACGGAGCAGCAACATGCATCAGCTAAGTGCTGTTTTTCGTTATATAGCAGTAAATTGGACACGTTATGAACCGCAAGCTGCTGATAGTTTATGTAATCAAAACAGTAATAACAATAACTGATAATCTTCTTTTTTAAGTTGCAGATGGGTTTTCACCCCCTTGGTGCCCATTAATATATTTCTTTTGCCAATCAAAATAGTAATAATAATAACAATATCAACAAAATAATTATTATTACTGGATAAGCATGCATTCCAACATTCTTCTAATTTCAACAGTGACTAAGTTTCCCCAGCCATGCAATTGTTTTTTGTGCAAACAGATTGCCTTTCTTGGAACTTCCACCATTTCAGATATCTTGAATATAGGGAGGCAGGGGATCTAGCTTCGCTGTAATCACATTTGAATTCACTTTGTATGACAAAGGACGGAATTTTATTAATAGAAGAAGGAAAAAGTACAAGCTAGAGGACCAGGGGTCAGACAAACAAAAGGGAAGAGAACACATTCGAATTCTTTATATGCCACTCAACACATAATCATTGGTTGTGATCTCTATCTAGATGGACAGGATGCTTCTCTCGCAAATCCTTTTTACCTCACCTAATCCACCCACCTAGCAGTGGCTATTTGGCCTTGCATAACACTAATTGGAAACCAAAAATACTATCCAAGTTCAAAGCTTTTGGTGACCTAAAACACTGTCCGGTTGGGCTTCTGATCAAATATCCAGTGGGAAAGGGAACAGTGGAGAGGGTTGAACCAGCATGGCATTACAAGAGGGTTGCTTCCAGCACTCACACCCACCCTGAACACTTAATCAGTAGTGGCCAAACCTGGCTGTTCTCAATCAAGTTAGCACAACAATTTGCTCCAAATTGACTGCATAAGTGTATCACCAGAGGGGCTCGTGATTTGTCCTATTCTAACAGTAAATCGAATTCCCATTTATCATTCTGTCTGAGATCAATTGAAGCTTTCCTCCAAATTTCCAAGTGGTTCTGAAGATTGAAGAAAGCTACAAGGCTGTGGAATACAGTTATTTTTAATATTGTGGAGCATCTAGCAGAAGAGGAATGTTGTGTTTTGACGAACATTTCTTCCCGTGGAGCTGCATTGGGAGAAGATGGATTTTATAGCTTTTTTGGGGCCTACGCAACTGGTATCCCCAGAACAAGATTCAACAGAGGGTTTGCTGCAGTAGCATGATGATTTCTGATGCCTCATGTACTTTTCTCTCCTTTTGTAATTTATACAATGATAAAATTGCTTCTATCAAAAATATTATAATGCAAGATGCAGTGACGTGTAATTGTGTGTGATAATCAACACAAACCTAGTCTAGCATCTAGAACAAGGTGTGGACTTGAAGCCTGAGAGGCCTTCGCAGTGTATGCCTTGAGAGCATCGTCCCACCGCTGCAACTTTTCATACCTAAATAAACACAAAGAGTATGAGCTACTGAATCAAAGCATAGAAAGTACAACAGCAGAAAAGAACTTTTTTCGCCATATATATGAAGAAAGTAAATGTACAAAACATGAATATGAGAAATGACTAACAATACCATGATTCCTTCAATTGAACATCCAAATGCTGTTGCGCATAAGTCAATATTCCAACAGCAGCCTAAATAAAGGAAATTGTCAACAACTTGTGCTAGCAAATACTGATTTGGGGAAAAAGAAACGCCATATGCAGTCAGCTAAACATAGTAAATCAGTAACTACAATGAGGTATTTAAAGGCAAATGCAAAACCTCATGCTGGTGAAGTTGATTATTTATATGTATCAGAGCTTCAACAACAGCAACAGGATAGGCATCCATCTTCTTAGAGCGTGCGCCTTCGAATTCCATTTCTTTGTAGTGCAGAGCTTTAGCAAATGCACGACACTGCAATGAAGCAGAGATCAGACAGAAAAGGTCAAACATAAAACAGGATCTTTGTTGCAAACGAAGAACACATAAACACAGACACAGAAGGAGGGGGGGAGACAACATTAAGGCCGTGTAAGTTCTTGTGCAGAAAAGTGTACCTTTTCTGCTAAAGCTCCGAGCAGGCGGATATCTATGGGAAGTGGTTTCTCATCAAGTTCCATGAACTCCGCCTGCAGATCCAGATTAAAAACTCAACGAAGCAAACTCAGTAAATCAAATTAGGACATCAACCAAGTAACCACCTGTGTACAGCTTACATCACAAAATTAAATGACCTAGTGGTCAAAGGAAATCCAGCAATCAAAGTTTAGTCGACCTGGAATTTACAAGCCGAGGCTTCAATCATTTATTTCTAAAAAAACTATTGCTTCAACTATTCATTTTTAGAGGAAATGGGGGAAAAAAATATTCCTTCCCAAAGACAAAATCCACAGGATGTAAGAGCTGAAACTTCAGCAGAGCAGAGCCTTATTTATTAAATGAGCCCTTATACTATGTAAGCATGACTCATCTATTAAATAAATCACCGTACAACAAGAAAAAGAAAGTGAAAAAGCAAGCTACATGAGTAGAAACCATATCCTAGCCAAGTCCTATAGCCCATACTGCCCAACCTGTAAACCTATAGCTGAATATCAAGCTGGAAGTAGACTACATAAAGACTCCGGAAGCAATTCAGTCAACTCCAAAATTAACTCTCAAGAAAACATGGCTTCCTAACCATTTATTACACAAAGAGCCTGGAAGATAAATTCTGCCAACACTCCCCTTTCAAGTTGGAGCATAGTTATTCAAAATGGCCAACTTGTTATAAATGCCCGCAACCCAACCACATTCAGAGGCTTCGTTCAAGAATGTAAACTCTTTAGCTCAAATGATCACTTATCAGAAGGTCATGAATAGAGCTCTTAAGAGAATTTAAAAACAGTTGCAATAATATTTTTTTAAATTTAATTAACACACGAAGTGTGACATTAAGAAGAAACTGGATATATAAATATTAAGTAATTTTTCTAGCAAATAGTTATAAAACTTAAGCAACAGGCACAGCCAGATTAAGGTTCTTCACAAAGTTACAGTAATTCTATTCACTCATAAAACAAGTTTCAAAAAAGCCAAAACGAATCTCTGAGATCCTCAGTAATCAAACAAGAAACAAGAGAAACGTAAGGTCATATACAGCCAAAAAACTCTTTCTTATGGCAATGAGTTCTTTATCAAACCCCCCCCCCCCCCCCCCCCCGCCGCTCCCCGGGAAGGTCTATCATATGAGAAGGGTACTCCTTACAACTCCGCCTTCTGCACCGAATCAGGAAAAGAATAACAAGAAAATGGATCTTTGACATGATCCAAGTCTTTCAAATTAATTAGAACGGACTTAAAACTTCCTTGTAACCCACCAAGAAATTAAACAAAACCCGAATAAAAATTCTCTCATCTAGTTAGAGAATATGTTCATCATTTTCTATTTTCAAATAACCAGGCTAAATATGTTATGATTTAGTTGATTTTGACACTTTCTAAACCCCTTGGTCTGCAGTCAGCTTGCAGTTACAAATTTGTGGAAATTTTCGAATAGTTCCTACTTACATAAAAAGTAAACACCGTTGGGTTTTCTATAAAATTACAATAATAAAAAGTGGTACTGAAACATAACATCATATTTGGAAATGGAAAACCAGCTTTCCACTAAACAGGCTTAAATATTTGCAGGAGGCGCATCAGTGAAAGCAATAAACAGAAACTTGACATTCACATTCTACCACCGACAAGCCAGGATTTCATAAGGAGCACAAAGAAAAATTTGTCCAAAATTTTGCAACTAGGAGTATAAAGATTCTCAATTTCAGTTAAAAGTTCTAAAATCGGTTTCCTTTTCCTACTAAGGGATTAATAATGATATAACAGAAACATTGGAGGAAAATGAAAATAAATATTCGAGGGTTTTTAATTGCAATATCAGGTGCATTAGAGGTTTCTTTCTCCAAAACCTAGTGGAGCAGTGGGCAACCTATGACCTCCACTTGTTCCGACTCTGCATTAGGCCTGTCAATGGGTTGGGTCTAGACCCGGACCCAACCCAAACCCATTTAATTGAGTTGAGTCCATTGTATATGGGTGCAGACCCAGACCCAAACCCAAACCCATTTAATTGAGTTGGGTCCATTGTATATGGGTGCAGACCTAGACCCAAACCCAAACCCATTTACTGATTATATGACGGTCGGATCCATACTTGGCAAGGCGCCAAGACGAAGTAAGGCGTTGGCCGGGAGCCTGGAAGCCCAAACAATAATGCAGATGCTTAGGCATTCGCAAGGCCCTAATAAGAGACATAATAACATATATATACATACATATATGTATATATATATTACACACACACAGACATACATACATACATAGATATATATACATATATGTATGTATGTATGTATGTCTGTGTGTGTGTAATATATATATATATATATATATATATATATATATGTATATATATTTGTATGTACACATATACCTACATACATATCTGTATATATGTTTAAGATCAACATCTTAAGTAGAAAAAAATTTAAGTAATATAAATTGTAGAAAAAAACAAAATTGATAAAAATTTTAGAAACAGTAAAATAAAATTTAAGTCTTGTAAATGGGTCTAAGTAGACCCATTTACCCAATAGTTTCAAGGGTTTGGGTTTGAGTTCAGTTTTGCACCAATTATTTAAACGGGCTGGGTCTAGACCCCAAAAAAAATTGATGGGTCTAGAACGGGTCTGGGTCATTGATAGGCCTACAATGATTCAACTAGTCATCATGATACACTTTTATCCTGCCTTCCAAAGGATGGGAAGGTTGGGTGGGTAAAAGCAGCGACTTACCAAGTTGAGAAGGGTCGCAAGGATTTCAGGAGGAATATTTGGAGATGAGAATGCCATCTCTAAACTTCGAACCAACTGTTTTTGGCTATTTTCATTCAGCTGGGCCCAACAGCTAACAAATCCAGCCGCAAACAACTCTCGCCCAACAAATGGCTGCAACAAAACATGAGTATCAGAACCCAACACTACAGAAGAAAGGCATTAGTAGCAGAATTGGCTAATAACCTGCAGCTGTGCAAGTCTTGCACAGGTTCGTAAAGCTGGAGAAGGTGATTCTCTTAAAAGTTCAATGCTAAAATGTCTCATCCATTCTGCCCAATCTTCTTTAGTACTACGCTGAGAAGCCTCACCAGCACTGCGCAATCGACCATCATTAACCTGTTTAAGCTTATATAAGTAAAAAAACACGCACTATAATAAGAAATACTATGGAACAATATATCTGATAACCTTGTACTTCCACTAAAAGAGGTAAAGAGAGTGAGACTAAAGCTTCCCATCTATAAGTGGGTGCAAATTCAGGTGTTTGTCTGTCAGTGCTCATTCTAATTGTTATTTCTTTTAGTAGTGAAACCATAAGGATATAGTAATACACCTGCATTGTGCTATTTGGACTATTTGGAAGGTCTATAGAATTTTAGGAGATTTTTATTATATAGCACCACATCTCTTGCTTACGCTAGATTTTTTTTCTCTATGTATAAAGAAGAATCTTCTCACCTATTAGAAACCTTTTTCCCATATTGATCAATGGTCTTTGCTCCCATTAGGAATCATTTTTCAATTCTGACGAGCAGTCCTATACTAGCTAGGAACCACTTCCCTTTACTGCCAAAAGCCTTACCAACTAGGAATCATCTCAATGATGACCAGTAGTCCTGCTAGTAGGAATCATTTTTCTATCGAAATAGGGACCTCGAATTTGGTCAGTGGTCTCAAACCTACTAGGATCAAAATTTCATTCAAACCGCAATAACACTAGGCAGTAGAAAATAGAAGAGAAATACAGAGGGGCTTGTGCTAAATTCTTAAAAAGTCTACTAGTCATTTTCAATACCACAATCTAGTAGTAAAAGCAACTACACCAGATCATGGACTTGGGGCATGATGCCTCATCTACTAAACCCCATGATGAAAAACAAGGCCTTCGTTTAGGAGATATTGTGTAAGCATTGCATCAAGTTGTGTGCAGTTGCTTGTGACAGAAATGAACTTCTGATTGATATTCTAACAAAACATGTCGAACATGTTATCTATTATGCACATGGGGAAAAAGCCTGTTAATGCCATAAAACAACAGCTAAGTTCTTTTCAGGGCCAGTACTATGATCACTTTGGCAGTTTGATGAAAACTACATGCACATGGATAACCAGCAAAGAGAGGAAGTTGCCCAAAAACAAAAGAAGAAATATTTTAGTAAGAAGAAACCTGGTGGCCTCTATGCTGTCTCTGTGAAGCAGACCCATCTTCATAGGGGTCATTCTCAACATCATTTAAAGGATCACTAATAACCTCCACAGGACGCTGTCGACCTAGTCTTTGGGTTGTAGTGCTTCCAAATATAAGTGGCTCGCGCCTTTGTAAGCGTCCTTCAATTTCCTCAAACTCCTTATGCTGAAAATTTAATTTCCATTTAAGTAACCACAAAAATTCAATAAAATGAAGGCTCTATCAGTTCCACACAAAATAATTTATTTTGTACAAATGATAGATTCCTTGAAAATGATCCATTTACACTTGTTCAATAGAAAGCTAAACGTTATAATCATTCCTATGGTAGAGAATACACATAATGAACCCAGGAAAAAAGCTTTAATTTTTAAGGTGCCCTGTTGCATGAACATCTTTTTCCGCCAAGGATACATGCTGAATACTCGATCACCTAAATATGCCTAATATATGTTCACAACGAAAATGGAGATAATTCTAAGCATAGGATCCCGGAATGTTAGCAAATAAATAGAAGTTGCATGGATTGGGGAGACATCAGTTCAAATTTTAATGTGTGTGCTCCATGTGAATCCATGTTCTATGCTGCAAAATCAGGCATACAAAAAAGCAATGATATACATACATACATACATACATACATACATACATACATACATACATATTTGTTCAGTAAAATAAAGCAATGATAATAACTAAAATAGTCGAGAAAAAGCAAACCCGCGAGCCATGTTTCAACAGAAGTTTATGTATTGATGGGATAAAAATGGTGAAATCCTCTCCTAAAGCATGAGCGAGACAACAAAGAGCATCGACAGCATCCTTTCTAAGCTCGCCATTCCTTCTGCAACTCAAAAGTAAACAAACTTAAAGCAGCAAAGTGGTAGAAAAGATTCAAGAAACAGTAAGAGAGGATGACGAAGAGAGAGAAAATCTTGGTCATCCAAACACTGATAACAGTTGATATTAGGAACATCACGCATGGACATAGAAAAAATGACCAGAAATCTTTATAACCATGTCTATTGTCTTTAAAACAAAATATCCATCATGATCAGGTTTCATTCCATCTACAACATCTAATAGTTGTTTTTGGTGGTTCATCTCCAAAACAAAACACCCAAAATGCCAGTTTGCCTTGATTCCAATTCCATTTTCACTCTACAGACACAGCACATGAAATTCATCATCTAACACACTTGACTTCTCAGATATGAAAATTGATTCCCAGAAACTTCGCAACTACATTACAGCATTTCTGATAAATTAGAAAAGATGAAACTACTCAAAGTTAAAATATGGTAACAGACACTGGCCAAACTCAGACATTTTAAATAAGTCGTAAAGTCGTCACTAATGCCCAGCAGAACAGATCTCAACTAATGGGGGAAACCCTACTGAAAGGTGCACAAACATCGGTTGACAAGCATCATCATTTTAAATCAAAATTTAAAACCAAATAGAAATCCTCACTAAAGAGATCCACTCTGCCAATTAAAGGTTTTCAGTGAAAATTTAAAGAAAATGGTAAGTGGGAGCTTCATGAGAATTTCAGACGGGTAACAAAATGGAAGAATGGCATAGATCTTGGATTACACCAATGATAATATCACACAACTCCAGGGGTAAATATCTAACTCACCCATCCAGAACTAGCTTCAAGTGATGCACAAGAGTTGATATGTGACCAGTGACCTGACAACAAACAAGTGAGTGAGATACAGAGAGTGAGAGTGTAAAAAACAACTTTGCATATGAAATTGAGAACGAATAGAGATACTAATTGTCAAACAATTGAAGTAAAGATAAGTATATGGATTTTTTCCCTAAGCAGCCTATTTAGCCAACCTGTACGCGAGGAATCAATCTTGTCAGAGTTTTGATAGCAGCACATCTTATATCAACTGAAGCGTCCACCTTAAACAACCGCATGAGTGCAGGAAGAAGTAGGTGCATATGTTCATCCAAAGTCCCTGCATTGTGAACTGCTAAGAAATTCCACTCCAAGTGGGAGTATAGTACTTCTAACATGGATAAGGGAAAAATCAATCAGAAAGAAAATACAGACGCTGAAACTAACCACCAAACACTTCAAGCGTGTGCAGTATATCAGGCACATAAGTATAATCATTACACCTCTCAGCATCACTCAGAACTTGAATGCAACATGGAAGAATATCGTAAAGATATGTTCTAAATTCATCATTGAGAGCCAAGCACAGTTGTTCCACTAGATGAAGAACCTACGTTGAAAAGATAAGTCAAAGAACAGTAAAGGAAGTAAAACAGCAAATGAGATCACAGAAAAGCGGACTTGTAGTCCAAGCAGATAATGATACCCAGGATCAGCAACACTCACAGGCAAACCATGCACGGTACGAATAGTGGCAGGCAAGCTGAAAGATGACCATAATTCTGAAATTAGAGAGAGCAACTCCGGCAAATATTTACGGATATGCTGCATGGGCACATTTAAAGTCAATATTTTATTTCCAAAAATTTCCTATAGGGCATGACATTAAAATATACCTGGCGCACTATAGACACCAAAGTTCCAAGCTTCCAAGTTATAAACTCCCTAAGCCCATCTTCACAAGTACGAACCGTGTGGAAAAGATCAGGCAAAACCTACAGGTAGACAAGTTGATTCAACCACATGCATAACACTCATGAAGTATACAAATATATAACATTCAAGGAACATTTGGGTAACTAAAGTTCACCAAGTAGCTTGCAACACTCAAGTTTAATGCAATGCAATTTTCTTTCACAGTTAAGAATATACAATTTCCATGATTAAGACTCAATAGTAGACATCAACAAAAACAAAAGAATCTCTTTCCTTTTCTGATTTAAGTAACAAGATTGCAAGAAGAAGATGTTAGGAGCCAACGGAGTATCATTTCCAAAAGGTAACACAACAACAAAAAACTAAGTCTTAACCCAAAGGGTTTGCATCCCACTATTCCAAAGCGTAATAGGATTAAATTAAAAAGAAAATATACTTTAGTGAAAAAAGAAAATTTGCAATAAAACTTCTCTGTATCTTCAAGGAGGCTTGGGTAACTTCACATTCCATTGCAGCATTTCTGTCTGAGCTATTAGAGCTTTGGGAAGTGCCTTCGGATTCTCCTATTTCTTTCCTTTAATGTTTGCTTTCTGCTTCTAGAGGAGCTCTCATACCCCCTTCTTGTATATTCCTCCTTTATTAATAAAATATTCTTTGTGCCAAAAGGGGGAAAAAAAACATTGTGAATCTGCATGATATCCCCTTTTTCAACGCTGGCATGATATTCCTTTTATTATAAAACAAGAAAAACTTACTTGAGGGAAAAACAATTACGTGGGGGGCAAAAGATCCCCCAAAAAAGAGAACATAAAAGATAAAGAATCAAAAATAATAAGCCGAGCGGCTGCCAAATGCTATGTAGATCAGATAAAGCCCAAGACCATGATATTCCATTATTTACAATTTTTTTAAAAAAATCATTCAACTAATATATACAAAAAAATTCCGCAAAAGTACGGGACTTAAAAACTAACCTTTGGTAAATAAGGAACACAACCAAGGCCCATTGACTAATCTCGCAAACAACCATAAAAGAAAATAGTATTAGATTTGAAAGGCACGAAAATAATTATTAAAAACTCTTTTAAGGAACAAAAATATTTCTGAGTCCAACATACCTTGAAAATGAACATAAGAGACCCAACCACCTTTTGGTGGTAACTAGAAAGAGAAGGATCCCTAAGAATTCGCATAAGAGAGTTGATAGCAACCTGCAGCCAATAAATATTATAGGAAGCACCAGGGAAAATTCTCACACTTATGGTTACATATTACCGTTGAATAATAATCCTCAGATGTTGCAAAAGATGGCCAAAGGTCCATAGGAAATTCATCCATTGAATGAATGTGTTGACCAGTATCACTACCAGCTCTGGTAACTTCTCCATGTGACCCAGGCAAACTTAGCTGATTTCGCTTATGCACATGGGGATCCAAAGCACCCATAATGCCAAGAACCTGGAGAAAATGCAGAATAGTTATATCCTGAATCGATTTGATAAGCATATAAAGCACCACTAGAGTTACAAATACCTTCAGCACTTCTCGCCTCGTGGACCATGCTAACTCTCCGTTCAGCAATTTCAACATTAAACCAAGCAATTGAGGATACTGCATTATATGGAGCAATTACGTATCTGTCAACATTACACCAAAACATAAGAAAATCCTTTCGAGGTGCACATTTAGGATGGAACACAAATTGGAGGAAAGCCCATATAATGCTGTTAAATCAACAAAGCCTTCTAAATTTTGTTCTAAAGTAAAAGAAAAAAAAATAGGAACTTTGAGAGTCATAAACAATTTGCACTGTGACGCTGAAGACCATTATGTGCTGCCATCTTAATGTTCCTCTACTGACTTCATCATACTCAGTTAATTCTTCTCAGGAACACAATTATCTTTTGACATGAAAACTGACAATTCTGGGGGATCTTATGTGCGTCATCTCATTGTGTTCTTCCCAAATTGTGATTGCTAGTATAATTTCATGTGATTGTAAAGGTTCACAACCTTCTTTCTTGCTTTCTCTTTAATTTTCCTTTTCAGATTATTCAGCTAAAAGCAATCTATTGAAATAATCCCCATAAATGGCAACATTAACAAACCGATTTGATTTCTTGACTTAGTTTGATATAGCAGAGTTCAAACTCTTTGCAGTAAAAGTTAGCTTGTTACTGTTATCATTCTTATATATATATATTATCAATGAAAAGCAAAATTTATTAAAGCACCAAGGGAGTGCAGGCCAAGAGGTTACAAAGCTAAAAGAACAACTAACTCATAACAATTATTAATATTCATGGATGAACAGCAAACTATCAACTCTATAGGTTACATATACATTTTTCTTTGAGTTTGTTCAGGGATCATTCCTCCTCATCAAACAACCTTTTGTTTCTTTCTTTCAAATAGTCCAAATAATGCAGATAGGAATCAAGGGCAAAAACTTCCTCGTTCTTTCAGATCATTTGAAACCACTCCAGACCAACAATTCTACTCCAACATTTCCTGCTATAACCTATTTGATTCCCACAATTGCCAAAGAGAAATCCCAACTTTTCTTGCCCATTTGCAGTGTACGTGCCCTCTTTCCCGAAGGTTGTCCAAAGTGAAAATTCTGCCCCAAGTCAACTCCCAAGCAAAAAGGACATTTTCTTGGGGTTTCCAATCTTCTTTATAAAGCTCTAAAGAAAATGGGTAAAATCAAAAACAGGAGGGGATTAAAGTTTTATAGAAATGTTTTTTTTTTAGGTAAACAAGTTTTATAGAAACATTTATCCTCAAAGAGACCACTTTTGCTATTCTTCCAATAAGCCTTGTCATCGGTATTTCTGTTGATAACGCCACTGTATAAAGGTGCCAAAGAACATCAAAAACTACTACAACTCCCAATCCTGCTGCTCTACAGAAGGTCACATTCCAGCCAATGTTTGTTTTTATTCCTCTGCAAGCTTGAGTCTATAGTAGCTTCCTTATTCACTGCTAGCTCAAACAAATTAGGAAAAAGGTACATTAGACGAGTCTCCCTAAGCCAACAGTAATTCCAGAGCATAATACTATCACCTCTTCCAAGCAACCACCTAATATGGTCAAGGAAGCCATTCCACCTTCAACAGATTTCCTTCCACAGGCTCACTCCATGAGACAATCTATTATGTTTTATCACCCAGCCCAAGTAGGCTAAGGCCCCATTTGACAAAATTAAGCATCAAGATCTAAAAGCTGAATTAGTGCTAAATGGCTAGGAGGTGCACTAAGAGGTTTTGAATTCATAATATTAACTTCATTTAACTGTACAACTTTGGAAAATATATATTTCTAATTTTACCCAATCATTATCTTTTAATTTCTTTTTCTTATTAATTCAATTTTTCATTTTTTCCAAATAATATAACATTCTAAATCTAAAACCCTAATTAATCCCAAAATAAAAATCCCACAATCACAATCCTAAATCAAAGCCCCTAGATCAAGTCCCCAAATTCCCAAATCTGCCAAATTAAAGAAAAACCTAAATTCAAGTCTCAAATCCTCAAATCTGGAAAAAAAAAATGGGACAAAAAAAACCCCTAAATCGAACCCCCTAATTCCCAAATCTGCAAAAATGGGACAAAAAAACCCTAAATCGAACCCCCTAATTCCCAAATCTGCAAAAATTGGACAAGAAAATCCTAAATGTGAACCCTATATATGCAAAAATTGGACCAAAAAAAAAACCTAAATCAAACCCCTAATTTCCCAAATCTGCAAAAATTGGACAAGAAAACCCTTTATCGAACCCTAAAAATCCCTGAATCTGAAAAAATGGAATAAGAAAGCCCTCAAATTTGAACCCAACCCCCCAAATCTGGAAAAATAGAACCAAAAAAACCCTAAATTCAAACCCCCAAACCCTCAAATCTGCAAAAATCGAATAAGAAAACCTTAAATCCAAACCCCAAAATCTACATAAATTGCATATCTATGTGTTTTTCCAAATAAATTAAAAAAAAAAAAAAAAAAGAACTGTGGAATGAGGAAGATGGAACCACCATGACAGTGAAGGAAGGGGGTCGAACTTGCTGGAGATGACGCATAATGGAAACTGCAAGGATGATGGCAGGCAGAGGAGGTTGCCGCTCATGGAAGATTGGGGGAGAGAGTTTCGTAGGAGATTTGTAGTGGGAGGGGCACATGCATTAATTCTTTCAAAAAATTGAGGGCAATTTTGTCCTTTGTATATGTTCAACTACAGGCAATAAGAGCAAATTCCAGAGCATGCACCAAACACTCTAAATGGGCTAACCTTTGAGAAAATTGGAGAATGGACTCATTAAGAAAGCTATGTCTATAAGCAACATCCTTTCTCCATAACTAGGCTTTTTGGGTCACGAACCACCAAAGCCACTCATTTGGTAGAGCTGAATTGAAATGATTTAGGGATTTGATACCCAAAACACCCTTCTTGGGTAGTTGTATCACCACTCCCCACTTAACTGGTATTTTTCATTCTTGTATTGCTATAAAGCCTTTCTAAAAACCTTAAATCAGAACCCTGAAGAACATAATCATAGCCTTATTTCATAGAGTATCACTGAACTTAACGGTAGCACTGAAACGTGGATGATTAGCAATTTGAATGCAAGATTCAATGTTCCCAATAAATCTACAACCAAGCTGTCTTGATACCACTTAAGCTCATATCAATGTCTGACATACTATATGTAGAAAGATCAACAAAGAAAATTATATTATTTTACAGGCATAGTTGTCAAAGCAACCCTAGGCATTCCTAGGGCGCCTAGACGCCTTGACAAGGTCGATTTGTTTGCCTTGGAATGCCTTGGCGACAAGGCGACAAAGAATTAGAGGGTGCCTTGTCCCCTTGACATCACCTAGGCGACGCCTTGACAACTATGTTTACAGGAGATCCAAATTTCATCATTCAAAAAAAGGAAGCAACTAGCCAAAATAATTTCCATTAAAATATTATAAATCTAGCTGAGAGACATATACTACTACAGAGAACACGCCTGCTAATTTTAAGGAACAAGTTCACATACCCAGTGCTTTGAACAACTTGACCCAAAGTTGTAACAGCCACCTCACGCTTTGTCGCAGCAGCCCCATCCAGTAAGGCTTCAACAATTAGTGGCATAAGTTCGGGAATATATTGCCTCATCGCAAAACCACCCTTTTAAGATGAATGGAAAATGCACACAAAAAGTGAAAAGGGGAAAAAAAGAGTCATTCTTTGCTTTGTATACATGTATAACAGGCCAACAATTTCAGTCTGAAACAGGGAAAAGGAAATCAGTGCACCAATCCTGAGAAATATGCACGATAGAAGCATGTTGCAAAGTTTGTAAATCCTTAAAACACAATAAAGCCACAACTGAAGAACAAAGTTTACTGTAAAAGGATTCTTAAAGACGAAAAGAAGTTAAAAGAGCAAACTAAAACAAAAAATAAAACAACTAGAGGCAAACAAATCAAACTAGCATGACCCATAAACGGTAAGTGCTACTTGCTAGCTAACAAGTTCGCTTCTAGAGTCCGCCCCGACAATAACTATCTTGGGCCGCTTCCACAAGACGCCATGCATTCAAGTTCCCTTACAGGGGTGGTCAGCAAAAAAAATTATGCTTCTAGAGTTGCATAAAAGCAATCCGATCCAATAAAGCACCAAGGCTAAACCTAGCAAAATTTTCATTATGCTACAAAACTAATAGAGGTACTGAGTGCAAACACACTCCCATAATAACACCTCAACAGATGCACAAAAAAGACCTTTAAATCAACAGCATGTAGGTGAAAACAAGAAGCCAGTCCAATAAACAAGGGAGAGTACCCACCACCCTAGCAAGATCCCCAACAGTAACAAGAACTCCACTGATAATACCATTACTAGAGTTGATCCCAGTTCCTTCACTCAGTTTTGCCACAAGCGCCTGAAGCATTAAATATTTACCATCTCAGAGAAAGTTAACAAAATTTGAAAGGATGAATCCTTTCATCACGATATTAGCAATATACCTTATGCACAGGAGCAATGTAAGGAAGTATTAGGCGTTCACAATTGCGAATCAAGCAACCAAGCAGCTTAGCACTTTCCTCTCTGCATTTGCTATCTGCACTGCTAACAGAGAACTCAAATATCAAAATCCAATAAGAACAATATTAAAACAGCGATGGTTTTACTTCAGAAATAAGATCCATGTTTATTGGCACGATGATATATATAAAATAAATAAATACATGAACCCGTCACCACCTTTGCTCTAGATATGTCAACAACTGTATAAGATGCCTACGAAGTGCAGGGAGAACATATGCTGGATTCTTTTCTGATAACCTCCCAGCCACAGAGATTGCACACTCTCTTACTTCAAAATCCTGCAACAGAAAAGACAAGCTAATATTCAGATGGGCAATAGCATTTAAAGTGCACAAGCAATTTACTTCAGCAAAGAATACAGCAACTAAAAAAATGAACCAGCAAATAGGGCAATCCAATAAGTGCAAAAACACACCCCAAACACACAATATGAGGATGCTAAACCATGCACATAACAGAAAATGTCTCCTTATATAGATATAGTGCAGTTGCACATCGATGCGGCAGCACCCAAAAGAATACATATGCTGCAGCACTGATATACACTGCAGACACAATAACTCACAGTTTTGACTACTCAAGCATTCTCTTTCCCATTTTATTATTTTTCAATAGAAAGAGAAACTGCAAAGAGAGAAGGGCAAGTTATACCATGTGAAGGGAAAGTAATCTACTATTTTTAGCAGATACATTAATTCATTAAATAAAATACTATTTCTGTTATATTACTTTTGAGTCCATCAAGTACTTTTCTTTCACAGGCCCTCTGTAACAGTAAGGCAAGTAATAGGGACAGAAGAGAAACAATACATATTATAACATCTAGTAACAGCTGGAGCCATACCTCATCATTTAAAGCAGCAAAGACAGCAGTCAAGCTGTCAGCTTGGGCTAAAAAATCATCAAAACCTCCGTCCGCGTGCAAACAGGAAAAGATCGAATGCCGAACAACGACATCAGCATCAGAAACAGCGGAAATCAGAAGCTTTCCCACAATCTGAATGAAAAGATTGTGAACTATGACGCATGACAGATAACACATTGTAAAAATAACATATATACCATTAAATAAATTACAATTAAAGGACGCAATGCATTAATAGAATTAAAGCAAATGCGTAGGTGAGAAAATATTGCAACCACAAGGAACAGGTTAGTTGATTTAATAAAGGCCTTAAAGGATCCACAACCAATGGAGATCAGTGTTCAAGTAACAAACAGAAGACGCTGCATATGTCAGCTAATTCCATCCCCACAGGAAAATTTGTCATTTGGGGGAGAGGAATCAAGAGATTGATCCTTTGTGGTCAGGTGATAGAAGGGTGCGGCCAATTAAAAGGTTAATCATATAAATAAAATTATATACATATATTATAAAGCAATCACTTCATCTAAAATCTTAAGCCACTAGTTCATGGGGCCAAGAAACAAAAACGAAAAAATCTTGACAAATTTCTTATGTTCCACTGTTGCCTTCTTAGAAAAGTTAGCCCTAGTTTCTTTTTGATTGGTTTACTATTATCCAGTCGTAATTAACATAAAGGACCCCATTACAACTCCATTTGGCATTATCACCTCTCTAAAAGTCTTGGAGCACAAAATAAAAAAAGAGCAAAGAAATAGTCTCCAGAATGCCTCAGAAGAGTTACATTCCAATTTAAAGACCGCCAAGAGGAATCACACTCTGGAAGCATCTACTTCCTATTGTTGAATGGCACGTAACATCAAAGCACACCATTCTATTGAGTCTCCCGTCACTATAACCTCTCTGAAAGTCTTGGACCACAGTAAACAAGAGCAAAGAAACAGTCTCCAGTACACCTCAAAAGAGCTATATTCCAATCTAAAGACCATCAAAAGGAATCACAACCAAGAAGCATCTATATCCCTGACTAATAAAAACAGACCTAAAACAGGAGTTACAAAGGTCCCCAAAGGTGATTCTAATTCCCTAACACCTCCCGACATGCAAAAGAAAATGCTTCCTCTCCCACATCAAAAAAACAGGATAGAGAATGGAGGAAAATAATCAACCCATCCTTTTCGACACCAACTTTAGAACCATCTGCTGTACCAAGCCCTCCTTCTTCCCAATGGAAGAAGAAAATATATTAAAAGAGAGAAAAAGTACAAAAGGGAGGCCAAGAGATCCTCCTACAACAAAACAAAAAAGAACAAGCATAAATATAAAGACAGGTTCAAAAGAAAGATCCCTATGAATTTATGTTAAATGCAGCACACTGAACGATCCAGTAGAGAAAGGCCAGAGATTTGCTGAAAAAAGTAACCTTCCCCGACTGCTCGCTGCCGCAATAATGATCCATTATAACTGACATTCAATGCAACAGTCAAAGATACTCAGATTATTTCCTCAAGACCCCAGGGCAAACCCAGCACTCACCATAATTCAAAACAAAGGAAATCTCCCAAGTAGGATAAGAACCTGCGTACGATCAGTCAATTAACAGCCAACCGCTCTACCACTAAGCTCTGAGGCATTTATATGTTTCGAAGCAACAGCAAGATGTTATTTTATTAAGTAGATCTGTTGACTGGTTCTGAGTGTGAACAGTCAATGCCACAAATTCCAAACAAGAAAACAGAGAAGGAATACATCTAGGTTCATCTTGTGCCGCTAGAGACACACAAATATCTGAAGAAATATAGTTAAAAGATCTCTGAGTCGGAAGCAGATTGTTAGTGTTGACTCGATTAGATGGCATGCCGGTCTTCAAAACACGATTATGAAGGACGGGGTTGGACCATGACATGCACAACATAAGAGGAAATATATATACACACACACACACACACACACACACACACAGAAAGGTACTCGGCCCCTCAAGAGTCCAAGGCCCCTATCATTCTGGAGGGTGCAATGATCCCAAACTGTCAACAAGGAGACCAGTTCCCCAGCCTCAAGGTCATTAAGGTTTCAGGACAAGTAAAAGTTCCAAAACACAAACCTACTGCAGCGAACAAAAAGAGGATATAGAAGCATTATGGAGCATAATAAAGATGAGTGTTAATTTCCCAGAAAGGAGAAACTCTAGTCCACACCAGAGTTAGCTAATTCTTAGACCACCACCCCTCCCAGTGGCATTGGGATCCAATACACGCATACAAGAACGCCGCACTTTCTCGTACCAGATAGCCTAATGTAGCAAATCGAAAATTTCTTCACAAACCAAAAACATGAACGCACTCTGAGTGTTCGAAATGGTAACACTCACCACCTTGACAATCTACAAGAAAGAACCTCAGAGATAATTTTCTACATACTAGTAACTACTGAAAGTACCTAAACTTCACCGATCTTTCCTGGGAACCAAAGTTATAAATGTAGCATCAATGCTCTTTCCAACCACTCAATTACGGTAGAACTCATTAAACACCCTAATAAAATCTGGAGCAAGCATATCCCAGCTATCCTGAAAAAAACCCATAGGAAACCCTTCCGTGCACAGGACCCAATCCTATCCATCCTGAACACCATTCTAATCTCTTCTAACTCAAAAGTTTGTTCCAGACCGCTGGCTAATAGAACCCAATCAAGGCCCTCAATCATTAGTGTCACATGAATCTCCCCAGCTTTGCCAGCCCAGTCAGGCCATTCATCCAACCCAATATAACTTCTCCTACGTCTCCCAAAGGCAACATTATGGTACAATTGTGTGTCACAATCTCCCTTCTTAACCAACCTAACTTTAATCTCTTGCTGCCAACTAACCCAGTCCCTTTTTTTGCACCTAAATGCAACTAATTAAAGCTTCAATTCATCATTCTAATCACAGGAGACCAGCAATGTAGTCTGACAGTATTGCTGGAGAAGATTCAGCATCAAGCAGTTATTAAGATACGGAGATACAAAAAACACAACAAAGCAGAAGCATAAATGAAACATCTTATAACAGGAGTACAGAAACCTCTTCAACAAGGCGGCGTCTCTTTCCGCTAGCCCGATTGGAACGACTAGCACTGAACTGCGTACAAGTAATGCCAGCAAAGGAACTCGCAACTAATCTGCAACAGCATAAGGCAGCATCTTTTCGTGTGGCACCATCCTCATCATCCAAATATGCAACAACAGATTCTCTTGCAAACTCGAGAAGTTCATGGCCCTACACCATTTATAAGCTTCCTGGTGAAGTGGGTCATACATATGCTTCGTATTAAATTGCACCAGTAAACAAACCTTGAAATTAAAACGAGCAAGAGTCTGCAAAGCAAGTTGTACAAGAGCAGGTCCAACCACTTCTGGTATTTGCATAGGGTTGTTTAGTGTATTTACTCGAGCCACTGCAACAACTGGCCTTGACTGAGGGTAATGTGATCTCGATAGAGCTAATGAAATGCAGTCAAGCAACCGATCTTGAATAATAGGCAGCAGAGACGGGATACTGAAAACCACAAGTCAAATCTAACATTATACTCTCAACAAAACTTAAGATTCAATGATCGCTCCAACATACCTGATACTTATTTGCTCAAGGGCTTCAACAAGAGTGGAGGAAAGACCAGCAGAGAAGATAGCATCCAGAAGACCACGAACATGAGCTTCCATTACAGGCCCCATGGCTTTTGCAAGGCTTCCAACACAAGCCAAAGCCTCAAGCGAAGGTCTCCCTTTGCGAGGAGCAATCTATAAATCAAATAATATCAGCACTAATGTATATTTTGTTCCCTCTCTAATTACACCATATATAAACTAAGATTAATGTAAGTTTTCTTTTGGGCAAAAAAGTGTAATTTTCAGAAATATTTAAGCTTGGAAGCAGACTAGTCATCCAACAGAGAATCATTTATTCCAGAAGAAAAATCAAGCCAAAAAATTTCCTTTTTAAGTGTTTCCAGAGAATAAACCTTTCTTCTTCTAACAAAGAAATTCTGCTCAAGGGGTCATTGTTGAGTAGCTATTTTACAATATTGTTCGTTTTGTTGTTTCATTTTCTTCCTTTTACTGCACTTGCATAGAGATTTCCTTATCTTCTATGTTATGTATTTTACTTTCTCTATAAAATATTCTCCATTTATCAAAAAAAATTACAATAAATAAAAAACAACCCCAATGAAGCAGTGGAAAGACAACCAGACTGTATTGGAAGGAAATGCAAACCAGAGGCCTAAATGACATACAGCATCACGTAAATGAGAAGTAATTGTCGGCAAATATTCAACCAGTTCACCATCCAAAGCACCAGCCATCTCCCCAAGAGCAATGAATCCACTGGCACGTTCAGCTGGTATTCTCAGCACTGCAAGAATATGATCCATGCATATCTGGACAATAAATTGAAATTCCAATAAACACCTAAACTGAAAACTGATTGACCCATGTTGCCTTCAAACTATAATAAATGCAAAGCTCAAGAACCTGTAAGTAGTTTATGACAAATCTATCTCGTAGGAAATGAGCAATGCGAGGCAGCAGCGACGTTATGCTCAGGCGAACAAGCCGATCACGGTGCTCTAAGTATTTAACAACAATCTCTGCAACTTCTCTGTACCTTGACATCATGAACTCACCAGTGTTCCTGCCCATTTAGAATTTGGATTCACGTTCATCAAAGGCCAGAATCATTAAAAGAAATTGAAACGAGTTAATTAACAATTTATCAAGGTACGAGCAAAGATATAAATATCTTTTTTGAACGATCAAGAATTTGAAAATCTTTATTTACATACTTCAGTGCTTTCATTCATGAGATTAAAATGGGTTAGCATATGCTTTTCCCAATATAGAGCTTTATTTAGATTAAAAAAAGAAAAAAGGAGAGGAACTAGCCTGAATTACAGTTGAACCAATGAATCTCATTTATACAATTAGGCTAGGCTAATACAAGAGTATTGAAATGATGCAAAATGTTAACCTAATATTAGTACAATAAATGGACTACAGGAAACACAAAATGCAAAGGGAACAACCTTCTATTGAACATCTTATGTTTTAATAGCCCAGTGAGTTTAGATGTAATGAGGTTTCAAGCAAGGGGTGACCCATAATTTGGCCATGACCTCAGCACCCAAATTGAAAGCAACTTCAGTAGCAATAATTCTAGATGAGATAGATTGCAGTTGAAAATTTCTGGGGGAAAAAAATACATATTTATTCATGCATTTCATCAATTGAAGCCTAGGCTTTTAAAGCTGACACTTCTGAATATGAGGTCTAATTGCAGTGGCTCTGTCCAGTTTAACCAAAGATGTCAAAAAAAAACTTTAATAATAGCTCACACTTGTTTACAAAGCATGATTAATAAGCATCTTCTACATTTTTTCCAACTAAAACAGCACAACTGCATAATCTTTTAATAAGAAAGCAAATTTTTTGTTGAGAAACAAATGCACAAAAAAAAGGAAGAAGAAGATGGAGAGAGTGGATAAAGGGACTAGGAGAGAAGGAAAGAAAATACAAAATATGAGCAAGCAGAACTACTAGAGAATTGCCAACCAGTCTCAATAGATATCCCCCAAGGCTAACCCCTTCCGGACAAATCCAAGCAACAAACTGAAGTAAGACAAAAAGGAGATGTGCTAAGTAAGCATACATTTGCAACCATCCGACTTATGAATCTTACAAATTGAGTTTCCAAACTAAGCATAATAACTATCAAAATAGGTCATTAAAATTACTCAACGAAATGAGCACTGAATATTTTCTATCTGGGAAGTTAAAATACTTCTCGATATAAGGATAATTTGGCCAGAAAAACAACCTCAAAAGCTCTCCAACAGCAAGTAGAGAACCATGTATGCTGTGAACGGGTGCATTTCTAACCAATCCATCTTGTGTGGCCTCAAACATACGAAAATACCTGTTAAATCAAATAGAACAAACTTATCACCTGCTGGGAACTCTACTTCTTTTTTCTCTTATGATAATCAGTGCAGCTTTTATTGAGAAACAAAATATTACAACAGAGGAAGAGGAGAAATCCTCATCATCAAAAAGGAATGGCTAAAGAAGAAACAGCATTGCAACAAGAAAGCTTCATAATCTATCCAAATACATTTAAGCTTTACCCCTTGGGAAATGCCCCAAGCTACAAGCCAAAGAAAAGAAAGACAAGTAAGTTTATCCCCAACCAAATCCAGATGCATGCCTCTTTCTAATCCGAATATCCCACTATTCCTTTCAAGCCAAATACTCCAGATAGTAGCAAAAAGGGCCCCCCGCTCATAGAACTTTGAGTTCGTTCCCAAACCCCCAACAAAACAAAATGGAAAGGAATGCGGCTATCAAATTAGGGCTAACACGAGCCACCTCAAAAACACCAAAGACTTTCTTCAAAAGGACCTGAGAGAAGAAACACTACAAGAACAGGTGCTCACTTGTCTCATACTGAAAGCACAGCAGGGACACACCTGGAGACTGGGCCTTATGAAGACTCCTCACTTGTAAAAGGTAATTTGTGTTAAGAGTCTTATTTTCTTAAACAAAATAAAATTAGATGAAAGCTCTTTGAAACTCAAATTTGTGTATCATGAAGTAATAAGAAGCAAAAACCAATGCACCAGCCCCAAATGATATTGAAAATAGATTAAGCTCTAATATATTTCAAAGATTTGAAAGTTTTCAAATGTTGCACGTATGTAAGACAATGTACAGGCCTGTTCACAGACATGTAATTTGTGGCTATTGAACATGCTAATTGTTTCAACCCCAGGTTTGGTAACCTTCAGCTCTGAAAGCTAGAGGAGACCAAATGCAGCAAAAGGAGAAAATAACCAACTTAAACCACTTGCGATGCAATAGATTGTCAAAATCCAATTCACAATAACTTGTCTCTTCCTTCATCATAAAAAAAGTGTTTGGTCCAGTCACCATAAGCAATTCAGAATAGGAGCAAGCAAATGACAAAACAAATACTAGTTATAAACTCCACTTAGTGAGATAATGACTTACATGATAGAATAAATAGAGCACTTGATGCTTAATATTTCGATAATAGAAATATGTATTACAGAAAGTACTCAGTAACAAATCGTTTTTCACTGTTTAAAAAAAAAACTCAGAAACAAATACTTTGACACACTTGTAAGGCAATTACAAAGACTAACAATTAAACTAACCATTGCACACGCCAACGTGTCTCACGTTTCTCAATAACACGAAGACAAGCACGCAATGCCTCCACAGCTCGCTCCCGAACAGCCAAATTTGGATCTCTCAGGGCAACCCAGATAACATCGACAAATTCAGGGACATGAACATTGAAGACAGTTGAAGCATTTTCTGCCATTTCCTGAAAAGAAAAAGAGAAGGAACGTACATCAATCTGATTTTTAACTAAAAAAAGATAAAATCATCAGGAAAAAGATCATAAAGATTTCCAATTATACATCTAATGATGTTGGCTCCAATACAATCAGTATCATAGATTTAAATTATCGAAAAAACCTATCCCAAGTTACTATAAAGAAATGGAAGCATATACAAAGGTCATCTTGCATCAAGAGAAATGGACAAGGGAGCAGATATTAGCTCATTTTCCCCGCATAGCCCCATTTATAAAGGCCTTTAGGTGACTTAGGCTGCTCAAAATTCAGCAGCTGATTTTCTTGTCATGAGTTATTGGAGTGCTTGGAAGCATGGTTCTAAAAAGCAGCGGCTATGTAACGGTATCGCCGCAATGCGATATTGCTCTGGGCCACTTTTGTGGATTGCCTACAATTCACGACCGTAACGGCCGTGACACCTGCAACGGTTCAATATAATGGGGAAAACAAAAGAGAAAATGGCAAGGATTTTAGTGGGAAATGGGGTGCGATTCATGTTTGGTGAAGATCTTCTTCTTTAACCTCACGATGCCTTCCACAACATTAACCCATTTGAGGGAGTTTCTCTAAAGCTTCACAATTGGCCCCATAGTTGTTAAGGCGTCGCCTAGGCGTCCGGGCAGGGATGGGGGAGCATGGCGGGCAGCGCCTTGCTCCCCGGTGGCCAAGGCGTGCACCTTGGCCGGAAAGGCATCGCCTAGGCGACGCCTTGGGTGCTTTGTAGCGCCAGAAGCCCTAGGCGTCGCCTAGGGTTTTTGTTTTTTGAAAAAGAAAGCCTAGCAAAACGACGTCGTTTTGCTAGGTTTTAAACTACATGCAAAACGACGTCATTTTGCATTGTAAAATATATATGTATATATATATATATATATATATATATGAAGAATTCATCGTCGTCACAGAAGACGACTATCTTCTTCTTCTTCTTCGACGACGAACAACAGAAGAGTCCCCGACTCCAGCGACTGCACTCGATCGGCGGCGGCAACTCCAGCGACTAACGGCGGGCACTCCGGCGACTGCGACGGTTCCATTTGAACTCCATTTTGGACAGCCACTCTCCACCCACTCAACTACAATGGCGACTCCCATAGTTGTTGAGGCGTCTTTGATCCCGGCGAGTTCGATCTTGACCGAGTGAGCTCCATTTTTGGACGGCCACTCTCCATCCAATCTCCTCTCAGTACTGTTACTTTATTTTTCAAAACCCTAATATATTCTAGTGATCAATTTTATAAAATGAAATGTAGAAAAGGAACCCAACCCGAAAATGCATCACTAAGGTGTTTAAATGCATTTTGGTACACATGTACAGGTATGATATGGGGGTAAAATTATGAATTTCATTAGGGGCGCCTTGGACCGCCTTGAGGACGCATAGGTGAGCGCCTTGCCACCTAGGCATCCAGGCGGTCAGCGGTCGACGCCGACGGCCTTGGCGCCATGACAACTATGATTGGTCCACAATTGACCCCGGCCAAGCAAGCGCAATCCATTGCCCTCTGCAGCACGTCGTTGGAGGCCTCACTCCACCCCCGCGCCCACAGCAGCCACCACCGCAGCGCACACCACCATTATCAGCAACTTATGGGCCAGAGCCATCGCCATTGACAAACAAAGCATTATAATAAACAACTCCGAGAAAGAGAGAGAGAGAGAGAGAGAGAGAGAGGCCTTTATTTTCCCCACTCCTTTTTCTTTTTTTTTGGCTTTTTATTGCCCTTGTTCTACACTATAAATCCATATTCAATTAAAAATAACTAACATTTTTTTCATCATACATTAAAAACGTTGCTTCTTTAGTTTTTAGTTCAAACAAAGAATAAAATTAACAACCTAAAAATCGAGATTTTACTGATTTTAAGATCAAAATTAGGATCCCATGTAAAATTCCACCAATTTAAGATTTTACCCAAGATATATATGGGTTTTACTTTTAATAGCACACCTAAATTTATATAAAATTTAAATGCCATATGTGTTAATGCTTACTTGATAAATAAGGTGGGTCAAAATAGTCTAAAACTCATTTATAACAATTTTATAAACTTAAAATGTCAACAAACAATAGTCATGCACCATGCCTCAAAATTCATGTCCGTTACGTCCGCGTCCCGTTACAAAACCCCAATTACGCCTACGTCCCATTACACTTGTGGTTGTTACACGACGGTGGCCGCAACCACGATTTAAAACAATGCTTGGGAGACAGTTTGAACCAGGTTACTCTTCTGTCTACTTGGTGCATCTAGGTGGAAGGAGAAAATATGATTTTTAGAGGCAAAAGTATGTCTTCATACGGGGTGTGGGATAGAGCAGCTTTTCTTTCTTCTCTTCTGTGGTTCTCCCACGAGGTTAACCTTAATTAGGGATGTACGTATAGATTGGGAAGCTTTTCTTTCGTAATGCTTGTAAATTTTCAGGTTCTGCCTTCGTCTTGTCCGCTTCCTGATGCTTGACCATTTCTCATCCTCCCTTTATAATCATTATCCTTGTCTTCTAACTACTCCTTTTTTGCTTATTAAAAAATAATTCACATTAAATATTGGTAAGATGTTACATGACAAATGAGTCCAAAGCTGTGATGATAATCATAATGTTCCACTTACCTTTAAGATCAGCACAGCAGCAAGACGACGATAATCAACCCGTTCCCCACGAAGCCAATTTAGCGCATTTCTTATCTATGAAAACAAAAGATGTCAGATGGTTCCTTTTTTAGATTACAACACATAAAGAAAAAAAAAAATTACTAACCTGATGCTCCACTTCTTCCGCCGTCATTGCTCCACCAGCCCTGGCTATATGGCCAAGGACTTTACTGGCAAGAACCAAAATTTCAGGGTCACGCCTGCCCTCAAAAACAGCACGCAAATAATTAGAGAACCTTGAAACCCTGGAGGCACTCTCACCAAGCGCCACTTCTATCAACTCATCAATGGCCCTTAATGCTCCCAAATTTTCAGCAACATTACTGCTCTCTAAGAGACCAAAAATGCGATCATATAACTGGTCCATGAAACGGGAAAAAGCTTCTCTGCTAAGATCACGAGCTTCTTCCTCCAAATGTTTTCTTAATGCTAATGCAGCCCCATCCTGTGGACAAAAGACAAACCAAAAGCACACACAAATTAGGTCTAACAGAGAGAAGCGCACAAAAATAAATAAATGATTGTATGGGTGACAACATCAGTTTAAGAATGACAGTGTACCACATGTTGAGTACTCTTAACAAATTCTCCAACCATTTCATGTAAATTGAATTTACAGGCAATTATGCCATTGGGCATAAAATTTCTAGTAAGATAGATTTTTTTTTGCCTAATATCGTGTAAGCTTGTCATTTTCAGGAACCAAAACATAATTTGAGTAAATAAAGCATTTAAAGCATGACCTTATTCAACAGCTTGATTGGAATTAACATGAAAATAAGGAATTGAGTGCCCCAAAACCAACAGAGAACGATGGACAGAGCAACAGAAAGACAGGAAACAAAAATATAGCTATAGTTCCTTGGAGAATGCAAAATCAAAATATTTGAAAACCCTAGAGGATCAAAGTAGCCCAAACCTTCGGGATGCCGGTGGTGCAGAGATCGGCAAGGATCCGGTTAAGCGCTTCGAAATTTCCGCCGCCGCCTGCAGAAACTGGACCGCAGAAGCGGACGGACTGTCCGGTCGAAGCCATGAATGGGCCTTCAAAACCCTAATTTAAGGGAGAGGACATGGAAGAACTGTAGTGAATAGGAGAGCTTACGAAACAGCAACACTTGTGCGCCGTGATTCGATAGCACAATCTCCGCTCCCCCTCCCTCTCTCTCTCCGTGTCTGTGTCCCCAGTTCACCCCGGGAAGAGGGTTGCCGTTGTTGGATTGGAAACTCTTGGCAAAATGCAGGGTTTTGAGGTCAAAATATTCTCGGCAAAAAAAAAAAACAAAACAAAACAAAATACGAAAAATTAAAAAAAAAAAAAAATCAAAAAGAAAAACTAAAACCAAAAAAAACAAAACAAACCAAAAAGAGTCAATGTATTAGTCAATATAAAACGGGGAAAAGTTGATGGACTTGACCTGAACCCGATTACCCGACGCTTCTCACTCATACGGGTCTCAATTACGAGCTGCAGATCCATCGGGCACAAGTGATGTATAGATCCGGTTCCATTTTCCGGGCCAGAACGAAAACATGAGTTTTTTCTCACTGTAGCGTAAAAAAAAAAAAAATTCTGAACATACCCTACCTTTTCAGGGGATTCTATGTCTACCCCAGTTTTTTGAAAACGCGGTTGCCGGCCGCGTTTTCTTCGTTCCCGTTCTGACAACCACCGTTACGGTTGTCGGGGCGCGAAAACGTAAAAAACGCAGCCGGCAATCGCTGTTTTTCGTTTTTTTTTTTTTTCCCCTTTAAATTGGGAGGCCGGGGACGCGTGGCGAGGCCACATTAAAAACGCGCTTACCATCCGCATTTTTAGTGCCACGTGTCACACCCCCATTAAAAACGCGGACGGTAAGAGCGTTTCTCGGGCGTTCGTTCTTTTCAACCGCAGAATGTGGACACGTGTCGTGATACCATTAAAAACGCGGAGGCCACCCGTATTTTTAGTGACACGTGTCACACCCCCATTAAAAACGCGAAGGCTACCCGCGTTTCCACTTCGCCTTTTTTATTTTTACCGTAGAATGGGGACACGTGTCGAGTCCCCATTGAAATCGCGGACGGCATCCGCGTTTTCAGTGTGAAAACGCTGACCGGCGAATAGCACGGCGACACGTGGCCGGGTGCGCAGTTGAAAACGCGGACGCTGCCCGCGATTTCAGTTGCTATCCCCCCAAGCCGCCCTCATTCTCCATTTCCTCCCACGAGAACGAAACCCTCTCCGCCGTGCAGCCCCCGCCCCCGCCGCCCGCTGCCCTCCGACGTCCACCGCCCCCGGCCGCTGCCGTCCGTCGTCTGCTGTGCCGGAGCCGGTTACTCGCGGTTGACAGGTGCAAGTTTAGATCTCCAGCAAACCCACCCACCGCCCGCCGCCGTGCGCTGCTGCCGGAACTCTCCAGTGACTCGCAGTTCGAAGGTGCTAGATCCACGCGTCCGGTGATTTGCAGTAGCCTCCTCGCTTGTAGTTCGGAGGTGCGATTTCGGAGTTTCCTCCGATTGTAATTTTTTATAAGTCCTTTAAAGCATATATTGTGTTTAATTACATGTTTTGTGTGCAATTATTATTCGGTTGCGCTAAACCACCATACGGAACTATTGCGATAGAATTCGGCACGAATATTGTCATAATATGCTCCCTCTTATTTTTGAGTTGACACATTGACTTATTTTATTTTATTGAGCAATTGTATTTTTCATAAGTCCTTTAAAGCATGTGTTGTGTTTAATTACATCTCCTGTGTGCAATTATTATTCGGTTGCGCTGAACCACCATACGGAACTATTGCGATAGAATTCGGCACGAAATGCTGTCATAATATGCTACCCTACAAGGCCTTTGGTGGACACATTGACTTATTTTATTTTATTGAGCAATTGTCCCTGTTTGTTCTTATTTCTGTTTGGATTGGATGAAATATGTAAAATTAAGGTTAATAATGGAGTTCTTTTTGTTGACCTAGTCGTAATTAGTAGTTCGTTGTAACGCTTATATGATCGGTGAATTATGTGTTGTCCTCAATTATGGTTTACTGTACAACTTTATTCGACTGTTATTCAATAATAACTGCATTATACTGTGCATATGATTTACTAAACTGTGTTATGATATAGATGTCACATCATATTGCTCCCGGCCCACTAGACCCCTCAATTCTTACATTACAGCCTGTGCATCGATCGGAGGCTGTTTGGGATGGAAGTATAGATCAACAGTTAGAAGTAAGGCGAGAGGATCTGATATTCAGGCAAGCTGTGGTACCTAGTTTTCGCGTCCTGGATATGTTGCGATAGTATGGCTTTTATGGTGTGTACAGGTTAGGTGGCATCAAACTCGACCACGCGTTGATCACCGCATTGGTCGAGCGATGGCGCGAGGAGACACATACCTTCCATATGCCCATTGGAGAGGTAACAGTCACGTTACAGGATGTGGAGATCTTACTTGGTCTCCTAGTAGATGGGCAGGCCGTCACGATTAGCAGTGGTGGCCCATCGTCTAAGGATGAATGGGCTGATCTGTGCGAGCAGCTGTTGGGTATGCGTCCAACTCGTGCGGACATCCACGAGGGAGCGACCGTGAAAATAGCTTGGTTCGGTGCCACCCTCCCGGATGACGCCACTGCAGAGCAGGTTGCGGCCCATACTAGAGCATACATCCTCATGCTTTTTGGTGGAGTTCTTTTTGGTGATACATCTGGATATCGGTCGAGTCTTCGTTTATTGCCATTGTTAGCCGACTTAGACCGTGTCCATACCTACAGTTGGGGTGCCGCATGCTTGGCGACCCTATATCGCTCGCTTTGTCGCTGCTCTCGAGCTTCGGCGCACCAGATTGCAGGGCCCATGATACTGCTACAGGTAATCGCATCTTTTCGATTCCATTTGAATATATTAAGTCATTATTTCACATCATACTGTACGACTCTTAATTTTGTGGATCTGTTAACTACAGCTGTGGGCGTGGGAGCGTTTTGTTCGTGTACGGCCCACGAGGCGACCGTATTCACCAGAGGTCTTCGAGAACCTCCCACCACCTCCTCTGGGCGCCAGGTATGTGCAACCGTAGTGCAAATACTCCATCAATGTCATGCGTCATGTATAACTATGTTAACTAATATTTATCGTCTGAACGGTACACAGCTGGGCTAGCCCCTTTTCGCTCGAGACGACCTCCACCCACGTTCTCGTCGTATATCGCTTCCAGTTCGACATCATGGAGGACGATGATTTTTTGTGGCAGCCGTACCAGAACACCCTGCTCCCAGATTATTGTTTCGCCGGAGTTGACATATGGGCCGCGGAGGTTCCTTTAATATGCATTGACATTGTCGAGTGGCACCTTCTTTCAAGCGTTCTTCGACAGTTTGGTTTCCGGCAGCCCATAGTAGCGGAGGTCGATACCGGAAGATCACTCCACCACTTCAGTTTACGGGGATTAGGTCACATCGATTGGTCGAGGAAGTGGTCTGCCTATATTGCACTTTGGGATCGCCGCCGTGAGTCCGTACAGGCTGGGGTCCCCCTACATGGCCGAATGCGTAGCGACGATCCGTACTTCACATAGTACTTCACCATCACTCGCCGCCTCATGCATAACCCTTCTTTGAATTTGGGCCACGCCTTTCAGGGCAACACGCGCGCTTCGGAGATCATGGTAAATATATAATTAACCTATATTTAGTTTTCTTCCATTGGGATATTAATACGCGGATTCATATTATTAAATTTCGTCTTTGCACGAAGTAGGGAACCATTGTAGGTGGTTTCCACAAGCTATCGTTGGAGGAGCAGCCCTCCCCCCATGTGAGCCGGGTACGGGACCGCATGCTTAGAGCGATTAGGGAGCTAGCGTAGGATTGTCAACTAGCACATCACGAGCAGCCTGCCCCCGCGACGCAGCCCACACCATCGCACCCGGAGACATCTCGACGGTCACGGAGGCGACGACAGCGGATGTCGCCTCCTCCAGTTATTTCGGAGATCCGCCGTTCACACAGCAGTCATGGAGGAGCAGGGCCGTCTACTGCACAGGAGTCCGACGCCGGCCATGATAGCAGTTTCATGGGAGGGTATCTCCCGTACCATCCGCCATCCACATCTCCTACACAGTTCTTTGAGGAGCAGGTGACCCCAGTTCCATACACGACTCTTCAAGGACCCATCTATCGCGTGCTATACTGAGGCGGGCCCGAGCCGTTACGCTGACCTATCTCCGGTGCATGCACCGACATTCTCTTCGGAGCTGGGTGATGAGTACATTGAGTCCATGGAGGTCCTGGAGACGGCGCCCATTGCGATCGTGTCACCGGAGGATGTCGGGCCGAATGATATGCCACCATCGCCCAGATCATCGAGACCACATCGAGAACGGCGGCGACGTAGGTGTTTCACGGGCGGTTCATTGTATTGATTGAGTCGGTCGACCAGTTATTTCAGTATATGTAGTTATGTTGTTGTATGACGTATTAGCCAGTACATGTAAAATGTTTATATGATCGGTTCATTGGAAAAATTAAATGACGTACTTTGTAGTTACTGACAAGCACACGAAATACAAGTTTAATATTGAAGCAGTACATCCTATTACATCAACCCAACCACGACAATGAAGTCCTAACCGGGCTTTTATGAACGTGCATCCATTTCGTTCCGAATTCGCCTAGACGTACGTCTACCGCGCTTCGTTCTCTTCCATCGGTCGTCAGGTAGAAGCTTCTCACGAAAATGTTGCCACTTGTCAGGGTATGGCCAAGTCCAGAACGCTTCGTCTAACAATGGGCTGAACTTAGGACCCCAAGATTGCGAATAGGCGTCCAACGTAAAGTATGGAAGCACACATTGATCCGCGTTAATGCCGCGATGCTGACAAACCGCAATGACATGGGAGCAAGGGATTCCCGAATCCCATTTCCCACAACTGCATTGTCTCATCATTAGGTTAATGTGCTGTCTATTCCCTCCCTTACGAACGGACCCCCTAACATAAGTTGTCGTCTTTACCTCGTAGATCCCTTGCTCGTGGTCAAATATGGTAACCTCATGAGCACCTGCCCTGGCTGACCTATGCCGCAAAATTTTCATCACCCGACTTGTGAACGGACCGACGTTCCCGTTCGGTCCAACCATCGATTGGTCCCTAGACTCTGTAAAATATTTGTTCAGCTTGTAGAATGTCCACTCGACGCACGCAGTGATTGGTAATGAACGGGGAGTTTTCAAAACCCCATTAAAACACTCCACCATGTTCGTTGTCATCTCCCCAAGGCGACGCCACCGTCGTATGACCTCGTCCATTGATCGAGGGGAATATCGTCTAAATACCTATATGCCTCGGCATTAATGTCCTTTATTCTGTGCATGTACATTTTAAATTTCTTCTTTTGCGGCGTGGAACCGGCAGCCCAACACAACTTCTTTAGTAACCCACCACCAAAGTGCTTTGCGAAATTGCTCTGAACATGTCGGAGGCAGAAACGATGGTACCCGTGGGGTGCAGACCATCCATTACGTGGATCAGTTACCGCCGACATAATGGAGTTCGCACGATTACTGATCAAACAACAACCAACTCATTCCGTCGAGACCACATGTCGACGCAGTAGTCGGAGGAACCATCCCCAGTTATCAGTTGTCTCCTCACTGACGATAGCAAATGCTAAGGGGTATATCTGTTTGTTTGCATTAGTACCCATTGCACAGAGGAGCTTACCTCTATACTTTCCGACAAGGAAAGTCCCATCAACAGCCACTACTGGCCGACAGTGCTTCCAGTCTTTGATGGACACGTTGAACGCCCAGAAGACACTGTGGAGAGTTGCAGTGCCAGGTGCTACCCTACAAGGCCTTGCTCGGATTAAGGCAACCAACCCTGGGTTATAGTGCATGACGGCAGAAAGAAACCTGGGTAGTGTATTGAAGGACTCAGTCCAGTCCCCAAATAATGCCGCAAGAGCCTTTTGTTTCCCATACCACGCCTTCTTATAGGTTGGTTGATACTTGAACTCCTGTCGGACATTTTCCTGTATAAGACTGACCTTGTAAGTAGGCTGCAACCGCACTTTCTCCTTGATGAGGTCAGATATCATGGCTGATGAGATGCATCGATAATCCTGGCTCCTCCTAGGCACTTCGCAAGTATGATCCCCTCCATATCGAGTCACAATCCAACCACCAGACTTTTTCCGTAAGTGCGCTCGAAGCCTCTAGCAGCATCCTGAACTGCTACGGTTTTTGCAAATGAGAACCAATAACTCAGGATCTGAGCGCTCTGCCATGAACTCTTTGCAAATTCGGATGTGATAGTACTGAACAGCGCGTTGCAATGTCTTCTTTGAGTCGAAAACCAACCCAACACGCAGGTGGTCTGTATCGGGATTGAAGACAGTCGAACTGTCTTGGTCATATGTTAACGGTCATTCCTCCCCTGAAGTATAAAACTCGGCGCGAGGCTGATGCAAACGAAGGGAGTTGACATTCGAGGCAGCCTGAACGGGGTCCGAATCACTGGCATCGCTATCGTCGGACAACGAGATGTCGTCATCCTCCTCGGAAGCCTCAATACGATCCTCAACTGGAGGATCGTCGAATGACATGGTTCGAACCCTTTGCGGCGTTGAGCTGCTACTTAGATTTGCATGACGTGTGACTTCGTTCAACGGGTAGTAGCATTGATTGTCATAATCTTCATGCCCACCGCCAGTAACATTTAAGTCGAACCTCCCATACGAATGACTTTCGAGGGGATCATGCGACCCAACTGGCATGAGACTGCTAGGCCCAGCAGCATCTACATCTGCCATTCGCGTCTGGTAATCGTCACCTCCACCATCGCTTGTCAAGAACTGATTGTACACATCTGTAGACGGCCCTGGTAGGTATTGGATTGGATCAACATTTACATAAACTTCCAACGTCGTTAATGCTGGATACTGCGCAAACATTAGGAACATATACTAAACAATTTCATCATTATACAAATGGCAGGGAGAATATGTCGACGAAACTCCCGAGCCAAGCGTCATAGGGCACCTAAATACAAGACTTACTCTATGTAGGCTGCGTTCAAGGGATAACAGTAAACAAACCTGGTCAAGGAGAGATTCGAGGGTGATACCGCCGGATTGGACGAACATGATTCGCGAGTTCCCTCCTACATAACTAAGAGACTGGTGCGAATTGCCAACAATTTCTCCTCCCCAGTAACAAATCATGGGAATCATTGATGAATCCATTAGAGCTTTGACAAATTTAGAGATACTGATTCAAATCACCTCACATACACACAAACGGTATATACAAATGGTTGGGTGAATATAAAGGGGTTAGGAAATAAAATCGAGGGGAGCAAACTCGATTTCTGGCCTAAACACACGCCCACTGTCCGCGTTTTCCAGTCCGCGTTTTTAAGTACGGGAAAAGTGAAAACGCGGATGCCGTCCACGATTTCAATGGGGACTCGACACGTGTCCCCATTCTGCGGTAAAAATAAAAAAGGCGAAGTGGAAACGCGGGTGGCCTCCGCGTTTTTAATGGGGGTGTGACACGTGTCACTAAAAACGCGGGTGGCCTCCGCGTTTTTAATGGTATCACGACACGTGTCCACATTCTGCGGTTGAAAAGAACGAACGCCCGAGAAACGCGCTTACCGTCCGCCTTTTTCATGGGGGTGTGACACGTGGCACTAAAAACGCGGATGGTAAGCGCGTTTTTAATGTGGCCTCGCCACGCGTCCCCAGCCTCCCAATTTAAAGGGGAAAAAAAAAAAGAAAAACGAAAAACGCGGTTGTCGGCCGCATTTTTTACGTTTTCGCGCCCCGACAACTGTAACGGTGGTTGTCAGAACGGGAACGAAGAAAACGCGGCCGGCAACCGCGTTTTCAAAAAACTGGGGTAGACATAGAACCCCCTGAAAAGGTAGGGTATGTTCAGAATTTTTTTTTTTTTTTTACGCTACAGTGAGAAAAAACTCCGAAAACATGGGGGAAATTATACCAATGTGGCTTTAAGTTTCAACAAAATCTAGATTCTCGGTATCTCAAATTACATTTGAATAGTGAGAATAAAAAAAAATTAGAGTGTCTATCCCCATTTCATTTTCATTCACCCATTTGATTTGCTTAATAATGAAATCAAATAAACATGTAACTCACTTCAAATAACTTTATAAAATATAAAATAAATAAATTATATGAAAATCACATCAAGACGTCTGCGGCACCAAAAACTTTATAAATATAAAATAAATAAATCATTTGAAAGTCGTATCAAGACTTTTACCGCACCACGAAATGTCATGGAAGTCACATGATGTCATGGTGTTAGGGCGTAATTGTGAGAATCAGAGATGGAAATGATCCTTTTCACTTTCATTTTCTAACAACTTTTATTTAATTATTTTCTAATTAATCAGAAAAGGAGGATAAGAAGGGAAGGATAAGAAAGAGAGGAAAGCGTATTGAAGTCGTAAAAATTAATAAGAAATTATCAATAATTAATGGCAAATGGTGAATCCATCATAATTTGTAAATTTAAATGACAAAATATAATAATTAAAAATTTAGGGGAGTAATAAGATTTTGTTGAAACTTTAAACGAATTTGAGTAATTATCCTTGAAAAAACAAAAACAAAGGTAGAAAATGACAGTTGAAAAAACAAATATACAAATGCACCATTCTTTACCCAATTAGGACTTACTAATCGATGCAATAGTTTATCAAATAATTCATTAACTTTATACTTATATTTTTTATCCGATACGAGTTATAATGTGGCATGCTTCCAAAATATACAAATTTCAACCATATAAAATGTGGCACGCACCCAAAATATTCAAACTTCAACTATATAAATTGAAGGAAAATGTTTCATTTACAAAGTAGCGTAAGGAACCAATCAATTTTTTTAAAAAAAGAGCAAGTAAATTATGTGCCTCGTGTGTTAGGATCCTCATACAAAGAGTGAAAAAAAAAAAAAAAACATCATAATTATCTTAAAACTTTCATCATTTATCCCCCTTAATATCATATTACTGAAATTTACAAATTTCTGACGCAGGTTCAACACCAACGTACCGTACATGCTTTGGGGAGTTGAAAAACAGAAGAAACAGGAAGGATCTGCACATTTTTATGAAGTTGAACCATGCTTTATTAGTGTTACATTAACGGGAGGGAAGATTAATTAGCAAAATAGGGGAAACTGAACAACCCAGATGTGTAGAATTCAAGTCAAAGTAACTCCTTTCTATGTCCTTTTTGCCCTGTTTTGTATATATAGACATATATATATATATATATATATATATATAACTAGAGAATAACATAAAATACATAGAACAGAAGAAAAGATCAGACAGAATCTGTAAATGTAAATGGTTGAACCCTTCTTAATTACGTCAATAGAACAAAAAGATTAATTGACAGTTAGAAAAGTCAACCGACAAAATGCTCGACCAGCATCTCTGATGCACGTATTAAAAAGCTGTAATTCATAAACTCGAGAAGATGTACCTTTAAACGAACGAAATGTGTCGCGTGCGCAGCAGGTAAACACAAATGGCCAAATCAGTAGAAAAAGTGAAGAAGAGAAATGGATATGCATTGATATTCCAATTGGCATAAGCAGACATTAGGTTGTCTTTAGGCTTATGCTAAAACAGTGTAACTACCACAAAACAGGCTCAGGAAAATACGAAAGCCTAGATGTCACTTTTGTGACATCTCGATACAGATTCGTGATGTAATTTGTTACCAGCCATTGGTCGAAGATTTCAATATTTTAAGATGTACAGATTTTATAAGACAAACACTGAGCAATAGTTGGTAACAACAGAAATGTTAAAACACGGAACAGATTCATAAAACACGAGCACTAAACAATAGTTGGTTAGTAACAAGGTTTTCCGATTACAATCAACGAATGAGCTCTCAGGAACTAAATATTGAATAAGCATTTTTCCATCAATAATGGAATCATGGAACTAAAAGATGCATTAGAGAGATGCAGGCCTGGTTCTCGTCATCGTGTCATGGAGAAGTGACCTTGTTCTGGATTCTGCTCGAACGCCTAACTGGAGTCACTATTTCTTCTTCCCCCTAAAAAAAAACCATCAGAAACGCTGAGAATGCAAGAAACAATGGCACTTAAATCAATTTTGCAATTAAAACACTCAGATTCAAGGATATAAATCAAGTACTCACATGCTTGCCGGAAATTTTCTCATATGTGGTGAAGCTACCGAAAGAAGTTGAAATCAGAGAGTATTCCGAAGAAGAAGAAGCAAGGGATTCCCTCTTGTAGTTCCTCCTCGTCTTCCTTTCATATTCCTGATCTTCGTTACCCCCCTTTGAGCCTCTTTTGCTATAAGATGAGCTCATCTCTGAGGAACAAGACTCACCCATCATATCAGACTCCACTTGCCAATCCCTATTGGACAACCTCTCTTGTATTGTGTTCTCATCTATAAGTGATTTCGGGCTCAATATTTTCTTCGTGGTTAGAGGTTGGCCAGTTGGAGCTGCAGCAACCTTGGACGTGTTTTTGGCTTGATTTATATATGTGATGGCTGTAGCTGCAACTGGAGTCAGCAGAACAAGCAAAAAGGCTACCATAATTTTCTGGGCATTCGAATATTTCTCGTTGGACTTGATTAGTGTAGCGGCAGCAGCATCTGCTGTCAACAAACATTGAAAGTTTCCTAATTCAGAATTGGTATATTCTTCGGCTGGCTCAATTTTGGAGAAAGAATCAAAATTATTTTCGCCATGGTGTTCTGGAGCCTTTTGGGTTAAAATGAGCTCATCCTGAGAGTTTGAGCTAAGATGTTGTGCCTCAAAAGAGACGATACTTTCTTCTTCAGTACGGTCCACCACTGGATTCCCATCATCCCTGGCATGGGGCTCCGCAGATCTGGACACCTCAGATCCAACTTCCGCAGACTCTGGCATTGGAATGTGCTCATCATGAGAGTCTACACTATTTTGCGATGTCTGAAGAGCAACACCCAGTATCTCTCCAGCATGTTCTTCATATACAGCTAAGCTCTCCTGTTCTTCTGCGATTCCTTGTCCTTGGAAAGCATTGTCAATGTCACCATTTGTTTTGGAATTGAGACAATTTTTAGCTTGGTGTCCTCTTACTACAAACACCTCGGAGTCAATTTCTGAAGCATGTGGTGTAGGAATGAGCTCAACCTGAAAGTTTATGCTGTTTTGTAGTGCCACTAGAGGAACACCCCTTACTTCTGCCGTCTGTTCTTCTTCATGTATAACCAAATTGTCATTTTCTGAAGCCTGCGGCATTTGAATGGGCTCATCATATGCTTTTGAATAGAGACCACTCTTAGCATGGTGTTCCACTGCCCCCACCGCAGATTCAATTTCTGAAGCCTCTGGAGACTGAAGAGCAACTCCCATTTCGTCTTCACTCCGTTCGGCTTCATGTTCAATTAAACTGACACGATCTTCTGGAATTCCTCCTTTGAAAGCATTTTCAATTTCATCATATGCCTCACCATCTGTTCCTTTGTCAAAGACAATATCCTCAAGCAAGGCAGTCGAATTACCATAACATGGAGAACCCAAATGGTCCACTTTCCTCAAATTTTCAACCAACCTAGAGAAGTAAGACACATAATAGATTGACCAAAGCTGAAAAGTTTGCATGAACCCATCCGGGTTTGCTTTCGCAAATATGGCTACAGGTGCTTGATAGTGTTCGAGGAAGGATGTTTGGTCTTTAAATGTGGAATAACTGATTATAGGAGAATCAGTGACAGAAATTGACAAACAAGCAACTACAAGAATCAAAACCAATGGAATGGATTTAGACCGCATAAAAGAGTGCCCTTTATGTACAGATTTCCGTCCTTTGGTGCCCTCAAACAAATGGGTGTTCAAGGATTTCACCTCAGAAACATCTGCAAAATCAGTCATTGTGACTGACTCCGATTCAAAGGCATCCCTAGGCAAATGAACGCCTCCTTCTTCAATGAACTCAATCGAAGAAACCACATCTTTGTACTCTTCTTGTGAGCTTTCAGATTCAGTCCCTTCAGAACTTTCAGTGTCTAAAAAATATTCAGAGGCGAAATGATCCTCGAGCCTCCTACCTCCTTCTGAAACACCCTCACTTTCCTTATTCAGATACGCCTCAATTCTAGGGTTAGGTTTGTAGTGAAGAAACCTAGGCCTCGGGGAAAGATAGTTAGTCTTGGGATCATAAGGAGGAAGAGATGGGTCAGCGTCAAGAGGCACTATTGTCTCTGATTCTCTCTTCAAATTAGCCCCCTTATGATCTGCAGTTACTGCATCAAAATCAGAAGAGTTCTGAGAACTGAGTGGTACCTTTGAACAAAAGCTGGCGTCTCTTTTGAATGCATGGGAATTTGAATCTGACTCTGTAATTGTTGAATTAGACAAAGTTTCAATCTTCTTCCGATCCAAACACACATCTGGTTTTGAATCTAAATCATCCGTGACACTCCAGGGGTTAGGGTTTGAGAAGCCAGAAGGGCTTTTCCCGTCGGATGAGGAGAGGGATGTACGAACCTGTTCGTTTCTCTCTTCCAGTATTTTCTTTCTCGGTGTAGCGGTGAACTTGGAAACGGCAGAAATCGTTGGAGACATAAAGTTCTTCGCACCCTTTGAATAAGCCGGTGACTTCACGCGCACATTCAGATCTTTCTCGTTCTCTTTCTGCTCATCGCCTTGAAACGAGACAGCACTTTCTTTGCTAACCGAAATTCTTCGCCCAAAATCTACAACAACAAGAAGAACAAGTTGGGATCAAGAATAGCAACAAAAAGACCACGAATCGAAACCCAAGTTCTTCCAAAATAAATAAAGCAAAGTAAAAGAAGGGATTGTTCGAACCTGAAGGACTGTTAGCGGGCGTGGTGGGGTTGAAGCTTCGTGGGTGAGCAACAATGGAGGAAGGCTTTGTGGTAAATGGGTTTCCAGAGAAACTCCTCCTCCCGTTGCTGTTTTTGTTAAATTCAGGGGTTTTTGGATTAGGGTTCGGTCTGCTTGACAGTGGGGAAGGAGATCTGTGCGAAGATGGAGCCATGAGTGCCTCGGAATAATTCAGAAAGAGAAGGATTCAATGGTCGATTGATTCGGAAGGAAAGCGAATCTGCCAAGAACTGAACGTGGTATTTTCTAGAATAGAGATTTCTTGATGAAGAGATTTGGGGATTTGCAGATTACAACGGCTAGGTTCATGACATGGAGGCCCGGTTTGGAATTTAAATGAGGCATAGAAAGAGCCGGAGCCGTTGGATCATCTCCTCTTTCAAAAAAAGAAAGATTAAAAAAATTCTGAAACTAGCCGTTGAGGATCCATAATTGATTCTGTTTGCTTAAATTGAGAGTGGGTCGTCTCTTTTTTTTTTTTTTTTTTTTTTGCTAAGAATTGAAAGTGGGTGGTCATGTTACCGTTGGAAGCTTTTTACTCATTCCCAAAACTATTGCACCGTTGACTCTTTAATTTCTTTTTTGAATAGTACTTTCTAAATTCAGAATGATGAAGTCTGTCATTATGAACCCAATGAACCCAAACAAAATCTTTTTTTTTTTTTTTTTGGGGTGAGGGAGAAATACAATTTTTTTTCTTTATCATTTATCAATTTATACAGGAGAAAAATGTAAGATAGGGTGAGAGTGACTTTTTAGAAAACGGAGGGTGTTAGTGGCTTTTATCATAGAATTATTAAGATATTATTTTCTTTTGAATTGCAATTTATATGTTTCAAACGAAAAAGAACTACAGTTTGTGAAGAGAAAAGAAAAGATATACTATGGAGAGAATTAGGGTTGTAAATGAGCATTTGACTCGTAAAAAAGTTTAATAAGACTCGACTCGTGAAGCCCGTGAGTCTTAAACTAGTTCGTTTTTAAGTGAGCCATCTCGGGTCATAAACTCACGTGCTCTCTTTACGAGCGAACTTGAATTAGGACTAGTTTACGGACCTTTCTATATTTATTTTATTTTTATTTCATGCCTTTTGCTCTCAATAAGACATTCTTCTTTCTATTATTATGTTAGGGGCTCGAGTTTCTCCTCTTCCCACTTTTCTTTATTTTCATTGTTTCTCCACCTCATTTAATCCTACGTTGAAGTTTATACGAAAACTCTTCCTTGCCAAACTTATAAAGGGCCTTCTATGCATTCAAATTATCATGTGTGGGTGGATGCTTGAGTCCAATAGCCCATAATTGAGCGAGCTTGGGCTTGAGCTCATTAATTTATAGTTCAACGATTCAAAAACTTGCTAAGACTTATAGAATTCTTAATGAGTTGAGGCTTGAACAAGCTCACAAGCCCAAGAAGCCCCTGGGCCAGTTAAAAACTCTGAGCTTGACACGTTTACCACCCACTAAGTTATAGAAAATTATGGTTGCTAATGATATCATTTTTTTTCGAAAATAAGATCTGCTTGGTATTTAAAGCCGTGTTGCTAATTTTCCCCTTAAGTGACATCTTCAAACCGTTATGAGAAATTGTAATATTAAAGTCTCTAATTAGACACAATTTTTTATGATTGTGTGGTTCATTTCTGTCAATTACAGAGTTTTTTTTTTTTAAAAGAAATAGCTTACCCTCTCCTATACAGTAAGAATGTAGTGTTTATCGATTTATATATAAGATCTCATTTAGATGATGAAATATTAAGAAATTAGACTAGTTATAATTACTGCAAGTATATGAGCTGTTTAGCTATTTATTCTCGAGTTATAAACTAAACTATTTTATGTTATCTTTGTAAAGTCTTTTCAATAATAGGATCTTTTAAATTTGAAGATCCACGAAATTATGAAATCAAACAATTTTGATCATTCAGAGAAACTAGAAATAGAAAAAAAATAATAATACACACACACACACACACACACACATATATATATATATATATATATATATATATATATATATATATTAGTAAAATTTGCCTCTAGAATTTGGAATACCACCCAAAGGAACTATTCCACGATTAAGAAAGAAATTCTGGCAATAGTTCTTTGTATCACCAAATTCCAAAGCGATCTATTAAATCAAAAATTTCTTATAAGAGTAGATTGTAAATCTGCAAAGTTTGTTTTGATCAAAGATGTTGAAAATATTGCATCAAAGCAAATATTTGCAAGATGGCAAGCTATCCTCAGTATATTCGATTTTGATATAGAATATATTAAGGGTGAAAATAATAATCTCCCTGATTTCTTATCTAGAGAATTTTTGCAGGGAAAAGAAGAATTGGCCAGCAATGGTAGGTGACAGAAAGAGCCAGGGGATCCCTGTCTCTATTTCAAAATTTGACAAAAGTCCGAAAGTGACTCAAAAGAGTCCAGTTTCATCATCAGCTTCCATGGATACAAGCCCAAAGGTAAAAATCGGCATAAAGCCGGCAAACCCTAATCTTCTCTCATTAGAGTCACCCCCTTTGAAGGCGACTCTCATTCATGAATGAGTAGGCACTTCCTCAAAAAGTCCTGAGACTTCACTCCAATTGAGCAACAGGTTTAGTCCCTTGAATAAACCCTCGGACTTTCCTACTCTGCAAACCCGGGCTGCTTCCTTTGCACAGGTGGCAGCAACTCCCAAAAAGTCTCAACCTCAAAAACCCATTCAGCCGAGGCAGTCCCCTGCATCAGGTTTTGTTAGCAAAAAATTCATAAAATTTTGCAACCTTGAACCCTCATTTCTTAAACAAGAATTTTTGGATCAACCTCAGAGACTTGCCAACCAAATCATCAAAAGATCCCATGATTTTGTAGGAGCAATGACTCCTAAGAATCTTGATTTTTATGAATTCATCCTCCTTGACACTCAATCCATTGAGTTGTCAGAAATCCCTGATAAAAATGATACTTCGAGGACTATTTTCATTAAGTTCAGAATTAAGAAAATAATAACCATGGAACAATGGGGAGATCCCAACATGGTTAGAAAATTCTCTTTGAAATTTGTTCCTCAGCATTTTGACTACTAGGACTATGTTGATGCATGGTTCAAATTTATTTTAAAACAAAATCAAAATTATTCTCTTACATGGTTTTGCTATTTTTGCCCAAAACTTTCGACAAAAATTCCTATTTGGTTTATTGAATGGTGGCATAAATTCGGACTCGATTTGTCCATTTTACCAGTAGATGTTGAAATTTGTTTTAATTATTGGAAATCATTGATTGATATTCCTAAAACCTGGTCCGAGGTGCCAGAGCTTTTCTTATTTGCAAAACATTTTAGCCTCACTTGGATTCTTTTCCTGGATTATGAGATCCGAGACAAATCCATTGGTGACTTTGAAGTCCCTCAGCTTGGAAGAAGAATTAAGATCAAATGGTGGCCAGGGATTTTACAAATTTTACTCCGGCTAATATTGACAAGTGGATCACTCTACACCCACATTTAGCGAAGGACGCTCCAACCAAGGCTCCTTCAACAAAGTCATCCCCAATGACTATTGAAGAATACAAAGACCGCATGCTTAAAGCAACCACTGCGGAACAGATTCAGGCTATTTCAAAGGAATTCAGATTATCTCAAGAGACCACTCCAGCTCATGAAGGGCCTAGGTCAAATCCTTTTGAAGATTCTCAATCTACCGCTGATTATGCACAAGACAATGAGGACGACTGCTATGGAATCCTCGACCCACTTGAATTCGACATTCGTGAGACCTACCGAGCATAAAGAATTGGTAGCTGACACAAGACGACAAATTATCCCACTCAGGGATGAGTCATCTCCGACAAATTGAAAAGTAGACATAGTTATAATTACTGCAAGTATATGAGCTGTTTAGCTATTTATTCTCGAGTTATAAACTAAACTATTTTATGTTATCTTTGTAAAGTCTTTTCAATAATAGGATCTTTTAAATTTGAAGATCCACGAAATTATGAAATCAAACAATTTTGATCATTCAGAGAAACTAGAAATAGAAAAAAAAAAACAATACACACACACACACACACATATATATATATATATGTCCGTAAATGATCCTCCAGTTCAAATTGGGAGTAAATTAAATCAATAGTTGCAAATTAATTACAAAAGAATTTGACAAGTTTTAAGAAATTCATCCATTTTTAATTATAAAAGATATAAAGTTGGTTGCTTACGAATTTAGATATTCATTCGATAATTAGGAATATTATTAAACTATTACTAAAGGTTACACCGAATTAGAAGGCAGGATGATATGCATGGGACAATATAATAATCATATAGAAAGGGCAAGATGGTTAAATGACCTTATTACCCCTTTTTAATGCTAGAAATATATGATAACAAGATTGGATAATAAAAACACACATTAATTATCTTTTCCCTTTTGTGATTGTTATTTTACAAGTGATCTTAATAATGTGATATGCAAAAAAAAAAAAAAAAAAAAAAAAAACAACTTGTGAATTCGTTTAAAGAATAAAAAAACATTTTCAGAAAGTAAACATTAATGATTTTCTATCTCATATAATTTTGTACCCGTCCAAACATACGATATGATTTTTCTAAAATAATCCTATCTTGTATTAAGCAACGATATGGGATTTCTTATATCCTTTAGAACTACGAACCTCATTCAATCCCGCCGTATTCCATGTCATTCTGTCATCTAAATATGACGTAACAAACACAAGTGAATCAATGCAAGCTGATATTATTTTGTGAAAGGAATGGGTTGCGTCACTTTATGGGCGGATTGCATATGTTAGCAGGGCAAAACTCACCTCGTTATAGGTATTGCACTCCTTTTATTAAGTATTTTTATAAATCAATCAATATTTACTTGAGAAATGAAATATAAAGCACCATTAATCTCTCTGTAACTTAGTTTACTTTTTTTTTTAAAAAAAAAAACTCTTTCTTTCTAAATCTCAAGTAGACGGTGCAATATTGGGCTGGGTGGATCAGAATGGCTAAAGCAAAAGGCCCAAGCTTATTTTACGAGCAGATTGTACGGACTTATTTTACAAATGGGTTGGAGCAATGGGCCACGGGCCCACCTTCCCAGCACTCCCCCCCTGTCCATCATGCAGGGGCACATCCATCATTTTACGACTAAACCCTTCCAACGTTCATCATCTCAGTTGCGGATAAACCCCTAGTTCTCAATCTCAACTCGTCCTTGAAACTACTCTGTCGCAGCCATGTCCGTCCTCCTCAGAGCCCTTCCTCTCATCGCCCTCCGCTCCAAATGCCCCCTTTCATTCCTCTCTCTTCAGCGGGCCATCTTTGGATTCAACAAATTGAAAACGCTCCCAAAACGCATTTCCTTTTCCGTCTCCGCCAACCTGCCCTCTTCCTCTGAAACCTTTTCTTCTGAATCTAATGGACCCATAGCCATCAGGGAATCGCTTCAGTGGATCGGAAGAACCGGGTATTGCTGGAGAATTGACGGCTAGTGACGTGGGTAGGCGGGTCCGGCTTTGTGGGTGGGTAGCGCTTCATCGAATTCATGGGGGTCTCACTTTTCTCAATCTTCGAGATCATACTGGAATCATTCAGGTTGATTTTCATTTTCTTGCCTCATGCTTGGTGTTATTTCTGATGTTTCATGCGTGTGCGCTTTAAAATTGGCAACAGATTGATTGATCATGGAAGTACATATAGTTTGCTATTTACTTTGATATGCTATTTGGTTTAAAATTTTACATTTAAGCCCTGCTCAATTATGGCTGATCTGGTTGACTGTGGGTTGGCGTATAGGTAATCATTTCACCAAGGTTCTATTCTATACAATTCTGCCTTTACTTTTGGTTGTGTGTCCTTCATTTTCTTTTTGATGTTTTCCTTTGGCAGGTTGCAACTCTTCCCTTTGAGTTCCCTGATGCTCATTCCACTGTAAATACGTTGAGGCTTGAGTATGTGATTGCTGTGGAAGGTGTTGTTCGATCTCGGCCAAGCGAAGTCATACAATAAGAAAATGAAGACTGGCATGATAGAGGTGTGCTTTAAACTTTGTCTGAACTCCTTAGTAATTAATGACAGTATTAAAAAAATAAAAAAGTAGATACAATACAAATGTGTATTCATCCTTTACCTACTGGTTGAGATTTGAGAGGTTACATGTCGTAAGTGTCATATATGTATTTTCCCCCAAAACAATATCATGGCGTTAAATCTTGAACTGAGTGGATCAATGTGATGTTCAAAATTAAATGTTGAATAAGTTCCAATGCAGGACTATTTGCATTGCTAATAATGAAGTCGTGTACCTCAATTAAGGGTTGCTACATTTGCACAAACATGTTAACTCTAGATAACTTCAACAAACACCTATCGACCTTGTTTTCCTCTGGGCTTTGGTCTCGGAAAGCAGTCGCACCAAGTTTGTTTTCAGCAACTGTAATACCCACATGAAATAAGAGAAAAGGTGGAAAATTTCAGTAAGGATAGAAGAGTGATTGCCACAGAAAAGAACAAGGACTTACAGAGGCTGCCGATGAGAGAAAACGCAAGTAAATTAGTCAGATAGAGGCTCAACCTATGATTCTATATGCATTAAGAAGAGGGCAAGCAATGAGATCATGTCTCAATTCGTAGGATAACTAAAGCAATATTTTCCAGTAAATGTTATTATTAGAATCATGCTCTTTTTTTTTTTTTTTTCCTTCTGCTCCATCTTCACTTAAATTTAAATGTGTACCAGGTTGCTGCAGAGCATATTCAAGTTTTGAATACTGTGAGACCTAAGCTGCCATTCTTGGTTACAATGGCGGATGATGTAAATGATAATGTTAAAGAGGAGATACGTCTAAGGTAGTTTCTGGAGACTATGCATTTATACATTTCCTGTAATTCGTATTTTGTAATTTGTTTGATGGACTTGTTTCACTGACTGTGTTAGTTGTCCACAAGACCTGGTGTCTCCTGATTTCCATCCGTTTCATTTATCCGAAATTAGCTAAATAAAGTCTTTCTTTTTTTCTTTTTGATGTAAGAAAGAGTGCAAGGTATCAAGATCAGCTATCATCATAGTTTCATATTGTTTTACTAAATAATTCATTTTTGTGAACCATATATATTTTTTTTTTCTACACGCGTCTATTTCATCATATTCTAAGTGTCCAAAATGTTACAGTTGCTGCTCAGATAACTCTGACACATCTGCACGTGTTTGCTGGATTCTTGATGAAATGAACTTCTAGATGATATATAAACAAAGTTTTATGTGTTTTACTTTCTTTTTTAAGATCTATTAGTCTAGTTATTTTTGTTTTATATTGCTTATTTGTCCTTTCCTTGTAACCTTTATTATGATTCTTCAGGTCCTTTTTATTTTAATTACAAGTGATTATAGGGCCAACCAGCAATTTGAAATTGGAGGTTTTTCTGGTTTTAATTTTTGGCGCCCTCTGTAGAGTTATTTTTGTAGACTTCCCTTTGGACATTGGTGGCTTCCTTATGCTATTCTGAAAGATAATTTGTTCCTCCTTGGTGTCGAGTACATGATTGTTTCACTTTTTAAATTTTGTAACCATCTTCTTGTTCATCTAGTGCTTGGGTTTGACATGTTTGGTACATTCTGCGATCTATATTTATCACATTGCAAGGATGTGGGAAGATTTACAGATTCTGAACTGGTTGGATACATGTGTAGCTATCGATTAAAAAATCTATATTTATTGAAAGTACTCTGTATGTGATCTTAGATATCGGTGCCTTGATTTACGTCGGCAGCAAATGAATTCCAATATAATTTTGCGGCATAGTGTGGTGAAACTCATTCGAAGATACCTAGAGGATGTACATGGTTTTGTGGAGGTAATATTACATACATTGTATTTGAATAGTACTTCCATTGACAGCTAATATTTACTTATCATATATATAAATATGTATACATCTAGATTCTTTTAGCATTCGTATCTTTCTTCATTTTGATGCTGACATTATCATGGTTTTAGAGTAGATTGAGACTCCAATACTCTCCAGATCTACTCCAGAAGGTGCGCGTGATTATTTGGTGCCCTCCAGAGTTCAGGTACTCAATATTTACATCTTCCCATTTGCCAAGAAATTTCAACTGTCTAGATATACGTGTACAAATAATTTTCTGCTTTTCAGTTGGCCCTGCAAACATTTATTCTCCTTTTAGCATGTTATTTTCCTATAACTTGAAGAGTGAGATTTCAAATGCAAATAAGAAATGTGAATTTCTTCATTCTTGTCCTGGTTTTGTAATTGGCCAAAGGTAGGTATGTCTTGCCTGCACATTAATTCCATTGGTGAAAGTGAGAATTTAAATAAATATTTAAATAGTCATTGTGCCACAAAATGATCTGAAACCTTATTTTACTCATATTTAGTGAGTCAGGTCATGCTTTTTTGCTTTAAACATGCTCCTTATTTTGACTACATTTTATAATCTTTGCCATTTCAAATGAAGTGGGGGAGTTACAAGAAGCTGAAAGGGATTTCCATTGACACTGGTGACCCTATATATCTACTGTTATCTTTGTGTTGAACTTGAAGATTTGAGTGATGCACTCTTATATAACTATTCATCCTATGCTTTCTAGCTTTGTTTTACTGAAGCTGGGGTGTCTGATAGACTCCTATATCCTTATGTTTCTTTTAGTTCTTATTTACTTTACCCAAAAGTACTGTTTGGGTTGAGGAATTTATGGGTCTGTTTAGGGAAGTTATGATTATCACTTCCCTACAAGGAGTAATAGCCATTTAAGGAAACTGTAGATCATAGGATAACTGGAAGATATCAAGGTGTACTATGTACATTCTCTATAATATACACATAAATATATAAGCCTATATGTACTTTTGGCTTCATAGTGTAAGAAATGTGTAAATTTTTTTTTAGGAGAACAATTTTATCTTTCATCCCGCTTGAGAATACTTTAATCACTTGTAGAGTAGGTCTGATTCATTCTAATGTTTATTCTGAAGCCAGGAACATTCTATGCTTTGCCCCAAAGTCCACAATTGTTCAAGCAAATGCTGATGGTTTCTGGTTTTGATAAATACTACCAAATAGCAAGGTATTTTTAGAATACTTCTGTTTGAGCTTGGTTTACTATTACTTTGTGATGCTTGCTATGCCATGCTCCAAGTTTCTTCAATGACTTGGGACCTGCTTGGTAAATTGCGGGATGGTATGAGCGGATATGATATATATATATTTGGAAAAAGGCATCATTATGAGGTTCAACTAGAATCATATTACAAGTTCAACCTCATGCTTGACCTTGCAGGTGTTTTCGGGATGAAGATCTTAGAGCAGATAGGCAGCCTGAATTTACACAGTTGGATATTGAACTGGCTTTCACTCCCTTGGAGAACATTTTGAGGCTAAATGAAGAACTAATTAGACAGGTTAGTATATTTGGTGCTGGTTAATTGCGTGATCCTCAATAAAAATAAAAAAACAGGAAAAATAAGAACAATAATGAGAATATGTGTTAAATAATAATTAATCAGTATACTTACAAGCCCACACATGCCCATCAAAAAGAAACAGAAAAAGAAAATAACTGTTCTCAGGATCTTCAGAATGCCATTACATATGGACACATTGATAAGGGTCTTTATTTGTGCCATCTCGTCCATGACATATTCACCGATCAAGTTGAGCACTGTATTGTGGACTCACTGATATATGGAGCTTAGATTTCACATCTATTTTCCTTACAAACATAACTAAAGTATCTTTATTTTATAGTATTTATCTGAAATTGACTTCGTGAGTGATGATTAAATTTATGTTTTTCTTAGCTTCAAATTTAATTTTTCACTTGTTTTTTGGATTCCATGTTAGGGTGTCCCATGTAGAATTTTGTATAAGTTTAAAATTTTGTATTTGTGACATTTTTTGAGGCCTTAAAAGCTATCTGTTGATTTTTATTTAATTTTCATACTGCTGTAACCGTATATATGCATGTTTGGAGAAAAGATCTGTTGCAAATTTTCTTATTTTGTTCGTGGGAGGGAAAGACTTATATTTGGATGACGTTTTCTGAAATACTTATCAAATCCATGTTGGTGGTAATTCTTGATTTACAAGTAAAATATTAAGTAAAATTAGATGCTCTTGCATGCCAAGGATGCACTTCGTTGAAACCTAATCACAGGGAAACCGAAGATTTAACCTGAGGCTACCTTAGGAACATTAGGGCACATGTGAGCTTCGTGAGATCATGTAGATGCTGTAAGCAAAAATTATGAACATTCAGATAGAGGGCATCTCAGTGATTGGGTTATTTATGCTTGCTGTTTCTCATTTGCCAAAATCTGTTTTGCCCTTTATCATTGCTTCTCCTTCTTACAGAGTTTGATGACAAACTTGTTATTACTGTTATAGGTTTTTCTAGAGATCAAAGGCATCCAGCTGCCAAATCCTTTCCCAAGATTCACATATGCTGAAGCAATGAGCAGATATGGTTCAGACAGGCCTGATGTTCGATTTGATCTTGAGCTGAAAGATGTATGATCTTTTTAACTTGTTTATTCTCTATTATGCTTTGACAGGGATTATAGAGTGCTTTAGTAGTAATTTTAAGAATTCTCTCGTTGATAGTTTTTGTATTCAGTAATAACCTTGAGGAATTGATATAGGCACACCATAACTATAGTTCAACAACTTTATTTTATTTTTTTTGTTCCTATCATATGTTATGGAGATTCCTGTTTTTTTTTTTTTTTTTTTTTCCCCTCCAAACAATTGAATCCATAGTTGTCTGTGGAGTAGAATTACACAGTAGGGGTTTCTGAATTTCTTTTTTCTCCCTCAAATCAATTTTCTTCCTATTTTGGCGTTTTAAAATATACGTTTGAATGAGACTGCAGGTGTCTGATATTTTCCAGGAGACCCCCTTTAAGGTTTTTGCAGATGCCTTAGCAATAGGGGGAATAATTAAAGCTTTATGTGTGCCATCAGGTGCAAAAAGATACTCGAACACTGCTCTGAAAAAAGGTGATATTTACAGTGAGGCAATTAAAGCTGGTGCAAAGGGTTTACCTTTCCTCAAGATCTTGGACAATGGTAAAGAGAAGCTGAGAAGGTCTTGTTATTATAATAGGTCAAAAGTTGTTGTTCTACTCATGATGTCTTTAGATTTCTATTTTAGGGGAAATCGAAGGGATTCCAGCATTGGTATCGAGTTTGCATCCAACGAAAAAAGAACTTTTATTGAGTCGGTGCTCGGCGGGATCTGAAGATCTAATCTTATTTGCAGTGGGTCACCATGCTGTGGTTAATAAAACTTTGGATCGACTTAGGGTATTTGTAGCCCATGAGCTGGATTTGGTTGATCATGTATGTTTTCCCTGCTCATTCTAATTTGGATTAGTAATTCTCATTTTCTTCACTCTTTAATGTTGTCTGCTTTTAATTCTTGGAAATCTAGTCCAGGCATTCGATTCTGTGGGTTACCGATTTTCCGATGTTTGAATGGAACAGTTCTGAGGAGAGGCTCGAGGTTTGTGTCATGCACTCTTTTTCAATTCTAGTAAAAGAAGTCATATTGTTTGGCTGACACTCTATTGTTATTTTTCTCGTGGTATTATATATCTTTTCAATCTTTATGCACATTTCCTTATAAATTTTCAATTGTTTTTGTTCTTGCATTCATGGAAGATGCTCGATTACTTTCTCATGTCTTGTACATTTCTTTCAATTGTTATGGCATCAAATCATTAGAAATTTACTCATGAGACCACTTATGCTTCATGCTTTTATTGAAACGTTGTGTTGCTTTCTGATGGTACTTTCCTGTCATCACAAGAATGTTGAGCAATGTTAACCATCTGCTTCTGCTGAGATAACTAATTATAATACATTATTGTTGCTAATATCATTACTCTTTTTATCACTAGTTGAGGAGAAATTCTTATCAAGATACTGTAGATGAAATCAAATTCTGTGATTTTGTTGGGTTGGATTTACTTTTATTTCTAATAAAGGTTCATATAATCATGTTATTGCAGGGTAATTGTTTTAGAAGTCTCTTTTTATTTTTATATTTTGTTTTGTTTTGTTTTCTGTTTTCAATTATTAGTTTTATACACAATTGTCAAAATTCTGATGTTGCTTTTGTTTTTGTTTTACTTTTCTATTTTTTTAGGCCTTGCATCACCCTTTCACTGCTCCCAAAGCCTGAAGACATGGATGATCTCCCCTCTGCACGTGCTTTGGCTTATGACATGGTTTACAATGGAGTGGAGGTATGCTATACTGCTTCTCCCTGATTGCTAGAATTTCATTAGCTTTTCTGATACATATTTTTGTGGAGGATGTACAGATTGGTGGGGGAAGTTTGAGAATTTATAAGCGTGAGGTTCAAGAAAAGGTTTTGAAAATTGTAGGCATCTCTACTGCACAGGTAGGAGGCCTATGGATCGTGATTGCCCTTTTTTTCCTCAGATTACTATTGTGGCTGGTTTTCTGATACTTGCTTTCTATAATTTCAAGCTTCTCATACCTCATACTTAGGAATCTAAAGCGAGGGAATGCTTAATATCTCATTGCTTATATAGTTGTCTCAATATAAAATTTTCCTCTTCTGCACATAACATGATTATATGACTTTTCTGTTTTGAGTTGATGTTTGTGGTGTTGTCTATGACTTACACTGTGCTAGAACTATCAGAACACTAAAAAAAAAAAGTTCTGTTGATTAGGTGACCTTATGTTTGAAACTCACCTTAAAGCAAGGTTGAAAAACAGTTTCCCCACCTGGGGTGTGATCAGGTGCAACTTCCCCACTCGAGGTTCAAAATGTCATGCTCTGTTAAAGGTTCAAACCATCTTTACCTGCCATCCACCCTTCAATCTGATACGCGTTCCAGACAAAACAAAGAACTTTTGAATTATGAAAACAATAAAATTTGAGGTTGGGAGAGGTAAAGTAAATTTAGATTTAGACCAGTATCATATTTTTTAAAATTAAGGCAAATGGAGAAGTTTTAAGAAGCCGTCTCTGTCAACTGTGAGGTGTGATGAATTACTGAGCTTATGGATGCCATACGTGAACATTCTGAAATTTGGGGTGTATTGTTTGAATAAACGATGTGAGAGAATGGAAAAGGAAGTCAACGAATTTTAAGTTGAACTCTTTTCTGATAAGGTGTGCTAACTATTATTTGTCTAGCCCATAGTGGTACTAACATGGTTATTGAATCCGTGGTTCTGGGGTGGCCTTTCGCCTTTGAAAGCGTCCTTCCTTCTCAATGCCCGGGCATCCATCCAATGCATTCTTTTCGATCTTGTACCCACGGTACACTGAACACCAACCCAATCTCGACAAAAAAAGAGAAGTACAAGCAACTACATCATGAAAGAAGGTTCGTAGAACTTCTCTACGCAACTGGCATGAGGTCAAGGGTTTTAATGTGTACTCGTACAGCGACGTGCTCTACTGCTACCGTTATTTATTTGAACTTCCTTTCATGTGATCTTCATATTCACCGCTCAGTAAAGTGAATCTAACCAGAGTATATGTTCTTATATTCAAACAAAACTTTTGTATAACATAACCTGTATTCTTCAACCATTTAAATTTTCTGCAACTGAAAATCTCTCTCTTAGTTGACCTTAGGTTTCCTGTGACCTTAGCGGTCATTAGTCATACTGACATTTATAAGCTCTTAGGTTGCATTTGAATGGTGGAAATGGAATGACAAAGGAATGAGAATATATGTGGAATAGTTGTTTCGTCTTATGAGGGAATGGCCACTGAAAGGACCACCCTTACCTTTACGTTATCGAACAATGGAATGGGAATCAACATTCTCATTCCCATCATTCAAACATGTCATTTGATGTTGCCCTCTCCTCCTGATGGTCTTAACAAATTCATCTGCCATTTTTTTTTATGGAATTGAAATTTCTTAATTAATGAGGGAGGCAGTCAATAAGACCTGAGCATCTATGTGGGTTACATCTTTTTTTCTCTGCAGGCTGAGGCAAAGTTTGGCTATCTTTTGGAAGCTTTGGATATGGGTGCTCCTCCACATGGTACGTAGTGCCACTATCATTGTTAACATTGTTGTATAAAAACCCTAGACATGTGCACACCCAATTGATCAGTAGCTCTTGGAGCTATGTTAATAAATTTAGACTAATGGCTCATTTTTTTTTTTTTTGGGGGGTTGCTCATTTTAAAAATTGATTAATCAACCATAAAGTTTCAATATTGATTGGTATTTTTTAAATAGTTTACCAACTGACAGAAAGTTTATGGACTGAATTTACCGTACTTACAAATACAGTATTCGGTAATGTTTCCTTTTTCCCTTGGATTCATATAAATCATTACCACGCTTTACTGTTCCATATCTGCTGCAAAATTCACTCCAGTTTATGCCAGTATTAGCACTATATATATATGTATGTATATATATGTATATGTATGTATGTATTGTGTTTGTTTCTTAAAGGGAATGGAACAATGAATATGATACCTTGTTTGTAACTGTAGAAGATTTTTGAATTTGAGTATTAGTGACAAGAGTGTTAACAGGTTACCTTGTTTTTGGGGGTGCAGGGGGGATTGCTTATGGTTTAGACAGATTGGTGATGATGTTGGCTGGTGCTAATTCCATCAGGGATGTCATTGCTTTCCCTAAAACTACCACTGCTCAGTGTGCCCTCACTAAGGCACCCTCCGAGGTGGATCCCCAGCAGCTGACTGATCTCTCATTGCGGGCTCAATAGCTCCTGTTTCGATTATTATTTCATCCAGTTCAATCTTAGCGTCGTAGCTGTTGCACAAAATTCTCACTCGTATGGCTCATTCTGGGTCCATCGAATGCCTGCCTCCCACCATGCAGAACAATGGTTCTGGTTCCTTAGGATTTTGTATTCTATTTTGGAGCAAGAGTTGTTTGTTTCATATGTAAAATTAGTGTAAATTGTTTGAATCTAAGTGAGAGTGAGAGAGAGTCTATAATCCGCGTACAGCTAGTTGCTCGAGGCACAATTGACCCACTTGGGAAGCTTTGGTCGCTTCAGGACTTAACCTAATTTTTGTGCGCCTTTGATTGCATTGACTTTTATTAAATACTACAACTGCGTGGGAAACATTGGAGAATTAAGAACAGATGTTCGTGATTCTTTGAATATATTAACCCATCAAGTGGCAAATAATTATAAGAGTGGACTTGGATTGTAAATTCAGAAGAACATGCCCCGAACCTCACAATGAGACACGATATAGAAAACAAAGACCGAAGGGATGCAAAAATTCTCTCCTCCCTTGCATCCATTCATACCGAACGCAAGAAAGTGTTGCGCGCGCGAGTACGAGGCGAACGGAGATGGAGTATCGTCATTCTGGCTGCAACCCTCAGTCGATCCCCCGCCGTGTCGAGCCGGGTGAGGAGAAAGTCAGTTGTTTCGGGTGCGAGCGAGGCATGTCCGTGTCCAACATCCCCCACTGCAGTCTCCCCTGCACCTTCTGCCGCAACGTTTCCTGCTCTCACTCTCCCCAACCCGTCACTGTCCTTCCTTCCCAACCCACACCGTTGCCGCATCCTTGTGCTCTGCCTGCACCTCCGGTGGCTACTCCTCCCGCTTCAGCTGCACTAAATGCGATTTCGACCTACACTGCAGCTGCGCCCTCCCCCCCCAAACCGCTCACAACCCAGCACAAACCCACGAGCTCGAGCTTGTCTCTGAGCTCTCTATTTCACAAGGGGATCCGCCTTCTGTTCTCCATTGTGATGTTCACGGCGCCATGGTGGGCCTCCGCTGCTGAGAGTACTACTGCGCCGGGTGCGATTTCGGGACCCATGTTGGCTGTGTGGGTTCTGTTGTGGGGCCGGAGAATCTGCCGGCAGGCGGGGTGGGGACGCAACAGGCGGCGCCGGCGGCGGGCCACCTCGGATCGGTCGCGGAACTGATGAGACTGGCTAAGAATGAGACGTGCTCTTGGTTGTGGTGGAGATGATAAAACTGCAGAATAAGTTCATATGCAAATAGGGACGATAATATAAAGTATGATTTTCCTTTTGAAGTTTTCCATGTTCAACAAGGTTTTAATTCTGGCTTTAGTGTGTGTGTGTTCGTAGTATAGCCACGTACTGATCATTATTTATGTTTTGCATGCACCTGCATAATAAAGTGAGTGTAGCCGGATTATATGTTCATGAACTAGACCTAAAATTCTGTATAATGTAAGCTTCACTCTTCCGTTATAGTTGATCATAGTTCGACGACGACCTGAGAGGTCACTAAGTCATACACTGACTTTATAAACCTATAAGGTTGTGTTTGACAATGAATGCAAATAGGAGCAGAATGATTGTTCCCTTCGAGAGATGCATAAATATATATACCTAACGTAGATAACATTATTTAACAACTTTTGTTTGCTTATTATATATTCCCATTCACATTGGTACTCACCTGTGTGCGCTAACGCCTTGCTTAATTTTTTTGGTAAAAGTATACGCACCTAATAAGTTTAGAACTTTGCAGCATTTTCAACTGCTTATAAGGGGAGGAAATGTTACTAAGGTCAACCTTTCCAACCCTTTGCTAGTCATTGCTTTTTACACGGCCTTGATTCGTTTTCCTTCACTATGCCTCCGTGGGTACAATTAAGCTAGGCGGTAGTATGAACACTTTGAATTGATAAATTAATACAAATGTAGTGGTACAATTATATTTCTTGATTAGAATGAATAAAATTAGAGAGGAGACTTCATACGCTTGCTGAAGCCGCTGCTGAAGCTGGCTGTAAATGCACTTCAAGCTGTATCTTATCAATAGAGGACTTAGCCGAATTTTGTAGCGCGTTTGATTACATTGGCTTCTACCAAACGCTCAAATTGCGTGAAGAAACGCTTAAGAACATGTTTGAAGAAAAAAAAATAAATCAATAAATAAAAATGGGGATTCTCTGAAAATATTAACCCACCATGTGGCAAATAAAATCAACAGGTTTGACTTTGGCTGTAGTTCCAGGAGGAACCTGCCCCGAAACCCCCCAATGGGAGACTATGTCACAGCAAACAAAGGTCGAAGAAATGTATAAATACTCTCTTCTAACGAGCAACTGCTTTCACAGAGATAAAGAGAAACACTAAGAGAGAGAGAGAGAGAGAGAGAGAGATGGAGTATCGTCATTTCAGCCATAACCACGGGCTGATCCCCCTCCGTCTCGACCCCGGCGAGAAGATCAGTTGCTTCGGGTGCGAACGAGGCGTGTCCGTATCCGACACGTTCCGAGGTTGTCTCCAGTGCTCCTACTACCTCCACGACGAATGTCTCCACGCTCCGCGCTCCCTCCGACACCCTTCTCACCCTTTCCACCCCCTTACCCTCCTCCCCTCCCCCACCTACCCTGGCGCCGCTTTCTGCTGCTCCGCTTGCGCAGCCGAGGGCTCCTCCTTCTGCTTCGTCTGCGCCGAGTGCGAGTTCGACCTCCACCTCGGCTGCGCCCGCCTCCCCCTAACCGCTGTCCACCCCGCCCATCCCCACGAGCTCAAGCTCATCTTCGAGCTCCCGAATTCGCACGACGACCCTCCTTCTATCTTCGGCTGCGACGCTTGCGGCGCCGTGATGGGCGTACTACTGCGCCGAGTGCGATTTCGGGGCCCACGTTGGCTGCGTGGATGATTCTGTCGCCCGACCCGAGACTCCGCAGGCAGCTGGTCCGAGTCAGGCGGCGGCAGCTGCAGTTGGCGGTGGATCGGCTGTGGATCCGATGAGGGAGGCCATGAATGAGATGCTGTCGAATCAGGTGGAGATGATGAAGTTACAGAATAGGTTGAACCGTGCGCACATGTTGGCGCGGCTTATGAATCCTTATCGTCACTATTGATCGACTCGCTGGTCTACACCCGTTTCATTCTATTGTCACTTCAAGTAACGAATAAGTTGCTTTATTCTAACCGAATCCTTTATTAAAATCTGCAAGATGTAATTGTTATGTCATAAAATCACACATCTACCATCCAAGCATTTAAATTTTCTCTTTTAGGACAAGCAAGAAAAAAAAAATCTCTTCCTTAAAAGGGGAGCTTAGAATTATGTTTTCATGATTTTTGTTTTTAATTTCTCGATCATTAATCAGGCTTTTTTTTATTTTTTTATTTCGTAATGATTTACATTTTATTCTACCCTTTTGCTTGACATTCACTTTGTACCTTTTAATTTATTGGTTTCTATTAACACCATTTAGTTGATAAGGATCGAAATACATATGTCATCAACAAGTATTGGCCAAGCAGGGTACTGAATCTTTTTAGTGAAGGCCAGGTTCAAGTCTTTCCTAACACAGTAAACTCAAGCATCCAGCTCTGCTAGAGAGGCCTAGCCTGGAGTAAGAAGTGCTAATTTGGTTCAGATAGGCTTCATCATTCAAGAATGTCGTCATCTTGGAATAATAAGAAAACGAGTGCTAGGCCACCCTTGGAGAGTCCTAGCCTCATTTAGCTTTCTGTCATTATTACTTTAGGAGTCGCAAAGACAGACCATTATTACTTTAGGAGTCACAAAGACAGACCAAACAGACGGATCACCTATCATTGCACCAAAAGCTATAATCGTTAATCACTAACTCGAATATTTTAAATCGTGCAGTAGTTTAAGCGCGACAATTCGATTATGACTTGGCCTAATGTTGAGTCTCCGTCACGAGACAATTAACACCAAACCTAAACCAACAGAATCATTGGACATGATTTGAACTCGTTAACTGAATCGCCCAAAAAGACTTGACAAGAAAATATGCAAAAAAAAAAAAAAAAATTTTGGTACTTCAAATACTATTAACATTGCTCTACTCATGGGATTTAGCTTCACTCTTATAAACTTTCAAGCCATTAGTGACAAATTCAACTGTACTGATAGATAGAACATGCCAAATATTTTCACATTCTCGATCTAGCAGGATTTTGTGTTGTGCTACTCATATATTTTGTAAGTCTCATGCGTGAAAGTCTCACTGCAGCATACACTTACGAAAGTTACAATTCATTAACAGAGATCGACCAGATCCATAGTTACGAACTCGCATTTATACAAAGATGGAAAAAGAAAATAAATAACGAATACACCTTGTTGACTTTCAGATCCAAAGTGTTAAAATGATTATATAATAACAAAGAAGATCTCATATACCATTAATCGAGAACCTAACCAGATATTGAACCTCGCTGGATTGCATTGACTTTCATCAAACACTACAATTATGTTAACAAAAACTGAAGAAGCATCAATTTATAAAGAACAGAAAATATGAATCCACCCAGTTGGCAAATAAGCAATGCAGTTGACTTCGACTTGGATTTCCATGACACCCTTCTCCCCCTCCCCATCCCCTCAATCTCCTCCCTTCACCAACCTACTCTGACGCCCCCTTCTCGTGCTCGGCTTGCCGCTCCGTCGGCTTCTCGTCCTGTTTCAGCTGCGCCAAATGCGAGTTCGACCTCCACCTCGGCTGCGCCCACCTCCCCGACACTGCTCACCGGCCGTCGCACCCCCACGAGCTCAAGCTCGCCTTCGAGCTCCTGAACTCGCCTTCCGCTTTTGGTTGCGGCGGCGTGGTGGGGCAGCGGCTGCCGGACGTACTACAGCGACGGGTGTGATTTCGGGGCCCATGTGGGTGCGTGGATTCTGTTGCGGGGCCGGAGAATCCGGCGGCGGATGACGGAGTGTCGGTTGCAGATTCGGTGAAGAAGGTGATGAACGAGATGCTGGCGAACCAGGCGGAGGTCGAACCGTTAGCAAATGGTCGCAGGAATCTTTTATCTTCCTCGCCACTATTATGAACCCATCTGAATGGCTCGAATGAGCGGATTAGGAATTCTATCCCTATTCACATTCTATTATCATTTCAATTTAATTCTCATTTCTTTTCATTTTCTCAAAGAAAATTAATAAGTGACTTTAGGGTCGAGGATGGACACGGGTCGCCCATCCACCATGAATGAAAATGTCCAAAAAATGATGCTAATATTTATAAAGAACGTACCGAACCGGACGTTAATTATCTTTTTGTTTCATTGAATATAGTGTCTATTAGTTTATATTTGTAAAAAAATCAAAATTTAAAATGAAACCTCTCGTGGTGCATGGCTGACTTATGTAACGATGCAATTGGGCACTTGAGAAAAGAGAAAAAATTTCATTGGCTATCATACACTCTTTTGAAAATCTAATGCTAAAAGCACTTCTCCTCAAAAAGAAAGAAAGAGATAAATAAATAAATAAAAAGGGAATTATAGATTAAGATAAAGTCATGGCGGATACGAGATGAACTGGTAATGGCAATAATTGTTGCTTACCTGGAATTGAAGAAGTGCGAACTGTGATTCCAATCTATTATTACTGTTTAATGTGAGGAAGACCACATATATAGCAATTGTGCGTAATGACTATTCTTTATAGTAAACAATTAATGAGTTCCATAGATAGCTTTTTTCAAGAGCTAGATTCTTGGGTTCATTAACTTATTTAAGTTTGACTTTAATTTTATGCTTTGGCAGTGAGCTTGGTGCAGCATAAAGTGACACATTTAAATGGTATAAGCTTTAGTAAAAACAAGTTCTCTTACAAATTTTTATTGGGTTGAATGTTAAAACGCACCACAAATTCGTGGACAGTGCCTGTTTTTTAAAAACTAAGAGAGTCAAAAAAAAAAAAAAGAAGAAGAAAAAGGGAAATCTAAAATACCCAAAAGCCGGAAAAAGAAATATATATATATATATATCTTCATTTCATGTATTATCACGTGTGAGCACTTAAAAGGAAGCCGCGTCCTGTTATTAAGGTATGTATGTGTTCTCAACATAAGCACCATTATAATGACAAAGTTGTAGACTTTTCAACTGAATCGTTAAGGGTTCAGATTGTGAGAGCGCCATTCCATCGTCAAATCTTGCTTTGTTTTGCGGAAAATTGTGAATGGCCAACTAAACCCTCATTTCGACGTCCATGTCAATTATTCCTAGGTAGCATTTTAAAATCTGAATTTCAACAATTGTAAAATCTGAATTTCACCTCTGATCAAGCCATTACAACCGTGAGTCTCATGTGATAATTTACTCGGAGCCCATCCGATTAAGCATTAGAGATCCAGGGGGTGAAGAAAAAAGAAAAGAAGTAATGGAGATAACCAGTTGACTTTCAGTTTCAAATGTCAAAATGATTATTACTAATGAAAGAAGATCTTATGCATACCGACGATCTATAACATTCAATTTCATTCTAAATTCTTCTCATCCACATCCACTCATTTAGTTTGAAATTTCCTAACTCCCATATCTCCCAGTTTAAGGGAAGAAAAAAAAAAAAAACATCAGCAACAATACATAATTAAAGCCTCAAGATCTTAGCCAGCTCTCATCACTAAATTTCCCGGGAAAATACCCACTATATATGTTTAATTTCCCACCAACCATTCATTCATTCTGTTCTTCTACCATCGTAAAGAGAGAGAGAGAGAGAGAGAGAGAGAGAGAGAGAGGTTAACCCATGGGGAGAAAGCCGGTGACATCGAGCAAGGGGCGTCAGAAGATCGAAATAGCGAAAATCCCGATAAAGAACCACCTCCAGGTGACCTTCTCGAAGCGCCGGTCGGGGCTCTTCAAGAAGGCGAGCGAGCTCTGCACCCTGTGCGGCGCGGAGATAGCCATCGTCGTCTTCTCCCCTGCCGACAAGGTGTTCTCATTCGGCCACCCCGACGTCGACACCCTCATCGACCGCTTCCTCGCCCGACCCCGGTCCGCCTCCGCAGCCCCTCGGGATGGAGGCGCGTCGCGGCTGGTGGAGGCGCACCGGAACGCGGGGGCGCACGAGCTGAACGTGCAGCTGACCCAGGCGGCGGCGCAGCTCGAGGCGGAGAAGAAGCGCGGTGAGGCTCTGGCGCAGGTGCGCAGAGCGGGGCGGAACCAATTTTGGTGGGAGGCGCCGGTGGAGGAGCTCGGAGCGAGCGAGCTCGAGCAGCTCAGGGTTCATCTGGAGGAGCTCAAGAAGGACGTCGTGAAACAGGCGAACCGGATCCTCGTGGAAGCGAGTCATGCGACGCCGTTTTTGGGGCCCGATGGTGGCGGAGTGGGAGCGGTGGATTATTCCTACGATACGGCGTCGTATGAGTGCAAGCCCGTTGGGGTGAATAATCCACCGGCGAGTATGGGAATTCCTCGCGCCCATAGTTTTAATTATGGTTATGGGAATGGGCTTTTTTGAATAATAATTTCTTCTCTTTCTTTTTCTTTTTTTTTTGGGGGGGGGGGGGGGTTTACTTTTCTATTTTATTTTATTTTTAAATTGTTGGTTGTGAAGGCAGTGTTTGGGCTAGTAACTCGCTAGTGCATTACTGTGATAATAATGATTTTAGTTGTGGGTACGATTGTAATTTTGAGTGATCAGACTTGCGAATTTTTTGTTCTTTGTATTAAGAATAATGATTTGAATTTATGGTTGAAGTTTTAGTTACGAGTAATGAATTTATTTTCTACTAAAATAATTCTTTTGTTCACTCCAAGTTACCAAGAAATTGTTTTGTGGCTTTGCCGCATTATGCTGTGTGCTCTTTTTCTTCGACCGGACCTTTCTTCTATAATTTAGAATAGAATGCTTATTCTATTATTTTTTTCGGAGTAGAAAATAGACCTTTTCCATTTTTGTAAACATTATTGGGGTTTAGGGGGGCAAAATCAGAGAGAAATTGAGGGAAGAAAGGAAGAGGAGCGTGATTCCTCACACTCGCGCCCATCAATGCATGTATGCAAAATATACATATATATATATATATTAAAATTTATAATTGAATTTCATTGTGCCTTCACAATTAGTAATTTTTTGATAATATTTGAACGGGAAAAAAATGAAAAAGCTAAATATACTTTTGTTTCTAGGGAAAAACTTAAATTATCTTTTCCGGATAATTGAAGGAAAAAAGAGAATCACTTCAATTCAAGCGCAAACCCATTTCTCTGTCACCGGGCAGAGTGCACCTTTGGTACTTCAATAAGGCGAGTTGTTTGATATTGACTTCTTTCGTTTGGTAGGGCAACGAAAGGCTACTTCAATAACGGAAACAGCCTCGAAGTCGCATAGCAATCGGCAAATATAAAAATATAAATTTGAAAAAAAAAATTGAAACTATCAAATTTTAAATTTATAGACCTTTTCACCCAATATGATGGTGGGTAATCTAGGGATCAAATTGTCCAGTTTTAATACACTTTTGAACTAAATCAGACACTTTTAAATGTAACTGACAAAATCTCACTAATTAGCCAGAGTTTTGAGGGACAGTTTCACTAATTTTCCCTTTAATTTTAATTTACATGAGAAATACTAATTAATTAGGAGCATAAAATAATGAGAAAATTAATATTTTCCTTTTATGGGTTACAAATTGGCTTGGGAACGGGAAAATACTCCTCACGCGTATGCCACCTTAGAAATTTTCGAAAACGCACATGCAATATTATCATTGGATAAATATCAAAAACAATATTATAGAGTCTCCCCATTTCATATTAATTATTGTCGGCGAATTCTTCTCGGTAAAAATAAAAATAAAAATAATAATAACAAATAAAAAATAATAAACTTGTTCAACCTGCGGAAATAAAATGAAAATAGTTAAAATTTTATTCCACGCTCCCAATTGGGTAAGGAGGGTATTGTTTCTTCCATATCTTAAAGAAAGGAAACTTGCATGCTTGAATAGTAATACGCGAGTTCAACTAAACAAGATCCAGCACCACGCGCCGCGAGTTCGACTGCATCTCCATGATCTGACTCGCCATCATCTCGTCCATCGCCTCCCTCGTCGGATTCGCATCCGATCCGCCTCGGTTGCGGTCGCGCTTCGCCGCCTGATCCGACGCCCCGCCACCAGCTCCCTGCGGAGTCTCCGGCCTGGCGACGGAATCATCCACGCAACCGACGTGGGCCGCGAAATCGCACTCGGCGCAGTAGTACGCCCAACACTGGCCGCTCATCACGGCGCCGCAAGCGTCGCAGCCGAAGATAGAAGGAGGGTCGTCGTGCGAATTCGGGAGCTCGAGGACGAGCTTGAGCTCGTGGGGATGGGCGGGGTGGACAGCGGTTAGGGGGAGGCGGGCGCAGCCGAGGTGGAGGTCGAACTCGCACTCGGCGCAGCCGAAGCAGAAGGAGGAGCCGTCGGCCGCGCACGCGGAGCAGCAGAACGCGGCGCCGGGGTAGGTGGGGGAGGGGAGGAGGGTGAGGGGGTGGGGAGGGTGAGAAGGGTGTCGGAGAGAGCGCGGAGCGTGGAGACACGCGTCGTGGAGGTAGTAGGAGCACTGGAGGCAACCGCGGAACGTGTCGGATACGGACACGCCTCGTTCGCACCCGAAGCAACTGATCTTCTCGCTGGGGTCGAGATGGAGGGGGATCAGCCTGTGGTTATGGCTGAAATGACGATACTCCATCTCTCTCCCCCTCCCTCTTTCTTAGTGTTTCTCTTTATCTGTGTGAGAGCAGTTGCTCGTTAGAAGAGAGGATTTATACATTTCTTTGATCTTTGTTTGCTGTGTAGAGGTCTCGCATCGGGGGATTTCGGGGCTGATTCGTACTGGAACTACAGCCAAAGTCAAACCTGTTTAAGCTATTTGCCACTTGGTGGGTTAATATTTTCAGAGAATCCCCATTTTTTCATTTATTTATTTGTTCTTCAAAGGTGTGATAGCTCTTAACTATTCGTATGGACGTGAGTATTAAACTATTGTGTTGTTCGTATGGTTGTGATTTATCGATGATGGATCCGATGCTAGCGTTTGAATTGAGTTGGATCAGTTTGCATCATCATTCATAACGGCCCAATGGCCCATCATCTTTATTGGGCCCGACAACGAAAATTAATCGTCCATTCTTTCGTGGGACGGAAATAATTTTCTTAAGAAATATTCATTCAATCTTCTATTCATTCTTTCCTCTCTCTCATCCCTCTCTTGATCTTTCCCTCTCATTTTTCCTCTTTTCCTCTCTCTAATAGATCAATTGGGTGAAAAAAGAACAATAAACGACGGCTAAACAAGTCATTGAGAGTGTACATTTAAAAGTTATGAGGTGAGATGTAGCAATTGAATCTCCAACAATAACATCGATATTTTGTTGAGATTATGGAGGATAATCATGGTACAGTTTATTTTTCGGGTCTAATCAAACTCGGTTCGCACCAAGCCCGAGCCTTGCCCTTTGGGGGCTCTCACATGAACAGATTAAGTTCAGGCTCAAACAAATTATTGACAGAGTCATGCCAATTCGATGAGTTCGAGCCGATTCAATCCATTGCTATTTACATGTCTATCTTTCACATATCCTTTATATCGAAAGTAATAACGCAATAAAATTTACGGAATCTGGCTACCATAGCAAAATGGCTATCCCTGAACACAAATATTTTTCTTCCGATCTAGAATTTTGACGAGAGGAGATCTCTCGCCAGCTGTGGCCAACTATTAAACGACGTCACATCGAGGACGCGGTTAGCAGAGGACAGACTGTACCCCCCGACGGTCCAGTCCAGAGTATTCTAGAATCTTCGCCGACCCCATACTTGCAATGGAGGGAATCCCCCCGCCCCTCTCCACATCAACAACATTCTCATCCTTACGTGGATGCCTGCATTTACTCAATCTTTTGACCACTCAATTAATAATTCCATCGTCACATTTACAAGTTGACCCCATTTATCTCCTTTTTCAAAGCACATCAATTTTAGTTTTTTACATGTGAATAAGTTTCATTTATTTATTTATTTATTTTTATATTTTGAGAGTAGCCAAGTATTATAATAATAACTCACCTGGTATTGGCCGATGAAGCCTCTTCTATAATAATAATTAATATATATAATTCTATCAATACCCATTATCATGAAAATAAATAATCGCATTTTTTATGTGTGTAAGATGAAGGATTAACTAGTAGTACACGCTTAAAACAATGTTATTCTATTTAAAAATTTTATATATATTTTTATATAACTTTGGTTTTTATAATTTGAAAGTAGAAATTCTACCTCACATCATGGAAGACAGCTCCCTGCCTTCCAACGTATGGTTCTTATCCAATGATGCATCAATGGCCCCGTACCGCCGTAATGGTCAATGGTCACGGTCGAATGGACGCATTTATTTAAGCTTTGATCATCACCATATTCTTAATTGTGGGAGATCTGCAATTAATTAGCCAAGGTGTCTCATTTGATCTGCAATTAATCAGCCAAGTTGTCTTATTTCTTGCCCAAATCAGCGAGAGCCTTTAAATGAGCTTTCCTTGCTTGTGTCAAAGATCACTAATTACAAAATCAATTCTAATATCAAATTTATTTACCCTTTTTAGCTTTTCTAACCACTAAGCAACCATTTAATGCTAATTGATAATTTGGGTGGCCGGTTTCCATAATTCCCTCTTTTTTCCTCTTATGTTTAAACAGGTTTATTGGCATAATGTGAGAGATGATGTCGGTGGGACACTTCATATGATTTCTAAATGGGTAAATTGCATATAATCATGCTACAATGGTTCGATCAAATCGTATTAGAAAACCGATTGTTAAGCTTCTTGTGATTTTCTTTTATGCGCATATTGACTTGCATATAGATCGTTCTTTCTTAATTTACTCACCAAGGAAATTGAGTCCTTTTTTTCTTTCTCATGTAATCAAGGAGGCTTATTTGCGCCCCTAATTGATTTTCTTTTTGTCTAATAGACTGTTTAGCCCCTTTCTCTCCACCAAAAAGGTTCACATTTTGTGTTTGAGTTTACCGTTTATGTATTCGAGGTGTTGTATGGTCACATAAAAGAGACTTTAATGTCTCAAAAAATGGACTTTAATGGACTTATAATTTTCATTAATGTAAGGGCATTTTAGGATATTTAAAAATGGACTTTAATGGATTTATAATTTCCATTAATGTAAGGGCATTTTAGGATATTAAAGCATATTTCTATCATATTATAACACCTGTGGTGTATAAACTATAAATTTTAACGAAAAAGTTAACTTTCGTAACCCAAGTAACAAAGGATTTGAGTGCCATGAAGATTAATTCCAATTTTTCCTTTTATAATTGATGTGAACTAGAGATCAGGTTTCCTATTCAAATACTAATGATAAACAAATTAATCTAATTTTATCATTAATCGATTTCGTCAAAATTAATCCCAGGATCATTCATTTTTCATTTTGTTGGTTCTCTTCGAAAAGAAATTTTGTCGGTTCAAATATTTAGTAGAGCTTTTATTTTCTAATCAAAAGTGGCAACTCCAAAATGACTAATCAAGAAAATAACCCCACCTAGTCCTCTTCACAATCACACAAAGTGATCCATGCCCAATTAAACCTTCTCTAATAATCATTAACATGAATTTTAATTCACCAGATTATAATGCATACGTTGACCTGGCTCATCTCTACTCATTGTTTGACCAGAATGTCAAAATTATAATCATAAAATCATTATTTTAATTTGGAACAATTTGTTTCTAGCACAGGATAAATTGCAAAAAAAAAAAAAAAAAACTTTAGATTGTGTAAGAAACATGAATGATGCGAAGAGAGTCTATTTCATTTGTCCTACAAGCCAGACCATGAATTCGTGAAGTTGATGTTGGATTCCATTACATGCACCTCTGTTTTCAAAATGGAGTTGGCTTCAATTCATCATCCGAGTTCATTGAACACGTCCATTGTCGCGTGGATCCAATTATTTAGTTATAGGGAAAAAGTCAGATGCTAAAGTAATGAAAAATAAACAAGCGTACGTAAACCAAAGCACAAAGTAGAGAGGAGTTGCGTTTGACAACGATAGAGAACTGAATTTGTAATACATCACCGGAACATTTGTTACTACAATCGAGACATGGTTCTTTTTCTTTTTCCGGTACGTACATGGACCATATTGTGTAACAAATGCTATTGTCGACATGTCAATCGTTAGTAAATGATCTAAAGATAAAGGAAGATGATCGAATGTAGAGACTCTATGCTTAGGGACTGTCGGCGTCGCTTTTCTATCATCTGGAATAAGTTAATATTTTTAATTAACCTTTTATAAGATGAATCTTTATTGTCAAACTTTTCATAAAATTCTCTTGCAAGTTTTACCTTCAGACTCTCGTTGACCAAATTAACGAAGAGTTGTTTCTTTTTCGGGCCTAAGGCTCAATCCCTAAGGGGATTCCTTCTTATTCCGAGTTTCTTAGCCCACTTTTCTAGGCCCTTGGTTCGATCCTTAAAAGGATTTTCTCTTTGAGCCTCTCCGCCCATACTCCTTCGAACTTATGACTCAATCCCTTCGAGGATGCCTTTCTGGGCTCATGGCCTATAGGGTCTGACCCCATCCATTCCTCATTAATGAGGTAGGCCCTCCTTCCCCACATTGTCATAGTGACACGTGGCTTCCCCTTAAGGGATTATCATTTATGGCTCCTCCTTTTGAAAGGAGATTTTGTGGGATCCAAGGCTAAGAAGGGATGTGACAGTTGCATTTCCCTCCTCTATCCCCCGTGTAAGCAAAACTATAGAGATTTTTCTTATAGGAAAAGAGAAATTATAAGGAGAGAACAAGAAAGCAAGACCCAAGTTTATTCCATTCTTTCATCATCAACCACTCAAACAAAAGTTAACAATGGCAAGACGAGCTATGCTCTAGTCATCCCCATTATTCTACGAGCTTAAGATCTACATGAGTTAGAGATATATGAGAAACCTTATGGGTTTGGCCCTTGCTAAGCCAAAAGGCTTCCTTTTCCCCTAAAATGTCTTTGTTCCTTTATTTTCCATTCTTTCCCAAGTTCTGGACCTTCGGTCCTCTCATTTCACGGAGTTTTCTATTTAATAACCTTCAACATGTGATCTCAATGGAAGATGTTCCTTCCCTAAAGAATCATCATTCATAAGACGATCTAAACATGAATCCCTAAATCAAATAATAGACGAGTTTTTTCATTTTACCCTGCAAACAAAGACATAGCCGAGCTTTGTCATATGTTACTGCACATAAATTGCTTCTCTAAATGATGCATAAGAGTCAAACAAACACATCAGGTATTTTCTTTTTTGTGGTTGGTAAGCAAGATCAATGAAAAAGAAATGTAAACAAATACAAACCCAACCCAACGAGGAGAAAATGTTGAAAGACCTGAGTGGTATAATGGCACCAGATCTTTTGTACGACAATCCAATTAAAATGCATCATTTCATAAAAATATAAGGTACTATGCCATAAACCGCCGTTCGCTTTCCTTATAGGCGTTGAGTCGGTTTGAGTGGCAGTGGCACCATGTAACCATCCCACCTAAATTTAAAATTACCCATGGTAAGTAAATAATTCAGCAAAAGGTAACTCGGGTATTTTGACCATTTTGTGCATCATGAGCATTTTCAACAATATGTAGCATTGTTGACATTTGGACAATTTTCAGACAAATTGGAATTTATTATAAACCGTAGATGGAACAATTTCTGAAAAAGGAGGGGCAAGCACGCCAACTGGCCACAGTTTATGTCGACAGACGCGAGTTAACGTAGGATATAGTAAAGATGTGGCCAGAGAAAACTAGACCTTTGAAAAGGAGGATACATAAGATGCCTCAACTAAGAGATCTGTAAATGATAAATTAGATGAACAGAAATAAATAAAAAATAAAAAAGTTGGTGAATATATAACAAATGCATCACACATCCTGTACGCACGAGTCGGACAAAATAAAAGTTACGGGCTAGCAATGAAGAGAATTTTCCAATATTATACAGTTCGAATCTGGTGGCACTGCTCAATCCCTTGTTTCATATCATATAATCCAGCCATATCCACTTTAAAATTAAAATTAAAATTAAAAAGCAGCAGCATATGATCTATATCCAGCCATAAAGTGCAAATCATAAATATTGAAATATGTAGGAATGAATAATAAAAGGAAAAATCTATCTGTGTGGTCCTTCAAGCTTGGGATCAATATCCGTTTGATTTTTCATGTTTGCAAGCTGCTTGTTTAATAATTATAATTTATAAATATAAGCGATCAATCTGATCCATAGAGTAACAGAATCATCATATTTGAATGGAAAATTTGAATGTATATGGGACTTTAGATATGATAGAGTTAAATTTAAATTTATTTTTCCTTAAGAGTGCTACATATTAAGGTGGGATATGAACAACATAAATGTAAAAAAAAGAAAAAAAAATCATGAATATTATGAATTTAGACAATCGTAGTCATTTATTGTTTTTCTTGCTTTGCTTTAGGTCACGTTTGGTTCACGCAATGGAATGAAATATCTATTTCTTGAAAATACAACGTATGAGGAGCTGTATTTATGTGAAGTATAAATAAAATGATTACTTTCATGAATCATGGGAAGGATATACAAGAAACAACTATTATCAATTGTTGTAATAGTTATTCTTTGTTTATTTTCCTTATTATTTATGAGAATAGTTATTTCATTTATACTTTATAGAAATATTACTCTTCACGTATTATATTTTCATAAAATAAATATTTCATCATATTATGTGAATCCAAACATAGTGTTTTTAGCTCTTTACCTTTCTCTAAGACGAATGTTGAATTTTTTCTTATAGTTCTCCAAAAGGGAAAGGATGATAAACATACCGTACCTTTTCGGGCCTTTCTTAAAAGTATCATAGTTTTTTGAAATTGAATTTCAAAGTGCGATTTCATGTTGGACAGCTACTAGCACATGCAAAAAATAAGAAATTGCACTTTTTAAGTGCTCTCACTCGAAATTGTTCTTGAACACGATGTTAAACTCGAAGTGATATCTGACGATCACGTGGGTTGATGTGCTCTCAAGTGTAAAAGTGCAATTTCTTTTTTTTTTTTTTTTGCAGGTGTTAACGGGTATCCAACATGAAATTTTACTTATAAAATAGAATTTTAAAACAGTTGAGTACTTAAAAAAAGTCCAAAAAGTATAATAGATTTATCATTCCATTTTCCTTTTGGTAATAAAATAAAACATTGGACGAATGTTTAAAAAATAAAAATAAAAAAAGGAGGAGGAAATCAAAATAAAAAAGGAGAGGGTGAGGGTGGGACCTACAGGGAGTAGGAACAGCGCCCAAACCAAGTTGGTTACAGCGCCAGCGTCACAGCTCCAAATCCCCCGAGACTGTCAGTTTGATATCGTAACCAACCCAGCTGTCCGCCACAGTTTCCGTACGTGGGCGAGGGCCCCACATCACTGTCCCACTCGAGCCAACCCTGGCCACTAATTTTCTATAGTTCAAAATAATAATAATAATTAAAATGGAGCACAGCACCCACAAAAATATTATTAAAATATAAAAATAAAAATTACACCCAATAGTAATAATAATTGAAGCTATGAAGGCCCCACAGAGAGAGGGAAACGCTAGTTTTCGACCTGGCTGTCATGTTGTGTGCACCAGCTCATTCACCAATCTCTCTCATCTCTCTCTCTCTCTCTCCTTTATTAATAATATTCCTTCACTCTCCAGCAGAAATTCACAGTTGAAACAACACAGAGATTTTGAGAGAGAGAGAGAGCGATTGGGGTTTTGAAGGATTCTCTCCCCCTCCTCCATCGCTCTCTCATGGATCCTTGCCGATTTGTCCGGCTTGTCGTCGGAAACCTAGCCCTGAAGTTCCCTACCTCGGCGGCCGTGAAGCCGGAGGCTCCTTGTTTCTGCGTCATCAAGCTAAAAAACTTCCCGACTCAGACCGCCACCGTCCCCCTCCTCTCGCCGGACCACCGCCTCCTCCCCGATGCTCACCTCCACTCCCCCTCCGCCTGCTTCAATCTCTCCCAAGCCGACATCCTCAAGCTCGCCCCATCCAACCCCCGCCTCAAGATCTCCGTCTACTCGGGTTGCCCCTCCTCTGTCTGCGGCCTGATCTGCTCCGGGAGGCTCCTCGGCGCCGTCTCCGTGCCGCTCGATCTCAAATCGGCGGAGTCCAAGCCCTGCGGATTCCTACAAGGGGTGGGTCTCGGTCGGGGACAGCACCGCCAAATTCGCAGCCGGCGGCGGAGCTCTACTTGAACGTCCGCGCGGAACCTGACCCGAGGTTCGTTTTCCGGTTCGCCGGCGACCCGGAGTGCAGCCCGCAGGTTTTGCAGATCCAGGGGAAAATCCAGCAGCCGGTGTTCACCTGCAAGTTCAGTTTCAGGAATTCCGTTGAGCATAACCGTCGGGAACTGACACACTCGAGGAGTTGGTTGAGCTCGTTGGCGGCGGAGAAGGATCAGAGCGGGAGGAAGGAGAGGAAGGGGTGGTCCGTCACCGTCCACGACCTCTCCGGATCTCCCGTCGCCGCCGCGTCCATGGTCACCCCCTTCGTCCCATCGCCGGGCTCCGACCGCGTCAGCCGCGCCAATCCCCGGCGCGTGGCTCATCCTCCGCCCCGGAAGCGGCGCTTGGAAGCCGTGGGGGCGCCTCGAGGCGTGGCGTGAGCGCGGCGATGGCCTGGGCTACCGCTTCCAGCTCCTCGTGTCGGACAGCAGCGGCGCCACGGGGATTACGCTCGCCGAGTCCTCCCTCAGCTCGAAGTACGGCGGCAAATTCACCGTCGACGACATGACGACATCCGCCGCGAACTCGCCGTTCAGCAGCCCCGACGGGAGCTTCGACCTGGGGCCTGTCTCCTGGTCCGGTTCCGGGTCGGGATCCGGGTCGTGGGGCCACTTCATGTACAGGGGGTTCGTGATGTCGGCGACGGTGGAGGGATCGGGGAGCAAGAGCAGTCGACCGGAGGTGGAGGTGGGGGTGGAGCACGTGAGTTGCACGGAGGACGCGGCGGCGTTCGTGGCCCTTGCGGCGGCGCTGGATCTGAGCGTCGACGCGTGCAGACCCTTCTCTCAGAAGCTGCGGAAAGAATTGAGGCACGAGGAACAGGAGAATGTCGTTTGATTCAGATGGCATTGTCGTTTTGTGGATGAATGGATATTGGATTGTACAGTTCCAAGGCTTTTTTTTTTTTTTCCCTGATTCTT